>CM035341.1:8442431-9642431 GCA_020226455.1 Prunus salicina | reverse complement strand
AGACATTTTTCTTCAAATTATTATCTTCGTACGTTACAAAACGGGGAAACTAAGGATCAAAAATGGCTAGTGTACTCAAAGGAGTTGGATAAAGTGTTTTGTTTATGTTGTAAGTTGTTTAAAACAATGAATTCTAGAAGTCAGTTAACTAGTGAAGGAATTAGAGATTGGAAACATCTTGGTGAGAAGCTTAAATAACATGAAAGCAGTATTGAACACCTCACTAACTTGAGGTCTTGTGTTGAATTGCAAATCAGATTGAAAAGAAATCAAACAATTGGTACATAATTACAAGAGATAAACAAGAAAGATACACTACACTGGAAAAAATGTTATTGTCAGAATCATCGTCGTTGTGAAATGTCTTGCTATACATAATTTGGCTTTTCGTGGAACAAATGAAAAAATTTATGAAGATGGTAATGGTAACTTTTTAGGCCTACTTGAAATGATTCCAGAGTTTGATCCAGTAATGCAACACCATTTTCGACTCATTCAAGATAAAAAGATTAATTATCATTATCTTAGCCATAAAATTCAAAATAAGTTGATAGCTATTTTAAGTTGATAGCTATTTTAGCATCAAATGTTAAACATGCAATCATTGAAAAAAAAACAGCTAAATATTTTTCAGTCATTCTTGATTGTACTCCTGATGCAAGTCACAAAGAACAAATGACTTTAATATTGAGGTGTGTAGATGTTTCAAGTACTCCAATAAATATAGAAGAGTACTTTTTAGAGTTTCTGAATGTGGAAGATACATCTGTATTACGAATTTTTAATGAATTGCAAAATGTAATTGAGTCCCTTACACTTAATATTGATGATGTGAGGGGACAAGGTTATGATAATGACTCTAATATGAAAGGGCAATATCTAGGTGTACAAAAAAGATTACTTGATATAAATCCTAGAGCATTTTACATGCCATGTGGTTCTCATTGTCTCAACTTAATAGTTTGTAATATGGCCAACTCATGTGTTAAAGCAAAATCTTTTTTTGGAGCATGTCAATGCATATATACGGTATTCTCTAATTCAACAAAGCGATGGAATGTGTTACTTGATTACATAGATGGTTTGACTTTGTAATCATTGTCAACTACACGTTGGGAAAGTCACATTGAAAGTGTCAAAGCAATAAAATCTCAAGCTTCCCAAATCAGAGAAGCTTTATTTAAATTAACAGAAATTAGTGAAGATGCCAAATTGAGTAAGGATGCTCAAAGTTTAGCATCAGGAGAGCTTTCAAGTTTTGAATTTATATTAAGTTTGGTTATTTGGCATGACATTTTGCATAAGATTAACTTAGTTAGTAAAAAGTTACAATCTGAAGACATGCGTCTTGATGCTGCTGTAAGACAATTAGAAGGACTTGTTTTATTTTTTGAAAACTATAGAATAAATGGGTTTGTTTGTGCCATGATTGATGCTAAAGAAATTTCCCTTGATATGGGAATTGAGCTTGTATTTCCAAAAAAAACGTCAACTTAGTAGAAAAAGACATTTTGATGAGGTTTCCAATAGTGATAGGGAACAACAATAAGCTGAAGAATCATTTAGAACTGATTATTTTATTATTATAGTGGATATTGCTCTTGGTGAATTGAAGAGTAGGTTTGAACAATTGCATTGTTTTGAATCTATTTTTGGGTTCTTATTTGATGCTGCAAAGTTGACTTCGTTTGATGATAATGAATTGAAAAGTTTTTGTGTGAATCTTGAAAATGCTTTAAAACATGGTGATGTTTCTGATGTTGATGCAAGAGACTTATTTTCAGAATTACAGGTGTTGCAAGTGATGTTACCAAAAGAAGCATATGAAACAGATAAACCATGGACATCCATTAAAATTATTGAGTTTGTAAAGAGTGTGGATATATGTTTCCTAATGTAATGGTTTCTAAATTAAAATTATTGAAATCTTATTTGCGGACCACCATGACTCAAGATAGGCTAAATGGATTAGCAATATTAGCATTGAAAAAGATATGTTAGAAAACATTAAATATGATAGTATAATTGATGATTTTGCATCTAAAAGTGCAACAAGAAGACATTTTAAATGATGTTTTGTGGTTCAGATTTCATTGCTATTTTTATTTTGTAGGTACATGTGATGATTCTTTGCTTCGATTAATTGCGGAGGATAAAAAGAAGATTGATCAAATCAAGAAATTCTTATGGAGATTTGGGAGGAAGCATGTAGACTCAAATATGTAGTTTTCGTTTTTTAACGCAATGTTTACAATCCGAGATACTCTTTTTCCTTCGTTTGGGATTTTGTCCCATTGGGTTTTCCCCAAATAAGATTTTAATGAGGCCCCAAAGTGTTTTTCCTTATCTTTTGTGAATTCTTATAATTTTAATAAAATTAATTAGTTGATAAGTTATTTATTTATTTTGTATAAAATGGCACACTTGAGAAAATTTGCCCTGGGCCTTAGAAAACCCAGGACCGGCTCTGAGCTCATGCTATTGCACATGGACTAAATTAGCCACCTCAAGCTTGAATCTACAGCTCATGCATAAACTATTGGGAAATTGGCGGCTTTGCCCCCGGCTCACCTAATTTATTCAATAATATCCCCATTTTGAAATCCAATCACAAATACCCCCTATAAAAACTCCCTATTGACAGTCTATTGCCCATCTGTCACTTTTTTTTTTCTTCTCAGTCATTGCTCTTCCTCTTCCTCTTCTTCCTTCTCCCAAACCTCACAAAATCCACCTCCACCATAGAATCTCCCCTCCCCTCCTCTCTTCTCTCTCTCTCTCTCTCGCTCGCACCCACATTGGCGACAGTCACTGTCACCTCCTCAGAAACCCTAACCCACATCAGCTATGACGATCTTTCCACCTCCATCTCTCACTCTCTGTTGGCTCTTTCAACCTCCATGCCTAGAGATGGCGTCTCAGGTAGCCAGCTTGGCTTTTCTCCTAAATATTTGGCTTTTCTTCTCCTTGATTGTTTGGGGTTGTGTTAAATTTGGTTTGGCTGTAATTGGTTTGGGTTAGGTGTTGTTGAATATCCATGCTCATTCATCTGGGTTTGTACCAATTGCACTTAGATTGGTCTGGATATGTGAATCTTGAAACTTGGGATTTTCCATTTTATGTAGTAGATCTGTATAGTGTGATTCTGATGTGGTACACCAGTGTTCCTCTGATTTTAATGTCATATTGTAGTTATGTTGCTGTTATATTGCTGTTATATTGCTAATGTATTGTATGGTTATTGTGGTTATATTGTGTTAATGAATGGTTATATTTGTGTTTATTTTTCACTTAATATCCTATAATAGGCCGTTGAATTGTGTATTGCTTGTTATTGTCCAGATTGCAACAGACTGAATTTTGTTTTAATAATAATGGCGTGCAGGGAAAGATGGCTTCTGCAATTAAGTTGATGATTGGAGAGGAACAAAAGTTCCAAGGCAAAGCATTGGCCCTATCCCATACAAAGAGTGCAATCACAACGATAAAGGAGAAATTCAGTGAGCAACGTGATGGAGTGAATGGGGTGAGGTTGGGAAACTTGGAGTCCCTGCACACATCAGGTAGACGGGTGAATCCAGCTTTGGGACTGGCTTGGGCACATTGCATAAATTCAAGAGTGTTCTTGGCAAGACATGAGCAATCTATTGGGGTTAACATTCGTAATGCTCTTTCAACAACTATATGTAGTCAAACACATAGGAAATTTCACCTTGTATTTGCCCCACATCTGGCCTATGCATCGGCCGAATTTGTAATCACAAAACAAGGTATAGTCGGAGTATCACGGTAACTGTGTAATAAAGGAATTGTAAGAACTTTAATGTTTTGGATCCATTTGGAATTACATTCCAGGCCCTTTAATTTCGCACAGAAATGATAATAGCAATATGGACACAATACCGGTACAATAAAAGTACCATATAATGGCAATCCGGATGCAATACAGCATGCTGTAGCAATGCAACCCAAATTATGCAAATGTAAAAGAAATCCCATTCAATAGAACACGAAACCCACCAGAAATAAACGTCAAGTTTACATGACCTACCAAAGCAACAGACATCTGGCCTATGCATCGGCCGAATTTGTAATCACAAAAGAAGGTATAGTCGGAGTACCACGGTAACTGTGTAATCACGGAATTGTAAGAACTTTAATGTTTTGGATCCATTTGGAATTACATTCCAGGCCCTTTAATTTCGCACAGAAATAATAATAGCAATATGGACACAATACCGGTACAATAAAAGTACAATATAATGGCAATCCGGATGCAATACAGCATGCTGTAGCAATGCAACCCAAATTATGCAAATGTAAAAGAAATCCCATTCAACAGAACACGAAACCCACCAGAAATAAACGTCAAGTTTACATGACCTACCAAAGCAACAGACATCTGGCCTATGCATCGGCCGAATTTGTAATCACAAAAGAAGGTATAGTCGGAGTACCACGGTAATTGTGTAATCATGGAATTGTAAGAACTTTAATGTTTTGGATCCATTTGGAATTACATTCCAGGCCATTTAATTTCGCACAGAAATGACAATAGCAATCTGGAAGCAATACCAGTACAATACAAGTACAATATAATGGCAATCTGGACGCAATACAGCATGCTGTAGCAATGCAACCCAAATTATGCAAATGTAACAGAATTCCCATTCAACAGAACACGAAACCCACCACAAATCAAAGGCAAGTTTACATGACCTACGAAAGCAACAGAAATCATATTGTCTAAGATACATTGCCCAATCAAGTCTGTATTGCAGGTATGAAGGTGGGGATGGGGATGAGAATGGCATACCCACCCCCGATTTGACCAACTGAATCAGAAAATTTGAATACACAATATATGCCCAAAAATGACAGATGTTAACAACAATGTAGCACATAGAATACACAAATACATACCAAATTATGAAAATTTAACATAATTCACAATCCACAGAACACCAAACCTAATACAAATATAATTCAAATTCACACTCCATAACAAACCAACACAATTCATAATATATGTCCAACATTAGGTAGTGGAACATTGTTTTTACAGGTGCTTTTATTGTGGCCTGTGCCACTGCACCTTGAGCATTTTCTCCTTATGATATCATCTCCTTGCGAGGGAATCCTTAACTTCTTTCGTCGACCTGGCATGACCTTTGCATTTGGAGGACGCACAACTCTACTTTGGACATCTTCAGGAATAACTCACATATCCTTTGTGTTCCAAAATCACCATGTACATCACCATTGCTTTCAACTATGGCATTTGAAAAGCAGGCCATCCGACTCATATCCGTCGTGATATGCATACGATCACCTACGACATTTGTCACTCCTTTGTCTTCTATGCTCACCAGTAAAGGAGCCACTTTCGAAGGAATTACGTCACAAATGTACTTAATAAAAAATTTAACATCATCATTGTCCTCAATCTTGATATGCTTACACTCATTCAAGGATATTGAAACTAAGAACTTTAAACAAAGCTTGACTTCCCTGCTGTCTGTATTAACAATCTTATGCACCCGTTCCAAAAGCTCACCAAATGTGATGTTTCGCGAAACTATTATGCCTTTTGTGTCACCCCCTTCATATGTGCACATCTTCTTTGAGGTTACCCATTTTCCATTGTAGCAAACCAAAATTGCAATTGTGTCCATTTCTGACCATCATAAAATTTCCTTTTGTTAACACATGTAAAGCTACCAATAAAAAATCTATCAACTAGTGGATAAACCATATAGATAAAACATCAATAACCAACAATTTTAAAACATCATTATTATGCAAAGTGAAACGGTTCAGCTAGTATAGCTGTGTTTCAAGCTCCAGCAAGGAAGGCATGTATCAAGAACTCTTAAAGTTAAATCCAACTCAAAGTCATTAACCTAGGGTATCCTATTACTAACTAACTACTTACAAATTGACAAACCTTGACTGTCCAAGATTATTTCATATTGAATATCATACCACCCAAAAGAGTGAATACATTACTTTCGAGGAGATCTGCAAGTCCAAGTCTCAATCACAAAACAGTGTATACGTCATTTCAAAGACAAATCATAAGCACAATAAAATGTATCCAAGTCCAAGAGCTTAACAACCACATGAAATAGTTGGTAAATTTCATTCAATAACACAAACAGCAAGCCACAACAGAAACCCATTAATATCTCATTCAAAACAGTGAAAGCAATCATCCAATAATCTCAATCAATCAAAAAAACCCAAAACCAAAAATAAAAAAATAAAAATTCAGAACTCACCACAGTGAAGATCGACGATGACGGTGCCGTGGCTTTGTGGTGGAAGTCGACAACGGAGGTGGCAAGTCAAGACTGTGGCTTCATTATGGAGGCCGACAACGGAGGTGGCGAGTCGTGCCTTAGCTAGGGTCCTATTCCAAATTTGGGGTTCAACCTTGAGGTTGAAATCAACTCCTAGTTGGAAGACATAACAAAGAGGAGATAGAGTTAGGGGAGATTTTATGGTTGAGATGGATTTTGTGAGGTTTGGCAGAAGGAAGAAGAGGAAGAGAAAGAACAACGATTGAGAAAAAAAAAAGTAAAGGAAGGGCAATAGGCTGTCAATAATGAGTTTTTATAAGGGGCATTTGTGATTGAGTTTCAAAATAAGGATATTAATGAATAAATTAAGTGAGCTAGGGGTAAAGCCGCCAATTTCCCTAAACTATTGCATGCATGCAATTGACGCCATCTCCTACTACTCAAAAGACAACTCTTGACCAACACCTCATGCGTAATGAAATCCACCTTATGCTTCAAATATCTTTAGCTCTCATCAAATAACCATTTGACACCTCCAAGCCCCTTGAAAAATCTACTCAGTAAATATCAAATCTCCAAATTATCCATATAACGAAACCAACAACCCCTACACCCTCAACTTTCCTATAAAAGGAATAGATTTTTCCATTTTCAAAGAAAATAGCAAATGAAGAGCAACACAGTCTTTTGCTACTTTTAGCAAAATCGCTGTAGATTGTCATTGATTTTTTATGCGTAAAGTAATATATTTATTTTTAAGTAGTATATAATATAATATGATATTTGTTTAGTTTTGTCAAATTGAATTGAGATTATTGAGTCAATGAGTTAAATGATAATTTAAGGTGAAAGATAAGTGTTATAATGTAGGATGGATTTTTTTTAAAAAATAAAAAAAATCAGGAATTCATGGTGTGTTTGGGAGGTAGCCCCTCAATGAGGACGGGGACAGGAATTCCCCGAAAATTCTTATAAGGGATGGTGGCAAAGACGAGGGTGGGGCAAGGATGGGAAGCTGAGACGGGGATAATACTACCATATTCGGCCCCAAACCTTCCTGTTGCCATCCCTAGTTGTGAAGGGCTAATATTTGTACCTCTCTTAAACCAATCTTTAGCAAATTACATAAAAAAAATAATAACTAAACTTATAATTAACTAGTTCTTATTTACAAGAAACATAACTCCTATAGTCCGATAGGGTCATTCATGAAGGAAGGTTGGGGTTTTGGTGAAAAGTGAAGGGGCTTTGTCAAGAGATTCGCGAAAATGGGAACGACAAGGATTCCTTATTCTTCCAATAATGATAAGAAATAATTTCCTATGTGTTTTCCCAATGGATGAGAAATTAAAGATTCTTTTTCCATGTTTAGGTAGCGTTTGGTAGTGCTTAAATTTAAAAAAAAGCTGCTTTAATAAAAATTTTGCCAAACCATGGTGTTTGGTAAACATCAGAAATCAGCTTTTTAAAAAAATTGCGGTCAATGACCGCTGTTTTTCCAAAGCAGGCATAACCCAGCTTTTAAAAGCTGCTTTAAAAAAAATTTAACCGGTGGTTTAATGAATGTTTTACTTTCCCATAATGCCCTCACTTATTTTTCAAATAGACAGTCCTTGTCCCTGCAATACAAATTGAGCGACGCAGCAAACTCCTATTCTTCTCCATTCTGCAGACTCCTATTTTCTTCTTCATTCTGTTCATTCACAATCATCCCTCTTTCTATTCGTTCTAACTCACATCCCTTTTTCTATTCATTGTCTGCAACAAACCCCACCCAAGCTCCAACCACAACCACAACGTTCGACCATGGGCTGTAGACGACGACGATGACAGACAAGCACTGATGGCAGACGACGAAGACTCCACAGCTTGGACTGTAGACGACGATGACGACTGTGCAAGGAGGACGACTTTTCTGGGCAGAGGGAGAAAATAGAACAAGGAGAAGGAGTAGAAGAGAAAAATTGCAGAGAGAAAGGAGAAGAAGCAGGTGATAGGAGGAAGGAGAAGAAGATGAAAAAGAGGCAGCAGAAAGAGATGCAGAGATCTGGGGAAAGAAAAAAAGGGGGTTCCCAAAAAACATAAAAGATGCAAAGAGACGAAAATGTTCCGACTCAAAAAAAGTGTAAATTAAAAAAAGAAAAAAAAATGTAGCTTGAAAAGAAATAAGAAAACAACAAATAATTTCATCATGATTCATGTCCTTTTTTGTCATTATACACACTAAAATCAATTTTGATAAAATCTTACCAAACACTTCAATTACTCACAACACTTTTTCAAATATAGTTTACCAAACGCCTAACTGATTTTTTTCACAGTTGATTATTCTTGCAGCACAGCAGAAGCAGTTTTTTGTAAAAGCACAGCAACGCCAAACTAGCCCTTAGTAATGCTGGGAAAGTAACCAAAAAATACCATTTTATTTCATTTCCCATGTTTGGCTTGCGTAGGAATATGAAACAAAGTTTGTTTAATTTTCCAATTATACTCATACGAAATTAAATAAAAAAAAGAATGCATTTAATGCTATATTGTAATTCTTAACTATTAATTAGGACAAAATGATCATAAAAATGTGCATTTAATGCTAACTCATTTTCCCAAAGTTTCCCATGGGAATGGAAAATGAAACCCAAGATGAGAGGAGGGTTACATTTGCCCCCTTATTTTCCTATGCGCCAAGCAACTATTTCCTGTAGCTAAACTTACCAAATATGAGGAAATAATTGATTTCTCATCCGTAAGCATGCCTTCCCATGAACCAAAAGCAAACTTCTTTGCAATGGCGGAGCAAGCTAAGGCCCACAAGGGTCAGCTGGCCCTCCTTTAATTTATGCAACAAATGCATTTGTTATGTGTTATATTTGATTTTCTTGGGTTTCTTTTATAGATGACCCTTCTAACTTTCTAACTCTAGTTAATTGTTATTCTTTACTTCTATATTTTTTCCTATATTTATCTTTACTCCCTTCCTTTTTAACTTCAATCTTTCTATTCTTTCATTTATTGAGTTCTCTTACAGTTTTTGTTATTGAATCGGCCATCAATCAAGTAAATCTCTCAATAGCTATTCAGTTCTCTTTTGAGCAATGCTTTATGATTTTATTCATGTCAAATTATTTCTTTGTAATTTATTGTGCGATGCGGGTTATGATTTTGGAAGATAACAATTAAAATATACAATAAAAAATATATTATGTTACTATTCATGATTTTCCCAGGCTAATAATGTTGACCCTCTTTGAAAGAATTCCTGACTACACCGTTGCTTCTTTGTGCTAGGTTTTCCCTCCCTTGCATTTTGCAAGGTTTTTGTCCTCTTCCTAGTTGAGCGAAGGCTTTCATGTCGGCGCATTTTGGCCGAATGTTTATTCGACACTTGTTAATTTTTGAGCCAACAACTTTTAGTTTTAGTGTTAGTTTACCTACGACACCTACATCTTTAGATCCATTAATAAAGAGGAATTTGTTGTGAATTTGCATTTCATGTGGAAAACGGAATTGATTATGGTCAATTCCAGTTTTTTCTTCTTTTTGTTGTTGTTCAAAGAAATGCGTAAAATGTGCGTTGAAATTGTGTTTGCACAAATTTATTGAGGAAAATTCTGATTATTTTCCCCTTTGGCCCTCGTTTTGGCATTATTGCGTCCTTTGGGTAATACTACAGGTTCAGGTTGAAACGAATTACGCATTGCCTTATCTAACTCCCACCAACATCCTTTTCCCTCCTTAATTAAACCCTCGCAAACCCCCAACCAACACTCTCTCTCTTCTCCACCCCACACACACCCCACATTCCACCACCACCACCATGCTTACCCTCACCTCTCTCCTCCTCCGCCCCACCCGCCACCAACTCCACCACCGCCACGTCATCAAACACCTCTCAACCACCGCCGGCGCCGGCGCCACCAATCCTTCCCCGCCTCTCACCGTCCCTCTCTCTCACCCCATCTACCTCATTTGGTCCTCCAATACCTCCCTCGGAAAAACCCTAGTCTCCGCCGGCCTCGCCGCCTCCTCTCTCCTGTCCCGCCACTGGCGCCGCTCCGTCCTTTACCTCAAGCCCATCCAAACTGGCTATCCCGCCGACTCCGATTCCCACTTCGTCTTCTCCAAGGTCACCTCTCTTGTCCGCCGCTCCCCCCACCTTTCTCTCCTCGCCTCCAATCACGTCCTCAAGGCCTCGGCCTCGGCCGCCAGCTCCATCTCAGCCCCCCAAGCTTCAAAAAATTTCGACAAGGGCATGCGCGATTTGGACTGGTGTGAGGAGAGGAGGGTTGTTGGGGACAATTCTGGAACCGGTCCGATTTCGGAGCTGCTTTGTAAGACAATGTACGCGTGGGGAGACCCCGTGTCGCCGCACTTGGCGGCTGAGAGGGAAAGCGGGGCGGTGGAGGACTCGGCCTTGCTCAAAATGCTGCAGAGGTGTTTGCAGACTGGGGTTGGGAAGGAGAAAGCGGACTCTTTTTGCGTGGTTGAGACGGCTGGCGGGGTTGCCAGTCCAGGGCCTTCTGGGTCGCTTCAATGTGACTTGTACAGGTACTTCAAATTCGTAGTTTGGTTGTTTATAATACATTCTTTGAGTATCCCTGCTCTTGCTATTACTAGTCAAACAAATTTCTAAACGTGAGAAGTTAGTATATATGCGCAGGCCTTTCCGTTTACCAGCTATTCTTGTCGGAGATGGACGGTTAGGTGGTATTTCTGGAACCATTTCAGCTTATGAAAGTTTGAAAATTCGAGGTTATGATGTTGTTGCTGTTGTATTTGAGGATCACGGCCTTGTAAATGAGGTGCCTTTAGCATCATACTTTCGAAACAGGTAATTTGGATTGCTCTTATTAATAGTGGTTATATACTATATGTAACTATATCTGAACAAATATGTGTAAACATTGCTCATGTATTTGGATTTCACTGTCTTTGACCTGATATGATAATTATGCTTTTGTTGTATGACGTGTTTAATATTTCCTTCCAGTTCTGCAAAATCTATTTATACTAACTGTTATCATTTGTTGTTTAGTGTTCCAGTGCTTGTACTGCCACCTATTCCACAAGACTTGTCAGATGACCTTATGGAATGGTATGATGATGCTCATAATGTATTTGATTCATTGATGGAAATAATGCTGTCAGCTTACACCCAAAGAATCAAGAGATTGCATGACATGCCAAGGAGGGCCGTAGATGTCTTCTGGTGGCCATTTACTCAGCACACATTTGTATCAGAAGGAGATGTTACAGTGATTGATTCACGCTGCGGTGAAAATTTTTCAGTCTTCAAGGTTTGTGCCAGATAGCATATGTGGCTTCACTAATTAAATGATGCCCCCCAGACCTACCCCCAACCTAGAGTAGCTAGGTGGGCAAGTAAAATAAATCCTTGGATTGATCTCTGATAATAGGTGGGATCGTACCAATCCATTTTATTCTATTTATTCCAAGGCAAGGAAATATTTGTTTCTTTCATATCTTGGACCTAAGGGAATCCTATGATATGTTGTGAATCTTTTATTATAATCAAGCATTCGGAAAAGTACATGTAAGACCTGTTGCTCATGCAATTTGGGATGGGGTCCTTGGGTTGGAGGGAGGGTACAGTGCGGATGATTTCAAAGCAGACTCCCCATTCATTAAATTGAGAAGATCACTGTTTTTATACTGCATACCCTACTATTTTTTTGATACGTTTTCCTGTTCACTTGTAGTATGGGGAAGAAGTGGACTCTAGAAATACTACATTTCTGTCATGAAATTTTTTTTGCTTTCTCTTTTAAACAAATGTTTAATGAAAGAAAGGAATATGTATTGGTTGCCTATACTGCATTTGTTTTTGTAGTTCTAGTTGTATAAAGAACTTATTTGCACTTCTTCCAAGTGATACATATTCTGTTATTGACCGTTTCATAGAATGCCTAGCTAACTTTGTTTCATTTAATTTTAGGCTCAGAATGATGATGTCATAACTCAACAATTTGATGCATGTGCCAGTTGGTGGACTCAAGGACCTGATGCTACTTTACAGGTCATCTTTATAAATATCTTTCTGTTAAATGCTTGCTCTGATACTTGATTTCAATCTATTGATTGACGGTCAGATCGTGGCATATTGCAAAGCCATAATGCTGCTTTATAATCTTTATATTTTGCAATCTCCTTGGTCATGTTATTCCTGAATGGATGCCTATGGTCTCATGTATCCTGTATGTTATGTCTTACAATGTTGCCCGTTCGCATTGTTGTTTTATGCATGCACTCACTTTATGCTTAGACTATGCAAAATGTATGAGTATGCTTATGGACTTTTCAGTAGAGAGCATGGAGTTGAATCTTTTGAGCTGATCTGATACCCTCTCATTGAGAGCAAGGTTTGTGCTGTTAATTTTTGGCTTCCGTATGGACGGTCAAGACAAGGACTGTTCCCCTAGTTCACTGTTCAATTTTTCTTGGATTCTTTTAGTTTCTTTTTTTAGTTTTGGAAGGTATCTTTTTTGCCTGCACAGGTTCTGCCCCCATGGTCAATGAATTTATTTATTTGACATATAAAAGAATAATATGGAATGTCTAAAGTTTTTTAATGTGGTTTTTGTTTAGGTGGTTTCAGACTGAACTTGCAAGGGATATGGGTTATGCAACTGCAAGATTTGGGCATGTAATGTTTCCTGAGAATGTTTATGAGCCAGCCTTGGAATGTGCTGAACTTTTGCTTGAAGGTGTTGGAAAAGGTTGGTATTATGTAACTTGTATTCCTTTTATTCACTTTTCTTGTATGCTACTTTCTGTGGTTGAAAACACACTTATATTAGTTACAGTTTTTGCTTGAAGTTGTTGGAAAGGGTAGTAATGTCTTTCAAAATATCGTAAATTTGTCAAATATATTCAAATATTTTTCCTTGGTCTTTACCCATCTGCTTATATGTGGCTGATGTCAATTGATGCAGGTTGGGCTTCTCGAACATATTTTTCAGATAATGGATCTACAGCAATTGAGATTGCGTTGAAGATGGCATTCCGTAAATTCTCTTATGATCGTGGAATTCTTTTAGATCATCTCAAGGAAAATACAGCTGAGAGATATCCTGAGCTTGTGGTGGGCCTCATTAATTCTTCATCACCATTAGTTTAATATCATATTGGTTTAATTAACAAGAGAAGAACTGTTTCACTTCCTTCTTTTGTACATAATCATTGTCATTATGAAATTCAACTAGTAGTTTTCTCTGCTCCCTGAAACCAATAAAGAAAAAGTTCTATTGGTTAAGAAATTCCTAAGCCTCCGGCTTTTGTGGATCAACTGAATTGTCATGAGTAAATGAAATTTTGTTGGAAAATATTCCTCAATAGTTGAGATGACAAATGATACTGAAAGCACACACTATTTTGGCATTTGTACGTTAACTAAGTATCTTCAGCATTGGAGCATGAGTATCTGGTTTTTTATTTGGCACCATATGGATTCAATTTTTAGAATTATGGTCTGAATTCAATTTTATTATCTCCCTTGTTTCACTTGTACATGTTTAGCTAGTACTGGAGTAGTTTATGTGAGGTGGATGGGGTAAGAATTATGGTCAAAACTTTAGATAAGCTAACTTTTCTAGCTGCTGTTTTTTCTCTATTTATTATTGTTTAGGCTACTTTTTGCCCAGTTAGGCCAAGTCGTTGCCTTGTCTATTGTAACGATCCTTTAAATCTTCAATTCTTTTGACGTAGGGGTTGTTTATTTCAGGTCCTGGCTCTTAAAGGATCTTATCATGGTGATACTTTGGGTGCTATGGAAGCACAAGCACCATCATCTTATACAGGCTTCCTCCAACAACCATGGTATGAGTTTTCTGTCACAAGATACTTGAAATATTCCAAATCTGTATACTTATATGTCAACTTTTGGAGTAAGTCAGCATCCAATAGAGAATATATTGCTGGCTACTGATGACATAGATAGAAAATGCTAGATTATTTGCTTCAAAGTGGGGGTGGTGTAGTTCACAGTAGCCTTCTTTTTTCCTCCTTGAATATCAAGTATCAACAACTTTTCACTTAAGAAAGCTCCCTCTTTTTTCGCCTTTTATGTTTATGTTTGTTGGCCATTTTTCTACTACTTGTACTAAGCTGAAAGCATATAAAATATACGCACACTGAAAATCACTTCTTTCAGTGGTCTTGACTCTCTCAATTGTTTGCTTGCAAGACGTATAAATATCATTTATACATTCATATGTAAAGAATGAGGACATTAATGCAATTTAGAATTGCATGTCATTTCTTTACCTTGATCATTTGTATCTTGATTCCAGAATATTGTTTTGGAATAGAGCTAACTAGCAGCAATAGAGAACAAGCTATTTTGTCATTGAGCCTTGTCAAGATTTATAACTTTTACGTGCAGGTATAATGGAAGAGGTTTTTTTCTCGATCCTCCGGTGGTTTTTTTGTCCAACAATATGTGGAACCTTTCCCTACCTGAAGGGTTGCATTCTCGGAGTTTGAATCTCAAAAATATGAGTAAGTGACCTCTTTTGTCACACTTATTCTATTTTGACCTGTTACTAAGGTACCATATTCTTACATTCATTGGCACTTCTACAGCCTTTGGTTCCCGTGATGATATTTTTGTCAAGAGCAGGGACAAGTCAGATCTTGCTGGTATTTATTCAACATATATATCAGAACAATTATCAAAGTTTCCTGAATCAAAAGGGTACATTGGAGCATTGATTATTGAACCAGGCAAGATTACTTATACCAGTAATTTTATTTTATATCTGGTTGGATCAGATTGTTTTTGTTTTATCAATCAGGTAATATATTTAATTAAGTTTCTTATATTGGACACTTCTTGAAAATTTACTTGACTCCTAACATGAAAAATTGTTAATTATGAATTCCCAAGCCTGATCTTCATCTAGTGAATCTGCACCCGCTTGTGTGAGGTGTGATGCATCTATTCTGGGCCACCGCTTGTTTTTCATACTTGAGATGTCTTATTTTTTAAGTCGTTTTGATGGGCTTTCTGCAACTCTATAGACTCTGCATGGGTGTGTTTGGCATTTGTCTTTCTGATTAGGCTGAGATTTTTAACCTAAGTTTTCTTTTGATAATTAAAGATTATATAACATCTGTTTGCTTTATATCTTTCCCTTTTATACTAATGTAGCAATTTTTCCATTCTTCATTTGGAATTGTTCTGCAGTTATACAAGGTGCTGGAGGAATGCATATGGTTGATCCACTTTTCCAGCGAGTTCTGGTGAATGAGTGCCGGAAGAAAAATATTCCCACTATCTTTGATGAGGTTTTCACTGGTTTCTGGCGTCTAGGAACAGAGGTTGGAACCCTTGGTTTCATTTCATTCTCTTGTTCAAAATTTTTATTATGCATTTTTATTTAATTGATTGGGAAGTTACTTTTGTTTTACAGTCAGCCGCAGAACTACTATCTTGTTTTCCAGATATAGCCTGCTTTGCGAAGCTGATGACTGGTGGGACTGTACCCTTGGCTGCCACATTGGCTACAAATGCCGTATTTGACTCATTTATTGGAGACTCAAAGGTAATTTATTATGGTGTGTTGAGTTGTATGAGAAACACTAAGTTTATTTTACAACTTGATTTGATTGCTTATTTGATTTTACATTTATTAAGATATGTTAAATTATTCACTCTAAGCTCAAATTTGAATACACAGATTGATGTGGTATAGCAATGTTTTTAAAGGGAATTGGGCTGGTATAGCATTTGTTTACATTTCTTGGTGTTGGTATTATGCATGTATAGACTAAGAAGCACGTTCTGTTAATTTTATAGCTAAAGGCCCTTCTGCATGGACATTCATATTCTGCACATGCCATTGGGTGCACAGCAGCTGCTAAATCCATAAGATGGTTTAAGGATTCTCAGAGAAATCCTAATATCACTTCCAAAGGAAGCTTACTTAGCGAGGTATGTGTATTATAATTGTCTTGTGTGTGTCTCATTTGTATAATACTACATACAAATCCAATACCTTCAATATATTTTCAGTCAGCATTTTTCTTGTATATTTTGAATAATATATGTGAGGGTGTAATTACCTGCCATAAATTGATTTCTATAATTTCAAGTTGATCAGAGAGAGAGAGAGAGAGAGAGAGAGCTGTTGAGAATTGCAAAAGGGGTAGCTTAATGTGTTTAGCCTGGGATTTAATTCATTATGGGACCCAAAAAAAACAAGGCTTTACATCATTATGATGCTTAATTGGTTCCATATTTCAACATGGTATTGGAGCCTAAAATAGTTAAATTCTGAAACCTGTTCTTTTTAAATTTTGCTAGAACTTGCTGTCCTTTCAGTGTCATTGTGTGTGGTGTTTTTTTTTCCTTTCCTTTTCTTTCTTTTTTTTTAATTTTACCACATGGTATCATTCCAAATGCTTGCAGTTATGGGATGACAAACTAGTGTACCAGATCTCTTCACATCCTGCAATTCAAAGAGTAGTTGTGTTGGGAACACTTTGTGCTCTAGAGCTCCGAGTAGAAGGCTGCAACGCTGGGTATGGTCTTATTACTTTGTATGTTTGTGTGGTGCCCCCACACACACCAAATCATCCCGTACCCTTGGAAAGTTATAAGTTGAAATATCATGTGCCTCTTTAGTAATACCATATCATCCTATACGATATGTGCAGCATAATGATGCTAGCAATTGTTCCAAGGTTATGAATTTAACAATTTAGACCACAAGTTGGCTTTTAAAATCATTGGCCTGAAGTCACCTGTTCAATCGGCCGGCCATTCCTTTGTATCATGACATCTTCTTCCGTCTATTAATATTTACTCTAAAAATTAATAGATTTTATTTATTTATAGATATATCTTTATATCTCTATATGTGTGTGTGTGTGTGTGTGTGTGAATGTTTCGCTTGTGGACAAGATGTAGAGGTGCTTGTATATTTCATAGACTAAGAACGAGTTTCCATGTATCGTAATGCTATGATTATACAGTGTTATCATCAACGGTAGCTTTTTGACACAACATTGCGACAGCTGACAATTACCCCACTGCGTTGTGTCCTGTAATCTTTTTAACCCTTGTTTGAAATGTTTTGTTCTGTGAATTGTGAATAGGTATGGGTCACTGTATGCAAGCTCCCTTCTGAAGAAGCTCCGTGAAGATGGCGTTTACATGAGGCCTCTGGGACATGTCATATATCTCATGTGCGGACCCTGCACTTCTCCAAAGGTCTGCAACGAAGCCCTCACTAAAGTTTACAGAAGGCTTGAAGAACTTAGCCAATCTCAAAACAATTAAAATATCTGCAACTATGAATTCAAGTAAATCTTTCCACAACTTGCAATTCTTATTTGTTAATTACATTTTGGTCTCATGCGTTGGCCTGGTGCCTATTTTGTCCGCATGCCAATGGCTTTTAGCCCTCATAATGCCTTCCCTCACCCCCTTGAGAATAAAAGATAAGGGAGTGTGTGTGACAGTTCATTTGCTTATACTCTCTATAATTTGATTGGAGGAGATTGGGAAAAATAAGGGAAGGACAGTTGTATGTTATCCATATTTTTTAATATTATTAATTTATTTCTGAAATGCAAGGGCAAATGAGTAAATTTACAATCCAAGGATGGGTCTCTTTCGCCTTTTCTTGCCTGTATGATGCATACCTCTCCCTTTGAACATGCAGGCGTGACACTACGCTTTGAAATTCCACTAATGCTGTCCAATGATTGGAGGGTGCTTATGTAATTTATCTACCTAGGTGCCGTGTCTTATGCTGTTATACTGTTACACATACGAGAATACTAAGGTTCGTTGCTCATGCACCTATCGGTGATTTCTGATCATTGATCGAATGTAGGGGAAACATCGATCAACGGTCAGAATTGCCGGCTTTGCATATCTCTATTACCAACTTGAGCTATAGCCTATAAGATAGTATCCACCACATTGTACTCATACTCTAGGTTTTGTCCCACCCATGGTGATGATGCTACCAAAGGATATCTCCTGTCAAAGGTTCTATTTCTCTTTCATAGCTGATTTCTTTTTCTTCCATATCTCAAATTATCTGGTTGATTGCCAAAGAAATGAATACTGGATAATGGATATTATAGAAAGGATTTCTTTTGGTCCATGTCCTTTTGGTCTGTCATCATCTCTTTCTCGTAAAGACAAAAGTGGAGGGGAGGGATTATATCATGTTGAATTAATTGTTTGCGTATGGTACGTGCTAATCTTAGCCGTTTATAACCACACATAAACGCTGGACTCCACAGTCCGCACACAAAAAGTTGAATATTCCTTGCATTATATAAAGTATAAAGTTTTCCTGATATTTATCTTCTAAGTAAAGGTTACATTACATTGTCTTAAATGCAATTTAAGTCATTGGCAATTGCGAATTTCAGAGTCAAAATTGGACTAATAACATGTCGCTTCCAAGCGAACGACGAGTTGAATAATACCCACACCGATGCGACTTAAGGCGGCCTCAAAGTTGTATTGCATTTCCAAGTTTTTATGGAAGTTATAAGTCCTTTTTACAACAAAAAGAAAAAAAGGATCTGAACCTATTTTTAAATCTTCATTTTGGAGAGACCCTTCCAAGTGTCATCACATGTGGTAGGCGCAAATTGTCGCCTCCAATTTTATTTTACCAAAGTAAAAAATGACTCAACCTTTTTAATAAACACTGAAATAACTTATGATAAACTAATTATTTAAGTGATTTTCAACTTGACTCATATGTTGTATACGTAAATGGTAATATTTAAATAGTGGCGATTTCCCAATTCCAATTTTATTCACTTATACTCTATTTTATAATTAAAAAAGAAATATAAGTGGATTAAATTAGAATGGAGAAATCATTACCCTATTTAAAATAGATGGCACGTATCATTAGCCGACACTGTGGGTTGGGGGGCCTAATGTCAGATATGACAACGTAAATGCGCAATTGGAAGATTGGTAGCTTCGAAATCCAATATCACTCATCTCCCACCAACCCCGGTGTCAATATGCTGTGGTGGTAAGCGAGCTTCCTCATTACATGGTTGGAGTCATGACGAGGGTGGGCACGAGATTTTCATAAAGCAGTCTGTCTTTGCGGGAAAAGTGTCCCTAGAATAATAGTATATTCTATATTCAACCACAAGAACTAATTGGTTAACTTCTAGGTTCTATGAACCTGTTATACGTAAGTGAGCATACCACTTTGAACTTTAGCAATAAAAAAAGTGAAATCTTTTGGTATATGATTGATCTTGTCTTAATGTTATAGGTTCCACGTTAGTGCATTACATATGTAATTTGTAAATGTTTCTCAGTTAAGTGCAAAAAAATAAGTGAAGTTCATTTTTATCTAGTACTGCATCTACTGTTGCTAAGAGAGGAGCCTTTTGTCAACCCTTATAAAAGCATTTCTTTATGTCCATGTTTTATCATGCGTAAGTCCATAAACTATACCGGAGGAAGTTGGCAGTTTGGTGCCACATGTAAGTCGTTACGGCTCGAGGTTGTAGGTCTGCTTTGGCGCTGGTGGTAAGAATATATAGCTAATCTCCTCTTAAAATTTAAAAAAAATAAAAAAATAATGAAAATAGATATTAATAAATTAAACATGTAATTTAAATTTATTTTAATAAAATAAAGATCATTTTCACAATTGTTTCACCATGTTATTATTCTACAATAATTAATAACTACTACTCTTTTTCATTTTTATTTCTCCCCTTACTTACATGCTTGTAGTTCAAGTGGTGAAGAGTAGTTATCCATACACCTGAGGTCACGTTTGAATCCCTCTTTTTCTCAATATCGATTGTATTAAAAAAAAAACTCATTAAATTAAGTACAAATATTGTAACAAAATTAACGATTTAAAGATTTGATGTGGACCAACCATCTCATTTCTTTAAACAATATATAATATTGGGTTAGAAAGGATCAATCTTCCTCATTTCGGACAAATCGGACAAACCCAAACTATATATTTCGTACAAAATTAGAAAGGAGTGAATAATGTCACTAAGAAAACCTACACAATACCAAACTAATAAGAAAGGAAAAATAAAAAACATAATTAAAAAAAAACAGAAAAGAAGAGAAAAAGAAAAAGTTTATTGAAAATCAAAGAGACAAAGAAAGGACGTAAGCCAACCTCCATCAAGTGACGTCATTTTAATTAATATCTCTTCGGCCGGTAATTTAACTAATTTTATATTTCATTTTTCGGCCGTCAAACGTACGGTCACGATTCAACACGACATTGCCTCCGGACAATCTTAAAGCATAGACCGAAAAGTGGACCCCAATTACACACATTGCCAGCGATATTATTTACCTACGCAACACTTTATGTCATCCAATGGACTCATGCCACGTGCCATAACGTCCCAAAACGTCTTCCCCTGACATAAAACGACATAACTAGAAGAAGCGAGTACCGTGGTCGAAGAAGCACTGGATAATTGACACTTCTGCTGAGGAGTCGCCAGAGTAGACTTAATAGAGACTGCTCGCCCTTATTTCAGGTTCCGCATTTTCTCGTTGTCTCTCTCCAAACAGAAACTACTTTCTCTCACTTTCTCGCAACTTTTCTCTGCAAATTTAAGAAACTGACGGACAAATATAACCTCTCCGCACAGCTCAGTTCTATTATCACTCCAAATTTCAGCAGAAAACGAGGTATTAGGGTTTAAATTTGATGGACCTTTTTTTTTGTTTGTTGAATTTCAGTTTAGTTTTGAAAAGTTTGTAGATAGTTATGTGTTTAGCTGTTATGCATTTCTTGATGTGAGTTTTGGTAGTGAAGTAGCTGTTTTTGATTTTCTGGTGTTCTGCAGATCTGGAAATCTAGGGTTCTGAAAATCGGTATAAAATGCAGAGGCAGACTAGACTCATGGAGAGGACCAACTCTATGAGAGGGAAAAGGCAAATGGAAGGGGGAGAGGAGGAGCAGCCGGAGCGAAAGCGGCCGGCTCTCGCTAGGTAACGGATTTCATCTTGTTTAATTTCAATTGATTATGTGAATTCTTTTTGTTGATTATATTCTTTGCTTGCTAATTTGAATAATTAGTCGTATAATTTGAGAATTGTAGGAAAAACCCCTTTTAGTTTGAGCTGATATAGTTATATTTGGACCATCTAGTTGCTCCGATGCGCACTCGAGAACTAGAGCAATGTGCTTCTTTGACTAATTTAGTTGTTGATTAGAATTGGTTTTTGAGTAAATGCTGAGTTACCTCAAATTTCTTAATGACCCGCTTAGAAGAAGATAAGAGTGACATATGATTTTAACTTCAGCGTATTTCATGACCATAGCACGGCACAATTACAGCCATGTTGTTCTCATCATATTGTGATATTTTTGTATTTGGTACTATAACTCTTCATCGAGACACACCCAATGACTTGTTATTTTTGCGGTTCCTTTATAATTTCTCATTTCAGTTTCAAGATCATATGTTTGGTGCTTTTGTATGTTCCCTTATGTTCCTCTGTTTGTATTGGGCGTAAGTTTCTGTGCGTTGTTAGTATGGCTTTAAGCCACTTAAATGAATTTTTGTCTAAAGGTTCAATATGTCTTCTATCATGTTCCTTATATTCCATTGAATATATATATGCAGTGTAATTATAGAAGCTCTCAAGGTGGACAGTCTGCAGAAGCTATGCTCATCATTGGAACCTATTCTTCGTAGAGTTGTAAGTGGGTTTCAAAATTTTATTTTCGGGTACCTTTTGTTTATGCATTCTCGAATTGATTAGTGTAATATGAATTATTGGTTTAACATCATTGTAAGCCTGTGTGCTTATTTTGTCCTTCTTTCTTCTAACTACTTTTCTTTATTGTTATCTCTGTGGTTTCCATACTCTATTCAAATCTCTAGTCACTTCTTTTTAGGTGTTTTTTTTCCACTCTACGAATGCCCGCATATGCATCTATTATAGTGTCCTCATCTTTTTGGTGGTAGTGTTTTGATTTGTATTCAGAACGTCAACAGTATTGGCACTGGTGCTATTTCTCTTTCTCTTTTGAGTGTGTATAGGGATCCATTATCATATTAGGTATACTAGAAATTTTGCTTTTAATACATTTCGATTCTGTTGCCCAAAGAAGACTGATTGTGAGGAAGTTCCATAGTGGCCTATCCATACCTGAGAGATATTTATATGTACTCTTTCTTTCCATACTTGTGTTTGATACCTGTCATATGTGACGAGTTTACCCCTCATTTTTTAAAGAATTAATAGTTACTAGTACTGGTTATCCAATGTACGTTTGGGCTGATAAAGCTGAACAAATCAAAAGATAGTTTAAAGTTACCATCTGCTTTTTTCACTGTTGAGCTTGAAACGGTGATTAACGTAATCAATGGAGAGTTGATTATTAGTCAATACCTTTTCAGGCTCATGCATTTGATATGTGGACTATTTTTTCTTTAACTGAGTTGGTTGTTAAAGAAGACGATAACCTGGCTATTGTTATGTGTTTGATTTGCAGAGTATTTTGGTTTTAACTGAATCATCTGAAAATATAATTTTCTGACATTGCAGTTCCTTCTGAATGTTTATGAGAATACTACTGATTATTTGTGTTGAAATTCATCTCCTACTTCTCTTTATGTGGGTAACTCCTCTAACACCAAATCTATTGTGCCCAGACCTGGGGTTGGTGACTAAGAGAGGTTTGTCATGTCCCACTCCAGAGATTGATGGTAACATAAAGAAAAATTATTAGGAAAAGAGTTTGATATATAAGACCTTTGGTTTTTATAGTAAGAACATTGTTTTAAAACTCTTTATTTCTCAACCAAATTTTAAAGCTATAGTTTTAAAGGTGACCAAGAATTTTGCGCAGTGTATGTAACTTAGTTTTGTTTATATTGAAACAGAGTGATGGAAGCTAAATTTATTTATTGGTGGGTTAAAAGTTGAGTCCGAGCATTCTTGACTCATGGAATAGTGATTAAATCTTATGAACTGAATTTTTTTTAGGCCGGGGTACATCATTAGTCATTTTAGTCAAAAATGATTTGTTCAAATGAAGAAACCTAAATCAAGGCACAAACTTTTTTTGTTCATTAACATAGTTTTAGTACTTCCAATTTGTCTTAGTTTGATGTTGGTATCATGTATAAAGAGAAGACAAACTGGAAGCATTTAAACAATTAAAGGTTCGGATGATTCTTTTGCATTTTTATGCAGGATAGTTGCTTTCTTATAAATGAACTGTTTGTTGGTTATGTAACACGATCTGTCTTAGTTATGGTCAAAACATAAGAGACCTATTGGGATTTTCTGTCTATGCTCTTGATCTGTAGCGCTTATTCCTTTACTGGTTTACAGGTAAGCGAAGAAGTGGAACGTGCGTTGGCTAAGTTAGGCCCTCCGAGAGTTAATGGAAGGTCAAAAAATTATTTATGAGAATTTTATTTATTTATTATTATAATGAATGAAACAAATTTTAATCATTTATATAATAGAGCAAATTAGTTAACCCCTTTTAGAATTATAGATAAGCAATCCTGTTAAGTTATCAGGATAAGCAAGGATTGCCTATCCAGATTTCTAATAAATGATATCAGAAAGGAAATTTTTGCAAAAAGGGAGACTAATGCTAGATGCTTTTTAATGTAAGATATTTTGTTTCAATGCTCCCTGATGTCAGAGTCATCACAACCATGAATTATTTTAGCAAAATAAAAAGGTTATAAAAAAAATGTCACCATGAACTATATGTTCAATCATATTGTGGTAAAACAGCTTCTGACATTTGACATTTCAGGTCTTCCCCAAAACGGATTGAAGGTCCCGATGGGCAAAACTTGCAGCTAGAGTTTAGGTCCAATTTGTCTCTTCCGATCTTCACAGGAGGGAAAGTTGAAGGCGAGCAGGGTGCTGCAATTCATGTTGTTTTGGTTGATAGAAACACACAGCGAGTTGTGACGTCGGGACCTGAATCCTCTGTAAAACTGGATGTTGTTGTGCTTGAAGGTGATTTCAACAATGAAGATGATGAAGGCTGGACTCAAGAAGAATTTGATAGCCATGTGGTGAAAGAGCGTGATGGGAAGAGACCTCTGTTGACTGGGGAACTGCAAGTGACCCTCAAAGAAGGGGTAGGAACACTAGGGGATCTGACCTTTACAGATAACTCAAGTTGGATACGAAGCAGGAAGTTCAGGCTTGGAATGAAAGTTGCTTCGGGGTTTTGTGAGGGCATGCGCATACGTGAAGCTAAGACAGAAGCTTTTACTGTTAAAGATCACAGAGGAGAATGTAGGTTCATGCTCTGGTGTATATTTTCTTTTTCTATCTGTTCTAGCACACTGTTGTTGATTTATTATTATTATTTTTTTCCATTGATCTTGACAGTGTACAAGAAACACTACCCACCAGCATTAAATGATGATGTATGGAGATTGGAGAAGATTGGCAAGGATGGGGCATTCCATAAGAGGCTAAACAATGCAGGAATATTCACGGTTGAAGAGTTTCTTCAGCTTGTGGTCCGAGATTCTCAGAAATTACGGAATGTAAGTGTGGGACTTGGTTTGAGTTGTAAAAGCGCACTTACACAATTTTGTACGTTGTAAATGTTTTATATTTTATTTGGATGCTGTATATAGATTCTTGGAAGCGGTATGTCGAACAAGATGTGGGACGCTCTTTTGGAACATGCAAAGACTTGTGCCTTGAGTGGGAAGCTTTATGTTTATTATCCTGAAGATACAAGAAATGTTGGTGTTGTTTTTAACAACATCTATGAGCTGAGTGGCCTCATTGCTGGGGAGCAGTTTCACTCTGCTGATGCTCTATCTGACAGCCAGAAGGTGAATATTAACCTCTTTCTTTTGGTTTATTTATTTATTTTTGGAATGTGGTCTCCCTTTTTTTATTTTTTGGTCGGTCAATCTTTGTGTTCTTTTAGATTACATATTTCAAAATAAATTTTCCTTTTGCTGCAAGGGTTTATATTTGACACACAGTGGAGAATTAATGTAGGGAGATGATTTTTTATTTTTTTTTTTTATTTTTTTAATTTTCTGATAATTTCGTGTTAGGAGGATGTGCTCTTTATGTGTTAAATCTTTATTCCTGCTGTAGTCTTCTCATGTTCCTAGTAAATGTATGGAAGTTACGTTATTAGGTTGAAAACACCCGGTAACTACAAGGCTTATAAACTAATTATGTATTTTGTGTTTCTAACTGAACAGTTTGGTGTTAGGATACTATATTATTCTTTATCTTCTAAGCTAAATAATTGACAGGGGGAAGGTCAAATACATGAAATTTCTATAATGCTTTTGTTTTTGCAGGTCTATGTAGATACGCTGGTGAAGAAAGCATATGAAAATTGGGATCAAGTTATTCAGTATGATGGCAAGTCACTTCTAAACTTCAAGCAGAATAAGAGGTCAACCCGAACTGAATTTCAGACTGGCCCAATTAGTTACTCCGATGCTTCAGATCATCAACTGCCAGTACCTCGCCTGACAAATTCAGTTCCCTCAGAGCAACCTCCATTGGATCCAACCCTACCAATCGGAGGTAAACATTGCTGCCTGCATGAGTATTCAATGTTTCATATTTGACCTCATAAACTTTATTTTTAACTAATCAATGAAGATAAGCTGAAAGAATGAAAGGGTTCTTTGCTTGTGTGGAATATAACTTGAAGTGAAATATAGAGTGTAGGATTTATAAGTAGTGCTACATTTACTTGGGTCTACAGAACACAACCTGGAAAATCCTGAAGCTATGTGATGTGAAATCCTCCAAAAATGAACATAAAATTCATTGTGACTTGCTTGACTGCTCATCAGCATAGTTATACCGGCAAAGTTTTACTATTTATCTTTACAGAACCAAGCCTAAGGTTGTAATCAATAATGCCATTGGATTGTAAGTGAACTTTTTTGGTCACACACTACACAATCTGTTCTATACACATGAAATTTTTATGCCTTGCATGCTATACTTAGATTCTTAAGAGTTTAACACACACACAACACACACACACACACACACACACACACACAACACAAATCACGTATGCACACACATGAATGCATGTGATGATGTTTCCTGTCATCCAGTGAGGATGTTAGCTAGAGAGGTTGCTAATTATGATTCTCTTTTGTTTTTTGTTTATTTCTGTAGGGTATAATGACAATCTATCAACAAGATACTTGACCCAGCCACTTGTAAATTCCAACTCTCGCGCCCAGTTTGATGGCACTGGATTTGCACTAGATGACCAATTGATCAGCAATTCACATGAGGCACACAGCACAAGAAGTGATGCCAATGCTGTTGGGCTGGCCCTTGCTCCTCCACAATCATCTACATCAGGATTTCAGACTATCAATTCTTCTTCTCAGCCATCCGCTCTTAATCCTTTAGATGACTGGACAGCCAACCGAGATTTCTTTTCAGAGGAAGAGATTCGCATTAGAAGTCATGAGATGCTCGAAAATGAGGATATGCAGCACTTGCTCAGAATCTTCAGTATGGGAGGCCATGGCTCCATTGATGTGCCTGATGATGGGTATTCATTCCCCTCATTCATGCCATCACCAATGCCCAGCTATGATGAAGATCGCAACCGTCCTGGCAAAGCTGTTGTGGGGTGGCTGAAAATTAAAGCAGCAATGAGGTGGGGTTTCTTTGTTAGGAAGAAAGCTGCTGAGAGACGGGCACAGCTTGTGGAGATAGAGGATGAATAGAAGCCCCTCTGAAGGTGATACAAGGTTCTTGCTATGCCGTCTTTTGATGTGGTGATTATCGTTCCATGGATTTTGGGTGTTATCAAGTCTTTTTTGCTGTGCAAAATTCTAACTTTTAATCAGTGCCAGCCACAACTTGAGGTATTAGGGCTGATTGAAGACGTTGGTTTCAAAAGTCTTGATGAATGACTGACATTTGTGGAGATCTGTGATAGATGGCAAAGAATCTATTCTTGTACAGCTGCCTGTACAGTAAGTTGTTTCTGTTTATTTTTCTCAGTTGTGAAGATTTCTCTCTCATCACTCTTCGAATGACATATGGTCTTGGCATCCAAAGGGGTAAATTTCTCATTGCCTCTTTTGCTGTTGACATATAGGGGACTACTTCCAGTATTTTTAGGATAACTATAATCTGTTGTTCGGCTAAATATTGCACAAGGACCGCTGGCTAGTATTTTTATATTTATTGTGCTAGTTGCTTTTGTACTTTGAATTGACTGAAATGCCACGAATATATTTTACTTCAGACCTTCATTATCTTGTATTCAGATGGCCTTGAAAATTCAGAGTTTTCTTGTTTTAAGTAACTGAAACCAGGCTCTAACTGAGTGAGGTCTGGTAAACCGATGTTGAGTTTTCAAATTTTTGTTAATGGGATGTGAACACGCATACTGAACATGGAATTCGTAAATGAGTAGGATCCTAACACAATGTTACATATTATGTTTTCTTCTTGAAAGGAACCACACCATGATCTGTTACTCTTAAATCTATGTATGGTCCATGTAATTGCATCCACAATGTTTACTACTCCAAGCCTTCATAAAGCGTGTGAGAAAGCTTACGAAGGTTTACTTCGGAAATTAATTTGGCCAATTTCCCTATAAATAGAAAGATGAGTATGTCACCAGACACCAGCAGCCTGAAATTGAGGGGCCGAAACCGAAAAAGTTTAGCCTCGCGCAAATTGCGCAACTGTGAGCCGTACGCATGCGGTAAAGCCAAACATACACATTACGCATACCCAATAAAGGAAAATAAAGAGAAGGCTGTTTGAATGTAGCAAGAGCCAAGAGGCAAAGGCTACATCTTCAAACCGAATTCCCTTTTAATGGGAACACATTTTTATATCCTAATAACCTAATTGAAAGGCGTGAGCTAATTGATCTAAACGGCTACAAATGTGTATCCATGAAATGTAAATCTCTATTGCCAAAAGTCCGACCCCAAGATGCATTTTTGTCCAGACTCTCACTATATATATATATATATATATATATATATTTAAGTGCATCGGGATAAGATCAAATTCATTATGTATTTTAAATCCAATGATGCATCGGATAAGAACAAATTCATCATAAATTCAGCAAGCTGAATGTCTTATCTAACTCTAACTGCGTCAATTTTAGTTGCGTCGTAACTCTCATAATTTTTCTCTGCACTTGGATTTGATCTTATCTTATCATAAATTCATCTTTTAAGCCACTTGAGCTAATCCGGACTTCTTGCCGCACCATTTTGTTATCAATTGTACATCTTGTTTACGGCTGTAAATTTAGAAACAAAAACAACCGTTAAGGAATTCATAATTTAAGTCAATTAGTGGTAAATGAAGTCATGACATGATTTAAATTTTACATCGCATTCACAGTAGCAGTGGATATGCAAGGATTAAGGGCCAGTTTGGCATTGCTGTGCTGTGAAAATAATCGCTGTCAGATTTGCTGTGAGAGAAATCAGCTGTGAGATAAAGCAGTTTGGCGTTTGGTAAAATTTTTGTTAAAAGTGTTGTTGGTATTAATTTTACGCATAATCATAAAATGATTGCCGCATAATCATTAAACCCAGCGCCTCTTCGAAACTGATTCCTAAATAATCAGAAAATGAAAGCACCTCATTAGCTACTTTCCCTTATAGCTTTCTCTCACAGCAATTTTTAACAATAAGTGATTTTCTCACAGTTTACCAAACGGGTTGAGCTTCTCAAAATTTTTTAAAAATCACTTATTACCCCAAATAAGCAATGCCAAACTAGCACTAAGTCCATAATAGATAAACTAAGATGAACCAATCCCGTCCGAGTAGAATGGGATTTGGGTAAAAACTTTCAACTTTCTTAGCATCATGGCCGGGGTAAAATGGGAATAAACTTTACAGTTAAAGTAGCATAAAGGGAAAAAATAAAAACTAAAAACTAAAATAGCCAAGAGTCAAGTAAATCTATCACATAAGCCACAGCTGCCAAGTACGTGGCCATCATGATGCTGTGCCTCTTGTGGGTTTCTTCACAAACCCCTAATCCCCTACCTATATAAACAGAGTGGATGCGGAGACTAGAACTTGGGGTCTTGGGGCATTTTCATTTTCCATTTCCATTTCCGAAATGATGGAATTTTGGAATTGAAAATCCACAGGCCCTCAAAGGAGCTCCCACAAACCAGTCCAAAATATCCAAACTTTTTTCTTCTTTTCTTTTATGATCTTCTCGTCCTTCTCTCTCTCATAAATAACATGCGATGTGATTGTTCATGTGAAATGAAAGGGATGGGTCGATATAATATTGGAGCCATATGGAAGTAGTCACAGAGACAAAACCGATCATCTGTGAAAATGATTGGAACCATCAACGAAGTGATTTTATGATATCTGCCCATGAGGTGAAAATGGTGGTTGGTTCATCTTTCTGGGATTTCTTAGCCATTTTTGTAGTGATTTTACTTTCTTCAATATATAGTGTTGTGGTTTATGATGTTTACCCAAACTTTTTCTTGGTGTTTTGATCAATAGCAGAACATTTTGATTTCCAATTATTTACATGTTTATCTTGATGACCTCTGTGATCTCTCCCTCTCTCTCTCCCATCATGCATGGTTTGGTGAGTAAATGACAAGGGAGGCTCCCTCTTGGTTGGGTTTGTGACAGATCTAATATATGCCAGCGCAAGCTGTTTGGAATAGAAGAGTCCATTGAATTTTCCTCCCTAATTAGGAAGCTCATAATTATAACGGCCTGGGTTAATTTGGCATGAATGGGCGATTGTCTTTGATGGTGACCATATATCAAAGCGTCTTTTGATTTTAATTTTACTTTCTATTTAGTTGAAAATGGTCAGCCCAGAAACAAACAGATTACGAAATAAGGGCCGCAGAAAAAAAACCAGACTATGAGCACAGCTAATTGGCATTTTCTCATGTTTGATGAGGGGCTCCAATATATAATGGAAGAGATGCCGTTTCATTAATAGCTTAAAGTGCTATTTATTTATTTGAAAATTAGCGATAATTGTATTTAATAATTGGGCACATTGACCAAATACTCATAAAGGGTTAATACAAAGACGGATGCACATTAATCGCAAAGGGTTCATCCAGATATAGGAGAGGATACCCAGCGATATCGCACTATATATCTCCACTAATAACCCTAAAAGGCCAAATACACACGCCTAAGCAAATCATACATGAAATACAATGCCCAAAATTACAAATACAACTACAACAGCTCTCACAAGTAGAGACTAAAACACAAATGAACACCCAACTCACAGAGTTGATGGAATTATTGCGACTCAAACAACTCCAAATACAAGCCGATCAATCACCTCGTCTGTCTTCAAATCCCAAATAGAAACGAACCACAAATATGAAGTACATTTAAAACAAGAATATCAAATCTGCAAAAGGAAACAAACAAAACAACCAAGTGCAGACAACAAACCAACCAAAACAACAAAACATCAACAACGGGCCATGTTGAGGGAAAATGTGAACCTCCCAACATAATTTCACCACTACTAATTAATTAATGGGGTTTTATTATTTTAGGTTCGACCCATTCGAGACGTAGTGTCTCTTAATTACAATCCCTTACTTCAAGGGAGCACCCTTTGATTCCATCACAAATAAACAGAACGTGTGTGTTTGATTTTGCAGCTGCTCCCAAGTCCAACCTCAGGATGCCTACGTATCCCCTCGCGGGAATCAAGCCACTCGTAGTTCAAAGATTCACAATGAATAAATGACTCATCGCAAAATGAGGAATTTGAATGAATTTGATTGAGGACTGTTTGAGTGAATTTAGCTGAATAAACCAGGGATTCGATATGGAATTGTGTTTGGGATGGTTGCATCTAGATTGAATCTTTAGATTGCCTACGTACCCTTTCAAAGGGATCAAACCAACGTAGTTCGGAATTGATTTGTGTAAAGGTGTACTTTGAAGCCGTGTGCCTTTGAGCTATAGCTTCCACTTTACACACTTATTGATCATCTATCTTGGCAATTCTATGGTGTTGGAGGTATGATTAAAATTTTCTTTTTTAGTTTTCTAACCTTTTGTTTTGTGGAGTCAGTAAAGCGTTTGTGGGTATCGTTTCTGTTAAACCCTCAGGAGACACAACTCCTCCTACTAGGGATGCCTAGAGGTTTAAAGGCTTGTTGCATGCGCTCAATGCAATCGAGTTACCTACGAAAGTGGTCTAATAAATTTCTCATTTTGTTTTTATCTTTGTTTTTCTTTTGTTTTACTCGAGGACTAGTAAAATCTAGGTTTGGGGGTATTTGATCGGTGCATAATTACATATCTTTTTATACCCTTCTAACTTATGATTTGGTTATGTTTTTGAGTTAAACTTGTGCTTTTAATAAAGTTTGTGTATGTTTCAGTGTAATAAGGTTGAGACTCATTACATACATTTTGAAGACAATTTAGCTTAAAACAGTGTCTGCAGATCATTCAATTTCACGGATTAACCTGTACTTGCTCAAGAAGAACCAGATAATGAGCCATACATTATTGGAAAGATACGGAAGTCTAGTTTCCGTAGCATTTTACGGTTCATGATTCGGAGTCTTCTAGAGGAAGTTATACATGATTTAGTAGATCAAGGTCAAAATTCGGCAGCATCTGCGTTACTGGGCCATAAATGACATTTGAAGGTCTTTCCGATTTTTCCTTGAGTTGGGCTGCATATGCTTGGAAAGATAAGACAAAGGGCTTGAAGATCCATATTTTTCCAGAATTTTATGAATGTATTAACAAGCCCAAAACGAACCCAAAAGAAGAGTGCAATGCATTGTCATGCATGACATATGCATGATGAAATGCACTATCTAGTGGGAATTGTTGGTGAAGTGCACTATCTTGTGGGAAGGTTAGGTAAAGCATATTCAAGTCTTATAATTGAAGTGGGAGCTGCAACACTAAGTTTAAAGAAAGAAAAATTGTTTTCAAATGTAATGGTGTGTTAGGTGAAGTTGATGAAGTGAGTGGAAAGCAATATTTAATTTAGATTTTCAACTTCCTTAGGCCTATAAATAGTGAGGTTTCCCAAGCTTGTAAACACACCCCAAGGGGGGGAGCTCTCAAACATTTCTCTAGAGCTCCCCTCCCTTCTCTCCCTCAAATTCTCTTAGTTTTCCTTTCTAGTTCTCAATTGTTGTAATAAAATCCTTTTGCTTCTTAGTTGTAATTTATTTTTTGTAATGTAAATTCTTTTCTTTAAGTATTCAAGTTTGAGTAGTTTCCAAGTTTCACTTATGATTTTTGTTCTTATTCATTATGCTTATAAGTTAATATGCTAGTTTGAATGATTGATCACCATTAAGGCTTGCATGTTAGCTATCTTGGTTTGAATTAAGAGTAGACACCATATTTTAATTCGAATTGAACTATGAATAGGAAGAGTATGTATGGACATTCGACAACAGGGATTAGATACATGCTTGGTTGTTTAAAATGTTCTTCTATGCTTAATGAGTTTCTAATGCTTAATTTAGGTTAGACAACAAATGATCAAGTTAGGGAATTAGGAACACAAGGTTAGGAACACAAGATAGTGCACTTCACCAACAATTCCCACTAGATAGTGCATTTCATCATGCATATGTCATGCATGACAATGCATTGCACTCTTCTTTTGGGTTCGTTTTGGGCTTGTTAATACATTCATAAAATTCTGGAAAAATATGGATCTTCAAGCCCTTTATCTTATCTTTCCAAGCATATGCAGCCCAACTCAAGGAAAAATCGGAAAGACCTTCAAATGTCATTTATGGCCCAGTAACGCAGATGCTGCCGAATTTTGACCTTGATCTACTAAATCATGTATAACTTCCTCTAGAAGACTCCGAATCATGAACCGTAAAATGCTACGGAAACTAGACTTCCGTATCTTTCCAATAATGTATGACTCATTATCTGGTTCTTCTTGAGCAAGTACAGGTTAATCCGTGAAATTGAATGATCTGCAGACACTGTTTTAAGCTAAATTGTCTTCAAAATGTATGTAATGAGTCTCAACCTTATTACACTGAAACATACACAAACTTTATTAAAAGCACAAGTTTAACTCAAAAACATAACCAAATCATAAGTTAGAAGGGTATAAAAAGATATGTAATTATGCACCGATCAAAAGGTAGATATTTGATTTGTGAGAATTTGGTTGATGTAACCAGTGATTCAAATTTGGTTGCGGTTGCGTCTATTAGGATGCTAGACTGCCTACGTACCCTTGATGTGATCAAACTAGCTTAGTTCCAAAAATTGGAAATTAATGGGTAAGTGTGGCCCACTAATTAAGAATTTGTGTCTTTGGGACAATTTGAAGATTTTCATAGGTATATGACCTATGGTAAAAATTGGAAATTAATGAGAAAATGTGACCCAATTGGGAATTAATGGGACCTTTTGTATTTGAGCCCATTAATCCACAACTTGCGAATTTAAGACTTTCTACCAATTGTTCGTCAATTGGATTTTTAAAAGGCAATTCCATTAAACTTGAATCCTGCAAAGGAATGATCCCGTTGTATTTAAATAGTCGATACTTGAGATATGAGACGAATCCATTATACAGGGGAGCTGTAGACCATGGGGTCGTAGTCTCGTAGATTGTGCAGCGGCTTCTAACCAGTCTTCTTGGTCCCAATTAATTTTAAATTGGGGTAATGACTTGCAAGTGGCGTGGATCAAAAACTAAGCTTCTTTGGCCTTCACATGATGGTTCCCCACAGCAACGCATTTTTTATTTATCATAAGCTTCATGCAATGGAATCCGAACATAATTCAATTTCCTTGTTTTGCTGCATGTAGAGTTGCAACCCATCCCTTTTTTTTTTCTTCTGAGTAAAACAACCCATCCTTTTTCATAATATTGGATTCACTTTGGACATGCAAGTCCGTGAAGTCCAAGACTTCTTTTTTCCTTACTCTGCTGCAAGTCAAAGAGGAAGAAGTCCTCTTCCTTTTGAATTCGCAGTGGTGGGCTCACCAGCACACTTACTCTTCATTTTGTTTTGGGCTCACCATCGCAGGCTTTTTCGTTGATGTGCAAACAACAAATATTTTTTTCCTACTGCAGCAGATATTGTGAAGCTTTCATTCAAAAGACGATTAACTTGTCTTGTTGTCATTGGAGGACAAATAGCAGTCGGTACCATGACTGGGTATTTGAACGAATGCCTTCGTTAATTATTTTTTTTCTTTTCTCTGTCTGTTATCTCCCTGTGGCACAACCCACGTAAGAGATAAACCTCTGTTCGTGCTTTCCTTGCGAAGCCACCAGATTTTATTTTTGTGATGGTTCGCTCATCATAATAAGCAATCCTTACAGATTGCTCGTGAGCTGGATGTTGAGCACATCTGTGGTAACCAAATTAAATCAAAACCCTAGGTCAAATAATTCATTCCATTTGGGGATTATTTGACTTAATTGGGAATTAATCAACCTAATTGGGAGTTACTCAATTTAATTGGGGATTACCCAATTAAATTAAAGATTACCTAATTGGGTTGAGAATTGATTCCATACCTACCCCGATTATCAATTAAATGGGGAGTTACCTAATTAAAATGGGATTTGATTTGATACCTACCACAATTAGGGATTTGATTTACCCTAATAAATCAAATCCCTAATTAATCAAATCAATTCCATAAAGGGGAGGAATAATTCCCTTCCATCTACGGAATTATTCCTCTGAAACCCTAGCCTCCAAGACAACTATAAAAGGATGGCCACACACAAAGGTTGAGGTACGTCTGAAATATAGAGTGTAGGATTTATAAGTAGTGCTACATTTACTTGGGTCTACAGAACACAACCTGGAAAATCCTGAAGCTATGTGATGTGAAATCCTCCAAAAATGAACATAAAATTCATTGTGACTTGCTTGACTGCTCATCAGCATAGTTATACCGGCAAAGTTTTACTATTTATCTTTACAGAACCAAGCCTAAGGTTGTAATCAATAATGCCATTGGATTGTAAGTGAACTTTTTTGGTCACACACTACACAATCTGTTCTATACACATGAAATTTTTATGCCTTGCATGCTATACTTAGATTCTTAAGAGTTTAACACACACACAACACACACACACACACACACACACACACAACACAAATCACGTATGCACACACATGAATGCATGTGATGATGTTTCCTGTCATCCAGTGAGGATGTTAGCTAGAGAGGTTGCTAATTATGATTCTCTTTTGTTTTTTGTTTATTTCTGTAGGGTATAATGACAATCTATCAACAAGATACTTGACCCAGCCACTTGTAAATTCCAACTCTCGCGCCCAGTTTGATGGCACTGGATTTGCACTAGATGACCAATTGATCAGCAATTCACATGAGGCACACAGCACAAGAAGTGATGCCAATGCTGTTGGGCTGGCCCTTGCTCCTCCACAATCATCTACATCAGGATTTCAGACTATCAATTCTTCTTCTCAGCCATCCGCTCTTAATCCTTTAGATGACTGGACAGCCAACCGAGATTTCTTTTCAGAGGAAGAGATTCGCATTAGAAGTCATGAGATGCTCGAAAATGAGGATATGCAGCACTTGCTCAGAATCTTCAGTATGGGAGGCCATGGCTCCATTGATGTGCCTGATGATGGGTATTCATTCCCCTCATTCATGCCATCACCAATGCCCAGCTATGATGAAGATCGCAACCGTCCTGGCAAAGCTGTTGTGGGGTGGCTGAAAATTAAAGCAGCAATGAGGTGGGGTTTCTTTGTTAGGAAGAAAGCTGCTGAGAGACGGGCACAGCTTGTGGAGATAGAGGATGAATAGAAGCCCCTCTGAAGGTGATACAAGGTTCTTGCTATGCCGTCTTTTGATGTGGTGATTATCGTTCCATGGATTTTGGGTGTTATCAAGTCTTTTTTGCTGTGCAAAATTCTAACTTTTAATCAGTGCCAGCCACAACTTGAGGTATTAGGGCTGATTGAAGACGTTGGTTTCAAAAGTCTTGATGAATGACTGACATTTGTGGAGATCTGTGATAGATGGCAAAGAATCTATTCTTGTACAGCTGCCTGTACAGTAAGTTGTTTCTGTTTATTTTTCTCAGTTGTGAAGATTTCTCTCTCATCACTCTTCGAATGACATATGGTCTTGGCATCCAAAGGGGTAAATTTCTCATTGCCTCTTTTGCTGTTGACATATAGGGGACTACTTCCAGTATTTTTAGGATAACTATAATCTGTTGTTCGGCTAAATATTGCACAAGGACCGCTGGCTAGTATTTTTATATTTATTGTGCTAGTTGCTTTTGTACTTTGAATTGACTGAAATGCCACGAATATATTTTACTTCAGACCTTCATTATCTTGTATTCAGATGGCCTTGAAAATTCAGAGTTTTCTTGTTTTAAGTAACTGAAACCAGGCTCTAACTGAGTGAGGTCTGGTAAACCGATGTTGAGTTTTCAAATTTTTGTTAATGGGATGTGAACACGCATACTGAACATGGAATTCGTAAATGAGTAGGATCCTAACACAATGTTACATATTATGTTTTCTTCTTGAAAGGAACCACACCATGATCTGTTACTCTTAAATCTATGTATGGTCCATGTAATTGCATCCACAATGTTTACTACTCCAAGCCTTCATAAAGCGTGTGAGAAAGCTTACGAAGGTTTACTTCGGAAATTAATTTGGCCAATTTCCCTATAAATAGAAAGATGAGTATGTCACCAGACACCAGCAGCCTGAAATTGAGGGGCCGAAACCGAAAAAGTTTAGCCTCGCGCAAATTGCGCAACTGTGAGCCGTACGCATGCGGTAAAGCCAAACATACACATTACGCATACCCAATAAAGGAAAATAAAGAGAAGGCTGTTTGAATGTAGCAAGAGCCAAGAGGCAAAGGCTACATCTTCAAACCGAATTCCCTTTTAATGGGAACACATTTTTATATCCTAATAACCTAATTGAAAGGCGTGAGCTAATTGATCTAAACGGCTACAAATGTGTATCCATGAAATGTAAATCTCTATTGCCAAAAGTCCGACCCCAAGATGCATTTTTGTCTAGACTCTCACTATATATATATATATATATATATATATATATATATTTAAGTGCATCGGGATAAGATCAAATTCATTATGTATTTTAAATCCAATGATGCATCGGATAAGAACAAATTCATCATAAATTCAGCAAGCTGAATGTCTTATCTAACTCCAACTGCGTCGATTTTAGTTGCGTCGTAACTCTCATAATTTTTCTCTGCACTTGGATTTGATCTTATCTTATCATAAATTCATCTTTTAAGCCACTTGAGCTAATCCGGACTTCTTGCCGCACCATTTTGTTATCAATTGTACATCTTGTTTACGGCTGTAAATTTAGAAACAAAAACAACCGTTAAGGAATTCATAATTTAAGTCAATTAGTGGTAAATGAAGTCATGACATGATTTAAATTTTACTTCGCATTCACAGTAGCAGTGGATATGCAAGGATTAAGTCCATAATAGATAAACTAAGATGAACCAATCCCGTCCGAGTAGAATGGGATTTGGGTAAAAACTTTCAACTTTCTTAGCATCATGGCCGGGGTAAAATGGGAATAAACTTTACAGTTAAAGTAGCAAAAAGGGAAAAAATAAAAACTAAAAACTAAAATAGCCAAGAGTCAAGTAAATCTATCACATAAGCCACAGCTGCCAAGTACGTGGCCATCATGATGCTGTGCCTCTTGTGGGTTTCTTCACAAACCCCTAATCCCCTACCTATATAAACAGAGTGGATGCGGAGACTAGAACTTGGGGTCTTGGGGCATTTTCATTTTCCATTTCCATTTCCGAAATGATGGAATTTTGGAATTGAAAATCCACAGGCCCTCAAAGGAGCTCCCACAAACCAGTCCAAAATATCCAAACTTTTTTCTTCTTTTCTTTTATGATCTTCTCGTCCTTCTCTCTCTCATAAATAACATGCGATGTGATTGTTCATGTGAAATGAAAGGGATGGGTCGATATAATATTGGAGCCATATGGAAGTAGTCACAGAGACAAAACCGATCATCTGTGAAAATGATTGGAACCATCAACGAAGTGATTTTATGAAATCTGCCCATGAGGTGAAAATGGTGGTTGGTTCATCTTTCTGGGATTTCTTAGCCATTTTTGTAGTGATTTTACTTTCTTCAATATATAGTGTTGTGGTTTATGATGTTTACCCAAACTTTTTCTTGGTGTTTTGATCAATAGCAGAACATTTTGATTTCCAATTATTTACATGTTTATCTTGATGACCTCTGTGATCTCTCCCTCTCTCTCTCCCATCATGCATGGTTTGGTGAGTAAATGACAAGGGAGGCTCCCTCTTGGTTGGGTTTGTGACAGATCTAATATATGCCAGCGCAAGCTGTTTGGAATAGAAGAGTCCATTGAATTTTCCTCCCTAATTAGGAAGCTCATAATTATAACGGCCTGGGTTAATTTGGCATGAATGGGCGCTTGTCTTTGATGGTGACCATATATCAAAGCGTCTTTTGATTTTAATTTTACTTTCTATTTAGTTGAAAATGGTCAGCCCAGAAACAAACAGATTACGAAATAAGGGCCGCAGAAAAAAAACCAGACTATGAGCACAGCTAATTGGCATTTTCTCATGTTTGATGAGGGGCTCCAATATATAATGGAAGAGATGCCGTTTCATTAATAGCTTAAAGTGCTATTTATTTATTTGAAAATTAGCGATAATTGTATTTAATAATTGGGCACATTGACCAAATACTCATAAAGGGTTAATACAAAGACGGATGCACATTAATTGCAAAGGGTTCATCCAGATATAGGAGAGGATACCCAGCGATATCGCACTATATATCTCCACTAATAACCCTAAAAGGCCAAATACACACGCCTAAGCAAATCATACATGAAATACAATGCCCAAAATTACAAATACAACTACAACAGCTCTCACAAGTAGAGACTAAAACACAAATGAACACCCAACTCATAGAGTTGATGGAATTATTGCGACTCAAACAACTCCAAATACAAGCCGATCAATCACCTCGTCTGTCTTCAAATCACAAATAGAAACGAATCACAAATCTGAAGTACATTTAAAACAAGAATATCAAATCTGCAAAAGGAAACAAACAAAACAACCAAGTGCAGACAACAAACCAACCAAAACAACAAAACATCAACAACGGGCCATGTTGAGGGAAAATGTGAACCTCCCAACATAATTTCACCACCACTAATTAATTAATGGGGTTTTATTATTTTAGGTTCGACCCATTCGAAACGTAGTGTCTCTTAATTACAATCCCTTACTTCAAGGGAACACCCTTTGATTCCATCACAAATAAACAGAACGTGTGTGTTTGATTTTGCAGCTGCTCCCAAGTCCAGCCTCAGGATGCCTACGTATCCCATCGCGGGAATCAAGCCACTCGTAGTTCAAAGATTCACAATGAATAAATGACTCATCGCAAAATGAGGAATTTGAATGAATTTGATTGAGGACTGTTTGAGTGAATTTAGCTGAATAAACCAGGGATTCGATATGGAATTGTGTTTGGGATGGTTGCATCTAGATTGAATCTCTAGATTGCCTACGTACCATTTCAAAGGGATCAAACCAACGTAGTTCGGAATTGATTTGTGAGAATTTGGTTGATGTAACCAGTGATTCAAATTTGGTTGCGGTTGCGTCTATTAGGATGCTAGACTGCCTACGTACCCTTGATGGGATTAAACTAGCTTAGTTCCAAAAATTGGAAATTAATGGGTAAGTGTGGCCCACTAATTAAGAATTTGTGTCTTTGGGACAATTTGGAGATTTTCATAGGTATATGACCTATGGTAAAAATTGGAAATTAATGGGTAAATGTGACCCAATTGAGAATTAATGGGACCTTTTTTATTTGAGCCCATTAATCCACAACTTGCGAATTTAAGACTTTCTACCAATTGTTCGTCAATTGGATTTTTAAAAGGCAATTCCATTAAACTTGAATCCGGCAAAGGAATGATCCCGTTGTATTTAAATAGTCGATACTTGAGATATGAGACGAATCCATTATACAGGGGAGCTGTAGACCATGGGGTCGTAGTCTCGTAGATTGTGCAGCGGCTTCTAACCAGTCTTCTTGGTCCCAATTAATTTTAAATTGGGGTAATGACTTGCAAGTGGCGTGGATCAAAAACTAAGCTTCTTTGGCCTTCACATGATGGTTCCCACAGCAACGCATTTTTTATTTATCATAAGCTTCATGCAATGGAATCCGAACATAATTCAATTTCCTTGTTTTGCTGCATGTAGAGTTGCAACCCATCCCTTTTTTTTTTTTCTGAGTAAAACAACCCATCCTTTTTCATAATCTTGGATTCACTTTGGACATGCAAGTCCGTGAAGTCCAAGACTTCTTTTTTCTTTACTCTGCTGCAAGTCAAAGAGGAAGAAGTCCTCTTCCTTTTGAATTCGCAGTGGTGGGCTCACCAGCACACTTACTCTTCATTTTGTTTTGGGCTCACCATCGCAGGCTTTTTCGTTGATGTGCAAACAACAAATATTTTTTTCCTACTGCAGCAGATATTGTGAAGCTTTCATTCAAAAGACGATTAACTTGTCTTGTTGTCATTGGAGGACAAATAGCAGTCGGTACCATGACTGGGTATTTGAACGAATGCCTTCGTTAATTATTTTTTTTCTTTTCTCTGTCTGTTATCTCCCTGTGGCACAACCCACGTCAGAGATAAACCTCTGTTCGTGCTTTCCTTGCGAAGCCACCAGATTTTATTTTTGTGATGGTTCGCTCATCATAATAAGCAATCCTTACAGATTGCTCGTGAGCTGGATGTTGAGCACATCTGTGGTAACCAAATTAAATCAAAACCCTAGGTCAAATAATTCATTCCATTTGGGGATTATTTGACTTAATTGGGAATTAATCAACCTAATTGGGAGTTACTCAATTTAATTGGGGATTACCCAATTAAATTAAAGATTACCTAATTGGGTTGAGAATTGATTCCATACCTACCCCGATTATCAATTAAATGGGGAGTTACCTAATTAAAATGGGATTTGATTTGATACCTACCACAATTAGGGATTTGATTTACCCTAATAAATCAAATCCCTAATTAATCAAATCAATTCCATAAAGGGGAGGAATAATTCCCTTCCATCTACGGAATTATTCCTCTGAAACCCTAGCCTCCAAGACAACTATAAAAGGATGGCCACACACAAAGGTTGAGGTACGTCTGAAATCCCTACTGATACTCTACAGTAAATTCCTCTCAAACCCTAGCCACCTCCTTTCTCTCTCTCTTTTACATAAGGCTCCGGCCGCCCGGTTTACACCATAAACACATCTCCGTACCCTATTAGCTATTGTTTTCTATACGATTCAATTGAACTAATTTAGGCATCGGAGGGCCTTTGGCCAACACCCCCCCGGGTGTGGTCCTCTTATTGGTTCTATTTTGCAGGGAGAAGGAGGCGGCGAAGAAGAAAGGGGAATCTCTGCAACCGAATATTCTTGTGGGGAAATTTGTACAAACAAATTGGTGCTTTCATTGAGAGCACGAGTTATACTCAACGCGTGCTCAAGGAATCCGTTCCTCCTATTTTCCAATCTACCGAAGCCTTCCAAACAACCATGGTTGGAAGCATGAAGACGAGAGGCAAAACCGCCGCGATGGCTAAATCCACGACGGCCCAAAGCCACTCCACCCACGATCCCGCGATCGACATGGTGGTACCACCACCTCTCACCACCGTGCCACCTACCGGACCCGCGGCCGGATCTAGCAACCTCCGTGGCACCGCCACCGAGCATGGTGGAACCTCCCATCAAGGTGGGCTCGTTACCACCACTGACTTAGGCCCGGTCTTGGAGCAACTTCAACCATTCCCTCCATTGCCTCCACGCTCAACGCACGCTCCTGCATACACCTCCAATGAAACCCTAGCCCGTGTGCAATTGGGCTCCACACACTTCTCTCCTCCCGATCCACGAAGTCAAGCAGATCTTAATCTGAGAGTTGACCAGCTAGCTCAGAGGATGGACGACCAAACCAGTCTGATGAGGCAGCTCCTCAACCAAATAAATTTGGTTCAAAACCTTGGCCTTGGACAACCGGGCGAAGAGAGAAGGATGGATGAACGTGCCGATCAGCAGCTCAACGGGTACCAAGTAGGTCGAGCAGGAACGGGCAGACAAGGAGAGGGACAACGACGTGATCAGCTTGACAACATGTCACAAGCGTCTGCAAGCCACACTCAGAGCAACGTACGTGAAAGGTTGGGCCCACGACTTGACATCCGCGCCCGCTTGGGCCCGCAGGGAAATGTACTTCAAAGGCTAGGCCCCCAGGGAAGTCAGCCAGACGACCATCGCAACGAGGATCGAGAGGAAAGGTGCTCAGCTGTCTACTCACAAAGGAACATTCACGAAAGGCTAGGTCTCCAAGGTGGTCAGCTGGATAACCCTCGCAATGAGGACCACGAGGAAAGGTGTTCCGCTGCTCCCTCTCGAAGAGTCGGTCCTCGTCGACAAGCTACAGAGAGTCTCTCGCAGGCGCAGTCCACCAATACTCCGCCTAGGCAGCGCAGACGAGAAGGTCGACCCTCGCAGACCAACGAGGAGGTCAATCAGCGTCGCCAACAAGACTAGACTCACAGGGGGCACGACTCCGTGAACGATTGCGTGACGAACGGAACGACCGATGTTCATTAACCCGCACGAGAAGCAACTCGCGACGACAACTCGTGGAGAAATCTTCGCAAGCTCAATCCACCAATCTGCCTCACGGGCAGGGCAACCAAGGAGGTCAACTTCTTCAAGTCGACGAGGAAGTCAACCATCCCCGGCTGAATCACGAGGGTCGCCAACGTGATCGACAACCCATGCGCGAGGAGGACATTGAGAAGCTCGTAAACAACCGACTTCGTAACTTAAAGATTGGTGGAAATTTCAAAAATGCTCTACGTAGGGAAGCCAACCAAGCAAACTCCACACCTTTCACTGCTGAGATCGAGCAGGCTGCACCCCCGAAGCGATTCTCCACGCCTTCGTTTACATACTTCAAAGGAGACTCCGATCCCGAGAGCCACCTAAAACACTTCAAAAGTGTCATGATCCTCCACAAGGCCGACGACGCGTTGATGTGCAAGATATTTGTAGTGACCTTGCGAGGAGCAGCCCAAGATTGGTTCCACACCCTACTGTCTGGGTCGATCAGCAGCTTCAAGGAGTTGGTTACGTCTTCACCAAGGAGTACACCTCTTACCGGACGATTAAGAAGAACCCTGACCACCTGTACAACCTGCGCAAGAAGTCCGATGAATCCCTTCGAGATTACATCAAGAGATTCAAAGCAGAGAAGGCTAACATCGTAGGATGTGACGACCGGATCGCGTCATCTGCCTTCAAGAAAGGTCTTCCGGCTGAACACGACTTGTACCGCGAGCTGACTATCACTCCCAGCCAGACTCTGGCAGAGGTCTACGCGACCGCGGAACGCTACGCGCTCTGGGATGACGATCGAATCGCCGCAAAGAAATCTACAAAGCAGGAAGACCAGTCGACTAGACGGGCAGGCTAAAGAAGCGATGGATTTAGCAACAAGAATAAGGACAAGCGCAGGTCACACCCACAAGGGGACGCCGAGGCAGAGGAGAACTACACCAAGTTCACCATCCCCATACATCAGATCTTAGCCCAAGTGAAAAACAAACCTTGGGTAAGAAGGCCGCCACCCTTGAAAGGAGATTCGGACAAGAGGGATACTAGCAAATATTGTGCCTTCCATGGGACGCACGGACACACTACAAACAACTGCTTCGCTTGGAAAGCACACCTTGAAGAACTCGTGAGAGAAGGCCATTGCACGGAATTCGTTGCGAAGCAGGCCATCCAGCGGATTGAAGATCGAGACACTGCTAAGGAACCACCCCAGAAGGTCATAACGATTAACACAATCCTAGCCGACGCCAAGGAGTCAGGGCTGACCAGCAAGGAAAAGAAGAGGAAGATCAAACAGGCCGCTATGATCTCCCAAGTCACGACTGACCTTCCACCAGCAGAAGACGATCCTGTAATCGGCTTCCGAAAGAAAAATCTGATCGGCCTCGACACGCCCCATAACGATGCCCTTGTCATCAGCATACAAATCGCCCAGGCCATGGTCGACCGAATTCATGTAGACGAGGGCAGCGCAGCCAATATCCTGCAGCTAGCTGTTATCCAGCAGATGGGCTTGGAGGCACAGATCAACAAATCAGCTAGATCGCTAACCGGCTTTAATGGTGCAACAACGGTTACCGTAGGCACGATAGACATCGATGTCTACTCCCCACCTGTAGTCTGCTTGCAAACATTCATGGTCATTAATGAGGTCTCACCCTACAACGGAATTCTAGGCAGACCATGGATAGGCAAGATCAACGCCATCACCTCTGCCACACATCAGAAAATTCGGTACCCAATCCCTGGAGGCGGAATCGGCCAAATCAACAGCGATCAGGCAATGGCGAGGAAATGCTCCGCCCAAGGGCTGAAGAAAAGCAAACAAGCACAATTCCTTCCTGTGAGCCAGGCAGACCTGAAGGAGATGGAACAACCGGATCTTGCTCTCTTATAGCAATCAAAGCGTCAGGACCAAGCCATGGAAATCAGCCCAGGGATCTTTCCTGAAGAAGGATGGAAACCCGAGGAGGACGTCGAGTTGATACCCTTGGATCCTGACCAGCCAGATAAAACAGCGCGGATCGGCTCGCGCCTAAGCCCAGACGAAAAGGTGGAACTTACCACCTTCCTCAAAGAACAACAAAGATATGTTCGCATGGTCACCGTTAGACATGCCTGGCATCGACCCGAACATCATATGTCACCGACTCCACGTCAACCCTGCCTGCAAGCCAGTGGCGCAGAAGAGACGCAACTTCGCACCCGAGCGGGTCGCCATCATCGAAGCCAAAGATTGATAAACTCCTAGCTGCCGGCTTCATCGAAGAGGTCTCCTACTCGAAGTGGCTCGCTAACGTTGTTCTAGTGGCAAAACAAGAGAAGGGAAAGTGGAGAGTCTGCTTCGACTACACTGACCTCAACAAAGCCTGCCCAAAAGACAACTTCCCATTGCCAAGAATCGACCAACTCGTGGATTCCACTTCTGGCAATCAGCTGCTCAGCTTCATAGACGCCTACTCCGGCTATAATCAAATCTTGATGCACGAGGGCGACAAGGCGAAAACTTCTTTCATCATCGAGAGAGGGACCTACTGCTACAAAGTCATTCCCTTTGGGCTGAAGAACGCCGGAGCAACCTATCAAAGGCTTGTGAATAAAATCTTCAAGGAGCAGATCGGCAAAACTATGGAATTCTACGTGGACGACATGCTGGTCAAGGCCCCGAAGCGTGCAGATCACATCAAAAACCTCGCCGAAGCATTCAGCCTGCTCCGCCAATATCGCATAAAGTTGAATCCAAGTAAATGCACATTTGGTGTATCCTCCGGCCGATTCTTGGGATACCTAGTCACACAACGAGGTATCGAGGCACACCCACGTCAAATCAAAGCTATTCTCGAGATGAAGTCGCCTTCCAGAGTGAAGGAAATACAAAGTCTGACAGGCAGAGCAGCAGCCCTCAACCGATTCCTCTCAAGATCAACCGACAAGTGCAAACCATTCTTCAATGCTTTGAAGAAAGGACAAAGAGACAAATGGGATGAGGAGTGCGAAGTAGCTTTCCAAAGTCTGAAGGCTTATCTCACTTCACCTCCCCTGCTCTCAAAGCCAATCCCTGGTGAGGACTTGTTCGTGTACCTGGCAGTGTCCAACTCAGCTGTCAGCTCAGCTCTCATCCGAGAAGAGCTGGGAGCCCAACATCCAGTATTCTACACATCAAAAGCTCTCCTCGATGCAAAGACTCGCTACCCGAAATTGGAGAAGCTCATTTTGGCTCTTTTAGTTTCCGCGAGGAAGTTGCGACCCTACTACCAAGCTCATCGAGTCATCGTCATGACCGACTTTCCTTTGAGATCAATCCTCCACAGCCCTAACGCTTCTCAGCGACTCATGAAGTGGGCTATAGAGCTAAGTCAATATGACCTCCTATACCGGCCAAAAGCTGCAATAAAAGCCCAGGCTTTAGCATACTTCGTAGCAGAGTTCACCCCATCGGTCGAAAAAGAGAGATTGGTCAACCAAAAGAAGGAAAGCTCAAAAGCAGACGAGACCTCCGCTAAACCTAGCTAACCCAAAGACATGTGGCAATTGCGCGTAGACGGAGTGTTGAACTAAAAAGGAGCTGGAGCAGGTGTCGTCATCACCACCCCGGATGGGACCTTGTTGGAGCAAGCCGTCACGCTTGGCTTCCCGGCCTCGAACAATGAGGCAGAATACAAGGCATTGCTCGCCGGCCTGCGCTTGGCAAAGGAACTCGCAATCAAGAAGCTAGCCATCTACTCAAATTCCCAGCTGATCACGAATCAAGCATCAGGCGAATACATGGCGAAGCACCCAAGGATGATCTTGTACCTTGACAAGGTCCAAGAGTTGTTGAAGGCGTTTCCTACCTTCACCATCCAATAAGTACCCCGGGCAGAGAACGCGCATGCAGACGCACTAGCTAGCCTAGGGTCAGCATTGGATGCCCAATTCAGACGCTCCATTCCGGTCGAACACCTTGACCGACCAAGCTTTGAAGAAGTGGAGCCAATCGACACAATGCAAATTGACAGGGACCCCAGCTGGCGAGACCCCGTCATCGACTACTTAGTGAATGGAAACTTGCCACCGGACAAGTCCGAAGCTAGGAAGGTCCAGCAGAAGGCCGCGAGATACTACATGCACGGTGACGAGCTCATCCGCAGATCATACTCCGACCCTCACCTTACCTGCATAAAGTACCCTCAAACACTTGAGGTTCTTTGCAAAATTCACGACGGCGAGTGTGGCAACCACTCTAGGGGCAGGTCACTCGCCAGGAGGCTACTTCTGGCCTACCATGTGACATGACTCAACCAAATATGTCAAGAAATGTGATCGCTGCCAACGATACAAGTCGGTCCCTAACCTGCCTGCCGAAATCTACCATCAGCAAAACAGTGTATGGCCATTCATGCAATGGCCCACAATCGCTGGTCATCGACAACGGCTCACAGTTCATTGGCAGGCAGATCACCATAAAACAGTCGCCCATTAGAAGCGTCCTTCGGGAGACGCAGGGCGACGACCAAAGCGTCCATCGGGAGACTCAGGGCATCTGCCTACAAAACGCGACAGTTGTCCATAAGCAGCGTCCTTCGGGAGACGCAGGGCATCTGCTTGCAAAACACAACAGTTTCCCATAAGCAGCGTCCTTCGGGAGACGCAGGGCGACGATCAAAGCGTCCTTCGGGAGACGCAGCCCATAAGACGCGTCCTAAGGGAGATGCAGGGTGCGCCAGGAATTTCCTAAAAGAAGGTCTCCATGCCTTCTGCGGGAAGTATCCAGGTTCCTATCCGTTTCCTTAGGGAGGCAGGATAGTCATGCAGTTGCCCATAAGCAGCGTCCTTCGGGAGACGCAGGGCGACGACCAAAGCGTCCTTCGGGAGACGCAGCCCGTAAGGAGCGTCCTAAGGGAGACGCAGGGTGCGCCAGGAATTTCTTAAAAGAAGGTCTCCATGCCTTCTGCGGGAAGTATCCAGGTTCCTATCCGTTTCCTAAGGGAGGCAGGATAGTCATGCAGTTGCCCATAAGCAGCGTCCTTCGGGAGACGCAGGGCGACGACCAAAGCGTCCTCCGGGAGACGCAGCCCATAAAACGCGTCCTAAGGGAGATGCAGGGTGCGCCAGGAATTTCTTAAAAGGAGGTCTCCATGCCTTCTGCGGGAAGTATCCAGGTTCCTATCCGTTTCCTAAGGGAGGCAGGATAGTCACACAGTTGCCCATAAGCAGCGTCCTTCGGGAGACGCAGGGCGACGAACAAGGCATCCTAAGGGATATGTAGAACACGCCCGGAGCCTCTTAAGGGGGGCCGGGGCACTCGCCAACTTCCTAAGGGAAACCATCCTAAGGGATGTGCAGGACACGCCCGGAGCCTCTTAAGGGGGGCCCTGGCACTCGTCAACTTCCTAAGGGAAACCATCCTAAGGGATGAGCAGAACACGCCCGGAGTCCCTTAAGGGGGACCCTGGCTTTCGCCAACTTCCTAAGGGAAACCATCCTAAGGGATGTGCAGGACACGCCCGGAGCCTCTTAAGGGGGGCCCTGGCACTCGCCAACTTCCTAAGGGAAACCATCCTAAGGGATGAGCAGAACACGCCCGGAGTCCCTTAAGGGGGACCCTGGCTTTCGCCAATTTCCTAAGGGAAACCATCCTAAGGGATGTGCAGGACACGCCCGGAGCCTCTTAAGGGTGGCCCTGGCACTCGCCAACTTCCTAAGGGAAACCATCCTACGGGATGAGCAGAACACGCCCGGAGTCCCTTGAGGGGGACCCTGGCTTTCGCCAACTTCCTAAGGGGGACCATCCTAAGGGATATGCAGAGCACGCCCGGAGACCTTCAAAGGGGACCCTGACACTCGCGAAACTCCGAAGGATGGTGTGCAATCAAAACACAGGCTGGTTACTTAAGTGGTTCACGAGACAATAGGCAAATTGAAGTTGAAAAATAACTGAAATTTCCCTAAGCAAGCTGACCAACCGACCAAGTTCAACAAAAAGAAGATGGTCAAACAAGACCTATTATTCTAAACGAGAAAGCAGACTACAAAAGCTGAAAAGAAATAAAAATTCTTCATCTACTCCGAGACGCCAACAGGAGATCCCTGATCTATAGCATCTTTGGCATCCGCCTGACCAGCCACGTCCTCAACAGCTCCACTTGCCTAATCCGCGATGGAGAAAGTCAGAACAGAGCATCTCGATGTCTCCATCTCCAATGGCATAGAAGGGATCATTTCCATTTGAGCAGTCCAAGCAGCCCAGCTTCTACACATTCATGCATTCTTGCGCTCAAGATGGAAGTAGGCATCTCTTCGACTAACCAAGTCAGCAGCAGAAGAGGGGGCAATAGCAAACGAGTTTTAAATCGTTTCAACACTTGAAGCAAGCACACGGACTTGACATAAAGTTCATCTTGAGCATATCAGACACAATTGCATCCCCTGCAGGGTTGGACTTGTCCACCTTGGGATCAGCCGCTGACGCTGAAGAAGAACCCATCGCCCGGGCAGATGACTCTCTCATCTTCTTAGCCTCCGCCAACCTCACTTCCAAAGGAGTCAATGATACTGAATCAACTCCACACTTGACTGCCCGTGACTCAACAGCTGGATTGTGAGCAGACCTCCCACTTCGATCTCCATCTTTTGGCCGATGCAGACGACTCGAACTTTTAAGAGGAATGTCTATATCTCTTTGACGCTCGGTAGAACTAGGCCGGGTACGAGCTGCCTCACGAAGCATATCATGGTTTTCGAGCATGTCAGCAGGAGGCTCAGGCAGAACACCCCGAGCACCGCACATACCACCAACCTTCGTGCTATATGCACCCACGAGATGCTTGACCCTGGCAGATGATGATGGAGCAGTCCCCACTTGAGTCTTCTCAGCAGAAGGGAGCCTTGGCTTCTTCTTCGACAGAGATCCATTCTTTGCATTCGAAGGAGTAGTTTCACCTCTTGAAGATTTGGCAGCAGCCTTTCTCTTTGAGAGAGACTCAGCAGAACACTCTTCATGTCCGGCAAGTAGATCATCAGAATATGTACCATTCTACTCCCATATCTCAACATCCGGAGCAAGGGGCAGAACACCAACTTTTTCCACTCAGGAGCCCAAGTCACGAAGGAAGCCCAGTTATGGCTGGACAGCCCAACGGATAATCTACAGCTCCTACATGCCACCACGCGCCATGCAGAAGCTGGGGGGCATTTGTGGTAACCAAATTAAATCAAAACCCTAGGTCAAATAATTCATTCCATTTGGGGATTATTTGACCTAATTGGGAATTAATCAACCTAATTGGGAGTTACTCAATTTAATTGGGGATTACCCAATTAAATTGAAGATTACCTAATTGGGTTGAGAATTGATTCCATACCTACCCCGATTATCAATTAAATGGGGAGTTACCTAATTAAAATGGGATTTGATTTGATACCTACCACAATTAGGGATTTGATTTACCCTAATAAATCAAATCCCTAATTAATCAAATCAATTCCATAAAGGGGAGGAATAATTCCCTTCCATCTACGGAATTATTCCTCTGAAACCCTAGCCTCCAAGACAACTATAAAAGGATGGCCACACACAAAGGTTGAGGTACGTCTGAAATCCCTACTGATACTCTACAGTAAATTCCTCTCAAACCCTAGCCACCTCCTTTCTCTCTCTCTTTTACATAAGGCTCCGGCCGCCCGGTTTACACCATAAACACATCTCCGTACCCTATTAGCTATTGTTTTCTATACGATTCAATTGAACTAATTTAGGCATCGGAGGGCCTTTGGCCAACACCCCCCCGGGTGTGGTCCTCTTATTGGTTCTATTTTGCAGGGAGAAGGAGGCGGCGAAGAAGAAAGGGGAATCTCTGCAACCGAATATTCTTGTGGGGAAATTTGTACAAACAACATCCTCGAAGCATCTCAGCAGAGCTGCGCCTCACAGCCGATCAGGACTTGATCTCATGATGATTGAAATCATCTTGGCTGTCAATCCATAGCTGGATGTCGTGGAGGTATTTGAGAGGAGATACCCCTTAGAGTAGATTCTTGACTTAATTTGTGATGATTGAAATCATCATAGCCAAGAATTCCCATGAGTTGACTGTACTGGATGTTGAGTGCTTCCTTGGAAGTCTTTGAGCAGAGCCTTACCATAGAGAGATTCCTAACCTTTTTTTATGATGATAGAAGTCACCATAGTCAGGAATCCTCTTATGTGCTTGCTCTTCCTCTTTGTCCCTGCAGCTCTCCCCAAGCCTTGTGGCCTTATTTTTTGGGTATCTCTCCACAGCCTGCCGGCTGCCCTCTCCTTTTTTTTTTTTCTTTTTTTTCTTGCTTCTAGGCGTCATGCCTCTTATAGAGGCTATATTATGACGAGTTTGAATTCAAGCTGATGACTACTTCTCAACTGAGATACTTATCTCTTGGTGTTTCATATCTAACAAAATACATCTCTTTTATTTTTTTTTATATTTCTTCTTGATAAGACTGCAGGGACAAAAATTTCAATTATATCCCAAGTCAAATTCCTGGCTGATTGCTTTTTGTGAAAATTTCCTGTTCAACAGGCCAAAGGGGAAAATAAGGAGGTAGAGAGGGGAAGGCTGAGAAAGGAGGAGGGATAAGGGGATGAAGAAGTACAACCCTAAATAAAATAGGAAATAAATCCAAAGTACAATAGAAAATATAAATTATAATCGGAAATAAATCTCAATTATAATAGGACTATAAAAATAGGTAAGTAACCAAAATCCTAACTAAGGACTCGCCAACACTCCCCCTCAAGTTGGAGCAAAGATATTTTGCATGTCCAATTTGACAAGTGAGTCATAGAACACCATACTCGACATTATCGAACAATTGTCGAGAAGGCCTTATCATAAACCACGAGTGAAACAACTGACAAACCCTAACAAATATGGCACATAGAAGAACACATAAAATCAGAACACAGAAATCCTGTGGGCACGGCAGTAGGTAGGACATAACATAGAAATACTGTAAGCATGATAGTAGGTAAGGCAGAACACAAAAAACCTGTGAGCATGACAATATGTAAGGTAGAACATAGAAATCCTGTTAGCACAGCAATAGGTAAGACAGAACGTAGGAACCCTATGAGCACGATAGTAGAAAAGGCAAAGAACACATTCAACAAACTAGATTCCATAGTGCGCATCATCCAACTTTTCACGGTAGAATAATCAATTTTTCACTTTCCAAATTGTGGATATTTGGAATCGGCATCAGAGTTGCGAGTTAGGTAATCTAATTTTCCTTGTGAAGTAGTATAGAGTTCAATCATCGAAGCCCAAATTGCATAGTTTGATCCATTCAATTTGAATCCCAAGGGTAGTTTGGTGGGCAATTCAGTATGAACTGTCACAATAGGGGTAGGAGAAGTAGTAGGTGAAGTAGATTCAGTTGTCACAATAAGAGTAGGAGAAGCATTAGGTGAAGTAGAACCAGAAGAAGTGAAGAAATAAAGGTATCAACATTCGACATGGTGATGAATGACGGAGTGTAGGCAGCGGCTGCAATAACAAGGTAGGCAGCGGAGGCTGGGTAGGATTATAGGCTAGGTGTATATTGCAATGGAAATAGGTAATGTTTAGGGTTTTTGATATTGTAGCGACGGATCAAAACACAGCAACATCATCGACAATAACCATAGAAACAGAAACTAAAAACGATGACAAATTCTTCCATATCAACTTTAGCTCATTCAAGCATACACAACTTCTCTTCACTCTCCCTCTCCCCTTGAAAAAAAGGGGTCGTCAGAGTCAAGAAATAGGCAACATCTTCATAGGAATACGTCAAGGTAATATGTCAATAAACATATCCTTTTCACTTCCCTTGCCCCCCCTTAAAGAGGAGGGGAGGAGAGCAATTAAATTACAAGGAGAATGCAAGCACATGTCACGAAAACTTGGCTCTTATACCATGTCAAATAAAGTAGGGCAAATATTCATATATGCTCATATTTTTATTCTTCTCTAATATGGATGTATTTATAAAGAAGTACAACCCTAAATAAAATAGGAAATAAATCCAAATTACAATAGAAAATAAATATAAATTATAATAGGAAATAAATCTCAATTATAATAGGACTAGAAAAATAAGCAAGTAACTAAAAAATCCTAACTAAGTAAAGACTCGCCAACATATTGTTATGGAGAGTGTAGTTACTGTTGGGGGTTTATGTTTGATGTGGACGAAGGAGGTTAATGTGGTGCCAAAATCCTTCAGTCTCAACCATATTGATACGGTGGTTGAGGCCTTGAGAGTGCCAGGATGCTGATGCCTTACGGGATTTTATGATCACCCAGTTACTACTGATTGTCACCGCTCATGAGACCTCCTAGAGAGTCTGGGTACTTACTTTTCTATGCCATGTGTGTGTTGTGGGGATTTCAACGAGATTTTACGTGCTGATGAGAGGATTGGGGGAAAACCCAGCAGTGAGCAACAAATGCAAGGTTTTCGACAGGCTCTTGATTCTTGCCGACTAAGGGACCTAGGTTTTACGGGTCCAAAATTGAATTGGTGGTAGGATAACCCAGAGGAGATTCACATATGACTTGATCGTGCTTTGGCTAATGAAGAGTGGTGTTTGTGTTTTCTTGGGTCTTATGTTGTGCATCTGAATCCAACAAAGTCTGAGCATTTAAAATAAACAATATAGCCGCACGGCTATCCTCGGTTTTTTCTTATTTATTTATAAGAAATAGTATAGCCATCCGGCTATACTCGGGTTTTTGAATTTGTTTTAAAGAAATAATATAGCCAGGGGGCTTCTTGAACATGTATATATGTATTTTTTATGTTTAATACATGTATTGTTTATAAAATTTGAATAATACACCAAAAATTCCTGAATTATACACAAAATTCTTACATATTATTGAATACAAATAATATATATGCAATTTTTTAAATATATTATAATTAAAATATTATATAGTGGCCGAACATTTTGTAATTTACCGAATAAAACACGTACGTGTTTTATTCTTATAGTCGTGCGGTTATACCAAATTAATATCTATAAAGTATGAACTAATACAACTAGGAGGGTCCTATTTCTTAATTTTGTTATATTAAATAGTATAGTCGACCAGCTATACTCATTTTTAATTGTTTTTGAAAGAAATAGTATAGCCGCACGGGTATACGCTCTTTTTAAATTGCTATACCCTTTTTTTAAATTTTTTGGAAGAAATAGTATCGACGTCCGGCTATACTCCATACTTCTAATTTTTTTTATAAACGAAATAGTATAGCCGCGCGGCTATACTCGTGTTTGTACCATATCTGACCACCCACTCACGTCCTAACACGTGGAACGCACTCAGGCCAAGCAGACCAGCCCAATTGGTCATACTGAAAGTCCGCTCGGCATGATGCACTGATTCTTGGACCAAGTACGCACCGATGCTCGTCAAGCGATGCACAGTCGGTATCTTCGCTGACCTTCGGTATGACCTACCGACAGTCTACACGTCGCTTCACACCAATTCTGACAGATCACCTCAGAATTCCTGCCAGAACCTGTCAGAACCGCGTGTCAACCTCCGAGAGCACTCCCACGAGTCCCACATCGAAACTAAGTACTAAGAGCTTCCCAATTGCTTCCTATAAATAGAACCCCTTGGCCCAGCCAAGTGGTAAGACTTTCGAACTTGACTAAGTACTTACACTGTCAATAGAATTGCTCTTAAGTACTAACTTTGGCATCGGAGTGCCTTCGGCAGGTACCACACCGGTATCCCCCTTTTTAGCTGAGATTCGGTCCCCGCTCGAACCTTCGGCTGTCACAGAAGAAGGTCACTCCAGTCCTTTATCTTCAACACCTGTAAGTTAGCCTAAACTCTTTATCTGTTCAGATTTAGCGCGAACAACTTGTATTCAACATGTATAAATGTACATTTTTTTTTTTATGTTTAATACATGTATTTGTTATAAAATTTTCAATAATACACAAAAACTTCACGAATTATACACAAAATTCACACATTTTTTTTTAATACAAATAATATATATGAAATTTTGTAAATATATTATATAGAAATATTATATAGTGGCCTAACTCTTAAGTTGTAATTTGCACATATTTTATTCTTATAGCCGTGCGGCTATACCAAATTGATAACGGTAGATCATGAACTAATGCATCTAGGAGGGTCCTATTTCTTAATTTTGTCATATTAAATAGCATAGCCACCCGGCTATACGCATTTTTAATTATTTTTTAAAGAAATATTATCGCCGCACGGCTATACTCGATTTTTCAATTTTTTTAAGAAATAGTATAGCCGACCGGCTATACGCATTTTCCAATTTTTTAAGACATAATATAGCGGCACGGCTACATTCGTTTTGAGAATTTTTTTGAAAGAAATAGTATAGCCGCACGGCGATACATGTTTTTTCAATTTTTTAAAAAAGAAATCATATAGCCGATCGGCTATACTCCATTATTCTAATTTTTTATTATAAAAGTTTTAAAAGAAATAGTATAGCCAAATATGCACTGCATTTTTATTTATTTATTTAGTGATTCCAATCTTGTTTCCCCAGCTGAGGCTAATCGAGACCTTGGATATTTTTATTAAAAGTAAGAGAAATATCTTTAGACATTGACATAAAAGATATAAGTTAAAAACCTAAAGGGAACATCAAAGCGGAAAAAAAGGATCGATCAATGTCTCTCTTCTCAGTTTCTCAAGACAGTAGTGCGCATTCTTGAGGAAAGCCTTGGGGAAATCTCTTGGTGTCTTTGCAGTAATTGTAAATCATGTAGTTTCTTTGCACCCATTTCAGTTTCTCCTGACTTGCCAAATCAAACTCTTGAGAAAGCCACGTATTGCCAGCTGAGCTAGTTGAAGAAGGAGACTTTGAAGTGCAAGAAGATACCCCAGAGGACCATACGCAGGCATTAATGGCATTGAAGTTCCTGTAGAAGGCGGTGAAAGGAGCTTTGGTCCAGTCTGTCTTAACAAAGCACCAAAATCTTGATTGAAATTACTAGCAGAGGCAACAGCCACCAAAGAGCCGACAATAAAACAAAGCACCAAAACCACAAGGGAGAAGTATTTTGATGGTGGAGAAGAAGAAGCCATGACGGTTGTTTTGCAATGAAAGTTTGGATGTGACTCACTTTAAGGGATTGAGGGTGGTGGTACTTATATAATATACTTGGTCAGGGCAATAAATACAATAGATAAATAAATTAGATAAAAACAGAGGTTTGAGCTTTTGGCGGTTGTTGGAATGGGTTGTCAAAACGCACTACAAAGCTGTATGGAACGCAGCATTTTGGCATTAATATTAGTAGGAGACGACATTGCACAGCATTTTGTTATCCTTTTTTAAACACTGTGCCATTATTTTATTTGAACCTCCATTCACCGCCAAAAGGCATTTTGATGATAAAAAAAAAAAAAAATACTTAAAATCGGTTATTTCATTTTACTCTAAAGTAATCTTCAAATATTTTGAGAGAATTAAATAATTTTTTTTCTGTTATGTGTTAACCTGTTGTTAAACACCTAAAAAACACCACAACAGTTGAGTTGTTTAAATATATTTCATTTTTCAAGGAAATGGAAGGCAAAAGAGTTAAATGACAAGTTTGGCTTTCCAAATTAAAAAAACTGATTAATGTGTCACCCAAAACAAATAAAACATAATACACTATTAGTTAAAATTAACAAGAAATAAGATAGTTGTATCCTTAATAATAATTCTAATTATATTAGAATCTGAAGACTGCTAGAGGAGGTTAATTTGAAAAAACCCTAGTCCATCTCTCTCAAAAAACACTCCTAGAGCCATTTTCACTTTGAGGGGGAGGAGGCTACTGTTCTTCCTCCCCTCTCCCCTCTCCTCTTCCTTCCTTTCTTCTTCCCTCATTTTCAGAGCCAAAATGTTTTTCATATTTGTCTTCGTTTTGTTATGATTTTCCTCTAATTATCACATGCAGCTGCATCTTGAAGTCGGATCTCTACATGCGTTTCGGCGTCGGATCTCCACCACTATCCTTTTTGCGGTTTATTTGTGTTTGGAATAAGTCACAGAGATTCTTTGGATTATTTATGTAGTTTTCACCTCTCCTTTTGTGAGAACTTTTCATCTTCCCTTTGTGAGAGCTTCATATCTCCTTTGTGAGAGTATCATTTATATTGTTATGGCTTGATTTTTTAAATTTTTTTTTAAGTTTTATCTCCTTTTTATTATTCTGAATTTGTAATCTTAATTGAGATGTTTATGCCAGAATTTCACTTGAGTTGTTGGGGGAGGTGGGAAGGTGAGGAATGTAATGTTTGCCTCAAAATCCCAGTGGAAAATGAACATATATTTATTTATTTATTTTAGCAGAGTGGAAAATGAATCTGTGTACTAAGATAAGGACAAGTTTTTATTGATTTTTTACTTCCTAGTATTTGTCTAATCCGAAATGGACAAGTTATGGATATGGATATTGTTTTTTGGAACAGTTGGCATTGCTCAGACTCTGCCTTTGTGCGCATCTCCTACAGCTGTGGTTGCTGGTTTTGTTCTCAATTTATTTAACTTCTTATTTTGTTTTATCGAATTAACGCGTGGCATCACAACCTCGTCATATTTTATAGAGCTCGCACAAACATGAGGCCATTTTACACATAAGAATTTTCCTATGTAACTACTGGCGAGCTAACCACGTTTCTTTTTTAAAATGGAAAAGTAAAAATGCTAAAGCAATTATAGCTGGGCACATGGATTTAAGATTTTTAAATTATGGTGGCTGAGGATGATTTGAATGATGGGGCCTATTGGATTTGAATGGTGGGGCCTATTGGATTTGAAAGATGGTGGCTGAGGATGATTGAGAAAATTAAATCCCTCCCCCAAAAATGCATCAAGAGAAAATTGAAGAATACCTTAACAAAAAAATTCAAACACAAATCAACACCACCACAGTAAAGAGATCCAACAAAATTGAAAAAAAAAAAAAAGAAACGGAAGAGATCCATTAACAAACCTACACTACACCATGTCTGACTAATAAAAAATACAAAGTAACCCCACATGAGATCACTTATGCAAAAAACATTCATTCTCTCTTTGCGGAGTTACCTAAGCACTGTTCTTTGGAAAAAAAATAAAATAAAATCATCCCTCATGCGTGTAGTGCAAGCCAAAGCCATCACCCATGTCATTCTTGAAGACTTAATTAAAGGAGGTAATCTAAAATTCTTCATCTTCTTTAATTTTCTTCTTTAAACTTGTTGATGTTGAAATTTTGGAGATTTAGGGTTTATGAAGTATCAATTAGGGATTTACAATTGAGACTTATGAATTATCAATCGTACCTTCGAGTAGGTTTGTACGTAAGGTAAATTTAGGCCACGTCATTTTGAAATCCTGGGTTCATCAAATGGAGAGGTTAAGGGGAGGAGAAGAGGAAAGGAAAAGAGAGACCAACAAGAGCTCTAGGAAAGTGGAAAGAGAGGGAGGGAAAAATATGGGAAAAGAAGGGGAGATGAGGAGAGGAAGGGAGAAGAAGGGCGGAGGAGAGGACGGGTAGTGGCCACCTCGCCCCTAACTGAGGAAGGGTTGGTTGCCAGCAAGGAGAAAAAGGACCAAGTTTAGGGTTATGAATTATGACATGTCTAAGAAAGCACATTATTCGTGTACTGTATACGTAGTTATTTTTCAATTATAATACATGTTTTTTAAAATAGAATATTGTAATAATGCAAATTATTCGTGTATGTTATCCTTATTGTTTACATACTATTGAAAAAAAAATAAGGAAAAGAAAATTAAATATTATTTTATTTTATTTTTATTTAATGGTTGAAGTTTTCACCCTGTATGTAAAAGAAATTTTTCGAATAATACATGTACGTATAATATATTATCTATATTTTACTAACTATGCAGGGCCTAGACGGGCCCAAGGGCAAGCCAATAGCCTATAGAAAGTGCTTATGATTAGCATCCTGTATAATCAGAGCCAGGCCTAAGGGAAGCCCTATGACGGCCCAAAAGAAAACTATTTGAGAATCCCAAAAGAAAACTATTTGAAAATAAAGTTAATTGAACCCTTGTGTATATTATTAGAACGTGACGTTATATTACAACAAAAAATACACTGAATAAGGTACGCATGGAAAAAGAACAAAAGAATTTTAGATTACAGAATTAAAACATGGGTTTAATTTAAGCCATTTATGACTTGCATTCTGTAGGGAGGCCCTGGGTAAATCGCTTAGTGTCAGTGCAGTAATTATAGATCATGTAGTTTTTCTGCACCCATCTCAGCCTCTCCTGCCTTGTTAAATCAAGCTCTTCTGAGAGCCATGCGTTGCTAGTTGGTGAGCTGCATGAAGAAGCTCCATTTGATGAAACACAAGCATTGTTGGCATTGAAGTTCCTGTAGGAAGCAGTGAAAGGAGCTCTGCTCCAATCTGTTTTGATAAGCCCACCCCTTGTGGCCCAATCATCTGCATTCCAAAGGCTTGAGTAGATCCTCATTGGTTGGTTCTTTGGGAACGGAACACCGTTGGATTCTTGGTTCTTGAACTCTCTGATGGGAGTGCCATCTACAGAGAAGCTGAAACAGAGCAAACACAGAGTAAAGTTAGTGGAGAATGGACTACAGACAGCAGTTGGGCTAGTCTGCATGCCGACAGTTCTACCACTAAAGCTAAGACAAAGACAGCATTGGATATTTAAAATTGAAACTTGATTTGAACAAGATTTGGGTCATTGGGTTACTTACACAATGCGCTGTGGGTTCCAAAGAATTGAATAGGTGTGGAAATCAGCAGTTGGGTCAAACCAGAGATAGAATTGTTGCTCTCTGTTTCCTTTGCCTTGGCTGAAGACATTGGTGTGAAGAATGTAAGGATCACCACTCAAGTTCCCCAAGAACTCAAAATCTATCTCATCCCAGGTTGACCCTTTTGAGGATAACTGCAAAAATCAACAAAACTTTGTCAGTCAGATACAAGAAAGCTTCAAGAAAATGGAAGTGAAATATATATTCCGAAGATGAACTTACATAGTAGGCTGTGACAGTGCCAGCAGAATTTCCAGGGACAAGCTTGAGCTGCATATCAATCTTGCCAAACAAATATTCATTTTTGGATTGAAAGCCAGAGCCAGAGGCTTTGTCAAGTGAGAGAGTAAGAAGCTCGCCATTGTTGAGAATCTTAGATCGACCGTCTCCCCATGTTATCTGAAAGTCCTGGTTGAAGTTACCAGCATTGGCAACCACCAAAGAGCTAGCAGCAAGAAGAGCAATCAGTAGTATAAATGAAAGAGATGATTTAAAGGAAGCCATGGGTTTTCGGAAATGAGTAAAAAGAGAGGACAAATATTCAGATGGATATATATATATATAGAGAGAGAGAGAGAGAGAGAGAGAGAGAGAGAGAGAGAGAGAGGGCTATATTGCTTTGATATGAGAGTTTGGTGTGCATAGAAATATAGCATGGCTTGTGCTTTATATAGTGGTGGAGATGATGTGGTTCTGACTGAAGAGAAGGAGATTGGAAGGTTCAATTTGCTAGCTGTGCCCAGTTAGATTTCTCATAAATGCAAAGGGAAATTATTTACAGGACGCGGTTTTGAACAGATTTTTTAAGTGAGGAAAGTGTTTACATGGGGAGGTGAGGCCCAGTTTACCTTTAGCCTGCCCTTTACCAAAACTTAGACCGTTTGCTTGTTTCTATCCAAAACCAAACCACCCCGCCACGGGCAATAATATTGGGTTAATCGTTTTATTAGTTCATGAATTTAGACCTGATTTGCATTTGAGTCCCTAAATTTTCAAAATCATTTCCGTGATCCTTTAACTTCACTTTCGTTAAGACAAATGGTCATACCGTCAATTTTGTTAATTTTTTTTTTGGTTAAATGCAGGAGCAAAATGATATTTTTATATTAAAACAAAAAAAAAAAGAATAAATAATCACATCTTTAAAATAACAATAAAAGAAAATCAAATAAAAAACCAACAAAAAAAAAGTTTTGGGGGAGTATAAATGGAGATAAAGGGGGAGAGAGAGTTTAATTTTAATTTTTTATTCATATTTTAATCAATTTAATACAAAAATACCAATTTGCCCCTGCGTTTAATAGAAAAGTTAACAAAATTGATAGTATGACCATTTGTCCTAACAAAATTGAAGTTGAAGGACCACGAGAATGAATTGTGGGTAATTGACCTGAATGGAAATATGAATTAAAGATATTAGCACCCGTTTATAATTCAGGATAAAAACAGAGTAATTTTATGTATAGTATAGTACTATGTTCTTCTTTGGCCATATGGTATAACTCACTTGGGAGTCTATGCTTCACTACTTACAATACTGTCAACGCAGACATATTGCCGATGAATGCTGGTAGGGGACCGGTGAAATAGTTCAGATCAAGTTTCCTACAAGAATTGAAACAAAATGCAATGACCAGAGATTAATCTCTGAGTATAAAAAATATTTGTGACAATTTTGAAACCTGTGTCTTTTATATGAAAATGTTTAACTGCGATAAACCAAACAACAGAGAAGGGGGTTGGAAAAACTTCATACAAAACGGCCAGATATCTTAAAGCCTCAAATTCTTTTGGAAACACCCCTCGTTTGTTCAGAGCATGAACTCGACTGGAAAGAAAAAAGATTGAGCAGTTAGGCACTTAATATTACAATTGATATATCAGGCATGTTCTGCTTAGTTTTCTAAACTTGATAATTAATTGATTTGCTACAGTCAACAACACAAGACTAAAGAAGAGAGAGAGAGAGAGAGAGAGAGAGAGAGAGGCTGGATTATTCTCTGGCTTTTCAAACTCGCTTCCATTGATGGCAAATCCAATGCATTGCTCTCATCCACTGATAGGCAGGGCTTGCATGTCCCATTGCTTGAATATTGAGATCAACGCCCACTGCATTCTCAATTCAATCATTGCGTACACATCACATAACGTATTTATGCTATACCTGAAAGATGGCTAGTACCTTCAGATGGATCGGTAGTAGCATTTTGAGCCATGGACACATGAAACCAGAAGCAGCTGAGAAAGCATAGACTGGAAAAGAAGCCAAAGGACGCTGAAAGAGGCCATTGTTGTTTAAGACTTTCAGTCAATCACAGTGTTCGAAAAATCGGCCTAGGCGGGCGGCTAGGTGGCTAGGCGGTCCCTAGGCAGGCTGGAGGCGGCCAGGCTGTCGCTAGGAAGGCGCGAGGTGGCTTGGCGGTTGCTAGGCGGGCCCTAGGCGGTCGCTGGGCTGGCGCGAGGATGCTAGGCGGTGGCTAGGCGGGCGCTAGGCGGCTAGGCGGTGGCTAGGCGGGAGCCTAGGCGGGTTGTGTCTTTTTTCGTTGCCGAACCCGGAGGACGAAGTAGTCATAACCAAAGACAACAAATCGAAGCTTGAGTTGATAGAGAAGCGAAATGGCTTGACTGCGAGTGCAAGCTTCGTGTTCGTCTGGAATATATTTAAAGAGTATAGCCGTTCGGCTATACTGTTAAAATATTCGAATGTCTTTGACTCGGCAATAAAGAAACAAGGCCTTATTGGATATTTTGGACGACAAAATGTCAAATTGTCAAGGGTGATGAATTGCCGAGCAGTTTGATGATGTGGAAACTAAGCCCTACTAACGTCATCATAGAATCGATTTTTCAACATTGAATAAAATTTATTTTAACTGAATTATATAAATTCACAGTTTGAGATGCAAATCAATGATCAATTGAAATTTTCCTCAGACTTGTATAGAATATTGAGAAGCCTTTTGGTGTTGTCAGTGTTGAATTTAGGAAGAAGAAAACAGGGGAAACATTGTTGTCAAACTGGTGCTTCTCCCTATACACTCAATAAACTATGAACAACTTTAAACCAACAATTCAGTGTTCCAATTTAGAAATTTTGCCCATGGTTATAGTTCAAAGAGTTTCACATGCAAACAATGCTCAATAGCATCTCTCCTCAGACTGATACCAATTCGAAAAAGTTGTTAAAAACCAGAAGATTCAATTGCTTAACCTTTAGATAGTAATATGATACAATTGGTTCATGAAAAAATAATCTAAATCAAGAAAAAAAAAAGTTGATTATTTAAGTCAATTCATCAAAATCGCATTCCTCATCATAATTGCATTCATCATCGTAATTGTATCCATTATATTTGTCATTTGCAACATATGAATCGTCATCTTGGCCTTGTCTGGCTTCTGCCTTTTCACTGTAACCATTACTTTCATGCTCAAACTCATCATCATGACTGTTCTTCTCATTTGACAGTTACATATCGCCAAGACTGCCACAATTAGACTTTGTGCCTTCCCCAAATGCAGGTTCATAACCCTGATTTTACACATGAAGAAAAAGATCAGATGAATCAAATTCAGTATCTATTAAAGTTCAGGCAATTACTCGCAGAGAGATACGTCCATTTTCTAAAACCTACCAGGATTTTTAACTAGGAACTACATTGCAAATTTTATAGTTTTATACTCACAGAGAGATACCTCCATTTTCTACTCTTTCCCCGCCAACTTTATAGTTGCACATAGACATCAATACATAAGACTCAATGCTGGCAGTAAAACATACATAAATAGTCGAAAGATCAAAAAATAAGTCAAATGCAAATAAGATTGAAGTGAAAACTTTCAACACAGTTAAGCAGTGTGTGACTCAAATAACAGCTCAGAACTAGGCAAGAACTCCAAGCTGGATGAGACTTCCAAGCCTATGCTTCAGATCACAATGCACATGTGACATGCAGCAAACATAAACTCAAATACAAGAAACGAGGTCAGTTTTAAAACTGAAGAATTCCTGCACAATCACAGAGCTAAGGAGAATGAAGAGGCAAATAATGCAGGGGCTGATAATCATGATTAACTACATAACCTCAATGATTTTTAATCTAAAGACTCAAAAGCCAAAAATATAGATAACAAATAAAAAGAAACCATGGAACAAACAGAAACTAAGAAATCCCCTAGCATTGCACCGAATCCTTATGAACACACATGACAAAATTTATGGATTTCCAAAGGCATTACCTTGTCATAGTCCTTGTTCATTGCTTCCCAAATCATTCTTTTGAACAGTGCCGCCTGCTTGCTGTTAAGGTACCCAACAACCTACAAACCACAAGCATCATGCCTTCCATGTCAAAATTCCAAAAATAAAAAATTGAAGCAACAATGATATACAAATCCAAATCAAAGATAGCACTTTACTGATAAGTCTAGACCAAGCACTATATACCAAGTGGCTATGATGGAAGTGATCTTGAAGAAAGCTGATTATGATGGAAGTGATCTTGAAGAAAGCTGATGGATCATGGGCAGGGGGTAACTTTCAGTTTCAGGATCACTGCTATTGTCTGTCATTAATTTTTACCCTCTATTTTCAAACATAGAAAATGTGGTTGATTGTCATGAACCAAGAACAAAACTTTCCACAATAACCATGAAAGGATATTCCAAGAGCATTGATATGTATATTAAATTCAAATCATCGTTGAGGAATTTGAGCATCTACCTTCTATTCATCAACGTGAGAAAAATGGGCAACCACGATTCAAACTCAAGAAAAGCAAGAGCAATATACCTCTGGTTTTTATTTTAAAAAATAGTACAGCCACGCGCCTATAATATGTTTGACTCAGGCATAGATACAATCACCAAAACCTGCAACACATGATCATGAACACTTCAATGGAGAAATTGATGGTAGGGAGCTTAGGCACTGATTCGAGTAGTTTAGATCACTACAAAAAATTTTAAACAAAAGTACTTGCGTACGGGAAAAAAAAACTAGTATAGCCGCGCGGCTATACTATTAATAAATAAAAATACATCCGTCTAGGGCTACGTCTGAAAACCAGTATAGCCGCACGGCTACACCTTTTTTATTTAAAAAATGCCCGAGCATAGCCGATCGGCTATACTATTTATAAATTTAAAAGAGGGACCCGCCTAGCGCCGGAGCGCCCACGTGTGAAAAAGAAGTATAGCTGTTCGGATATACTAATTTTTTCGAAAAATGCCCGGGTATAGCCGAGCGGCTACACTGTTTTGAAAAATGCGCTAGCAGAGTATAGCCAGACGGCTACACTATTTGCTATTAAAGAAATGTCAAACTCTTCCTTCAAAAATCCGACCAAAAAAAACAAAAACTCTTCCTTCGAAATTATAAAAGGCCATATGAGTCCACGAATATGGCAAATCACAAAATTGCGCTCACCACACACACACAGTGTCATACGTAGGAAACACATGGCTGCACATACGAGAGAGAGAGAGAGAGAGAGGTTTTATGCAAAGTGTGAGAGGGTGGGGAGGAGGGATGGTGATGCGATGGGTTTTGTGTGGGCGGAGGAGGCTGCTGCGCAGTAAGGGTTTAAAGTTGTTAGAAGGGGCGGCAAGAAATGAGAAGAAAATCTGTAAACATATATTAATTCTCTCTCTCTCTCTCTCTCTCTCTCTCTCTCTCTCTCATTGCAGGTGTATATACTCGCAGCAGATGAAAAGCAGAGGGTTCTAGATTACGAAAAATCCATACTCTGCATTACGAAAAATCGGCCTAGGCGGCCTGGGCGGGTCTGCGCTGCCCTAGGCGGGTCTGGGCGGCGCTAGGCTGGTCTAGGCGGCGCTAGGCGGGTCTAGGCCGCGCTAGGCTGATCTGAGTGCCAGGGTGGGTCTGGTTCTGTTCTTTTGTTCTTTAAGCCCAGTATCAAGCATACGAGCATATCTAAAGGAGCCTATTTCTCCCAGGTTTCACATTCTTTTCATTTTGTTGGATTATCTTCTTATGACTAAACGTAATTGATCTGCTTTAATTTGTACTTATGAATTTGTTTTGTATACATTGAATTACAAGCTTTGATAATTAAGTTTTGGTTATTAATAAATATGTAAATTCTGATATGCTTTAATGCAACTCTAGTAAAAGGAATATATAGTATACAACCAGAAAAAAACATACAAGGAAAAGTCTTAGACTGTTAGGGCTGTGCATCTAAAATAATTGATTTCAGAAAAACTATCAGGAATAGAAATAAGGAGAATTAAATCTGTCTAACAGGGTGTATAAATGAATTGGCTTGATTCTAAAGATTGAAGTAGCATATAGCTTTGTTTGTTTGGGTGTTGTAGCAAGAGCACTTGTTACAGAATTTATTTTCATATGGTAAAGAAAGATAATTTCATCACTAAAGAAAATAAAATATGAGATGAGCACCTGCATGCCATCAAAGTTAAATTTCCCTACAGATTTAACTAAAGTTTCAGTGATCATGTTTAAAGAATGATTTTGTATTGGTTGAATTGCCAAAGCACTTCTTCGAATACAACATCTTAAATATTCAAGGCTAAATGATCAAAATGGAATTATGAAGTTTTCCTCTCAAATGAGGACTAGTATGGTTCAATTCATAATGGCACAAGATAAGACATGTTGTGGTTTAGTCTTGTGATCTAGTTTTTATAAACAGGTTGTATTCTCCTCAAAAGTGAGAATATAGCATACATACAGTTGTGGGATTAAAGATGTTTTAAATGATAGCCTAAAAGAAACTTGAGCTTTAACCTTGTTAAAGAACATCAGTTTTTAAGAACTCTATTCATTTAAATCCTCTGCAGGTTGTTTCAAGAATATCATATTGTTTTTTGTTTAAAGAACACTGACTTATTTGGTTTAGTTTTCAAGTGGTATAGAGTACATACAGTTTGGACACATAAGTATTTCAAAAGCACTCAAGGTACATGTCAGTTCTCATAATTTTGGTTCAGTTTTCAGTTTTGAAATCTCAAGATATGATGTCTGTTTGGATACCTCGTGTTGAATTAGTTCATAATAAAATTACCTTTCTAAGTTTTCTTTAGACACTGATTTCATGTAAATTTGTTAAGTATTGAATTTTTGGTGGATTTATAAAGTTGATACAGATGCACATAAATTTTCCTGACAGATTCTAGATTCTGCGTAAAGATTAATGAATGACTCATCTGAAGCTTTTCAAATGACCTGTAGCTTTTGCATGATGAACGTATATGTGTCTTCTCATAGACTGCAAATTTTCGTGGTTATTGAATATGGATTTTAATTTTGGCAAATTTTTAAGTAACCTTTGTTCTGGAAACGTTTTGTCCTGGCAGGTTTTATAAAGTTAAGTTTGTAGGTCATTTTAGACCATTAAATAGACATAAAAAGACTCTAAATTTCTGTTATGTGAAGCTTTATGTCTCTAGTTTGATTCTAAGTAATTTGAGGTTAATCAAACTAATAAAGAAATTGTGTGAATTATTTAAAGCAGTACATCTTAAAAGTGGTATGATATTATCTTATCAACGTATACTAATTAATAACTATCATGTTTTAAAGTTATAAGGTTTTGGTGATCAGTTCAAGAGTGTTAGTTCTAGGGAGAAGAGAGGCTTAGGATAATAGCTTGATGATGAATAGGAAACTTTTTAAAGAGTAACAAGATAATTTTATTTTATTGATTGAAATAAGAAGGGTACAAGAGCTTTAGAGGTAGTTGGATACAAGAGGTGGCTGATGGGAGTTTAGACAGCTGTAGTTTTTCAGCTCTTCTTAACTTGAATACATAATTAGGCTGTTATAGCTATATATAGAGTAGCTGAACCGACTTAAAGGATGACAAATATCTAGTGAAGTCGGTTATTGCATAGTAACCGACATCTCAAAATGTTTTTCAGCCACTAGTTATAACATGAGCCTAGAATAGTCTAGTTACAATACATTAATAGGATGTTTCTAGTGTAGAGCTCAAATTTGACTTGTCATCTTTTCTTAATTTTTCAAGACTTTTCTATATTATTCTAGTACAAGCGTGCATTATTTTTTAACAAAGAGTAACCAAGTAGTGAGTGTTTTGTCCAAGTGGGAGAAATGATGTATAGTTTTTGGACTTCACACCCACTGCCCTATTTTACAAGCTCATAAGTTTCATTCACCAAAAGTTTTTCAAGTTGAGCCACTGCCCTAGTTTGTAAGATCATAAAGTTTTACTCACCAGAAGGTTGAGATACAGCCTAAAGTTAATTACAGCACATTTTGCATTCTCGTGAAGTTTTATTTACAACAGCTTTCCACTGTTTTGTTTTGGTTTTCTAGCTATTTAGTTGAAATTTAAAGTATGCATCAAACTAAGAAATTCAAAGTGAAGCCCTAGCCTAAGGTTAATTGCAGTTTTGAGTTATTTTGGTTTTGGTATATTTTACAGTATTAATATGGTTAAGATTATTTTTTTGTATGAACATATAGAACAAGTATGTCTAGTTAACATGTTCATATTTTTCATAAAGGAACTTGAAGGTATTAAAAATTAAAGTTAATATGGATGTCCTAAGGTTGTGATCGTTACTAAGCTTTCAGACATGATTTTATGCTTGTAAAAGAAAAGATAAAAGAAGAAAAAGTTACGTTACTATTAAGGGTATGATATGGGACCTGGGTCTCTTATTTTTTTTGTATCTTATATATATAACAACTTCAGCCCTCAAAGTTCCACTTAACCCACTAAATAACAATAATTATTTTGTGCAATTAAATCACAACCATGCTTCTCTAAATTTGTTGATGCTGAAATTTTGGAGATTTAGGGTTTATGAAGTATCAATTAGGGATTTACAATTGAGACTTATGAATTATCAATCGTATTGTTGAGCAGGTTTGTACATAAGGTAAATTTAGGCCACGCCATTTTGAAATCCTGGGTTTGTCCCTGTATGGAGAGGGTAAGGGGAGGAGAAGAGGAAGGGAAGAGAGAGACCAACAAGAGCTCTAGGAAAGTGGAAAGAGAGGGAGGGAAAAATATGGGAAAAGAAGAAGGGGAGATGAGGAGAGGAAGGAAGAAGAAGGCCGGAGGGGAGGACGGGTAGTGGCTACCTCGCCCCTAACTGAGGAAGGGTTGGTTACCAGCAAGGAGAAAAAGGACCAAGTTTAGGGTTAGGAATTCTGACATGTCTAAGAAAGCACATTATTCGTGTACTATATACATAGTTATTTTTCAATTATAATACATGTTTTTTTTAATAGAATATTGTAATAATGCACATTATTCGTTTATGTTATCCTTATTGTTTACATACTATTGAAAAAAATAGAGATAAGAAAATTAAATAATATTTTATTTTATTTTTATTTAATGGTTGAAGTTTTCACCCTATATGTAAAAGAAAATTTTCGAATAATATAATATATTATCTATATTTTACTAACTATGCAGGGCCTCAATGGGCCCAATGGCAAGCCTATCAACCCTATACAAAGTGCTTTAGATTGGCATCCTGTATAATCAGAGTCAGGCCTAAGGGAAGCCCTATGACGGCCCAAATGAAAACTATTTGAAAATCCCAAAAGAAAATTACTTGAAAATAAAGTTAATTCAACCCTTGTGTATATTATCAGAACGTGAAGTTATATTACAACAGAAAATACACTGAATAAGGTAAGGTACGCATGGAAAAAGAACAAAAGAATTTTAGATTAAAGAATTAAAGCATGGGTTTAATTTAAGCCATTTATGACTTGCATTCTGTAGGGAGGCCCTGGGCAAATCGCTTAGTGTCAGTGCAGTAATTATAGATCATGTAGTTTTTCTGCACCCATCTCAGCCTCTCCTGCCTTGTTAAATCAAGCTCTTCTGAGAGCCATGCGTTGCTAGTTGATGAGCTGCATGAAGAAGCTCCATTTGATGAAACACAAGCATTGTTGGCATTGAAGTTCCTGTAGGAAGCAGTGAAAGGAGCTCTGCTCCAATCTGTTTTGATAAGCCCACCCCTTGTGGCCCAATCATCTGCATTCCAAAGGCTTGAGTAGATCCTCATTGGTTGGTTCTTTGGGAACGGAACACCGTTGGATTCTTGGTTCTTGAACTCTCTGATGGGAGTGCCATCTACAGAGAAGCTGAAACAGAGCAAACACAGAGTAAAGTTAGTGGGGAATGGACTATAGAAGGAAAAAATACATATATTTAAACCGCAGACCACACGGTGGCATGAGGAAGTGAACCGCAGACCACTAGTCTGTATGCCAAGTTGCCAACAGTTCTACCACTAAATCTAAGACCGCATTGGCATATTGAAACTTGAAACTTGATTTGAACAAGATTTGGGTTATTGGGTTACTTACACAATGCGCTGTGGGTTCCAAAGAATTGAATAGGTGTGGAAATCAGCAGTTGGGTCAAACCAGAGATAGAATTGTTGCTCTCTGTTTCCTTTGCCTTGGCTGAAGACATTGGTGTGAAGAATGTAAGGATCACCACTCAAGTTCCCCAAGAACTCAAAATCTATCTCATCCCAGGTTGACCCTTTTGAGGATAACTGCAAAAATCAACAAAACTTTGTCAGTCAGATACAAGAAAGCTTCAAGAAAATGGAAGTGAAATATATATTCCGAAGATGAACTTACATAGTAGGCTGTGACAGTGCCAGCAGAATTTCCAGGGACAAGCTTGAGCTGCATATCAATCTTGCCAAACAAATATTCATTTTTGGATTGAAAGCCAGAGCCAGAGGCTTTGTCAAGTGAGAGAGTAAGAAGCTCGCCATTGTTGAGAATCTTAGCTCGACCGTCTCCCCATGTTATCTGAAAGTCCTGGTTGAAGTTACCAGCATTGGCAACCACCAAAGAGCTAGCAGCAAGAAGAGCAATCAGTAGTATAAATGAAAGAGATGATTTAAAGGAAGCCATGGGTTTTCTTTGGAAATGAGTAAAAAGAGAGGAGAAATATTCAGATGGAGAGAATGACAGAGAGAGAGAGAGAGGGAGAGGGAGAGAGCTATATTGCTGTGATTATGAGAGTCTGGTGTGCATAGAAATATAGCATGGCTTGTGCTTTATATAATAGGGGAGATGATGTGGTTCTGACTGAAGGGAAAGAGATTGGAAGGTTCAATTTGCTAGCTGTGCCCAGTCAGATTTCTCATAAATGCAAAGGGGAATTATTTGAGGCTAAAAAATCCCATTTACAGGACGCGGTTTTGAAGAGAGTTTTAAAGTGAGGAAAGTGTTTGCATGGAGAGGTGAGGCCCAGTTCACCTTTAGCCATCCCTTTACCAAAAACTTAGACCATTTGCTTGTTTCTATCCAAAACCAAACCACCCCACCACCGACAATAATATTATATATGTATATCTTTATATGTTGTGGACCAAAAGCCATATCCACACGTTTGCACAGGTGAGAGGAGAAAACAAAGTCATCATTAGCATTAGGCAATACCTGTTTGGGCCTAAAAATCGCATTGCATGTCATGTTTGATGTTGAAAACTGTTACGATTACCAAACTCTTCTTCTTTTTATTTATAATCAAATTTGTTCATTATAGTCTTTTATTTATTTTTCTCTTTTTTATCCATTTAGAATTTAGACTGTCGCTTGTATTGAAATAAATATATACTTATTTGTTAGTGGTTTTAATAAGAGACACTTACGTCATTTTATAAATCGTTGTATGAAAATAAAAGATTTTAAATTTTAAACAACGATTAGTTTCCTCTTATCTCCTTTTTAAATCACTCTTTAATGTATTTTATCTTCAACATTATATATGTTTTCAAAACCCTACACATGCATTGGGGCGACTTATATTTCAAAGGTTGTCACCACCACGGTCAGAAGGGGGTAGAAATAGCATTAATGTTTAAGGAATTAGTTCTTTAACTAGAAATGAATTGTTCAGAATACGCAAGTTATTCAAATGTGTTGTCATATAACAATTGGTCATGATAACAGTCCAAGACTTGCCTCCTACTGCATCGGATCTCAAAAATTGAAACCTACTTTCTGACTTTATTTGGGGAATTGATCCTCAAAGAAAAGCTTCTTGCAAACTCAAAAAAGAACAAAATTCTTCTTGGTAAATCAGTATTGTAACCGAAATCAGTAACACATAATTGAAAACTAATCATAGATACTATTAATAAGAATACACAATTCTAGATTAAGGTTGGTAACAAAAGCCTTGAGGTTTTTGAAACTACACAATATCTTTGCGATTACAAATTATTTTCACAAAATCTTTTTCTTTCATTTTTATCGAAAAAATTTATGATTTAATTTTTAAAAACTTCTTTAAATGACAAATTTAGCCTCAATAATTAGAGCTTACAGTGTATGTGCAATCTAATCTTTGAGATCAACATTATGACATCAACAATTTTTAGATGGAAAAATTAATAGAATGAGTTTTTATGAAAGCAATGTGAAACTCCAGAGGTGTTAATGTAAATAACTCTTATTTTATTACATGCATTTAGAGTTTTATTCTACATTCAGGAGGGAGGCCTTGTGGGAAGCGCTTTATATCTATACAATAATTGTAGATCATGTAATTCTTTTGGACCCACTTGAGCCTCTCTTGCTTTGAGGTATCAAGAACTTCTGTGAGCCACGATTTACTGGTAGGTCTTGATGTCGAAGATGATGATGAGCTACAAGAAGATGCACCAGAAGACCACACGCAAGCATTGGCGTTGAAGTTTCGATAGGAGGCTGCGAATGGAGCTTGTGACCAATCTGTCTTGACCAGCCCTCCTCTTGTTGCCCAGTCATCAGCATTCCAGAGGCTAGAGAAAATCCTCATTGGTTGGCTCTTTGGGAAAGGAACTCCAATGGATGCCTCTAGGTTCTTGAACTCTCTAATGGGTGTGCCATCAACAGATAATCTAACAACGGAAAATTATAATTTAATTTAATTTAAATTCATCAAATAAATTTTCGTTTAATATGTGGGAAATTTTATAGTACCATATTTTCAAATAAGAATATTGTGGTAAATAAAATTAGGGTTCTTAAGAGAAAGGTCCATGTAACTCTTATATTATAGACATAAACTCACCCATTTTTAATTTCCCATGAAAAACCCAAATTTAGGGTTTATTTGACCCCAAAAAAACCCCTTTACTAATAAAATTAAGAATATAACAACATAACTTTTGAAAGTGTTGATAAAATAACATTTATTTTACACCCACGTACAGAAATAAAATTTGACATCATAACATGTTAGACTGTTCGAAAAATAACATTTTGCTTACATGATGCGTTGGGGATTCCAGAGGATAGAGTAGGTATGAAAATTAGAGGTGGGGTCGAACCAGAGGTAGAATTGTTGCTCTCTATCGCCTTTGCCTTGGGTATATATATTGGTGTGAAGAATGTAAGGATCACCACTCAGATTCCCCAAGAACTCCAAATCAATCTCATCCCACGTTGACCTTTTTGATGATAGCTGCAACAAAAAAGCATATATAATTAATTAATATAAGACTCACCAGTCTCCAAAAATTAAAAAGTTTTATGCAAATATTAATATAAAATTAGAGGCACGTGACTCACATAGTAGGTAGTGACAGTGCCAGCAGAGTTTCCAGGGACAAGCTTGATCTGCATGTCAATTTTTCCAAAGAGATACTCGTGCTTGGATTGGAAGCCTGAGCCAGAGGCTCTGTCGAGTGACAAGGTTAGGAGCTGACCGTTGTTGAGTATTTTTCCACGGCCATCTCCCCATGTAATGTCGAAATCTCCCTTCAAGTTTCCAGCATAGCAAACCAAAATGGAACTAACCAATAACAACATTAACAACATTGGAAAACAAAACGAAGCCAATGACTAATTTAGGGTTTAATTAGTTATATTTCTAATTTGATTGGATATTGGTATGTGTGGGAGGGAGCAGAAATCCTATGAATGCTTTAAATAATGGGTAAGAGAGCAAGAGATATAAGTATAGTGGCAGGGCAAGAGAGACTTAGGAAGGTGTAAACTTTTGGTGAGTTGGTGTGATTTGGGAGGCATGGTTTTGCAATTTAAAGATGATGAGAGAGAGAGAGAGAGAGAGAGAGAGAGAGAGAGAGAGGAGATAATAATCCCAGAGTGCCAAGTTGTAAAGTAGAGAGGAATAGGTGGACACAGGTGGCAATGAATGAGACTAGTCCTTGTTTTGATGTGTGAAAATGTGCATGTCACACAAGTGCACAAACCATGCAACCTTCACTAGATAACACGCTTTGAGAGCTTTTTTACCAGGGTTTTTTTATTTTTATTTTGTCTTGTGGGGTCAGATTTTTATTTGGCAAGTTGCCCAGCCTGCTGATTTTGGTCGAATTACTCACCACACTACTAGCAGGTTCTTCCTCCCCTAGTACAAACCTAAATTAGTTCCTTGCAGATAAGTAAATGAATATATATTATGCAAGTAGTTTTCAAATTATAGAATATTAGAGAGGTTTAGCCTACAGGCACGCGGTAAGAGGCCAGGGCTCCTCTCACTACTTGAGAGCTTACGGTTTTATGTTCTATTTCACTCCTTAATGGGGTTTTTTTTTCACCATTCTTTCACGTTACTACTTCACTATCGGTCATCCAGAAGTATTTAGCCTTACAAAGTGGTCCTTGCTGATTCACACGGGATTCCACGTGTCCCATAGTGAAACAATGGCCACCATTTAAATGTAGTGCTGAGAAAAAATGGCTTCTCCTCAATTTTCTAGTAGTGATCTATGACATCTTGGTTGTGTGTGGGTGAGGATCCCCTCTTTTCTGTAATTTAGACTATCACTTGTACTATAAAAAAAAAAAAAAAAAAAATATATATATATATATATATTAAAGGGGTTAGAGACAATAGATGCATTGAAACCTGATATAGTCTAGCTAGAGTTGAACATAGAAAAAGGATAGTGAGGTAACTAATTTTGACATGAATTCTATTGAACTAAACTACAGTTTCACTTGCAGGGATGCAATTCAATAGCTTACAAATTGGAAACTATATTTTTTAAATATCTTTTTAAATGATTGAATAAAATAAAACGAATAAAGTTAATTACGATAAGAATTATACAATTAAAATGGTTTCAAATAGATCTTTAAAAATAGACCAATTTGGAATACATATATATAAATTAACAATAAAATTTTCTTTAGTTGGTGACAATATTATATTAACACTTTTTTGAAGAATTGGAAGTTGAAATTAAATGAGACACATTAGAGAAACCTCTTTTTTCAGGTATTGCATAACAATATTGAATATGAATACACAAAATTGAATCCGGTTAAGCATGGAAGCCAATACAAAAACTTGACCACATAGAAATCAAAACAAAGATTTGACCACATAGAAACCAAAACAAAAAAGGACTTGACCACATTGAAACCAAGAAAAATTCTTAATACAAATCAGTAATGGCTAGCATATATATTAACTAGACGTTTATTTTTTTAAACAGTAAAATAAATCGGCTAGTAGCTTTGAAAAAAAAAATAGTTTACACTAATTAAATGTAATGAAAAAATTAAAAAGTAATAAGTAATGTTGTCTATGTTTCAATGAGAGAGAGGCTATTGAGTTATTATGGTGAGCCAGCTTGTGGAAATGAATTTCATTTTAGAGTTCATTTTATTGACCTCTGAAATGAACTATTGATTAGGGTTTTATTGACCCCTAAACCCTAAACTATTGATCCCTGAAATGAAATATTGATCTTTGAAATGAACTGAACTTTACCAATGCAAGTCAAAAATTCAATTTATTGAAATAAATTTGAAATGACTCTCACCATTGCAAATGCTCTAATAAAAAAAATAAATTTATATTAGTTTTAAATATTTTTTAAAAAAAGTGTAATTAATCAATTAAATATATTTTTATTTTTTAGTCCACGTGGCAAGATATCGGTGGGTTCACATGGCAATATTAATTGCCACGTCATTGTTTAACGAAGAACATGACGGCCAAACTAACAGAGGTATATAAATGATATGAAAATAAACGTTATGTATGCGACTAAGACAAAAAAATGGATGTATCAAAGGCTGAAACTCGATAAACGTCAATGTAGTAAAATAAAAATTACCCTTAAATTTTCTTATATTGGATATCACCATTTAATAATATGTTTCATTGCGTTCATTAATATCAACCATTTACTACCAACAACTAAAATTCCTAAACCATTCGAATTTCATATCATCACTCTCAAAATTTCTCGTTGTAAATATTACGAAATTTTTGCAACTATTGTATACGTATTCGACTGGCTTAGTTGTAGCGGATATAATATCTTGCTTAGTGGACAAGAATGAGTTATTCAACTTTTAAAACAGCAAGCCAATAACTGGAAATGGGATGCAATTCAATAGCATACAAATTACAAACTATATTTTTTAAATATCTTTTTAAATGATTGAATAAAATAAAACGAATAAAGTTAATTACGATAAGAATTATACAATTAGTGCCAGTTTGACATTGCTTATTTGGGGTGATAAGTGATTTTTTAAAAATTTTGAGAAGCCCAACCCGTTTGGTAAACTGTGAGAAAATCACTTATTGTTAAAAATTGCTGTGAGAGAAAGCTATAAGGGAAAGCAGCTAATGAGGTGCTTTCATTTTCTGATTATGCAGGAATCAGTTTCGAAGAGGCCTTGAGTTTAATGATTATGCGGTAATTATTTTCTGATTATGCGTCAAATCAATACCAACAACACTTTTAACAAAAATTTTACCAAACACCAAACTGCTTTCTCTCACAGCTGATTTCTCTCACAGCAAATCTGACAACGATTATTTTCACAGCACAGCAATGCCAAACTGGCCCTTAAAATGGTTTCAAATAGATCTTTAAAAATAGACCAATTTTGAATACATATATATAAATTAACAATAAAATTTTCTTTAGTTGGTGACAATATTATATTAACACTTTTTTGAAGAATTGGAAGTTGAAATTAAATGAGACACATTAGAGCAACCTCTTTTTTCAGGTATTGCATAACAATATTGAATATGAATACACAAAATTGAATCTGGTTAAGCATGGAAGCCAATACAAAAACTTGACCACATAGAATGTAATAAAAAAATAAATTGAATCTAATAAAAAAATAAATTTATATTAGTTTTAAATATTTAAAAAAAAATTGTAATTAATCAATTAAATATATTTTTATTTTTTTAGTCCACGTGGCAAGATATCGGTGGGTTCACATGGCAATATTAATTGCCACGTCATTATTTAACGAAGAACATGACGGTCAAACTAACAGAGGTATATCAGTGATATGAAAATAAACGTTATGTATGCGACTAAGACAAAAAAATGGATGTATCAAAGACTGAAACTTGATAAACGTCAATGTAGTAAAATGAAAATTACCCTTAAATTTTCTTATATTGGATATCACCATTTAATAATATGTTTCATTGCGTTCATTAATATCAACCATTTACTACCAACAACTAAAATTCCTAAACCATTCGAATTTCATATCATCACTCTCAAAATTTCTCGTTGTAAATATTACGAAATTTTTGCAACTATTGTACACGTATTCGACTGGCTTAGTTGTAGCGGATATAATATCTTGCTTAGTGGACAAGAATGAGTTATTCAACTTTTAAAACAGCAAGCCATGATTTCCTATCAATAACTGGAAATGGGATTTGAAAACTGAAAAAGGGGCTAAAAAAATCCTTGGCAGATCTTAATTTTGTTTAATTTTGTTTATACTCGGTGTACTAGTCATCAAGAATATTGAACAAAAGAAATTGGTTTCCTCCTTCCAGGAAACAAGACATTATTCCTTCGTGCAAATTATAACTTGCGACATTCTTCCTTCTTGCCTCCTATTTATAAGAAAAGGATGCAAGTATTTTTCTTAAACAAATGAGAAGTCAATGAGATGAAGGGGAGGGGGTTTCTCATACACACACACAACCGAGATGTCATGGGTGTTCAAATATGAGATCTCTTGTTTGTAGGTCAAAGCCTTTTTCACTAGGCTAGAACCTGTTTAGGTAGACCAAAAGCAAACAACCTAATGCTCTTAAGCTTGCTGCAACATATAAGGATGTGCATTATTTGCCTGCCGTGTTGATCTAAAGGCCTAAAACGGATAACGATCAACCCAAAACACTAGTGATTTCAAGGCCCATTGGGAAAGTATGGACGCTTCTCATTTGTTTGTCACTCAAATTCAACACATCTAAATATTATTCTTGAAATAAATTAAATTCTTTTGATACGATGGAGTATTATGGGCTGAGATTAATTTAGACGGAGTCAGACTAGAAACCAATACATCATTGCTACTTGAAATAAATTATAAATGGCACTGCATGGGTTAGTCAACTAGCGAATAGAGTGGCAGATCATGCAGCCCTTGCATTTGCAAAATGGATGGGATTCCTATAATGTTGGTTCCATGAGTAAACTTCGGCTTTACTTTATCCCCAAGTCCAACTAAAAATAATATTATAGTTACCTCATAATCTATATAAATAAAGTAAAAGGTAAATAATGGTAAAATATTCAAAATATCTGAAAATTTCTTTGGTTAATTTAAATATTAAGAATTGAAATTATTAATCAAATAAGGATAATATGGTAAATTCACATTTTTTCATATTAAAAAAATTAATATATTTTTTTTTCCAGATAATAGGTCCTATTTTTATGGAATATAACTACCCATGTTATCTTTTCTTAATTTTAAAAATAAAATAAAAAAGAAAAAAGAAAACCAATTGGCACATGCTCATGTGCCAAAGGGCTAGTAATAATAAAAAGAAAAATAATGTATAGGGATATTCATTGCTTATCCAAAAGATAATGGCGATAAGGACTCAAAACTTTCAAATGAAAACTAATTCTAATCACTGTTCCAAAAAAAAAAAGGTGAACATATCGAACTCAAATTCTCGTATTGACAATTAGCATATAAGTCCAACTACTCCTCTCATTAGTCCCATAGCATCAAAAAGCGGGACATGCTCTAACAAACCATGGAGAAGCAAAGTATAAGTAGCAAAGCTGCTATTGTCACCAAGAATGGCAGTGATCTCCATGGAGGACATACTGGCAGTTATGATTCTTATTATGATGATGCTTCTTATTTCGATTCAATTCCACCGGGGTATCGATTCAAGCCCTTGGATGGAGAGCTTGTTGCTATCTACTTGAGGAAGAAAATCGCCAACGAACCATTGCCTCCGAATAAGATTCATGATGTTGAACTGTACAAATTCAACCCAGAAACACTATCAGGTCAGTTTTAATTCTTATGCTATATGTATAACCTTGTTCATGGTTTTTACATGTTCTTAAGCCTTCAAGTCTCTACTTGGTTTATATTTGCAGAAAATTACGAGTCATATGGAGAAGATGAGATGTACTTTTTCACATCAAGGGACAAAAAGTACCCTAATGGTGCACGTCCGAACCGAGCAGCAGGGGATGGATACTGGAAAGCTACTGGGGTTAAAAAAAAAGTGAAGTTTGAGGATGTTGAAGTTGGTAGCAAGACATCACTGGTTTTCTACAGAGGAAGACCTCCCCATGGTGACAAGACAGACTGGAAGATGCATGAATTCCAAGTCAAGGCTCCTCCCAAGAGAAAAGACAGAAATAACATGAGGGTTTGAATATTCAGAGATTTTTACTACTATTTTCTCCAAATTATTAATTTGTCACTTTTGTTTTTCTTTAAGATTTTGTTGTGCCTCCCAATTAACACTTAATTTGACCTAATTAAGTGTTTTCTTTTTCTCTTTGCAGCTTGATGACTGTGTTTTGTGTAGGATATATAACAAGCACAACCACTCGAATGATTCGAACCAATCGAATAATAATGGTGTCGAAATTCAGGAACAACCAAATGTTGGAAGTAATTCACAAGACAATGCACATGTTTCTGGTGAAGTAGTCGATCATCCTCCAGCAAACTCACATGAGCTAACTTCTTTGTTGTCTAACCAGAACTATTATTACAATACTGATCAATCAGAAATTCTCAACAGTACAAATTGTGTAGGTAAGTACAACACATATCCAAAATTTAATGAGTATTGTTTGATGTTACATGAGTTTTAGGTCACAAATCAATCAATTTATTGTTTGTACAGGTTTTGATGGTCCTTTTGGAGTGGTATCAATTTCATCCACACTTCCATTCCAGAATCCTCAGCAATTCAATGGGTATCAAAAACGTCAACGTTTTTGCGATTTACCATCAGAATTTTATACTAACTATGACCAATGGCTCAATGACACAGCCAAAGACTTAACCCACTAACTTGCTACAGGCATTAACTGTGGGAATTTAAAAAACTGCGGATTGTTTGGACCTGTTTGCTAGGAACTTTTTATTTTTGGTTCTCTTGTTTTTTTTTCTTTTTCTTTATAACTTCATTGTTATATGTTCTAAGAAACAAGAAATTTCTTTTTCTTTTTGCTGTGTTCTATACTTATTTAATTGGGTTACTACTACTGAGAAAGATTATCCTCAAATATTATATTCAATAAATTACTGTTCATGTGTCATCTGGGTTTATGTTCACTATTTTTAAATTATGAATACTCATGAATTCTTTAAAGTGTGAGATAATTAGTCATAGAATTTTGTAACAATGGATTTTATTTAAATCATTTTCAATTGGAAGATTGGTAAACCATCTGTCATAAATCACTTGAAGTTGTTATTGTCAATTTTCTCCGAAGTTATGATTTGTGTGACCTAAGCTTGGGATAGCCTAGGCCTCTGTAGCACAAGAAGTTAGGTCTCAAATAGGTAAACGGTAGGCTCAACCATTTTTATCAAACCATGTGAGTAATGAACTGGGCCTATCGAGATCAGATTACTACGTGGGCCCCTACGTAGTCATGGACTTGGGGAAAAAACGAAAATGTTACTGAGCTTTTTCTCTCGCTCAAGATCTTTTATTCAAATACAACTTTTTTTTTTGAAGTACAAAGTAAATTACAAAGAAGATCAGATAATGTAACCAAAAAGTCGAGTTTTAAAAGATAAACAACCGAAAAAGGAAATTATTAAAATAAAAAAGAAATTAGTTATTCGTTATCTTCAAAAAGTTTAAAACGAAATGACACCTTAATTTTGAGGATGTTGTGGCAATTTAAAACAAGAAATCAGTTATTCGTTATCTTCAAAAAGTTTAAAATCGTTAAATCAAATTGGTTAACTGATGCTTATTCAAAAAGTACCACTTAAAGCCATCCACTATTTTCAATAAAAATAAATACACGTAAATAAAATACAACTGTTTATATTTTGTATCTGATGCTTATTATGATCACAGTTACATTGTTTTATGGTTCTATTTAGATGAGTTGTTTTATAATAAATACATAAACAAACAGCATCCTACGCTTGGCAAACGTCTAGAAGAATTTGGTTCAAACTCTAGAAAACTCAAATGCTTGACATGGTCAATTACTGGAGCAAGCTGGAACTCGAGAAAAAGGTGGTTAGATCCTATAGGTTGATGTGGAAATGAAGATAGAACTAAACCACTTTATTATGCCGCTTTATTATGCCGTCTAGAATAAAAAATAGTTGAATTGAAAATAATTTGGTGAGCTATCCACTTTATTATGCCGCCATAGTTTCCTAGATGCAATTAATATGTGCGAAAATGGAACTCGCTACAGAGAAATAGCATTGTGGTTTCCTCCAACCAAACCACTTGGGTATGAAAATGACTGAGCAAAATGCATATTTTGGCATCCAGCTGGTTACATCTAGCTTCTCCCTTTTCCCCACACGGTGATCACCAACTATGTAGTCATCATAACATTGTTGAATATAGAAAATTAAGAACCTTTCAACACACGCATTTCCAATGCTATATAAATGTCACAACTGAGATCACCTTTTACCATATTCAAATTGAGAAAACCTTTGTCTTCCCTACACAAGTCTTTAGGTCAAGTAGTACTTCAAGAAATGGCTACAATTTTTTGTCCTCCAAATTATGTTCTACTAATTTCCCTCATGGTTGGCTGTTTCGTGGCTGCCTCTGCTAGCAACTTCTACCAGGATTTTCAGGTTACCTGGGGCGATGGGCGCGGAAAGATACTCAACAACGGGGAGCTTCTTACTCTCTCGCTTGACAAGGCCTCTGGCTCTGGCTTCCAGTCCAACAATGAATATCTCTTTGGAAAGATTGATATGCAAATCAAGCTTGTCCCTGGTAACTCTGCTGGCACTGTTACGGCCTATTATGTAAGTCGTTATTTTTCACATAAATCTTGGTTAAAGAGTTTAGAGTTCTATGCTAATTAATTTCTAATGCACAAACATGAATTTGTATATGTGGTGCAGTTGCGCTCAGAAGGGTCTTCATGGGATGAGATAGACTTTGAGTTCTTGGGGAATCTTAGTGGTGATCCTTATATTGTTCACACAAATGTTTTCAGCCAGGGCAAAGGCAACAAAGAGCAGCAGTTCTACCTCTGGTTTGACCCCACTGCTGATTTCCACACATATTCGATTCTTTGGAATGCCCAACATATTGTGTAAGTGCTCAATGATATACTAATATTCTCAACAAAAAAAAATTAATTTCGCAGAGTCTAACATGTTGCGTTGTTAAATGGTTATTTTGGACCATTAACTACATAAAACACGTGTTCAATATGTGATGCCAAATTGACAATCGGACAACAAAACATGCTAGATATTCCGCAAAAGAACACATTAGTTGCCGAGAATAACATTATTTTCTTTGCAGTCCTTATTGAAATACATTCTCTCTGTTGCAGCCTCTATGTTGATGGCACACCCATTAGAGAGTTCAAGAACATGGAGTCGATTGGTGTTCCATACCCAAAGAACCTTCCCATGAGGATATATTCAAGCCTCTGGAACGCTGATGACTGGGCTACAAGAGGAGGTCTGGTCAAGACAGATTGGACCCAAGCTCCTTTCACTGCTTCATACAGGAATTTCAATGATGACAATGCCTGTGTATGGCGGTCCTCTGGTTCCACTTCTTGCACTTCTTCAAATTCTAACTCAACCAGGTCTGTTTTGCTCTCAGAAAAATTAGACTCCACCGGCCAAGAGAGGCTTCAGTGGGTGCAAAAGAATTACATGGTTTACAATTATTGCACAGACACAAAGCGATTTCCACAGGGCCTCCCTCCAGAATGCACAGCCAGCAAATCTTAGACTCTAATCTTGCAAAAGCTAATTTTTTATATATTAAATGTATATGTTCAAAATAAGGTATTTGATATTTCTTACAATTAGTGTAATATGCGAGATAGAAAATGTCGTTGTTTACTGTAAAAATGTTATTCATAGTACATTATGATGTTTATGGTATGGAATTGTAAGGTGTTTGGCTTTGAAAAGAAAGTTTGAGTAAAAATACACTCTTAGTGTGCAAAAAACACTCCTCTTCCCCTCTTCTCTTCCTCCCTTCTCCCCTTCCCTCATTTTCATAGACAAGGTTTTCCTTATTTGTCTTTGTTTTGTTATGATTTTCCTTCAACCATCACATGCGGTTGAGTCTCGGCATCGGATCTCCACCGGCATTTCGACGTTGGATCCCCACCAACATCCTTTTTGCAGTTTCTTTATGTTTGGAATAAGTCGTAAAGACTCTTTGGGTTCTCTGTGCATTTTTCACCTCTCCTTTGTGATAACTTTTCATCTCTTCTTTGTGAGGGTTTTATTTGTATTGTTATGCCTTGATTTTTTCAAGCTTTATCTTTATTTTTTATTTTTTATTATTATTCTGAGTTTGCAATTTTAGCTGTGATACCTATGCCAGAGTTTCTTCCATCTTGCGTGATCGTTAGTGAGGTGCACTATATTGTCTTAATTTCGATGTTAGATCCCTTTGTTATTGTAATGGCCTCACTAATGACTTTTTTGACTGAATTATGAATGCAATTTTAGAATTTATATATAAAAAAATAATAAAGAAAGTTTGAGTTGAAATTTGTAATCCCACATTGGAACATTAGAACACATTTCTAGTCTTTATTAACCTTGGTCGTTTTAATAAATTAGTTTGGATTGGGCCACTTGGTGGCTCTTGTTTGGACTTGGATTGACTTCGAGCCTAATTATATATATGTAATTAATCAAAAGATAGGACTGAGAAATAAACACAATCGAAGTTCTAATGCTATGTTCCGCCAACTCAAACTTCGATTTTTACACCAAATCAGAATTCATCCGTAGATGATGGTGACCCCTGTAAATCTGTGAGCTCGGTTTAGTAGTGAGTCATGGTTGAGTACACCTCCGCTGAGGAGGCTATGCTCTCAACTGATTTCGACTAGGCCATATTGGGCTTTATGAGGCAGTGGCCTGTTTAATGGGCTTGACCATGGCCCAAACCTTGGGCTGTTGTGTCTGGTCCAGTTAGGTCTGTTATAGTCAGCTGATGGCGCATGAGGTCATCTACAAAATGGGAGATTTCAGGACCAGCTCTCCTAATTTAATTGATTTCTACTGCTGCTTAGCATCCACAACCTTATATATGAGACAGATTTTTCATACATAATATAAACTCTCAGTAACTTCTCTATTAAGAATGGCTAGCTTGATAGTGTCAGTGGAGTCTAGCTCATCAGTTGGTTGAGTTCTTCCACCTATACTTATGTAGATAGTGTTCGAAGCCCTCAACCACCAAGGAATATTTGTGTAAACTCCCCCTCCCCCAATTGCTTATACTTAGAGAGAATGACTTGATACTTAATTGAGGTGATACATTGAAAAATCAACTCCAGAACTTTACCTCTAATGCCTACGTCCCCCTAGCACATCTTTCATAAAAGGCTTTGAATAAGTGTTGTCCCCAAAATGGTGTTGTTAGAAATTTATAAACTCGCAAGTGCAAGACCGAATGTAATCTAGACGTGTAAGAACGAAGTTGTACCCACATGGATTACGTGAAAAAGATAGAAAACTAATCAAAACTCTAATTAATTTAATTACTAACCTAGTTGATTCAAGGGTTGGTTGGTTGGTTGAAAAAAGAGAAATAAATTGAGCATAAAAAATATGGAAATGACAATAAACTAAAATAAATATTAAATTAATGAGAAGAATAACTAAGGTAATAGAATCCACACCACTATTCCATAAACTCTAATTATTTATCTAACAATTTCCATGGAGTATAGCAATCTAGAAATTAATCTACTGTTTTTTCAAGATTTATCGTTTAAGCATGCAAATTAATAAATCTTACGTAAATTTTCCTTCCTTCTATAAATACAAATTAAAATTCCTACCACTAGTTCCAAAACGATTAGTTGTCATTGTTATTAAAGAAACACACCGGGTCTGTGGGTAAATATTACCACAATATATAAAACCAGGAGGTCATGCATAATGAATCAAAAGGCAGATAAATAAATAAATAAACAAATATTAAACTCTCAAAAAGTCAAGACAAGTAAACCACTGGCTAGTTCAATGCATGTGTCAACGAATGGTTTGTTACACGGGTGGGAAACAACTGGTACTTGTGATAGTAGCTAGCTGGCTAGCTGCTTTCTATAAGCTGGGTGCCCATCACGTTCATGCCTATATTAGTCTTGGCTCATAGTTTGCCAGTGACATGAACTTTCTGAAATCAAGTCAAATACTTATTTATTTTCTAGTTTTCTCCTATTGACATGGTTTGTGAATATAAAAATCGTAAACCATCAATGAAAGGGCAACTTCGACAATCTATGATGGATTAAAATGTAAGTCACGAAATCAATTTGTTGTTGCCACACACTATGGTTTGCACATCTTCACGATTATAAATAAGCAGTCTTCCTCTCTCAAAAAAAGAGAGAAAAAAAGAAAAGAATTCAGTCTGCCAAAACCACTCAAATTAAATTTCTGTTTTTCCAAATTCTACATCAAGCAATGGTTTCTGCTTCTGCTTCGAATGTTTCCGCCATTTTGCTGCTTTTCCTTTCCATAATCAGCACTTCTAGGGTTGCATTTTCGGGCAAGTTTTATCAAGACTTCTACATAACATGGGGAGGGGATGATCATTCTAAAATGCTCAACAATGGAGAGCTCCTAACTGTCTCTCTTGACAATGTTAGTGGCTCAGCTTTTGAGTCATATAATCAATATCTATATGCAAAGATAGATATGCAAATTAAGCTTGTTGCTGGAAACTCTGCTGGCACTGTTACTACCTTCTATGTAAGTCCCCTGAGAATTAAATGCATTTTTACATGTATTGCATGAATTTATGTGTTTTCTGATGCTTGTGGTATTCTGGTATACATATATATGTTTCAGTTATCCTCAACGGGGTCATATCATGATGAGATAGACTTTGAATTCTTGGGGAACCTTAGTGGTGACCCTTACATACTTCATACTAATGTGTTCTGCGAAGGCAAGGGCAACAGAGAGCAGCAATTCTACCTTTGGTTTGACCCCACTGCTGATTTTCACACGTATTCTATACTTTGGAATCCCCAAAATATCATGTAAGTAAACATAAAATGTTAAATGATCTGCATTTACTTTTGACTTTATGTATTAGCTGATCACATGACGTGAAAATTAACATATCCTCCAATGATTAATATTGACCACATTCTTGTCACGCCCCATACCCGGAGTTAGAGTAAAATCTCAAACCTAGTGCGTGACATAATGGTATAGAGCTTCATATGGTAACTGTTAATTAACATATCACAATTGTCACATCATGTGATGAATTAATATGATCACTCTGAAATTACTCTGAATTCACAAACATACAATCTTTGCATTTTGGTTAATAATACTCTTGCATGTATATGTAGCTTCTTGGTTGATGGCCTCCCCATTAGGCAGTTCAAGAACCTTGAGTCTTATGGTATTCCATTCCCCAACTACCAGCCTATGAGGTTATATTCCAGTCTCTGGAATGCTGACAACTGGGCCACAAGACGTGGACTTGTGAAGATAGATTGGACCCAATCACCCTTCACTGCATCCTACCAGAATTTCAATGCTGATGGTTGCATTTGGTCTTATGGAACTTCTTCTTGTGATTCAAATTCTCCAAATTCCAATGCCAACAAAGGAGCATGGTACTGGGAGAAGCTTGATTATTCAGATCAAGGGAAGATGGCATGGGTGCAAAATAATTATATGATCTACAATTACTGCACAGACACAAAGAGATTCCCTCAAGGCTTTGCTCCAGAATGCCATCTCACCAATTTGCCCTAGCTAGAGGGCTCACACCCCTATATTACTGTTTTATTATTCATTTGGTTTCCATGCAATTTTTCCAAATTCTTGCTTTTCTTTTCTCCTTATATTTCTGGTACCGTGGTGCTGGTCCAAATAAAACATATAGATGATTGCTCTTAAAATGTTAAATGAAGTGTGTTTAGGTTTTTTTTTTCCCTTCAATTTCCATGCATCATGCAGGAATTGAAAATGTGTTCCCTATAACCTTTTCATCAGCAATGAATGATATAGACATATTACCAGAGATGAAGATACAATTCTATAATAAAAAATAATGTACGCATTTCACCCCGATGCTCAAGTATGAACCTATGTATTTTTTTCGGGTACAAAATTAATCTTTTTCTGGGGAAATATTTGTCTTTTGAAATTTCATATAGGTGGAAAAAAAATCCAAATTGTTTAATTTCATGTGAAGGTCTTCAATGTCGATGAGCCACGGGTATATGACTTAAGGTGCATAGATAAATACTTTTAACCACTTGAGCTACAAGCTTTTTGTTTAATTTAATATATTTGGGTTTCTAAATAAACTCTATCTGGTGATTCCTTCTATCTTCCAATATAGATCCAAGTTGACTAGTCTAGTCTTGTACAGCTAAGCTAGTAAGGTTGGTCAATTCCTCGCCAATTTCGAATTGCGACAACTCTGACCTTTCCAGTTACTTGGAAAGTAAGTTAATTAACTTGATGATGTTTTAGCCAGAATCAATTGATAGCATGTTTACTAATCCGGAATTGGAATTCTCATCTGGAATTGAATTCCACTTTTGAGGATTCCTGTGTTTACTTGCATCAAGGAATTGAAAAAGTAAACGGGGCCCACATAAAATTAGGAATTCAATTCCTGATTTTGGAGGAATTCAATTCCTGATTTTGGAGGAATTCAATTCCGGAATGGGAGGTGGTATTCTAATTCCTGGAGAATTCACCCATTAGGAATTCATCTTTTTTACTCATTATATCCTCACACAATTTTCAAAATTCCAAATATGTCATCTACTTTAACTCAAAAATGTGGACATTTTAGTAAATAATACCACTCCTACCCCAATTCCATATGATTTAGTAAACAACTTCAATAGGAATTCAGAATCTAACTCCCATCAATCCATATGGTTTAGTAAACAACTTTATTAGGAATCCGGAATCCAATTCTCCTCAATCTAATCCTCCTCAATCCAATTTCTCCTCAATTCAATTCCCCTTAATCCAATTCCGGATTAGTAAACATGCCATGAAAGAATCAGTGGAAATTTGATTTCCATTCTCTTAATCAAGTTTAATTAAAGATAAACAATAGGATGCACATCATCAACTTGAAAGGAAATTATAATTTCATAAAAAAAGAATCCGAATCCGAATCCGGCCCAGTATATACACAAAACTCAGAACCTTACAAACAAAACTCCAACCCTACAAACGGTAACTCGTGTACAAATCCAACAACCCATCAGGAAACAGATATACTCCGATCTTTAGAGACGAACGGGTGGGTCAAAAGCTGAGCGGCGGTCCATCGCTTTTCGGACTCCTTCTGCAAGCAACACTCCATGAAACTCCGAAACTCCTCCGACACCCCCTCTGGCAAGCTCGGCGGCTCTCCGAAACATATGGAGCACATAAGCGTGGCCCAGTCGGGTCTCTGACCGGGAGGCAACAACGGAAAGTGACCCATGTAAAGCTCCATCAGGGTCAGCCCTTAAAACAACATCCTATCACTACATAAGTAGTGTCAAAGAAGTCCTCCTATGATTTAGAGAAAGCATCATAGTTCTTCGTACAGAGTAAAAAGCATACTATGGGTATCAGAATAGATCCAGCCAATCACCCAACCGCAAAACCATTGAATCACATCCTATCACAACGCAGGTATTGTCAAAAAAAGCTTCATGTGATCTAAATAAAGTATCATAGTTCTTCGTATTGAGTCAAAAACGCATTGTGAGCATCATAACAACACCAACCGCCACCTCCAATTTTCTTGATCCAGAACCCTAGTGACAAGCAAGGGAGACCAAAATTGGCCCCTTAACCTAAAGAAATTTCCGAAGAAAGATCTTCATAGAAGGTTCCTTCTAATGTTTATCGTTTGCCAAGCCCACAAACGTTCCATAGGAGAATTATTAGGGAGACCTTGGAGACCCCTCGAGGCGGGTCTCCTCTGTCTTGTCAACAAAATTCTCGATACAAAAACTACGCTTATTAGAAAAAACCATGCCACTAACAATCAGATGCCTAACACCAGTTTCTACAACAACATTGATTGCATTGCGGGCAATTATATCCAACTACTTCCAGAGGTTATCAAAGCATCACTTCGCCCTCATATCATGATTCATATGCAAGCATGACACTGCCATATCACTTGGTTCCGCCTTCCCTCTTTTATATGTGTACGATTTTATTATAGTGTATAGACCATGTATTGCAAACTGCAATTCATTTGCGACAAAAAGAAAACGCAATGTAGACATGATGATAGGATGCATGGCTAAACAAAAGTATGACATCGATGGCAAACGACATAAAAACCACTCCTTTTTCTTTTTCTTTTATTGTATACAGTCAATCTCATCCAACATAGGGATATAGGGCCACATGTAGGAGTCAATCTCGTCCAGATCTACTCATGAAGTTACTCTACATGTCTACGAAGATTACAATTATTAAAAAATATTTAAAATAAATATTCTAAAAATGTGTTGAAATTGAAATTAACATTTAATCTTTGCTTTAACTTTTAGAGTACCATTAACTCTCCATTCTCTGCCATTTCAATACAAACGACAAGAACCAGTATAAGGGTCACAAAAAAAATAAGAAGGTTTCCCCTCGCGGCTCGGACATGTAAAAGTCAAGTGTTCACCTATCTTCCCACAATGTAAACAATCCATGAGAATTGCACATCCATCACTTATACCACAACTGCCACAACATGAGTCTCTAAAGAGGCAACCACAAAAATTACAAACTACCACACACCTCTTGCTAATAATTGCGTTCTTTGGGACATGATACTTGTAAGGGCATGTTTGGGTAAAGTGAACACCCACCTTTAAACAATACTCACATTCATGACCTGTATGAAATATGTTGATCCATTGTTAAATACAATAAAAGCAATAAAAAGAATTAGTTATTATTATATATATATTTTTTTAAAAACAATGAATGAATGAAGATGATAAAACTCAAAAATCAGTATTGTGAGCACATTACATAGAATAACAACAAATACATAGATGTTATAAGAGATTAAAATATATATATATATATATATGTAAATAGAGAAGCTGTAGGCGCATTTTTTTTTTGGTCCCTAAAATCAAAAACTTACCAATAAGTTTTTCAGTATCTGATTCATCAGTATCCGATTCATCAAACAATGATACATCAGTATCCGATTCATCATCCTTGCCCCCTGTTTCCATGCAATTACATTGTTAAATACACAAAGAAAAAAGGTGATGATGTTAAAAAAGTTAGAAGGAATGACATCTATGATCCCATCAACAAATAACGATATTATTAAATAATAATATATCGGCTATGCATCATGCACACACCAAAATAACTTGGCTGGAAAAAAAATCTTCAAAAACTAATTCAAAATTTTGGCATAATATAGATGTTATGTCATAAGAGATTAAAAAAACGAATATATGTAAATAGAGAAGCTGTAGGTGCATTTTTTGCTTTTTTCATTTGACCCTAAAATCAAAAGCTTACCAATAAGTTCAACAATCTCTGATTCAACAGCCTGTGATTCAACAATCTCTGATTCAACAGCCTTACTCCCTGTTTACATGCAATTACATTGATAAATACCCCAAAAAAAAAAAGTGATGATGTCAAAGAAGTTAGAAGGAATGACATCTATGATTCCATCAACAAATAACCATATTATTAAAAATCGGCTATATCATGTACACACCAAACTAACTTGGTTGGAAAAAATCATTTCCAAAAACTGATTCAAAATTTTGGCATAATATAGATGTTATGTCATAAGAGATAAAAAAAAAAACGAATATAGGTAAGGAAAATGCTAGAGGCACCAACTTTGGGCACCAATTTGGGCACCAACTCTCTAATAAAACGTGGGCCCCGGTGTATTGGCGGGCTCCACCTCTATTAGAGAGTTGGTGCCCAAGTTGGTGCCTCTAGCACCACCCTATAGGTAAATAGAGAAGCTGTAGGCGTTTTTTTTTTCTTTGACCCTAAAATTAGAAGCTTACCAATAAGTTCAATAGCCTACGATTCAACAGTCTTGCTCCCTGTTTCCATGCAATTATATTGTTAAATACAAAAAGAAAAACAGTGATGATGGCAAAGAAGTTAGAAGGAATGACATCTCTGATCCCATCAACAAATAACGATATTATTAATGCATCATACACACACCAAAATAAATTGGCTGGAAAGAAAATCTTCAAAAACTGTTTCAAAATTTTGGCATAACATAGCATTTATGGGTAGTTATCCAATGATGGTATCATGCCCACCGCTCTAATTTATTTGTTTTGCCGGGAAATCTCTTTCCGCTAAACCTGTGTTGTGTCTAGATAGAAATTTTCCCGAATCTGTTTTGTTTGTTTTGCATCTTTTTGCTTTCTCCTTGTAATCTGTTCCTCAGGTTTATGGGGTTTCTATGATTATTTTCGATTACGACCAAAAAAAAAATTGCACATAATTTTCTTTACAAACCCTTAAATTAAACGAAAGAGGAAAAACATACTGTTTGGCTCTGGCCGGTGGATTTGCAAAGGTGGAGACACGAGGCCGCTGTCCATGACTGTGCGTGCTCGTATGAGAAAAGCGCCGCTTTGAATTTAGGGTAAATATAAAAATGCCGCTTGGGATTTAGGGTAAATTGTGAGAGAAAAGATACGGAGGTTATTATATAGGCTTCAGTAGGCTGCGGAATCCTAACGTCTATAGGAATCCTCATTTAGAAGGTTTTACTATTTTAACGTCTATCAGAGAGAAAAAGGAAAAAAAAGAAAAGGAAAGATTTTACTATTTTAACTTTTTTTTTAAAGGTTTTAAAAAAAAAAAATTTTGAAAACCGAGTAACGGATCACCTCGATCTCGACCTCTCCAAGTTCGTTTTCCTATAATTTCTTCTTCATCTTTTTTATTTTTGCTCGTAGATTTGTGGACGAAGTTATGAGATTGAGATTGTGGTTGAATTTTACAGTGATATCAAAGGAATTATGTCGGCACTGCACCAGATCAAAGAGAAAGCTCACAAGGACGGGCTTAAGAAGAACGAAGAGACCATTTCAAGGTGAGCCGAATCTGTCGGTCTGGTCCAGTTTGATTATCGCGGAAATTCGAATACCGTTTCTTTGCGAGATTAATCCGAATCTATCGGTCTGGTCCAGTTTTATTGCTTAGTTTTCCATTTCGTTTACAAATTGCAATAAACTCTGAAAATTGAAGGTACAATTGCTTGCTTATTTGTTTTTGTTCTGATAGAATTTACAATATGAATCTTTAATTTAATTTGTGAAACCCGATGAACGATCTTTTTTTAAGCTTTATATGAAATGTTCAAACAGCTACTATAGGCATTTGGATTTGACGCCTTTTGTATTCTTCAATTGTCAGACAAAGTTTCGCTGCTAGCATGTCATAAACTCTTCAAGAGACCTAAATATTCTGATAACTTCTTTAAAAATTTATATCAAACGGGGTCTGTGGAAGGAGAAGAAAAGAGCTAAAACCATAGATGATCCTGCGGAGAAATTTGAATTTCTAGTTAATTTGTTTGATGCCCGAAATTTTTATTCTGATTAATAATTTGGTTAATATAATATATGTCTGCAGTGTGAGAATTGCTTGAAGAATGAAACTGCCAAGTTCCGAGGACTCTATGAGAAGTTTTGCAAGGACAAAGCCAACCATCTACAGGCCTTGAAAGGTAGTTCCTTACAGTTTCCAAATCTTGTAATTGCATCTGATTTCTCTTCATACTATTAAGCGTTTCGGTGAAATGGATTGTAATTGTAATTAATCGCATAAATTCAATTAGATAGGTATTTACCTAATCAGCAACTAGCTTTTTTGTGTGCATATAGTGATTTAGCAAAGTTTTTTATCAGCAACTAGCATTTTTGTCTGCACATTTTCGGTTTCAGATTTATGGATACGAAGCCTCTGCTTTTTTATACTCTGCACACAGAACATGACATTGTTGACTGTCATCTTATGCATGTAGCTCCTTTAGTTTGGCTCCATTTTCCAGTAACAAGTAAAATTTAAGAGCATCATATCAAAACTGCAGAACAGGCCTTGCAATTATTAGCTAATATAACCCATCGACTCTGTTGAGCATTGTTGTTCTATTTGACACGACAGGCATCATTTCCAACTATGAAGAAGAGAATTGAAGGCTCTGCACTTGATATGAACAACTGAGTAAGCAACAAAACTCCTTTGCTCCTCCTTATAGTGAAATCGAATACGCCAAAATTTTCTGATGGGTTGATGTCATGTCAGGAAAGAAAGAAAGGAGTCTGATATCTGAGCATGAGAAAGCTTGTACTGATAAAATTGCTAAACTGGAAGAGTCCTTGAAAAAGAAGCAGGTACTACCCCTCTCTCTCTCTCTCTCTCTCTCTCTTCCTTGAAAAATAAAAAGAAGCTTTTACTGATATCTCCATGTATATATATTTGTGTAAACATGTCTCAAAACCACATTTTCTGTTTATAAACTCAGAATGACAGAACTTTCAGCGTTCTGAGAAAGACTCTTGGCTCATTTACGAAGAACCTTGTCTATATATGGGGGAAACTTCATTTTCCTGGTTATTTTTTTATTTTTTTAAGAGTAGTGTTGGGATCAGTTTGTATGATAAATGGCAAACTGTTCTCAGGAATTTATTCATTTCCCATGAAATCCAGATTTATACTAAAGATTAAGGCACTAGCTATTTGATGTGTGGTTGCTCGTGATTTATCTGTCAATTTCATGTTTATGTTTGTATTTTCTTTCATAAATAAAGTGTGCTAAATTGAAGACGACGAAGATAACTACCAGGTTCTTTGTAAAGCTGTGAAGGAGTTTCGGACTACGATGAAGGAATATTTCCAGGCTGTATGTGGCTTTTTAGGGTTTAGTATTTTATTTGCAATTGTTTGATCTATAAAATGTGTAGAGTAGTTTCTCTTGGCAGCCTTCAAGTGTAAGGATATCAATTTTCTTTGCCAGGCTGTAGAGGCATTTGCTAAGGAGGATCATGATCGAGCAAACAAACTTCTAGAACAAGTAAGGCTTTCTTCTTGTTATGAAGTGATTGGATATGAATTATTTTCTTTTTGAAAAAATTAAATAGCATCTTACGACTATATTGCAAATAGCTTTACTTAACACAATCTTTAGTTGGATAAAATGAAATACATGCTTCAAAAATTGAACAAGGGGCAGTTTCACTTAATGCAGATACCAAGCCGGACTTGATCACATATCTAAGGTAAAAATATAAGATATCAAAATTTCAAGTGTATAATTCGCCTTATAGTTTGTTTTCCCTTTTTTAAATGAATTTATGGATTCTGTTGTTCTGTGGCAGGGAAAATTTCCAAGAAAAAGCACCCGAAGTGGATGAAGAGTCAGATGAAATGATTCTTTGAACAAGGTTAGCATCCTTTTCGTTGTGGTGTATGTTTCTACTCTCCGTGGACATTGGTTAATGGTGGTGTATAGGATCCCACAATGTTAATTTTTTTCTTTTATTGTGTGTTCCTCATCAGAAACGTTGAGACACAAGGTGAAATAGTGCTTGGCTTGCAAGAACATGGTGCCAAGGAGGCGATGCGTCTTTTGAAGTGTCAAATTTCTTCATTTTCTGGAATCTCATGTAAGTGAACGTTCTCATGTTACGTAGTTATTCTTTGAACTTTTTTCTTATTAATTGTAATTATGTGTTGTCTTCTTGTCAGCAGTCAAGTGTCTTAAGGTCATCATTGAAACACAAGAGGAAGTTATCTCAAAAGGGTCTCGTAGGCGAGTATTGGTAAGATTGGTGCATAATTACTTGCTGCATCTGTTTGAACAATGCTTCATACTAGGCTTTTCCTTTTCCATTTACACAGGTTTTGAAGCTACTGCAGGAAAAATCGATTAAGTGGACTGAAGGGGAAAATGCTGGAACAATACTAATCTAATTAGACAGTATTAATCGGAAAAGTTTAACTTTCATAAAAAAAAAGGTAATGAAATCAAGTTGTTTCTCAAAGGGTGGTGCTAACAGAATTGAGATAATGAATTTATGAATGATCGACAATTATATTGTTGGTTAGAATACACAATTGAAAGGTTGCGCAATAGAAAGTAATGTGATTTTGATTCTGAAAGAAGAGTGAAGCTTTTCCGTTTGGCCCCGTTTAAGAGTGAACCTTTGTTGGATTTTGGTCCCTCAGGCTCAACTGAAGGGAACTTTTTTAGGGGTTTGCACACTAGCTGGTATGAAATGCTAGCTACGTGAAGGAGCCCAATCCAGAGACTTTTGGTCAGTTGAACTGTTGGGTTGGGCAAGATGATATTACCTTTATGGAGAAATTATTTTGCGAAATTTGAATGGGAGCTTAAAACTAAATTGAAAGAAGATCCCAAGTTAGGGGGTGGTAGAACAGTGGGCCTGATTCTTAAAATTTTTGGGGATTTAGAATTAGAGAGGTAAGAATAAGTATACATTATGACCAAAAAAAAAAATTCCTAGCCAAATAGCTTTAAACTGTTAGATTGAAAACATGGAGTAATTTTCACATAGGACATGTGGAAATATTAAAAGAAACAGAGTTCAGTGGTTTATGGTACTTGCGTGAGTTTAATTATGTAACAAGCTTCTAGAGTTGCTTGTTTATTTAGCATCTTAATTTAGCCTCATAAGAGTTGTGTTTAAGTCTTTGATGCCTTGTGAGAGTTTGCTGGTTTTAGACATATGCGTGATTTTCATGGACCATGGGTAAATTTTCTGAAGGGTTTGTTAACTTACTCGTTTTTTGCCCAAAAAAAAACAAAAACAACTTCTTATTTGGTGTATTTCGCTTCGTGCTTATTCAAGTTGCATAATCTTTCCATGTTTGAGTCTATGTTTTTGTTGTTTTCTTTGTTCCCTCCAACAATTATATAACTGTAAAAAAACAAAACAAAATTTGTTTGTTCATAAAATCATTTTGCTTGGTCCAAAAGAAAATTTAAAATAAGCTTTTATACGTTAAGAACAATAAATGCATAAACTTAATTCCAAACGAGTATGATGTTACATGAACACATTATTAGAAAGACTTAAGAAAAGCTAAAGAATTCGCAACCAACGCATGTCCAATGATTAATGAAAAAGGAAAACAAATGAAATAAATTAATAAATGAGATCTCCCACCGATCAGTCTAAACAAAACATTAGTATTTTCTTGCAGTTATTTAAAGACAATGATGCCGCTCATGTAAATTTCTCACCAACTCCCGTTCTATCTTAGCACACCAAATAGGATACTGACCAAGTTTAGTCAGGGCCGGCCCTGAGCCTGGGCACCGAGGGCGACGGCCATGGGCCTCCAATTTTTGGGGCCCCAAATTTTTTTTAAAATATTACAAGAAACCAAACTTTATAAAAAAAAATAATAATAAACATATTTTGAGCCTATTGCTATTGCCGACACATCTCTTTTCTATTGCTATTGCTGACATATTTTGAAAGGAACCTTCCCCTTTCCCAACTTTCCCAACGTCTTTCTTCTCCTTTTTGACCCAAAATAAAAGCTCTCTTCAATATATTATTTCCAGATTGAAGTTAAAGCTCTGCAGTTTTTGACCCAAAAGAAAAGCTCTCTTCAATATATTATTTCCAGTTTTTCTCTCATCCCTCTTTTATCTTTCTTTGCCTTTGAATTAATCTATCCATTCAAAGAAAGATTTGTAGATTTCTTTCTTCTACACTACACGATTTCTGTAGAATTTGGTTCATTTCATTTACTTTTCTTTACTTTTTAGGATTATGATTCACTTAAATCACATATATAATTTGGTTCATTTCATTTGATAAAGAGGGATCCAACGTAAAAAATGTAAAAAGGGATCCAACGTAAAGTATTACAGCTGAATCATATAGGGCTCCAACGTAAAAAATGTAAAAAGAGATCCAACGTAATGTAATTATCTAAGCCCATAATTTGATAAAGAGGGATCCAACGTAAAAAATGTAAAAAAGACTTGAAAAGCATTACAGCTGTAACCTTTTGTTTCGCTTTCAAGTGACAAAATTATAATGCGCACAAGGTCTCTTCCTCTTCTCTTCTGTTTTCATTTCATTTTTCTTCTCTTTTTGACCTAAGGGTTGTGGCGGCGCCTCTCTCTCCCGATCTCACCTCAGATCTTCAGTCGACCTAAACCTAACCCCTGAACATCTCAACTTCCTCTTCCTCCCGAACCAAACCTTCTCCAAATTGTTGCTTATTGTAGATCTCGTCAATGGAGAAACTCCAGGAGGCCGTCGGTGGAAAGCTCAAGGAGGAGGAGTCCGAATTGAGTATGGTGAAGGTGCCTAGCCCAATGGTTTTGTTGAACTCACTGCCAGCTATCCCACCAGAAGATCCTTTGGGAAAGGACACCATTATGCAACCAGTGTTGGAGGTGATTGAGATGCTCGTGGTTGTGTTTGCCATGGATCCCTCAGAAGTTACCATAGATGCCTTTCTGTTTCATAGAGGTAGGGTGATAGAGGAAATTGAAGACATGATTTCAAATTGGAATCTGAATTGTGGATTGGAAGAGATGCAGCTTGCAGCGCTGGCACGTTGTCTAGATACTTGGAGGGAATATCTACTAGATAGGAGGTTTGTGACAAGAACTGTTGCGTTGAACAGTCACATGTATTGTACAGGTAACATTCGAGATGAGTTTGGCATTTACTTAAGTATGCTTGACGAGTTTCACTTCCAATTAGTGTACATGACCACAAGGCTCCGAGACTTCGTGGAACAGATGGATGAGTTGATAATCGATGGAGCCCAATATGATTCTTCTGTTTCAGACCCTTCGGAAAGTGAGTCAGAAGAAGAGCCATGGGTGAGCTCAGCCATCGATAGCATTTTGAGAAATGCTATGTTTGAAGGATGAACCGTGCAGTGCCAAGTTACCCTTAATCCCTGTTTTCTGTTTTCTTATATGCTTTCACATTGGGGGCAATGTTCAATTCAGGTCTGGGGGGGAGGTTTTCAATTTTTGTTCATTTGATTTGTGTTTTCAATTTTTGTTCATTTGATTTGTGTTTCCAATTTTCGTTCGGTGTCGCTAATTTTTTTTTTAAGAATGTCATACAATCAATGCTATGGAGCGGCCATTTCGATTTTCATATGAGACATATTACACTTCACAAAGCGGTAGCTCTTAGAATTCTGGTGGATAAAGTACCATGCTCAGATTTTTTATTTAAGAATGTCATACAATCAATGCCAAGGATAAATTTGGAAATGCATAATGTGTTTTTCATAATTAAAGATTGTTAGCATTTTCCATAAAATTATTATATTTAAGCACACAAAAAAAAGGCAATCAGCAAAATTTTTTCTTCTTGTTTACTAAGGGCCTCACTTAATATTTGCCCTAGGGCCACCAAAATGTCAGGGCCGGCCCTGGTTTTAACTTTAACTAACGGCAGACCTTCAACTTCACGAGGAACAGTACGTCGACGATTTGCTCTTTTCCGTTGACTATCTTGACTTTTGAGCTTCTCATATAATGCACGAGTAGTACAACAAATTTTGTTCCTAGCTTTACGACAACATCCCCCATATATTTCTCTTCTTCAAACTGTGTTTGGAATTTTTCGTGCATTTTCATATTATTATCATCTGTATACTTGTAATGACTTTGGTTGACAAGAAAGAACAGTGAATTAGAAAGATGACTAGTTAAGGCATCGTAATGATCAAAAAGCGCTCCTAGAACCGGTCGGTCATATACCGTTGTAACTTCTTTTTCTTTTACTTCAAACACGCGCACATTTCCACCGCTGCATTTATAAAAAAGGGTTGCATATAATATAGCCCTGATCACATTTTGTAACAATTCACTTGAACTCTGGACTTTCATATTGGACATGCAACTGTTCAAGTATTTCAGAGCATATGGACCACCGCTTCCCCTCACAAATCCATTGCAATACTCTTCTTTGGATTTTATCACGTCTCCAAAACGGGTAATTTGATATAAATAAGGAATTTTATCCACACCCCATCCAGCAAAAATAGCAGACGCGTCAAATATCTCTTTAAATAATTCTTCCCAGCGTCGAATATACTCCTTGGCTTTTGTTGGTGCGTAATGGATGCCATAAACTATTTCTTCATGATTGCTAAAGTATTTCTTCACATCTTCTAACATTGCCTTACCATTCTGGACATTTCCCGCCCTAATTGCAAATACATTACAATTCTCCATATGTGAAAATTTTTCTGAATCCTCATTCGATATAATTTTATTACGTGTACTCCTCGAATCAACACCCGCATATATTACTCTGCAATCTACATTAGGGATAAAAGCGATGTTTGTTGTGCCCCATCCGGCTTCCTCTTCCTTTTCCTAATAAAAATTGAAATTTATTGGGTAAAAAAAAGATAAGAAAAAAGAGGATGAGAATATGCCTTAGCCAAAGTGTATATATATGTATAATATATATAGATTTAACTATTTAAAAAAAAAAGTACATATGATAGAAAAAAGAATAGTGGTAATGTCACAAACCTTCATCTCTTGATTGGTTTTCTTTATGTATGCCTCAGTCATAATGCAAAACAAAAGTTCAACTCCGCTACACAATGATGGCTCTGAGATTTTAGAAGCCTTGTGCTCAAAACAATAATAGGGCCTCCAAAAATAAAGTATCCAATGAAAAATTATAAAAGGAATCGAACCATATAATCAAAACCTCGTGGTCGTCAAATAACTAAAGATAGAGAGTTGAATGGCTGTGGCTGAAGACTGAAGCTTGCCTTAAAAATAAAAATAAAAATTTACTGGCGACTGGGAAAAAATTACATACAAAGTTCCATTAGAGAGCCTCTTATATTGGGCTACATGAAAACCAATATTAGATAGGAAAACCGTCATATTATCATATAAAATAGGAAAACCTTGAAAAGCAAATCAGGACATATTTTTTCAGAACCAAAAAAGGCAATCAAGACATATTATTATACTAATAAATAAACCCACATCAATAAAATAGTATTTAATATGGGGCCTATTAAATAAAGCCATTAAACAGAACTAAAAGAATTTATAAAAGAGGAAGAAAAAAAAAACTGAAAACACGTTGAAAACCCATGATCCTAGCGATGGAAATTTTTAAAAACTCTCCGTTGGTTTCTCACTCCCATCCCAACAATCACCACTAATAACCACTGCCCAGATTCCCATTCTATTTTATTTTCTTCTCTTCTCCCCTTTCTTTGTATTTCTATTTGTACCCAGTTTTGGCAAATATACCAAAAATAGTTTACTTTTTCAAAAAGAATATTTTAAGGTCCAACAGCCTTTGTCTTTTTTCTTGAAAAGAAACAAAAAACAAAAGGCTCCTGTTACTTCGTGGGCCTTTAGTATAAAATAAGATAGTCTAAGGTCCAAAATCAGGAAGTCCAGACTTTTGAGTCACACTAAAGTTAAAAAGATTGGTAACCGTTATACATAGGCCCACGTGAGGGTCTGAAGGAGGTTATCATCATTAATGACGACTTGACTCTCTTATCACCTAGCAAGGAAGCGAGCTGTGCAAAAGCCACCAGAACCAGAAAAGAACCAAATTGCCAACCAGATCTTCGAGTACCAAGGGTTCAAGTCAGAGGATCATCACGTAGGACCAATAGTTCTTGTAAAAAACGTTCCATCTTTCCTCCTATGAACTAGTTCAGATCAGCAAACCAACAAGCTGACTTTGGGCAACAAGCCAAATATCCTTTCTCAGCCTCCATCATTGCAAGTTCTCTCCTTGCCTATAAATAAAGAGCTTCCGCCTCAAAAGAAGAGGACTCTTTCTCCAAACTAGACGCAAAGACGCAACGTCTCAAAAATACTTGAAAAACTCAAGATCTTTCCGAATCAGCCTGCTTAAATTTACAGATAACCAGTTGACAACTCATGCGTTCATCTTTTGTTGCTTAGCCATCTTCATGGTATGATTTTATTCTAAAATGATCAATTTGAATTCATGTAATCATCTAACTGGATAGAGAAATCTCCAGTCTTTCCTTATTTTGTAATTTATGTTTGGATTAATCAAATGGATTAGTTAAAAAGAACCTTTGTTTTCTTCTTATCATTTAAGTTAAGATTAGATGAAGAGATTGCAGAACCCTTTTAACTATTTCATTAAGCACTTGTCATATAATCGTTTACATATATTATAAATTATTTCGGTAGATAAATTTAATTTCCTGCTTTTGTACTTTTAAGTTCATCATTCGGACCCAAAGGGGGGATCCGGGCCCGAATAGAGCCGTGTTGGTCCAAAAGACAGGAAGTGGATTTGGGCCCGAATTATACCATTGGCCCCGAATTGACTGTTGGCCCAGTCCGAGGGTTACATGAATTTCAAATCAGGTTGTTAAGCCCAAACATGCTAGGGGTATTCTAATAAAGTGGGCCCGACATCTACCAGGTATTGGACAAACATAGAGTTCATCGTGGATTCCAAAGGAAAATCCAAAGCGAGTCCTATCACTCAAGTAATCTACCCTTCTCAACAATGAATCTCTGTTCACCCGAAAGCTCACATCCTAAAGGTTATATATTGTAACATTGATAACTTAAGTTACACCCTACGTAAGAAGGAACCACGTAATTAAGGATATATTTATACGCTCATATAAAACCCTAGTTCCACTAGAAAGAGTCATCCAAGCCTTTTGGAGTAAGAAATTTAAAGTATCTAACAGAACTCAAAATACAAATAAGAAATACCTGAACCACTGAGGTCGATTTGTTGCCTTACACCGAGAGTGACACATTCTATGGTTGGCCGATGGATCGCTCATTAACCCTAACTGGTCACCGAGTATATCCACACCATAGACCACTAATTCGAGCCGCTATTCCCCAACATATTGTAATTGTAGTTCTTATTTCACTAGCTTTATAAGAGCATCTCCAACCGATGTGTCAAAAGTGCCACATAGACCTTTAATAGTTAGAAATAACATCTCACATCACTCCAACCGATGTGTCAAAGCTGATGTGGAATGAAGGCTGGAGGTTGAGATGTTATTTTTGACATCCCAAAAGCAAGATGTCAAATGAATATTTTATTATTTTTTAAAGACAGCTGGTTGTTACTTTCATTTATTATTATGATTTTTTATTTTTTTTTCTTCTTTATCTTAAATGATTTGACTGTTACAATAATTATTTATTTGACATATCGGGTGGAGTGTAAAACTGTGTAAATGTCAAATTGCCACTGTTGAACCGAAAAAATTCACCAAAAAAAAAACAAATCAAACATGGGCTTGGATAAGCCCCACAATGCTGCGTGGATATGGCCATCACCTTATGCTTGTTTTCAAAACAAGTTTGAAACACCTAGGAAGTCTGTTCCTAATCTTCTGCCTAGAGAAAAGGAAGGGAAGAAGATAATCAGATAAAGGGGAGGAGGAGTCCAATCTGAATGGGAACTCTTCTATCTCAAAACTCTCTCACAAGCACTCTATAAAAAGGAGGAGAGAAAAGAAAAAAGGGGGCCAGCAAGCTGCACAGGGATCAGAAAAAAAGACACTGCAAGGCCACAAAGGCAGGGGGAGGCAGCCGTGAGGCTGGAGGAAAATAAGAATCCAGCTATGGATTGACAGTCAAGATGATCGAAATCATCGTGAGGTCAAGTCCTGATATGCCCGAGATGCAGCTCCATTTAGACGCTTCCAGGATGTGCTCAACATCCGAGTCACAAGCACTCCGTAAGGGTGGTTTATCATGATGGGCTAACCATCACAAAACCAAATCTGGTGGCTTCGCAAGGAAAGTACGAACTGAGTCCACCACCAACAGATTCTTGGCTATGATGATTACGATCATCATAAACAAGAATCTCTCCAAGGCTCGGCTCGGCTCAAATGATTCCAGAGATGTTTTCAGTCCACCACCAACAGATTCTTGGCTATGATGATTACGATCATCATAAACAAGAATCTCTCCAAAGCTCCGCTCCGCTCAGACGCACGCTTCCAAGATGTGCTCAACATCCAATTCACAAGCATTCCATAAGGATGGCTTATCATGATGGGCTAACCATCACAAAACCAGAATTGGTTGCGGTGCCATTAACATACGTAGAGAAGCTCCCAGAATTTTCTGGACTTCTCTTACGGCAGTGGCAAGCCTCTATGTGAAACCCAACAAGTCAAAGAGACCCCCACGGCAATTGAATTGCCTTCCACATGAAACACTTGCTGCCAGCAAGTCAACAAAAAGGAGCTCGCAAGGCCACAAAGGCAGAGAAGGAACAGCCGCTGGGAAGGGGAGAGCATACAAGAGCAAATGAATTTGCCAACGGATCTCTACCAAGAGCAGAAAAGCACGGGATAAAGAAATTCTATATGAATATAGAATTTCTTTGTTATTCGTTCCTAAGGGCAGCAAGACAATGAGATTTCTCTCACAGATGCCTTGAGCATCCAAACCCACAGACAAACAGCCAAGGTTGTGCATCGTCAACAAAGTTCCTCCCTGGAAGTCTCTTAACTTGGGTATGACACCCACAAAACAGATCTTGGATACAAAATCCATCATGGGTGTGTAACCCTCAATCAAACACTCTGTGACCGATCCAATTTGGTTACAAAACCCACAAACAAAACCATGGAGGGTCTAATCTCATAGCAAACCAAAATCAGCCATGAGCACAAAGGAAAAGAAACAAAGCTTGAAAAGGGAGGCCATGTGGTGCAGCCCATTCCTTGAATTTCTCATCTGGGGATTGTTTGCAAACAATCAAAATAGAGGATGGAGGTCTTTAAAAAAGGGAAAAAAGGGTAGCCACGTTTCTGTTCTTGTTGTGCAGCAAACCAAAAACAAAGAAAAGAAGGAAAGATGGACTACAGCCACGTCTTTGTGTGGCAGCCAAACCAAAAAAAAAGTGGCTGACGCCACTTTGCTTGAAGTGAAGAAAAGTCAATACACTTCAAATAAATAAATAAAAAAAGGGTGGCTGTACGCCACCTACTTGGTTTGCTGGGATCAAAGTAAGGAAGCAGAAATTGGGAAGGGCCACGTTGGGGCAGCCCATGCATTGAGTTCCCCATCTGCTGGTTGTTGGTTTCTTAGCAAAATAAAGGGCCCTTTCTTTGTAAGTGTCCACTAAGCTCAGGAATATGCTTTACAATATAAAACAAGCATTGAGCTTCACATTGATGGAAGACAAGGTGAAGGTTTGAAACCAAGGCTTTTTCAAGTCCCTCACGTCACTTTTTGTGACTACAACAAATGAAAACAAAGGGCCCAGGCATTTGTGCTCCTTTGTATTCCAAAGGACAAAGACGTGAGTTCACTACTTGCAGTACCAAGCTCTGCAAGCAAAAGCACAAAAGTGGCGGCAAGGGTTCATGAGAACTAAATCAATTGACGGTCAAGAAGGCTCAATAAAATGCTTATGGCATTCGGGTCTATCTGCTTCAATTCTCATATGCAAGATGGCTACCAAACATGCCCACAAAATCCCCATACAAAATTACAAGATTTGATGGCCCAAGACATAATGGTCTCATACCCATGGGGCTCGTCTCACATCTCAAGATCAGTCAGTCTCAAGCCAACATTCCAAGACTTGACGGTCTCAAATATAACGGGCTTGGTCATCAAAAATTCCAATTGATGAATAATTGGTACAAAGTCTCAAATTCACAAATTATGGATTAATGGGCTCAAACAAAAAAAGAGAGTTCCATTAATTCCCAAATCACCAAGTGAAGACCCAACTGGTACAAAACCACACCAAGTCCCAAGTGCAATTGTCAATTACAGGAAAAATTAATGGGATGATTGAAATCACTCATTATTTTTCTTGAACATTGACAAAAAGAAAAAATGGTACAAAACCATCCAATTTTCCCCATGGGTCATCTACCCATGCAAATCTCATTGAGATTAAATTCAAATCCCCTAAACAGAAATTCTCAATTAGTGGGCCACACTCACCCGTTAATTTTCGATTTTTCTCATGGGTCATCTACCCATGAAAATTTAATTGAGATTAAATTCAAGTCTCTCAAACAGAATTCTCAATTAATGGGCCACACTCACCCATTAATTTCCAATTTTTCTCATGGGTCATCTACTCATGAAAATTCCAATGAGATTAAATTCAAATATCTCAAACACAAATTCTCAATTAGTGGGCCACACTTACCCATTAATTTCCAATTTTTCCCATAGGACATCTACCTATGAAAATCCCCAAATTGTCCCCAAAGACACAAATTCTCAATTAGTGGGCCACACTTACCCATTAATCTCCAAATTTCCGAACTACGCTGGTTTGATCCCATCAAGGGTACGTAGGCAGTCTAGCATCCAAATAGACACAACCGCAACCAAATTCCCATCAACCAAACCTCCACCCAAATCATTTCCGAACTACGCTAGTTTGATCCCATCAAGGGTACGTAGGCAGTCTATCATCCCACTAGACGCAACCACAACCAAATTTGAATCCCTGGTTTATTCTAACCACATTCGCCCAAACATTTTCCCAAATGCATATGTCAATTGTAGAGAATTAGTGGGTTAACCAAAATGGCTCATTAATTTTCTTGGACATTGACAAAGAGAAATATGGTACAAAACCATCCAATTTTCCCATGGATCACCTACCCATACAAATTTCATTGAGATTAATTTCAAAACTCTCAAACAGAAATTCTCAATTAATGGGCCACACTCACCCGTTAATTTTCAATTTTTCTCATGGGTCATCTACCCATGAAAATTTAATTGAGATTAAATTCAAATCTCTTAAACAGAAATTCTCAATTAATGGGCCACACTCACCCATTAATTTCCAATTTTTCTCATGGGTCATCTACTCATGAAGATTCCAATGAGATTAAGTTCAAATCTCTCAAACACAAATTCTCAATTAGTGGGCCACACTTACCCATTAATTTCCAATTTTCCTCATAGGTCATCTACCTATGAAAATCTCTAAATTGTCCAAAAGACATAAATGCTCAATTAGTGGGCCACACTTACCCATTAATTTCCAAATTTCGGAACTACGCCGGTTTGATCCCATCAAGGGTACGTAGGCAGTCTAGCATCCCAATAGACGCAACCGCAACCAAATTATCATCAATCAAATCTCCACACGAATCATTTCCGAACTACGTTGGTTTGATCCCTTTGAAAAGGGTACGTAGGCAATCTAGAGATTCAATCTAGATGCAACCACCCCAAACACAATTCCATATCGAATCGCTGGTTTATTCAGCCAAATTCATCCAAACGCTTCTCAATCAAATCCATTCAAATTGCTCCTTTTGCGATGAGTCATTTATTCATTGCGAATCTTTGAACTACGAGTGGCTTGATTCCCGTGAGGGATACGTAAGCATCCTGAGGTTGGACTTGGGAGCAGCTGCAAAACCACACACACACGTTCTGTTTCTTTATGATGGAATCAAAGGGTTTTTCCTTTGTAAACAAGGGATTGTAATTAAGAGACTTGCGTCTCGAATGGGTCGAACCTAAAATAATAAAACCCCATTAATTAATTAGTGGTGGTGAAATTATGTTGGGAGGTTCACATTTTCCTTCAACAGCCACATCAGCCATCAAATTTAAATTTGATGTTTGGTATTTGACATCTCCCTTGGAGATGCTCTAACAATTGATATGTTTTTTTTTTTTTTAAGGAAGGCTACCGATTATAGCATGTTCAGGAATCCACGGCAAAAAAAGAATGATTATTAGGATGAGAATGTAATTTGTACTAAGATCACTTGTTTCTTCATATATATATATAAGAGCTAGCACGCCCTTGTTTACAAAAACCAAGAGAACAAGAGGAAGTAAGCTCTCAATTTATTGTCAACACGTACAAAACAGAAAGACATCATCACACACACCGGTAATTTACAAACAGAACACAACCTAGAAGGTAGGCCTGCGCACAAGAACAACCGAGTTGACAACTTCATTATTTGGATGGAAGATTGTAAGAAGCTCAAATCCCAGCAAGTCATGCTCCTCAACAACAGGGTACAAAAATGCTCTTGCCCCTTTTGCACTCCTCACAAGCAAAACGCTTCCCTTCTTCATGTACTTCCCAATATGCCCAAGAATCTTTATCTTCTCTTCCTTTTTCATGCCCACCAAGGCAGCCAAAAATATGCAGTCATATTCTCCAAGCCTCTCTCTAAGTTTCATTACATCATGTGTCTCAAACTTCATCCTCTTTGCCAGCTCAGCATCCGAAGCAACAATTTTTCGAGCCACATCATTCGCCTTCTCATCAATGTCAAAGTTGTCGAAATGAGTGGATTTCATGTGATGAGTAGCCATTATCATGGAAGTGAGAGGCATTGGCCCCGACCCAACAAAGGCTACCTTGTGTGGATGCACCACCCCATTGTCAAGGAGAATCTTGTGCTCCAAGTTGGCTAGGAGAACATAGTTGCCATAGTAAGGGAAGAGATTGAGATTGTTTAGAGGTTGAGGAACATTCACAAGGAGTGTGGCGAATTCAAGCTCCAAAAAGCCCTCGGCTCGGCCGCAAAGATTGATGAGACTCTCACGCATAACTTGGGCTTCTTTGGACAAGTCCATGATATCTATGTCACATGGAAGAATGCATAATTTGACCAGCTGAGAGAAGAGGGCATTGACTTGCTTTGAAGGTCGAAGAGAGTCAAGTTTGGAAATGCTTGAATGAAGTTGTGTAATGCGAGCTATGAGAAGCTGGGCAGCAATTTGGGTTTCCGAGTTGGAGATTTGGAAGGAAGCCATTGGTGATTAGTGAATACGTTGTCGTTTTGATTGGAGTATATGTACTATAGAAGCTCTGGTTTGGGTCTTGTGGAAAGGCTTTTCCATGTATTTATAGGAATTCAGAATTTGGATTGCATATGCAACGTGTAAAAATCTCTAGATATGGTCAACTCAAACGGGGTGCTTCATGCCATAGGATCTTGGTTTGTTTCATATAGGTTATATATATATATACACACACACACACATCAAATGCTGAACTTTTCTTCCGCCAATATTTTCTTTTTTTAGATGAGAAAATAATATAAACAGACATTCTGTAAGAATCCTTTTATACAAATATGTGCCTGGTGATATTTTTTTTCTTTCTAATATTGAAACATGACATAGGTCCCAATTTAGAATTTTCTCCTCAATTAAATTTCCTCTTTAAAAAAATTGCATCGTGTCTGTGTCGAGTGCTAGCATATTAAAAAAGAAATAAAATCGTACCAAATCTTATATATTAAATTGGATGATCACACGTCAATGAGATCTAGCTCAATGGAAAAGGGTCTTGACTTGCTTATTAAAGGTCTCAAATTCGAACCAGATGACATTTTGGTTGTGTGTGTAAAAGAGAAACACCTCCTCTGTGATTAATATTATCACTTATAAAAAAATAAAAAAAATGGATGATCACACAGCACCTCCACCATTATTAAATTTATGAGAGTGCATGTGCCATCAAATCCAAAATATTATTGGTTTATACCAAGTCCTGGGATCTAAGATGCCAAAAGGAGATTCCTTCCACACGCGTGTCCTCCATGAATGGAAATATAATGAAGTACAGATCCTATAACTCCTTCATGTTCACACTTGAAATTGAATGTGTGAACGGAATTTAGAATCAGAGCTTATTGAGGTTTAAAGAGGCATGGGAAATGCCTGAGAGACAATCTCCCGGAGAGTCAAATTAATTGTATGTCCAAATTTTAAAGATATCTTATTTACATGCTTAGTGGAGAAAAAAAATTATATAGATATTTGATCATCTACCCAAAATATAATATTTTGACTACTTGTTGCCAGATATAATTACAAAAGTTTAAAAAATAAAAATAAAAATAAAAAACCCTCACAGCATAGCAATTATTAATTGGCAACGAATTATTTCAAAACCAGGCAAATATGTATGAGCAAGCTAGGTTGCACAGACACTCCACTAAGTCGGAGTGACAGAGTGTTGGACACTCGGACACTCGGACACTTCTCGGACACTCCTTGAACATCCGTGTCCAGCGGTCAACGCCGTATCCACGGTCAAGACACTCTAAGAACACGAATCAACTCATACTCATAGTCAACTAATGTGTTTTTTTTTTTTTAGTTAAGGGTCAACTAATATGTTAATTCAATTATAATTCATATAAAATTAATAAACTACATTTGAAAATTTTGAAAATCTTGAATTTCACTATATATGGTATTGTGAATTTGAACTATATGAACATCAATATTTTATTTTTGTTTAAATATATAAGTATTATTATAATAATAAGAAATTAATTGTTGTGTCCCGGTGTCTGTGCAACATAGAGTAAAAGTTTGAGGTTTAGCTCAATCTAGTAGATTTTGAGCAGAGTTTAAAATAATAATAATTAATAAATAAAAAAGGAGAGATTTAAGAACAATGAAGCAGTGCCAACAGTTCATAGCTCACTGATAAGGGCATTGGCCTGCACATCACTAATCTCGACAAACAAACAAAATACAAATCAAGTGGTTGAGCCGAGAGAAAAGACCAATCAGTCAAACTCGTGGAACCAGCCCTACCAAATCGTAATTAGACATGTGTTTTGTTGTTCTTCTTCCATTTTATAGTTTTATTATTCTTTTTGTATGTGTTGAAGGAAAAGTGTGAATCTTCCAACATAATTTCACAATCACTAATTAATTAATGGGGTTTTATTATTTTAGATTCGACCCATTCGAGACGCAAGTCTCTTAATTACAATTCCTTGCTACAAGGGAAAAACCCTTTGATTCCATCACAAAGAAACAGAAAGTATATGTTTGATTTTGCAGCTGTTCCCAAGTCCAACATCAAGATGCCTACGTATCCCTCGCAGGAATAAAGTCACTCGTAGTTCAAAGATTCTCAATAAATAAATGACTCATCGCAAAAGGAGGACTTTGAATGAATTTGATTGAGGAGTGTTTGAATGAATTTTGAATGAATTTGATTGAGGAGTGTTTGAATGAATTTGATTGAGGAGTGTTTGAATGAATTTAGTTGAATAAACCAGGGATTCGATTTGAAATTGTGTTTGGGATGGTTGCATCTAGATTGAATCTCTAAATTGCCTACGTACTCTTTGAAAGGGATCAGACAAATGTAGTAGTTCGGAAATTTGAAAATTAATGGGTAAGTGTGGCCCAATAATTTAGAACTAGTGTCTTTAAAACGATTTGAAGATTTTCATAGGTAGATGACCTATGAAAGAAATTGGAAATTAATAGGTGAGTGTGGCCCATTAATTAAGACTTTCTGTTTGAAAGATTTGAATTTAATCTCAATGAAATTTTCATAGGTAAACAACCTATGAGAAAAATTGGAAATTGATGGGTGAGTGTGACCCATTAATTGAGAATTTCTATTTGAGAGATTTGGATTTAATCTCAATGAAATTTTCATAGGTAGATGACCCATGAGGAAAATTGGATGGTTTTGTACCATTTTTCTTTTTGTCAATGTCCAAGACAAATAATGAGCAATTTTGATGAACCCACTAATTCTCTACCATTGACATTTGCATTTGGGAAAGTGTTTGGATGAATTTGGTTATGTTAAAACCAGGGATTCAAATTTGGTTGCGGTTGCGTCTAATGGGATGCTAGACTGCCTACGTACCCTTGATGAGATCAAACCGACGTAGTTCCAAAATGATTTGGAAATTAATGAGTAAGTGTGGCCCACTAATTGAAAATTTGTATTTAAGAGATTTGAATTTCATTTCATTGAAATTTGCATGGGTAGATGACCCATGGAAAAAGTTGGATGGTTTTGTACCATTTTTCCTATTATCAATGTCCAAGAAAAATAGTGAGAAATTTCAATTAAGCCACTAATTTTCTAAAATTGACATTTGCACTTGGAAAGGTATTCTAGCGAACTTGGTTAGAATAAACTAAGGATTCAAATTTGGTTGCGGTTGCATCTAGTGGGATGCTAGACTGCCTACGTACCCCTGATGGGATCAAACCGACGTAGTTCCAAAATTTGGTAATTAATGGGTAAGTGTGGCCCACTAATTGAGAATTTGTGTCTTTGAGACAATTTGAAGATTTTCATAGATAGATGACCTATGAGAAAAATTAGAAATTAATAGGTAAGTGTGGCCCACTAATTGAGAATTTCTTTTTGAGAGATTTGAATTTAATCTCAATGAAATTTTCATGGGTAGATGACCCATGAGAAAAATTGGAAATTAATGGATAAGTGTGGCCCACTAATTGAGAATTTATATTTGAGAGATTTGAAATTAATCTCAGTGAAATTTGCATGGGTAGTTGACCCATGGAAAAAGTTGGATGGTTTTGTACCATTTTTCCTATTGTCAATGTCCAAGAAAAATAGTGAGAAATTTCAATTAAGCCACTAATTTTCTAAAGTTGACATTTGCACTTGGAAAAGTATTCTGGCGAATTTGGTTAGAATAAACTAAGGATTCAAATTTGGTTGCGGTTGGGATGCTAGATTGCCTACGTACCCCTGATGAGATCAAACCGACGTAATTCCAAAATTTGGTAATTAATTGGTAAGTGTGGCCCACTAATTGAGAATTTGTGTCTTTGGGATAATTTGGAGATTTTCATAGGTATATGACCTATGGGAAAGATTGGAAATTAATGGGTAATTGTGGCCCACTAATTGAGAATTTGTGTCTTTGAGACAATTTGGAGATTTTCATAGGTATATGACCTATGGGAAAGATTGGAAATTAATGGGTAATTGTGGCCCATTAATTGAGAATCTGTGTTTGAGAGATTTGAATTTAATCCCGTTGGAATTTTCATGAGTAGATGACCCATGAGAAAAAATTGGAAATTAATGAGTAAGTGTGGCCCACTAATTGAGAATTTGTATTTGAGAGATTTGAATTTAATCTCATTGGAATTTTCATGGGTAGATGACCCATGAGAAAAATTGGAAATTAATAGGTAAGTGTAGCCCACTAATTAAGAATTTGTGTTTGAGAGATTTGAAATTAATCTAAATGAAATTTGCATAGGTAGATGACCCATGGGAAAAATTGGATGATTTTGTACCATTTTTCTTATTGTCAAAGTCCAAGAAAAATAATGAGCAATTTTGATTAACTCACTAATTTTCTAAAATTGACAATTGCACTAACCATATAATATAATAGGCAATTTAAGCCTCTGTAAATTTAATGAGTATTTATTTGATCACTCATTAAATACTTTGGGGTTTTGAGGGTTAACGGGCAATTATTTTTTGACAACCCATTATTCTATCTTGGGCCTTTGATGTTTGACCAGAAATTAGTTCACAACGGTGGTCTTTATGACAAAAGAGATCAGCGTGTAGCTCAGAAATTAAAGACGCAAAGGAATTGGACATGTGAAGGAAGAAGTGTAGCCCCTTTAGTCAAAGAAAGTGGCGTACAGCCACTTCCCTCTTCCCTTGCTTTTTTTTTTCCTGGTTTGCCAACGCCGAGCTGCCAAAAAAAATGGCTGATGGCTCCCTCTTTTCTTCATTTTGTTTGCTTGTTGTTGCCAACAACACCAAGCTGCCAAAGCCTCTCAAACAAAGTGGCTGACGCCAGTCTTTTTTTTTTTTTTTTTTTTTTGACTTGGCAAGACAGTACGCCACTTTTGTTTCAAAGAGAGCTGTAGGAAAACCAATCTGTTCCTTCCCCTATTTACTCAGCAACATGAACAAAGTGGCTGTACGCCACTTTCGTTCCCAATTTTTTTGTTTGTTGCATATGTGAGCCCATTTTCTAGATTTTTATCCAAATAATTTTCGGGGTTACTCACTCATGGATTTTCATCCAAATAGTTTCAGGGTTTCTCACCCATGGATTTGCATCCATATAATTTCGGGGTTTCTTGCTTCTGCCTTTTTTTCTCCCCAGCCTTTCGGCTGTTCTTCTCTGTCTTTGTGGCCTTGCGAGCCCTCTTTTTTTTTGAAGCCTCTCCTCCCTTTGTATCCTCCTCATTGCTTTTTATAGGCTTCCTTTGGAAAAGAACCAATTAGAGGACCCTCAATTCTTTTTCCCCTGAAGATTAGCTGAGCCCCACAAAAATTGGAACCGCCAACCTCTTGAGATTGGCTGGTCAAACTCCTATTTGTTCTGAACTCCTTTCTTGCACCTAAATACCAAGCTTCCAGGAAAATGAGGAGACTTTGCACGTGGGATCAACCCACTTTTGAATTGTTTTATCCTTTGGCTTTGAAATTTGAAAAGCATATGGGATAATTGGATATACTTGCATTTTTCCCTTTGCTTCTTTGCAACACTTATCATCTATATTAGATAAGGGTTTCTGGACGCGGGCTTAGACAGACCCAAACTAAGTAAATTTTTTTTGTGAATTTTTTGTGTTCAACAGTATGTTTGCAAGTAAATAAGTAAGTTTAACAATTACTTTACTATTCTCCTACAAATGTAATTGCAAAATATATTGCCCCAAAAAAAAAAAAACAAAAAAACAAAAGCAGAGGCTGAAACTAGATTAAGCGGATTGGGCTTTGATGCTGGATCAAGTCACTGAAACTAGACTTAGCCATGCAGCCCATGCCAGCCAGGTTAAACAATGGGTCGATATTGACAAATTAGGTCTTTTCATGGTTAATTATGAATCTCACTATCTCACCAAACTATTCCATTACTATAAAATTGATCGTTTTGGCAATATGATTAGAAAGAACTAAATTGTTGTTTTCATTTGCGAAATCAATTTTCAGCTGTTGTATTTTCACAAATATTAATACACTTTAGACAAACATATCGCAAGAAGGGGATTCAAACACAAAATCTCTTGTGAATACGCCCTATTTTGATGGAGTTATTTCAAAGAAATGATTTGGATTTGACAATGAGACTAATTTTTATTTTTATTTTTAAAAGAAGAAAAGAAATTGGAAAACACTAGAGTTAATGTATTGAAATAACTAGATGTAGTATATTAGAATGAATTTGAAATTATCTGAAATAGAAGTCCTTTGGAATTAATTTGTTTTCTTCATTTCCTCATTAAAGTCTTTGCATACATGGATTGCAATAGTCTATACAAACAATTTAAACTTATAATGTGAATGTCATCTAAATACCTAAATTTGAAATCATTGCACCCAAATGGGCACCCAATCTTATGTGCTACAAACACCTTGCGAAATATTAATATCTAATATATATATATATATATATACACACACACATGTGATGACCATGTGAAAAAAGTAGGGTACTGCTATTCCCACCCTTATCTTATTTTCCCATTCATATCACCTATAGGTAAAAAGTCTAATGATAAGTTTTGCCTTTTACAATTTGACATTTAAAACAAAGAAAAACATTACCCACCAAAAATCATTCGTGAGCATCCAACAAAAACTCAACTACTAGTACTAATGGAAGAGTCTCAAGATCTTTTAAATACTATTACAAAGCTTTCATCCTTCAATGTGGGACACTAAACACATAGTTAGTTTTGCGGTGCCTTGAGTTGTTTGGGCGTGTTTGCATGTAGGTAAGGGATCTCATTCTTGAGAGAGGTTCCTCCTTCTCTCTATAACTTATCTCCTCCTCCATCGCCTTCTCTTTTGAGTAGCAACTGGTGGTTTTCCTGTCACCCTTCAAGGCGGCTCCTTTGCCACCTTTGGTATAGCTTTTCCTTTTCCTTTTCCTTTTCCTCTTTGTTTGTTTTGATTTTCCCTTTCTCCTTGCTTTTCCTGATTTTGGCCCATATGTCCTTCCTACTTCCATATGCATCTCCTCTCCATTTTCACTTCAACCATCACCCTTCTCTCACCTCCTTCTCCTCTCCCAAATCCATGCTTTCTTCTAATGGCGGCGATGGCGATGACAACGATGACGACTTGTTTGTAAGGTTTTTGTATTTTTTGGGTTGTTTTGGGGCTATATTTTGTACTTGGAATTGGGCCTTTGTTTTCTTTTTTGTTGAGCCTTTGTTTTTCTTTTTCTGACTTCGTATTGGGATTTTTGTAATATCAGTTGGGTAATGACATGCCTATTCTTTTGATTAAAAAAAAAAAAACTTTTGTAAAGAAAACTGGTAAGAATAGTGTGTTTGTTAAATAAAACTTTTGTAGACATTAATTTAATTTATTAAATACTAGCATCTCTGCACATGCTTTCGCGCCTGCGAGAGGCCTTTTTTTAAAATTTATTTTCGAATTCAAAAAAATAATGGGTAGTTATGTTCCATAAACAGATGTTCCATTATCTGATTTTTCTCTTAATTTTTTTTTAAATATGAAAAAGTGTGAATTTACCATATTATCCTCATTTAATTAATAATTTCAATTCTTAATGTTTGCGTTAACCAAGAGCATTTTCTGGTATTTTGAATGTTTTACCATTCTCCGTCTTTTATTGTTTTATATATAGATTATTAGCCAAATACAGATACAAGAAGGAAAACCCTAAAAACAACTAAGACAAATTAGAGCCCAATGGCCCTACAAGATAACATCACAGTGGAGGCAACAAGAACACACAGCAACCAATGACGGACTTACAGAGGCGCAAGGAGGTGCACCTGCACCTCCCCTCATCGGAAAAAAGCCATGGAGGTGCTAGATTTGCCCCTCTGTGCTAGCGCCCAAGGTTTTAAAGCGCTATGTAAGGGGTTTGGAAATCGCCTCAAGGAGCCAATCGTTTGGCAAGTTACACATACTAGCATGGTTCAAGGCGAAGTGAGGTGCACAATGTGTTGTAGAGGTGTCTGTAATGGAGGCTAAGGCGATGGTTCACAAAGGAAGAAGAAAACTATATACCCTAATTTTGTTTTTCACAAACGACGTCGTCCTTTAGTTTTGTTTAATGAAACGCACGTTTCATTGAAGTTTATTAAAAGTCAAACTCTACCGTTTTGGTGAAATAAAATTCCTTTCCTGCCCAAACTCTGACGAAATTAATAAATAAACAATAAATTAATAAAAACCTTATTTACGGCCAACTAGTTAAAAGTGAAATGTTGAGTCTTGACCAATTTGTTAAAACCAAATCGTTATCATTGCAGCATATATGTCTGTATAATTCTGCAAACCTCCCCTAGCTTATTCTTATTTCTTTAGCAAGTAGCCTAAATAAAAATAGTTTTAAGATTGATTATTTTGCTTCAATTACTTGATTATAGCTATTGTAATATATATTTCATTTTAATAATCATTTTAATATGTTCTTTAATTTTTTTTAAATTCCGTCCTATCAAAATGTTATTGCCCCTACTTTGAAAACTTCCTGGATTCGCCACTGACAGCAACTACCAATCGCCAATGCTCCACTCGGGTAATTATAAGCAGAGTTCTTCAGCACTTGAATGACTGACATTTAGAGAGCAAAATAATCAACTCTTAATTGTGTTTATAGCCAACGAAAAACAAGGCCATCAATTAATTAAGACGGTTGAGCCCGAGGCAGGGCAACATTGTCACGTTTCAAATCGTATTGATGCATGAAAATGACAGAAGCTAGGCATACCTTACAATGTGGGGTATGAACAATCAAAATCTTGACTCATTTCAATCCTACGACTGAAGCTGCTTTGCCCTTCACAATCATACATATTTTCACCATTATCGGTTTCCATCAGTTTCGACTCAGCTCTTCTTTGTCAGAGAAGTTTTATGAAGTCAATGATTTATTTTCCTTATAAAAAAAAATATACACACAAAATACTTTCTAAATGAGTTTGGGAAAGTTTCCTAAAGTGCAAAGACTGGGAAATGTACACCGGTAGGTTATGTGTAGATAAACACCGTTTTGTTTCCTTTCTGGGTATGACCTATTAACTGTACGTACGTCATTTAAAGACAACAATAAATGACTTGATAAAAGATGGGACAGTTGCAAGGCAACTTGAGATTCGAATGGTTGCAACTTGTAAATATAAAATATTAGGCGTCTTGCTAGTTGATCCAACCACCCTAAGCAGCTCTAGCTAGTTGATCCATATCTAATCATGATAATGGTGGATGCTTTACAATTCCTGACCATGCACCTTAATTTCAAACTTTGAACCGTAATGCAAGCCAAAAACATAGGAGGCGAAGTGACCTGATGATGGTCACCTTACACGGTATATATATCTTCTATATTTTTGGTCGAGCTATAGCCCTAGTTAGACAGGCTTAGATCCGTGCCGACTTATACAAATATCCCATGTTTTTTAATTAATAGAGTAGGAGAGATTTAAATTTAAAATAGTCTCAATCTTCGAATAATTGAGAAGAGACATATCATTAGATCAATAGCGAGTTCTTATGGAAATATCCTACTTAACGTTTAATTGAATGTTCATGCCGACTGGCTGATTAAGTGTTTTTTAAATGTAATTTTGGCGGGTGTGGCACTCTTTTTCCTACCCTAAGGTTTTTCCCATTGGGTTTTCTTTAGGGAGGTTTTAAAGAGGCCACTACTACTCTTGCCGACATCTCTATGTCTTGACACTTGATTAATGAAGTCTATTTTTACCCTCAAAAAAAAAAAAAAAAACGTTTAATTGAATGTTGGATAAAATAACCTTAAGTGTTTAATACGTAAATATAGGTATTTGTAACCCGACTTCATCTGAAAAGCTCAACCATAGGCATTAACAGTTCACTTACTATTTTCAGTCTGTTGGGTACATCACTTTTGTGCACAACGTGGACATTTTCGTACCGTTAGTCCACAACTTTTGTGGACCCAAACCCAATTATGCCATGCAACCTCTCCAATAAATATAGTCATGGGAGCATTGAGAAGAATGGATATTGTGAACAGATTGAGCAGCCAGAAGAAAAATGAAGCATGGGACGGCGAAAACGGAGGCTTTTCTAAGGTGCAGTCTTAGTCGTAGTCCTTAGTCCTAGTTTGGAGCACGAGATTCACGAGATTACCGTGCTAAAATATGAGAATTATGAGAGAGTATTTGTTTATGGGAATTTTTTGTGTATTCTTTTCCTAGTAAGTCATATTTATAATACAATAGAATTTTAATGAGCAAGTAAATAATAAATTCATATTTCTATTTACAGTATAAAATTAGGAATTAAAGTAAATCAAATATAATTATAATGGGAATCCTTGATCTGTAAAGAAAGAAAGTCAATGGTCCATAAGTCACGGCAACACTCCTCCTCGCGTTGGTGCATAGATGTCGCTAATGCTCAACTGGTCTAGTGAATTGTGGAACACTTTACTGAAAATCGTCTTTGTCAAAATATCCGCCAATTGATCATTGGACTTTACGAAAGGAAACTGAAACACTTTAGCTTTGAGCTTCTGTTTGATATAGTGTCGATCTACCTCAACATATTTGGTGCGATCATGTTGAATTGGATTATGTGCAATAGCTATTGCAAGCCTTGTTGTTACAAAAAGAGATTCATTACAGATGTAGGTCTATACCCAAGTTCTATAAGCAACCTCTTTAACCAAATGAATTTGCAAATTCCTTTGGTCATACCTCTAAACTCGGCTTCTGCACTGGATAAGGCAACTACCTTATGTTTCTTTCTTCTCCATGTAACCAAATTACCTCCCACAAATGTGAAGTAACCGAATGTGGATTTTCTATCTATTATACTTCCTGCCCAATTTGCATCTGTGTAACCATCAATATTCAGATGACCATGTTTTGAGAGCATAAGTCCATTTCTAGGTGCAAACTTCAAATATCTAAGTATCCGAATAATTTCATTCATGTGGTCTTCACTCGGAGAATGAATAAATTGATTGACGATGCTCACTGCATAAGCAATGTGTGGCTGAGTATGAGACAAGCAGTGACGGATCCAGAAATTTCCCTTGCAGGGGTCAACATCTAAAAGGTAAAAAAATTCTATACAAAATAGAACAAAAAAAAAATGAAACGATAATATTATAATTCTTAATTAATAGAAAAAACCATATTACAATTGTCCACATTAAATAAAATTAAAAAAAACAACAACAACAACGAGAATATTCAACCACACCATTCACTTCTAAAGTAAAGAAATCAAAGCTTCATTTTTCCACAGCATGAGACTTTAGTTTGGTCCTCGCGATATCCTCTATTAGGTTTTCATGCACTGCTCCATATATTTGATCAAAAGCTTTATATATGGTCAAAAACTTTTTATATATGATCAAAAGATTTATATATGGTCAAAAGCTTAATCTGTTAACTTGTTTTCTAATGAGGTAATATTTAATTATTATATTTTAATAATGTCTGCTTGCTTGCTTAATTATAAAAAAAAAACTATCCTATTTTCTTATATAAAAAACTATTTTGTTAAAAATTTATAAATTTTAAAAATCCAAATTCCATGCCCGGAAATCAATATCCTTCGTCAAGGCAATGAATTTGAAAAATCCAAATTCCATGACCGGAAAAAAAACTATGCTATTTTCTTGGATGCTCTACACAAGGCAATGAATTTCATTGCTGCTGTGATCTATCCTTCGTCGTTTTTCTATCTAGGAGAAGTACTGGTAAGATTACAAGGAAACTAATTTAAAAATCAGCTTACGCAGAGCTTACTTTACAGATAGAAGCTCTGGCTTTTCCTAATGAGAAATATAATTTGGATGAGTTAAAAGCCAAAACTTATAACCAAGTTCGGTGTTTCAAAATCACTTCATTTGTTTCCATCTTCGCGTTTTAAAAAGGTGGGGGCAAGCAGCTTCTCCGACAAGTAGCCCCTCCTTCTAAATTAACCCCTTATTGTGCGTTTTTTTTCTTTTTAAAACCTGAGCCAAAACGACGTTTTGGCCAGGTCTTTAAAAAAAAAAATCACTTCTTAAGTGGAACGACGTCGTTTTGACATCAGGAAAAAAAACAAAAATTGAAGTGCTGGGCAACAAGCAAGCTTGCTTGCTCTTGGCTATGGCTGCTCCTTCTTTGGGGCATTTTATCAAACACCTTCTGGGCATTTGCAGGGGTCAAGTTCTTGGGTTTCTATGGCGGATTCCTAGCTTGCGGGGGTCAATTGACCCCTCTTGCCCCTATGTGGATCCGCCACTGGAGACAAGTAGATCAATCTTCCCACTAACCTTTGGTATCTTTCTTTGTTAGTTGGAACTTGATCCGGGTATTCTCCAACATGATGATTCTTAACAATAGGAATGCCTACATGTCTGCAATCTAGCATTCCTGTGTCTGTCAACAAGTCCAAGACATATTTCCTTTAAAAGAGACATATGCCTTGTTGTGATCGAGCCACCTCAATTTCCAAGAAATATTTGAGTCCACCTAGATTCTTCATTTCAAATTCTGTAGCCAAATAATCTTGTAGCTGAGATATTTCATGTTTATCATTCCCATTAATAATCATGTCGTCAACATCAATTATTAAACCTGTTATCTTTCCATTCTAATGTTTCAAGAACAAAGTATGATCTAAGTTACTCTGTCTGAAACCATTGTTCTTCATTATTATTATTATGGTGAACCGTCCAAATCATGCATGTGGTGACTGTTTCAATCCATACTACGCCTTTTGTAATTTGCATACTGTTCCAGTCTGAGTAGTATTATATCCAGGAGGAATGTCCATATACATATCCTCCGTGAGTTCTCCATGTAGGAAGGCATTCTTTACATCAAACTAGTGTAGTGTCTAGTCCAAATTAGCTACGAGGGACAGTAACACTCTGACTATGTTTAATTTTACAATTGATGCAAAGGTTTCTTCATAATCTATACCATAAGTCTGTGTGTACCCTTTCGCCACAAGTCTTGCCTTGTATCGCTCGATAGATACATCAGCGTTGTGTTTTATGGTAAACACCCATCTACATCCGACAATTTTTTTTCCTCGTGATAAAGTTTCCAGTGTCCAAATCTGATTTTTCTCAAGAGCTTTCATCTCTTCCTTTATATCTTGAACCTATTTAGGATCTTTAAATGCTTCAGCAACCGTGGTTGGGTATGAATAGCAGACAACTGATACACAAATGCCCTGAGTGGTTCAGACAGCTTCTCAGTGGATACATGATTCGCAATAGGATACTTTGATGTCTTTCCAATATCATGTGAATAACGATTTGGTGGCTTTATGTAATACCCCGAAAAATTCAAAGTGGATTTTCATATTTAAGTGGAAAATATTATTACGGTGAAGAATAATAATGGTTATTTTAACAAGTGACTTTGGACTGAGACTATTGGATTAAGTGTCTTTAATTTTAAGTTAGACAAAAATGACCTTAAGTAACATTTTGTGAATTTTTCAAAGGACATTTAAGAAATTGGGGTGAGACCATTATGATTCTTAGGTAGTACGATAGTAGTCAACTCAACGAACACGTAGAAAATCATTTCTGAATTTTGGACCAAAATTACTAAAATACACTTGTAGGCAAAAAAAAAAAAAAAATAAAATAAAATAAAATTTGCAACGTGTAAGCAAAACCATAGTCTTCCCTTCATTCTTTCTTCCCCCCTTCCCTTACACATTTCCTTCAAAATCTAATCTTGATCTCAATTAAGGGCGAGTTGTTCACCTATTAGAGATTAATCACCTAGTCTAGGCTAAGAGTAATAATTGCTTAAACTAAGATAAGATTGTAGGATGAAGGAGATGGAAGTTGGGTGAGGAAGAAAGGAGAACTCTCCAAGGGTGAGTCAAATTTCAGATTTTTGGTTTTTTTACCATGTGTTTGTGTGATTCCAGTCTCTTGAAGAGTGTTTTGAGTCACTTGAGTGATAGGGAAATTGAATTGGAAGAGTTTGAATTTTCATTTTCGGGTTGGGTGGATAGAGCGATTTTTCAAGTGTTGGTGTTTATGATTTTGGTTCCATTTTGAGTTTTTGATGAGTTCCAATGATAGGTATGAAGTTTAGAAGAGTTTTAGAAGCCTGAGGAACAACCTGGGGTGATAGAATGGTTGAAAACGACTTAGAACCAAATATGGAAAAGTTTATTTTCTGGAAATTTACAGTCTATGAACCTCATTTTGGCTCTCTTTTTATCCCAATCCTTTGGGTATTTGAGGACTCCATTTATTGGGTTTTAAACTAGACTTGGCAAGGAACAAAAACAAATTGGTTTCGTTGAATTTGGTTGAGCTTTGATACATCAAACACTTGTGCAAAGTTTGGAAAACGAATCTGTTTTCTGCAGAAAACTAGCCACGAGTCCAACTTTGGAGCTAGTTTTCTTCTTCGTTTTAGCTCCATTGAGTGTGGTTTGTTGTTAGAAACTAGACGGAATACGCTTCAAAACTGCTGCAAGTTTGCCCAATTTCGTTAACGTTTGGTTGGTCAAAATGTCTCACAAAGTTTAGGTTTATGTCTAGAAAAACAGGGGAAATTTGCAGAATTTCTGGATAGGATGAACAGTAACTGGAAAACAAGCCCACTCGCGGGTCCAGTGAGTGGCCGCTGTTCCAGTAGCCTCCGACGCCATATTTTTAGTCCATCCAACTCAATTTCTCGATCTCATTTATGTTATATTTTTCAAATGTTGGAACGGGAATGAACCCGACAACCTCCGAAGAATATTTTCATCATTTTAGTTTTTTGGGACACGAGGTAGGGTTTCCTGATTCCCCAATGATTAGACTCACTTTTAATCTTGGTCTTTATATAGAGTATTGTTGTTTTGCTTAGTGAATATTATTTGATGTTTGGTGAATACGATTGTTATTGTTTAATTAATATTATATGATGTTGGGTGAATAGTATTATTGATATTGCCGTATGGATAATATTTGACGTTAGATGAATATTATTATTCATGGGATTAAACTTGAAATATTTTTGTTATTATCTATATTACTATTTTGCACAGATTGATAATGTTTGAGTTGCATTACATATGCATCATAATTATGGCCGTGTGTTGGGTTTGTGTGTATGTATGTAGTTTGAGATATATCTAAGGGATGAGAAAAGGCAATAGATATATCTGGGTAAAAAAAAAAAAAAAAAGTGGAATATATTCAGGTGACGGGAGCAGGACTTGAATATATTGAGGTGATGGGAGCAGAGCCCCTAATAAAAAGTGAAAGTTGAGAAATTAGTAAACAAAAGAAAAATGGGTTACGGGATGGATGGGCGTTAGTTCATATTTTAAGATATTCAGAACCTTAAGGTATGAATTAATGAGATTAGAAGGGAGTGAGTTAATGGCATCACCGCATATGCAAAATTTATTTATTTAGTCTGATTATATAATTTATATATCTTGTGTTGTCTGTTGCATGACATTTTGATTAACTGTGATAGCTGACCTTGAGAGATTTAACGTTACGTACTATACTAGGTATTAGAATGCTCATACCCTAATAGATCGTGCAGGATTCAAGATGAAGTTTGAGGAAGCGGGTTTCAACTAAGCTGCTAGGCTTTTGTTGTTAATTTGTGTAATTAATGTTTGTAAGTAGTCAACCGTTTGATAAAGATCTTAGTGTGTATTTAACAACGAGCTACTGTGACTCTGATTTTGTGTTGTTAAGTAAATTTGTATTATTTGTGGCTCTATTTCTCATCATATCATGATTGTAGGATTTTATTCTTATAACTATGGTATGACTCACACCATGATTTGTGAATATTCCTTATTTTCAAATTGGGTCTTGGTCCTTTCCATGGTTATGCCTCAAAGGTAATTGATATCCAATAGATTTATCCTCTAAATTCACAAGTGTAGTAAGAGTAGTTATCTCAAGGATATTCTCAGGAGATTGGTTCGTTGGTACTGTTGAGTTAGATAGGGAGTCTTCATCTTGTTTTTCTATATTGTTTGTAAGTGTGGGACTCGGATTAGAAACATCTTCGTAGGGATCATGAGGCGAATGATTGCTATGAATGGATGATTGATTGCTTTTTGGCTGAGAGTAATCTCGTACTCCAAACTCAGGATGATTGATCATTTCTGTACATAGGAGAATTTCTTCGTTTTCCAAGTTGCTCAAATTCTTCTTTTCACTTCGTATCTTCCGCTAAAGCGTAGAATTGAATGACGAGTCATGGAAGAACATCTCAGATTCCAAAAAGGTCACATCCAAAGTGACATAGGTACATCAAGTATAAGGGTGATAATAGCGGTAGCCTTTATGATGAGTGGCATAACCCACAAAAACACAACAAAGGCACAACGATCAAGTTTGCTACATTAATTTTTATGGAGATGAACGAAAGCCACACATCCAAAGATTCGATATGTGAGCACCAAAACAAAGGGTAAAGGTTTGTGTTGCGCAAACACTTGTAAGGGAGTTTTAAAGGTTAATACACCATAAGGCATGTGGCGGATTAGGTGAACTACGGTGACAATAACATCATCCTAGTAATGGCAAAGAATATGAGCGCCAATCAGAAGTGCTCAGGCGGTTTCAAAAAGATGTCGATTCTTTTGTTCAACATCACCATTTTAGTGTGGGGTTTTGGGACAAGTCGTCTCATGGATAATTCCATGTTGTTGGAAGTAAGTCTGAAAGTCATGATTAACAAATTCTCCACCATTGTCTAGACGAAGAATCTGTATTTGAGCATTGAACTGAGTTTTCATCTTTTTGTGGAAGAACTGAAAACGAAAAAAAAACACTTCATTTTTATTCTTCAGCAAATAAAGCCATGTCATCCGTGTATAATCATCTATGAATGTGATAAACCATCGAACGCCAGAAGGAGCAGTGAAAGGTGAAGGTGCCAAGACATCAGAGTGAATTAACTTAAACGGAGTAGTATATTTGTTCATACTTAACAAATAGGGCACACGGTGACTCTTGGCCAAAATACAAGTATCACATGTGAAGTCAGAGTCCTTGAAATCTGAGAATAAATCTGGTATAAGATGCTTCATATAACTAAAAGATGAATGTCTCAATAATGGTGCCACAACCAAATTTGTTTTTGTTTGCTATCAAAGGGATGCGTCACACTGTTAGCCATGTCTATACTGAAGTCATCTACATAATATAGCCCCCCTCTCTTAGTACCATGACCAAGAATCTCCTTAGTATGAATATCCTGAAACAAACAAAAACTCGGGTAAATGAGCACATAAAAATTCAACTATTCAGTAAGCTAACTAACTTTCATCAATTTATTGGATAAAGATGAAACAAGTAAAGTATTAGACAATGAGAAAGAGGATAAGAGTGCAATAGTGTCAGCCTATGTCACAGGATAAGTAACTCCATTGGCGTTAGCAATACAAGTTCGTTGGGATTGGGTAGTATTCAGAAAATCATCAGGATAAAACGACATATGATCAATTGCACTGAAATCAATTATCCAACTTGTGGAATCACTCTTATCCGAAGTATGGAATCCATAACCAGTATCATTACAGGTTGTTTTCGATCTTTGAGAGTAGCCCACCATTCAAAGTAGCCATGCAATTTAAAACAAGTCTCACGAGTGTGTCTTGAATCATCACAGTATGCGCAATCTCGTCCATATGCCGGGGTCGTTAGTTGGGAAGTCATAATTTGTGCAGCGGAAGATGCATATGATACAAGTTTCGTAGGAATCCGGATTGAGATCTAAGGCTAAGTCAGGGTCGGAGTCAAAGTCAGGATCTGGGTATGAATCATAGACAAATTCAGGGTCGAGGTCGTCATCAGAGTCGGGGTCATTGTCGTTGTAGTCGGGGTCGGGGTTGTTAAAATAGGATCCTGATTCAGGATTGATTTCGGGGTCGAAGTCTGCATTTGTAGGAGCTGAGCCACCTGGACACTCAACTCGGCTATGGTTGGTTGAGAAAGAGAGAACGAGTCAATGGTGCTACCTTCATGAGGGTTGAAAAAAGCATCAACCCCCATAGAGGCGGTGGGGGTTAGAAACTAGAGTCAGCAATTCCAAGATCACCACTCTGATACCATGCTAAAATATGAGAACTATGAGAGAATATTTATTTTGGGAAATTTTATGTATATTCTTCTCCTTGTAGGATGCCATATTTATAATACAACGGAACTTTAATGGGCAAGTAAATAATAAATTCATATTTCTATTTGCAGTAGGAAATCATGAATTAAAGTAAATCAAATATAATTATAATGGGAATCCTTGGTGTCTAAGGAAAGAAAGTCAATGGTCCATAAGTCACGCCTACAGATTTCGATTCTCAAACGAAATATGTGATTTTCATTTATAGCTTTCTTTGACATTTGGCCTTTTGAATTTCTTCCTTGCTTACTTATAAATATGTTAACGTTTAAAAATTGGGGTTTCTTTTGGAAAGGGTTTTGGTTTATGTTTTTTATGTGGTTGTTGGTTACAATCTGCTTCAACTTGGAAAGTGTTCAAAGTCAGCTTGGTACAAAGAAAACTTGAAAGGGTCTAACACATGCGTAGCTTGGCTTTGCTTCTTGCTGGATGAGGTATTTACCTTTTCCCATGTATGGAGTTTGTCTCTCTTTGGATGTCTTTTATGAGTTTGTATTTTTATTTTTTATACAAGCAATATTCTATGTTTATACCATAATCAACCAAGCATATCCAGCCTCAAAATGACTAGCACCAAAGGCAGACACGCCTTCTCCCATGCCGAAGGAAGACACTCTTCCGAGGTGCCAGACACCTGCCTAAGCTCCCGGCTGCCGAAGCTCCCAACTGCCGAACCTAATTTCCAAAGACACGTGTCACCACCACAGCAACTTGCACAAAGTCCCACATCGAAACTTTGTGCAAAGTTACCATTTTCACTTCCCTATAAATAGGGAACAGTACCCAAGTAAAAAGGGTAACTATTTTCTGACATTTACTGTTACTTTGCCAAATTTACCACTCATAGCTGACTTAAGCACACCACACCGGTATCCAAAACTTGACGACTGCTTCTCCTACTTTATCTCCTGCAGGCTCTTCCTTTGCCTAAGGTCTCCACCTTCTCCCCTGCTGAAGACTATCCACTTCTCTGTAAGTTGACCTCCCAAAAAGAGCATCAACATTCTACTTTAATCTAATTGAAATTACGGAGAGGGCAATTCAAACTCAAATACAGAGTGGAGAGCACATCTACTTTAGCCAATTTGGCCAAGCCCATGTCAGTATGTCTTTTATGAGTTCTTCATATAAATAAAACCAAAATTATGGGTATTGTTAAGAAATTTAAAGATAAATTTTTTTTTTCAGAATTTGAAAGATAATTAGGATTAAATTTTTAGCTGGCTTAGGGCCCGTCTGGTAACGTTTTCGGAGAGTGTTTTCTGAGAATATTTTCAGAGAATGAAAACAAGAAAACAAATTTGCATTTTCAGGAAATGAAAATGCGTCTGATAGATTAATTAGAAAACATCTTCAGAAAACAAAAACAATGAAAATGTGTCTGGTAGTACAATTTGAAAATAATAATATGTGACTTATTTTCAATTGTATTTTTGCTAATTTCAGTTTTTTTTATAAAAAAAAATCTGCTATTTTTCAAAGATAAAAATTTATAAACAATAAAAAAATGTATAATTTAACAAATAAAAAATTCTAATGTTTTTTTTTAATCTTATCTCTTTTCCTTTTTCTCTTTCTCTTTCTTTCTTCCTTTCCTTCCTTCCCAGGCCCGTGCCTTTCTTTTTTCTTCTTCTATTCCTTCCCAGACTTTCTTTTTTCTTTCTTTCTTCCTTTTTCTCTCTTTTCTCTTATCTTCTTCCTTCCTCTATATGATTCTTTCTCTTCTTCTTCCTCCCTTAATTTTTTCTTTTCTTCTTCCTCTCTTTGATTCTTCCTCTTCTTCTTCTCTCTTCATACCCATCCTCTCTCTGTTTTAATTTGTTAATGGTTGGTGGTTCGATTGGGTGGTGATAGTGGTTCAATTGGGTTTGTGGCAGTTATGGTTCAATTGCTTTGGTGGTGATCGCGCTTTGGAGGTGTCGGTGCGGCAAACTAGACGATGGGTCTAGATCGGGGGAGATGGGTTTCCACAGTGGTGCTCCTCTGTTGATTTTTTTTTTTTTTTTTTGGGTCTGGTGCTTGATAAGTAAATTAAGATCTCAGAGATTTTAGAAGAAGAAGAATCGATGTTGATTGGAGAAAGAGAGATGGAAAAAATGAATTATCGTATGGACTGAAAACAAAAACGTTGAAAACAAAAACAACATAATATCGTTTTCAACTTTTGTTCATGAATTGGATTTGTTTTCGTTTTCAACGTTTTTGTTTTCAGTGAAAACGTTCCACCGAACAGGTTTTTGGCAAAAACCAGGAAATGAAAACAGAAAACGGGCAGTGAAAACGATACCGAACGGCCCCTTATATTTTATGCACTTGCACAATCTTTTTTTTTTTTTTCCTCTTTTTGCTCTTTTTGTACACAGTAATACTCCCAATTCCAAAAATAATTTTTGTATATGTTTCGGATATACCAACCGGGAACATAAAAAATTTCTTTAGTCCCAGGACCAGCAACACTTAGGATGTCTTATTTAATTCGTCTCTCTTTGATGAGAAGGATGTCTTATTTAATTCGTCTCTCTTTGATGAGAAGGTTTTCCCAATGGTCCTTCCCTAGTCTCTCACTAGTGCGATAAATATGAGCTCCCATCCCATGAAAGGGATACGACTGATATTTTGGGGGATTCGTTTTTTATTTGGCAATGATATTGATTTGACATTTATTTTTCTTTTAAGCCGTTTGATTAATTATTGAGTGTACATGGTATTTCTGATTGCCGACAACTGCATGCGCATATACTTATGCATGATATTAATAATTTTTTTATATTATATGGTTCTTGTTTTCTCAGGAAAAATTATAGAATACTACGGTGTTATGGTCATATGATATATTTTGTATACGTATTATAATATGAGTGGATGATAAAGTTTATTTCCCCCCTTTTAGAGAATAGTATCAATAAATATCCACTTATATTATAACAAGTGTACAAAATATACCACATGACCATATTACCGTAGTATACTATATGAATGTGAGTATGCATGATATTAAGAGAATATTAAATCATATATTTTGCACAGGACAAAACTTGACTCCCCAAAACTAAGGGGGATTTTCGATTTAACCTGCAAGTATGAATGCATGATATTGAAAAAGATATTAAATCATATATTTTGTACACGACAAAGTTTGGCTGCTTAAAATAAATGGAATTTTGGCACTTGTTAAAATTATTTAGTTTTTTTAAAATTAAAAATATTGGAATTTCTTTAACTTTTTTAATATTGGGTTTTGACAACCAATATTCTTAGCCAAACAGATACAAGAAGGTCAAAAACTCTAAAAACAACTAAGACAAATTAGAGCCCAATGGCCGGCCCTACAAGATCACATCATAGTGGAGACAACTAGAACACAGCAACTACCAATTGCCAATGCTCCACTCGGGTAATTATAAGCAGAGTTCTTCAGCCCTTGAATGGCTGTCATTTAGAGAGCACAACAATCAACTCTTAATTGTGTTTATAGCCAACGAAAAACAAAGCCATCAATTAATTAAGACGGTTGAGCACGAGGCAGGGCAACATTGTCATGTTTCAAATCGTATTGATGCATGAAAATGACAGACTTGTTGTAGATAGCTACGCATACCTTACAACGTGGGGTATGTAACAATCAAAATCTTGAATCATTTCAATCCTACCATTGAAGCTGCTTTGCCCTTCACAATCATACGTATTTTTCACCATTATCGGTTTCCATCAGTTTCGACTCAGCTCTTCTTTGTCAGAGAAGTTTTATGAAGTCAATGGTTTGTTTTCCTTATAAAAATAATATACATACAAAATACTTTCTAAATGAGTTTCAAAAAGTTTCCTAAAGTGTAAAGACGTACGGTGTTGAATGTACACCGGTAGGTTGTGTAGATGAACACCGTTTTGTTTCCTTTCTGGGTATGAACTACTAACTGTACGTATATCATTTAAAGACAACATTAAATGACTTGACAAAAGATGGGACAGTTGCAAGGCAACTTGAGATTCGAATGGTTGCAACTTGTAAATATAAAATATGATAATTATCAGTTCACTACTACAAAGTTATCCGTATTCTAGAGTTCAATACAACAAGTTTTTTTCATCTCAGTCACATTCAGGAAGTGTAATTCCGTATCAATTTCATACATTTGTTAGTTGACCGTCATATTCTCCGTTAAATAATGACGCGGCAATCAAATAGTGCCACATGGACTCACACATATTTTACCATGTGGACTTAGTAATGAAAAAAAATTAAAAAAAAATTTAAAGAACTAATAAAAATTACTTTAAAAATAAAATAAAATAAAATAAACATTTTCTCCCTTCTCACCTCCCATGGCAATGGCATCAAAGCCCTGCATCTCCCACCTCTGCACCACCAAAACCAATCCACACCCATCCACTTTGCCCCCACTCCACCATTTCTACCCACAAACCCAACCCACCACCCCACCATCCGTACCCACAAACCTGCTAACCAAGCCAGCAACCCAAAACTCATAACTGGAGGAGGAAATTATCATGGCCGTCCTCATTGAGCTCACAGACCGCGATTCGCTGGTCAAGTCAGCAAGCACATTGCTCAACAGCAAGGTAGTGAGTGAGCCAATACTAGACTCTGCTCGTTGTCGACGTTGTGCTCTCAATGGTGGACCCGTGAAGCCAAAAGTGGCAGACTTGAGGGATATCAAGATCGTGAAGAATATTCGTCGACAATATTGACTCAGTGAAGGGACTTGTTTTCGAGAAGAAGGCGAGTCACGCCGCTAGTAGGCCTACGAGGATAGAGAGAACGCGAAGATCGTTGTGGTTCAATTCTAGATTTTGCCTCCAAATACCGATACAATTACTTATTCTTCCATGAATTTGCGTTAATTTCTTACTCAGTTTTGTGAAAATAGGGGTAGAAGGAATCAAATTTCTTTTAATTTCTGCAAGCTACAGCGGGCATGGCTTTGCGGTTGATGGTTTTGGGGGTACGAAAGGAGGAGCCGGTGAAGTGGATTTGGGGTTTGTGGGTACGGATATGGTGGATGGGTTCATGCGTAAGGATGTGGAGTGGTGGTGGCTCTGGATGGGTCATCGGTGTGGGTTGGGTTTGGGGTGCAAAGATGGGAGGTGCAAGGTGTTGATGCCAAGGGAGTTGAAGGGAGCGAGTGTTTTTTTCAAAAACTAAAAATAAGTTGTTAAATATTTTCTAAATTTTAAATTGCTTAAATATATTTTCATTACTAGTGCCAGTTTGGCATTACTTATTTGGGGTGATAAGTGATTTTTTAAAAATTTTGAGAAGCTCAACCCGTTTGGTAAACTATGAGAAAATCACTTATTGTTAAAAATTGTTGTGAGAGAAAGCTATAAGAGAAAGCAGCTAATGAGGTGCTTTCATTTTTTGATTATGCAGGAATCAGTTTCGAAGAGGCGCTGGGTTTAATGATTATACGGCAATCATTTTCTGATTATGCTTAAAATCAATACCAACAACACTTTTAACAAAAATTTTACCAAACGCCAAACTACTTTCTTCCACATCTGATTTCTCTCACAGCAAATCTGACAGCGATTATTTTCACAGTACAGTAATGCCAAATTGGCCCTTAGTCCATGTGGCAAAATATAAGTGACTCCAGGAGCCACCATTGATTGTCACGTCACTATATAATAGAGAACATGACTATGAAACTAAACGGATGTATGAAAATTATATGGAATTAAACGTTATGGATGTGATTAAGATAAAAAAAAACCTTGTTATATCGAATTCTAAAACACGGAAAACTTCGTAGTAATGAACTGATAATTACCCTATAAAATATTCGGCGTCTTGCTAGCTGTTATGAAAAACAATAGTTTTCCTCTTTCCGTAAAGCCAAATACAAAATATTTATATTATAAATAACATATAAACAAATTGGAAAGCTTTGAAGGTATAAAGAAATTGAAGAAAACAAAAGAATAGGTAAGTAAAACAAAATAAATAATAAGTAAGAAGGTGAGTTTGGTACGGTGAAGCACGTCAAAGACGCTGTCCTAAAGCCTTTGTAGCCTCCCTACGTGCAGGTACTGACGGTCTACAAGACTCCAAGATACGACCCCTTGTACACAAACTCAAGATCCGCTATGAGCACGTTCATAGACAGATATAGGTATCCAAGTCACATAACCATTGCCCAAAATAATAATAATATAAAGTAGAGAATATATGTAAAAGTAGAAAAGGAGAGAATTATAATGTGTATGTGATATTCTGATAGTGTATTGTGTGTCATTGTGTGTGTATCAAATGTGAAGGAGGAGTGGCCTTTTATAGGCATCCAAAACATGTAACCTTCACCAACCATAAAAGTTCACCAACCAAAAAATTAAGGCATTCACCAACCAGAAATAAAACCTGAATATTCAATATTTATAATCCCCACAATAAATAAAATAAAACAGCCAAAATAATTAAATAAATAAAATTGTTAAATTTTTAAAACCTTTTAAAATTCCAACACTAGCAAGAGGGAAAGTTGGGTACCCAACCACCCTAATCATGATAATGGTGGATGCTTTACAATTCCTGACCATGCATAAGATGATGACTGAATTTCAAACTTTGAACCGTAATGCAAGCCAAAAGCGTAGACTTAGGAGGGGAAGTGATCTGATGATGGTCACCTTATACCAACATCCCACTTTTTTTAAAATTGAATGTCCTACTTAACGTCTAATTGAATGTTGGATAAAATAACCCTAAGTGTTTAATACGTAAATACAGGTATTTGTAACCCGACTTCATCTGAAAAGCTCAACCATAGGCATCAATAGTTCACTTACTATTTTCCGTCTGTGGGGTACATCACTTTTGTGCACAACGTGGACATTTTCCTACCGTTAGTCCACAACTTTTGTTGCCCCCAACCCAATTATGCCATGCAGCCTCTCCAATAAATATAGTCATGGGAGAATTGAGAAGAATGGATATTGTGAACAGATTGAGCAGCCAGAAGAAAAATGAAGCATGGGACGGCGAAAACAGAGGCTTTTCTAAGGCTTTGTGCAGTCCTAGTCCTACTCCTTACTGCATGTTTAGTAGGTTTCGATTCTCAAACCAAATATGTGATTTTCATTTATAGAAAAGCTACCTTCAGAGATTTGAAGGCCCTCTTGTAAGTTCCCTTTTCTCTCTCTTTCCTCTTTCTCTTTGACATTTGGCCTTTCGTTTTTCTTGCCTGCTTACTTATAAGTACGTTAACGTTCAAAACTTGGGTTTTTTTTGGAAAGGGTTTTGGTTTATGTTGTTTCTGTGGCTGCCGGTTACAATCTGCTTCAACTTGGAAAGTGTTCAAAGTCAGCTTGGTACAAAGAAAACTTGAAAGGGTCTAACATATACGTAGCTTGGCTTTGCTTCTTGCTGGATCAGGTATTTACCTTTTCAAATGTCTAGAGTTTCTCTGTCTATACATGGGTCCTTCATATAGATAAAACCAAGATTATGGGTCCTGTTAAAAGAAATTTGAAGATAACTTAGGATTAAATTTTTAGCTGGCCTATATTTTATGCACTTGCACAATCTTTATTTTTTTTCCTTTTTTGTTGTTCTTGTACACAATAAATCTCCCAATTCCATGAGTAATTTTTTGTATATGTTTCGGATACACCAACCGGGACCATAAAAAAATTTCTTCAGTTCCAGGACCAACAACGCTTAGAGCATCCACAATTGGCTCCCTAAACCACCTCCTTAGACAAATTTTAGAGAGGAATGGTAAAAATGCAACTCCAACCACGCTCCCTATTCACTTCCTAAAATAGGGAGTCATCTAGGAGCTCCTAAATCTGAGGAGAGAGAAAGGACTCCTAGTGGCTCCCTATAATTTAATGCTGTTTTATTTAATGAGTATTTCAAACCTTTATTTAATGCTAACCATTTTTTATTTTATTTTTTAATAGAGATGGACCAATCAAAAAAGAGTAATAGCATTTATGACTCTCCAAATTAGGGAGTATGGTTGGAGTTGAAATTTTTTAGAGAGCTCCTAAAATAGCTTTCTTATATTTTTAGTCAAATTTTAACTAAGAAATAGAGAGCATCATTGTAAATGCTCTTAGGATGTCTTATTTAATTCGTCTCTCTTTGATGAGAAAATTTTCCCAATGGTCCTTCCCTAGTCTCTCTGTGGCGCCTACCCCATCTCCCTCCTCTCCCAACCACCAACTACCAACTATAAAGAACACTTAACAAAAAACAATTCAGCAATAAATGTATTTTCTCGTGACATTACTAGTCCGATAAATATGAGCTCCCATCCCATGAAGGTATACTAGTGATATTTTGGGATGTGGGGTTCGTTTTTTATTTTGAAGTGTCCGAGGGTGAGAAAGGGACAACGATATGGATTTGATTTGACAATGATTATTTTTCTTTTAAGCCGTTTGATTAATTATTGAGTATACAAGGTATTTCTCATTGCCGACAACTGCATGCGCGTATACTTATGCATGATATTAATAATTGATTTTTTTTTATACGGTTCTTGTTTTTTTAGGAGAAATTATAGAATACTATGGTCACATGGTATATTTTGTACACGTGTTATAATATGAGTGGATGATAAAGTTTATTTTCCACCATTTTAGAGAATAGTATCAATAAATATCCACTTATATTATAACAAGTGTACAAGATGTACCACGTGACTATACTACCGTAGTATGCTATATGAATATAAGTATGGATGAATGATATTAAGAGAATATTAAATCATATATTTTGTACAGGCTCCTCAAAATAAATGGAATTTTGACAGTTGTCAAAATTATTTAATTTTTTTTTATATTTTTAAATATTGGAATTTCTTTAACTTTTTTTTTTTATATTGGGTTTTGACAACCAATTTATTTTGACTTTTGAGTTTTGGGTTTTTCCTTTTGTATATCTGTTTGTGAAGACATTTATTAGCGTATCTTATCTTGCAATCCCACAAAAACCACATGTGCATTTAGAGTATATGGAAATCTAATCTCTTCTTTGTACTTTACATATTACTAGCCTTCCCTTCGGAAACCAACTAAGGCAACTGGTTAAGATGGGTGAGGTTTGGGTATAAATCTTAGATTTGGACCTGTAATTACTTAAACAAGTCATTGTCTATTATTGTGAGCTTGTAACTAAAGAGGATATTAAAGTGATTAATTGTATGAAGTCGTATTAAGTTAGCCCACAACCCTAACCCGTAGTGGCATCCCACTCTCGAGAGGGAAACAATTATAGAGTTAACAAAAAATTATAAATAAAAAATAAAAAAATCCCACACTCTGTAATATTGTATTTGTAACATGTAAATAAATGAAACTAACCATCTATTCGTCTTGTTGCATCTTGCTGCATATAATTTGCTAAACAGGTAGCTGTGTACGTGACATTTGGAGCAAACTCAGCTGCGCTTGAGGCTTCTGTGCTAGCAATAAAAGGCGCACAAGATTTTCAATGGATGAAGTTGTGCAACAAATATACAAGATTCTGCTTTCAAATTGGTGGGGCTTTGGCTTGTGGGTATGTGGCCTGTATCCTAATGGCTTGGATATCCCTCATCAGCGCTTTCAATCTCTTTAGGCTTTACTCACCAAAAAAATTCCTTCTGTTAAAGAGCAGAGCGTGACAGGTTTCTAAGCAAATATTGTATAAATTATGAATGTTTATCTATAAATGAATTTAATGAAATCAAATAAAGCTTTGACACCAAAAGCAATGGATACTTGTAAAGCAGACTTGTCAGAAGAGAAGGCACGCATTCGAGAAGAGAAGCAAATAGAATGGGAGTGACAGTTTTATTGATCACTTTAATATTCATCTCTAATTTTTAATACAAGAAATAGTCTAAACTATAAGTGAAATGGGAGTTTCTCGCACAAAGACTACCAAATATGTCTTGGGGTTCGAACTTAAGACCACTAATCTACAAGTCAATCTCATTTTCCATTGAGCTAGATCCCATTGACCTTGAATTCCCACCTCTATACCAAACAGAATAACTGCAAATTATTAAGTTATTTATGGGGCGAGATTTTAGGGGGGACATTTGAAACAGCTTCAAAATTGTGGCCACACCTCAAACTAAATTTGGGGTAAGAACTGCAGAGGGAAGCTTTCCGGGCCTGCAGCCCAGATCAAGAAAATATGGTTGATAAGCCCATTTAGGCCACGAGTCTGATGGGTCAACCAATCCATAAATAATTGGGCATCTCTCCACTGAAATTTCAAAAGTAGTATAAATTACTGAATGTGGGGGGAGTTGTATTTCCTTACTTTCTCTACTATTATTATACGACAGCTGACAATATTTTCTGTGAGTCTTCTAACATTCAGAAGATTTTTACTCGCTTTTCTCTTCTTACTATCTGGTGTATCAATTTCTAGTACACCTCGTCTATCTATAGAAGTAGCGCACCGGCTCAATTCACATCTTTTTTTACTCACTTAAGGCTTCAACCATGATTCATTGCGTTGTTGTAGGTTCAGTTTCAATACCACTTCTTCACTCTTCTGTCACATCTTTTTTCTTATTCTAAGGCTAGACTCTATGTATTCTTTATTCTAAGATCAATGTTGCTAGACTTGCTCCCTTTCGGAGTGCTCCATGTATTGCTTAAGCACTTTCTTCGATACTCAAATCCATAGTATATCCTCGAGTAAATTTTTGATGTGACTGTCACACAATCACATGGTGTTACAGTCAACTCATGTCATGATACATGTATTTATTCATTAATGTACCCTAGATTGGAAAAACATCAACTGTCATCCACCATTTATTCACACCTATTTTCCTTGTGCCCTCTCTCCTATATATCCATATTATTGGCACATGTTCTGCTACTTAATAAAACCTAAAATCTATAAATGCACATAAAAGTTGATACATTTACATTTTTTTAAATAATATATTTACGCCAAAGACCAAATAACTAGCATCTTATCAGCAATGGGTATCAGAATTATTCTGATTCCTTCTTCCTTTGTGTAAACTAACACAATGGGTATTAGAATGATAAATTTCTTATTTTCCCTGCATTACATATACAGGATAAAAAAATTATGGGAGTTTCATGCTAAAATCCGTAATCAAATACCCTCAAAACTAATCAAATCAACTAAAGGGAGTGGTTGATCCGATTCCAATTCCTTATTCTCAAATTCTTAACGGTGCGTTTGGATGAGGGAAATAAACTTAGGATTTTGACAAAACTCAGAATTTCTAAATTGACATGAACAAATTCCCGTGTTTGGATTAAAAAAAACATAAAAATTTAGAAATTCCGCTTGGGAAAAAACATGGAATTTGGAGATCATAAATCTCAATTTTAAATTCTATCTAAAAGTCGTTATTTCTAAAATCCCAAGAGAGATTCAGTTTTAAAAAAAGATAACTTTACAAATAAAGGTTAAATTTCATGTTTTAAATCTGTCACTCAAACAAGAAACTTTACAAATTTTAGAACATTAATTTCCATCATTTTAACTTCCGTCATTTATGAAATTCTTTGTACTTTTAAATTTCCTCATCCAAACGCACTGTAAGTTCCCCGATTCATGACTTCCCCTATATACCTTGTAAGTAAACATGCCAAATCTAATTTCATAATTTTTTTTTTTTTTTTTTTTTGCATTGCATTGCATGATTTTGAGGGTGCCTGATTTACCACTACAAGCAGGATCGGAACTATCTGACTGAACCTAACACATTTTGGCATCATCAACGTGCACATGTCGTTTAACAAATCTCATTTTCATTAGAAACCAGACAACCGTGAAAATCGGATTTGATGATTTAATTCAAACTTTTATAACATCACTTTCAGGTGGAGAATCTTACTTCATTTGGACCTCAAAACCCAAAACTCGAGATCAGTACCAGTTCCTTAGATTGAATTCCACTAAGATAATGACAACGCTTTAAAGCCCTCTTTGAGATCATGACACCAATGTATGGGTGTTGAAACATTATTGGGTTTCAGCCATCAACTTGTGTTGAAAGGACGTGGGGTCCCCCAAGCTTCCATTACGTGTGAAATTCTAACTGTCATGAAACCAACTAAGACTTGTCCACCATTAAGTTCAAACACATCAAATCTGAATAAAACTATGGTGATTAAAGCTGAGAGTACGTAGTGGTGTTGTTTTTGTTGCAGAAGCGAAACATTATCTCAAAGAAGTTATCACAATGACTTGCTTAAATTGACAACAAATTAATTTTGATGTTGAACATATGACAAAAATAATTGAAGAGGAGTTGCAGAGACGCGCGTGCAAAGGTAAATAAGGCAAACTATAGATTTAAGCTCCGAGCTCAAAATTAGGCCCATAATCCGTCGATTTGAAGAGAATGGCGTCACGTGTAAAACTCATCGCTTTGTCATGAGGTATGAGCTTTTTGGGACATCTAAGATCTTTTACTAGCCCGAAATTTAGTTTTAATGTCTTTACAGTTTTTGGAAACTTCGTTATTTTTCTATTTTAATTCCTTGTTTATTCCTAGGATTTCTAGAAGTATTTAAACAGATTTTACCCGTGGCTAAGGTTATGTTTTGTTATTCTAATTTATCAATAAACCTTGAGGTTTCCTCATATGTTCTTGGTGAATTCCAGAGTTACATGTTATACGCTAAAGTTCGATGCGTCAAATTCATTGACCTACACATGCATGAGTAGAGTCGTGCAATCTAAACATGTTTCTTTCCACTAATTTCGCTTAATTCACTATTTTATAGAGTCGTTGAAACTGATTTTTGTTGTCCAAAAAGTAGAGCATGAAAATATAAAAGCATGAGTTAAATGTTGTCACACTTTAAGACTAATGCATGCTGGATCATTTGTTTGGTTTTCTTTAGATTTTTATAAGCATGCTACATCATTTAAAACTCATCTAAAGACTAAAAACGTGACATTGAATCCACATATTTTCTCTTCGAATTTTTTCCCTCTCTCTCTCTCTCTCAAAGCGATGCTAGTCTTCGTCTCCTAATGCGTTATTATCTATAATGAAAAAAAATTAGTGGTCCAATTTTGATGGCTACAACTCAAAATGACTTTTTCGTTTCATAATAAAGTGAAATGAGTTGCACTGCCCGATATATAACATTGTGCTCTTTAAAGAGAGTTAGTTGTTAGATGATGTTGTAAACAATTAGATTGATCATTGAGTAAAATAGCTTTGTAAAAAGTCCGTTTCATGTAGATCGATCATAACAATCAATATGTGAAATAATCAAAGATGCAATTTCATTCACAAAATTCCCAATTCGCGAGGAGCGCATCAGATTTGTTACACAAATAGCATTACATTATGTTGAGGGGTCTAATATAATGAAAAAGGGTTTTGATTTGCAGACCAGTGACCTAAGGTGTTGGAAATTATATATTACAATATTTATTAAATATTATAATATTTAAATTTTAATGTGTGAATGAAAACAATTATTATGTTTAAAATATGAAAAGTCCCATAGCATACAAACCTGATTCTGGTTAATCAGATTTGTTACACAAATAGCATTACATTATGTTGACGGGTCTAATCTAGTGAAAAAGGGTCTTGATTTGCAGACCAGTAGTCTAAGGTGTTGGAAATTATATATTATAATATTTAAATTTTAATGTGTGAATAAAAACAGTTATTATGTTTAAAATATGAAAAGTCCCATAGCATACAAACCTGATGCAATTCAATTAAGGGAGTTACATCTTTCCTTTTGCATGGGTGGCGTCAATTAGTGAACAACCACCATTGCTATTCCAAAAAAGTCACTTGGGTTCTATATAAACCTAAGATATATGACATTCCAAAGTGGTGTTGAAAAGGAGTTTTCTCCACTCACGCTATGTTAGAGTATCAATCTTCATGTTTCCTTCCTAAGTGACTTGAGAGTACAAATATATAATTGGGTCTCCAGAGTTTGAAATTGAAGTGCTTCAATTTAGAATTATCGATTGTTGAATCATGGGATACAGACACCTATAGAACTACGAGCACAAGGACATGGGCGAAATCTATCTTTAGGATATTGCAATTCTTGCAAACCTCAATCGCTAAAGTTGTCATTATTTCTATTTGTGTTTGTTGATTTACATTAATTTCATGTCATTTGTTATTGTATTTGATTATAACAATTCTGTTGAGAATTATAATGATATTTAAATTCATATTTCCTACTGTTCCACCAAACTCCATGATACTTTGGTAGTGTGTGTGTGTGTGTGTGTGTGTGTGAGAGAGAGAGAGAGAGAGAGAGAGAGAGAGAGAAACCCGCCTCCTTCTTATAGTTTAGATGATCGTTTATATTCAAATTACATTACATTACTGAAGCACATCAAACGTTAATAGTTGATCATTTAATGTACAACTACAAAATTTTCCCTTCTATCTCTGTGGTTGTCACTACTAAACTTCATTATAAGTCATTGATACACCCATGGTCTATAATGATGTGAGCTACAAACTACCCGTAACTAAAGGGTGTTGGTTACGGATTAAACACAGATCATGTAACTCTAGTCAAAGTGGATATTGATATTAATTTTCTACCACCACTACAAGGAAAATCACTTTTAGCGACGAAACCAGTTGGTCGTTATTACATGACATTTCGTCGCCAAAGGAAAATAGCGACGAATATTTTTGGTCGCCAAGGTCATCGCTTTAAGCTCGTGGCTAAAAGTACCATGCGACGAAACATAATTTCGTCGCTAAAATATGTTAGCGACCAAAACAAGTCGTCGCGAATTAGCTCCAAGTTGGTCGCCTATAGAGAAGAAGTTGCCGCCAAAATACCAAAAATTCCCACGAAATGGAATTATTTAGCGACGAAATATATGTTTGGTCGCCAAAGATGGGAGTTGGTTTGTTGCATGCGTTAGTGGGTTTACAGAATGGGAGACAAACAGATTGGTCGCTAAAAACTGCTGTTGGATTGAACGACGAAAATAAATTCGTCGCCAAAAGTGTATAGAATTTTTTTTTTAAAGAAAAATAAAAATTTGTGTCAAACTTTGTAACAGAAAATTATTTAGTCCATAAAGTTTCACAAAAACACTAAATAGATGACATTAATAAAAATCGCATAATTCATGTTCAAAAGATACTAGTTGAAGCATACATCAATGTATGCTAGATACAAAAACCCCCAAGGTATGCTTTAGATACAAAAACCATCAAGTAGCTAGATGTAGAAACCCCCTAGAACCCCCCAAGGTATGCTAGATACAAAAAACATCAAGTATGTAGATGTACACACAACCTAATGAATATTTCCAATATCATCAAGATCCTCATAAACATTACGTGAACCACCACTATTACCTTGATCACCATCACAAGAAGAATCACCAATATGCTGGGATGGAACATCTAAATGTGAGGGTACAGGACCACATCCTTTCAACTCACCAACTGTGCCTTGAAGTTCCTCAACCTTTTTCTCTGTAGCAAAAGAGGAGGCAACTCGACCACTATAGGAACTCTCCACTCGGAGACTAGAACCCAAGCCTCGAATCCTCTTGCCCTTTGCAACCCCAAGTTCTGCAATCATGATCTCTAACTCTTGTGGGATAGGGAGTGCGATTTGATCTAGTGGAGTTCCTAAACTCTCTGCCACTTGTTGTTTGGCCTTCTTATACTCTTCATTCATCTTCCTCTACAAAAAGAAGCAAAATAAAGATATGTCAATATCATAAATTAGCAGTGCCAATTATCCAAATCAGTCACAAACAAAAATAAAATCAACTTGAAGCAAATAATAAACGGAAAAGGCACATAAAAAATGGAATAGATCTCTTTGTATATAGAGATTGCAGAAAGTTTGAAAATACTCACAGGTCTTATAAGATCTTTTTCTACATCTCCCCACAGCACAATACAAACAAGAAACTTCGAAAAACAGGGATTATAAATATTTGCCCAGCAACATGGCCCCCTTATAATTGGGCCTAAATTTTAACTTCTACGAGCACAATGGGTTATTAGAAATGAATTTGTTTAATTGGTTTTGGAATTGGGCCTCCAAAGAGGAAGAGAAGTACAACTGCAGGCAGCTCAGTTTCAAAACAATCTTAGCATGCACCTTTTTTTGGTCATCAATATATAAGATCATGGAAAATTTAGAAAACTTACACACATATCTTCTTTGTATTTCTAATTAATTAGTTCTATTTGCAATGGATAAAGTCTTTATATGATGCTAAAACCAAGGTACACAATAAGCATCTAAAATAATGGGTCGTCAAAAACTTGCATGACCAGTTGGCTGATTTTTTTATTTTTTTATTGCAAATTATAAACTAAAAAGCCATGAAGAGTACATGCATGTCACATATATATATATATATATGCAAGTCAGTAGTTAATTGTCAGCAGGTTTATGTATTCCTTACCCCTTTAATTTCAGCAGCCTCATTGATCGACAGGGTCTTATCCTTACACATACGCATGTTGCTCAAGTTGCTAATGTATGTGGGATTTTCACCCTTCTACATTTTCCCAACAAAAAGAAAATGAGAAATACTTGAAATTATTGCAATATAATAAATAAAGAAAGATTTCAAGTGACCTAAAATTATAAACCTCTTTAACACCTTCCATGTGTTTTAGGAAAGAATGTGACCCCATGTATATATGATCAAACTTTTTTTTTTTTCCCTGTTCTCAGCATTGGCCTTGCAACGTTTCTGTTTTGATTATATACATGAATTGTTAATTCTTTTTTTCTATTTGATACTTAGAATAAGTTCCCAATCAAAAAATGAAAACTGCAGATGTTATGAGACATTAGATACCTGATATTACTCATTTGTTTACAACGTGTCAACAAATAATGTCACTCTTCTAGTCTCCTTCGAGTACCAAACATCTTTTCAGGGGGAGGTGTTGCTGCTCGTGCAAGTCAGGATCCGTTAAGTCCACATCAAACATGAACTAATATCAATTAACCATAAACAAAACAAGTATTAGTTATAATTTTTCAATGCAAATGGAAACATTGAAGGACATCTTTCTCACCCTTGTATATATTGCTACAAGCTTTTTATTTGCAAGTCCCTGAATTATGAATTAAGTTGCACATACTACAAAGTAGTATTAGATAAGATTACCTGCAATCCCAATGCCATATCTTTCTTAGTCTCCAAGCTCGCTTTTTTCATTCCTAAAACATTCAATGGAGCTTTATTGCGAGTGATTAATCCAATCTCAGAGACAAACATTTTCTAAGCCTCAATAGTTGCCACCAATTTCTGGGATGGATCCATCCGTATTGGAAACAAACTCTTCCTCTTTTTAACAACATCACAAGTGCCAGCTCCCACAGTTCGGCAACGAGTTTTCTTCCCCTGTGAAGAAGTTTGAGTATGCGTGCCCTCATCTAGAAGACAAAAATAAAAAAATCAGTAACTAGAGTGCACAAAATAAATATATAAAAATTAAGGGCACAAATTATTGTATCAGTTATCCCGTTGGCGAGAACCCCCTCCCGAGGCTGATGAAGTACCTTGTTGTGGCTGAGTTGATTGTCGTTGTGGCAGCTGACATGCTCAAGTGGCTGTGGTGGTAGTAGAGTTGAAGTTTTTCTTCTTCTTATTGTTATTGTTGCTTAAGGTAGTAGCCCTCTTAAGTGTCATTCTGCACATTTACAAACACAAACAAAGAGAGAATACATAAACATGCTACTAGATCATTCCCTAAAAAACAAAAAAACAAATGATTGAACATCATACTTCGGCTGTTATGACATCGATTCTCATCACAAACATGCTTGAGATAGAGGAATTATTCATCAAAAAATGATTGAACATCTCTAACGCGCCTTGTCTCCATCTCCTTATACCTCATATAATGGGCCTTATCCAATTCAATCGGTGATGACTTGAAGCAGTTCCAAAATTTCATAACATGATTAGATAAAACACTTATATAGATACAAGCAAATAACTCTTTCACAGGAAAATTATAAAAAGAGAGGTTCCACATTAAATATGTTTTTTAAGGGTAAGTATCATGGTAACAATTTTTTTTTTATACAATTCTTTCCACATTATTTTGCACAACTTAGCTAAACCCATGAAACCAGTAAAAAAAGAAATGAAGGCAGACCCAAGTCAGAAAAAAAGAAGAAGCCAGAAGCCAGAAGCCAGATTTTTAGCTATCCATACCTCTAAAGCAAATATAGCCTCTTAAGCAAGTAATTCAAACACCCTATTGTAAAAAAGAAGAATTTTAAAAAAAAAAACAAATCTGTTAGACACTATATTTTTGGAGGGCTTAAGTCCAGATTAGTATTCAAACTCAAAATAGTATGCCTTCGCCCTCTAAGTTTCACTACTCATCATGAAACAAAAACATTATTTTTCTTAGTTAACTCAAAATAGTAACATAATAAGACATCACAGGAAGCACCAAATATCCAAGATGAAAGCCTCAACAGAAAACCAAATGGTTCAAAGGAATATTGTAGTCAACGCATGCACTTTATATAGTTATAACATGTACAATGAATAAAATCAGGCTTAAGGTCACATGTCTCTCGTGTAGTATATGAATGATCTGAAACTAGTAATTAGGCTCTTCATCTCAATTCCAGAACAAATTATTATTCTTTACAGTTTTTAATTATATATGCCCTAAAGGATGATAAAAACCATTTCAAATTAACAAAAATTTACCCTTGAAGCTAATTGAATTACCTTGCATAAAATTCAAGCTACCAGTGATCATCACATAAAGCCAAAATAGTTTGTTAAAAAAGAAAAAAAGAATAAAAAAGGTGGCTGGAAGAGCTTGAAAAGGATTTCCAAAACAACCAAACCAGCATTGATGGATGATGCTCCATCAGTTAAATTTTATCATCCAATTAAGTGGTACTACACTCAGACACCAATACTATAAGGGAAAGAAAAATAATTGCTAAACTGACGAGTTAATCTATGGGACCATGACCCTGCAGATAGCTTATATATAAATATAGAGACAACTCTACAGCTAGCTTATATCTAAACTATAAAGAGAACTCAATAAGCTACATTGGCAATAATAATAACAACAACAAAACCATAAGCTCACAGACAAAGGCAAAGAAACCTTGAAAGGAACACGCACCCACATGACCAACTTCCAACTTCTAACTTTTAACTTAAATTATATAAATGAATTGTTACATTCTTTCTTCCCACGGATAGTAAAGAAATTCAGATTTAATCTAGAAGTATCAAGCAAACATTCATGACTTGGAAAACAATCAATCAGACTCAAAGCATTAAAACATAAAAAATGAAATAAATACTGGATAGGTGTGCAAGTGAATCATCTCAAATTTGACTCAGAACCCACATCAAATGGAAAACAGGGCATTCATATCAGACACAAAACCCTACTCAAATTTGACACAGAACCCACAATAACTACTTGAAAAAGGAAAAGTCATTTTATTCAGAAAACTTGGACAATTGAATGTTCAAGCATTTAAGATATCAAAAAGGAAAAATCAAGCACTGAAATCAGGTCCGATTTAAATTCCTGGGTATTTATTAATGATTTTCCTTGGTTATTTTCTCAACAACCAAATGAAATCTACAACTGAAAATCAGTGCTCAAAAGAAAATGAAGGAAAGCGAGACAAGGTAGACTCACCAGAAGCTTGCCGCTGAAACACATAGCGAGGAGGATTTTGGAGATGGAGTTTTCATATGGCCATCGATTTCTGACACAGGTATGGAAAGGCATGCGAGATGGAGGATCTCTTTGCCGACATCGGTGGAGGATTGCTCTGTCGACGTCGGTGGAGGATTGCTTTGCCAATTTCAGAGCAGCGGAGAGTGGGTCTCTGAGGAAATAACGAGTTGGGAATTACTTATTTTTTATTTTTATATTTATACTCTCTAGATTAGCCCCAAAAACTATTTGGTCGCCCTTAAGCTAACATATATAAAACGAAGTCGTTTTATGGCTTAAATTTTCCAAGCACGATGGTCTGCGACGAAAAACAAGTGGTCGCCGACCCCACGAAATTTTTAAGCGCGAATTCTAATTTAGCGACCAAATATTATACCTTAGCGACCAAATATTTTCGTTGCCAAAACTTTTAGAGTTTCGCGCGAACACAATTCAGAAATTCGCGACCAAATATATATTTGGTCGCCATGTCCTAGTCTAGCCACCAAAAGCTTTCGTCCCCCTTTCAAAGAAATTAGTCTCTATTTAGTTGACTCAAGTAATGACGGATGTCTGAATATCACGAACCCTTTGGCGACCAACTGAAAATGTTTCGTCGCTGATGTTTCTTTTTGGCCACCAAAATATGGTTCGTCGCTAAATATTTCGTCGCAAAAAAGGTTTTTCCTTGTAGTGCACAACAGAGAGTGTTCGTGACCAATAAGTGGTAGATACTAGATCCCATCATGTCTTCTCATCCTTGCAAAAGTCTTCCTCCCACCCATTAAAATATTAATATTTTTTTAAAAAAAAAATCCGTGGCCTATAAGAGCAACTCCACCCCAAAGGGCTAAGGCTAAGGCAAGGGCTGCCACTATTCACGTGAATAGTGGCAGCCTTGCCATTTGTGGTTCCACCCCAAAAGGCTAAGGCAATTACTATTCACTTCAATTTATTTTTTATTTTTATACTTTAACCATTAATTTTGATAAGCTTTTTGGATAAGATTTTCGATTGTCAAGTGTTAAGTGTTAATATTTATAGTAAAATTCTCACCTAAAAATCAAGATAACATTTTTGGATAAAATTTTGAAATCAAATTTGGTGTGGAAAGTGAATAATATTGGTAGGTATGTATAGAAAAATTTTCCAGAATTTTTTGATATTTTTTTCAATATTTTTAAGCCAAAAATTGGACAACCTTTGGATTGGGCAAAATTTTTTGATCAGAGGCTCCAAGAGAAGCCACGTGGCCTGTAACCATTGGGCAATGTGGGCTGGTGGGTCAGTGCTGACATCAGCGGCTGATTTTTAAATTTTTTTAATTGAAAATCAGCTGCTGATGTCATACTGACGTCAACAGCCCAGTCAATTTCTGCATGTGGCCTTGCCCGGATTGGTGGGTCCCATACCTTACCCGAACTGGATTTCTTGCGTTGGAGTATGAAACTAGGCTTGGGAGGGCCTGTTGCCAGGGCAAAGCCCTGGCGCTAGAAGTGCTCTAATTGGATGCATTGCCCCTTGGCGCTAGAAGTGCTCTAATTGGATGCGTTGTAATACAATTCAAATTCCAATTCACTATTTTGTTCTACCACAGTACAGGAACCTTGCAAAAGTACCGCTAATTTCTTTTGTTATTACGTGGATCGAAGGCCATAAATTAATTCTCTTTCAAATTATGTATATAAAAAAAATGGCTTTATAATTAAACAATTGTCACATTCACAATGAGGAAAAAGACAATTGCTTATTCAAACAATTGTCCTCCATATTCAAATGGAGGACAAAGACAATTATCTAGCACTGATGTGGAGGGCTTTACTACAGTCCAAACTAGTACTCAATGCAAATACCACACTCATTGGTTCATCATAATCCATATTTAGTTGACCCAGGAAGTGATACATTTGGCACATTAGGTGGTGTAGCACCACTTTGTACGCCGTATGAATGGCTATTTGTCATTGTTCACATTGAGTCATATTTGTACCGGGTGGCATTTTAAATCGAAAAATCGAAAAACCGCAAAAACATATCGACAATTTACCGCAATAAAACCGCAATAGCGGTAAACTGAACCGCATTTGCGGTATTAAGAACCGAACTGCATTTGCAGTTGCGGTTGCGGTATTTTATTTTCAAATTTTGCGGTTACCACAAACCGCAAAGTATAGCCGCACGGATGATGAGGTTGAATTCTACAAGGAAATGGAACATATGACAACTTGTAAGTAATTAGTTTATTTATGCTAATGTTATTTATGCTTCTTCTTATAATAAAATGTACTAAACTATATTGTTTTATTTGTAGATAACATTGGTGCTCAAACAACACAACGGGGTTCTTCAAATCCACTCACCACCAACACTTGAGTTTGTAACATTTGTGCATTGCATTTTCCTTTTAGTTTGTAACTTTAATTAACTTTGAATTGGATTTTTCTTTTTGGTTGTAACTTTAATTCATTTTGCTTTACATTTTCCTTTTGGTTTGTAACTTTAAAGGATTTGGAATTGGAATGCTTGAGAAGTTTAACTTTAATTGGAATGCTTGGAACTGTAACTTTAATTTTCTTAGGTTGTGAATACTCGAGAAGTTGAGGAGATTGTGAATTTATATATGCTTGAGAAATTGAGGTTGTGTATTTATTTATTTAGATTGTGAATTTATATTTTTGTGAATGCTTGAGAACTTGCGATTTTAAACCGCTAATTCGCGGTAACCAACTGCATTTTGCGGTTTACCAACGCGGTCAGTTTGAGGTTTCAAAAATCACCAAACTGCAAATAGTCGGTCGGTTTGCGGTTTGAGTAAAAATTAGCGGTTACCGAACCGCAACCACCCCTAGCTAATACAAGGCTCATTGAGTTTTTTTATTGAGAGGGGCGATAGCACACTAAACTTACACAAAATAAGGATGCTAGGACTTGAACCCAGGACCTTTCCTGAGGAGAGCATTTGCTAAAAACCACTACAAGTGAGTCCTTTGCACCTAAAAATTACTTCGTGTGTTAGAGTTGTACCTTACATGTATGGATCCTCCACAAAACCACATTTCCTCAATCGACATCACTAGTGTTTCGGTTTTGTTACAATAAACAACCTCTTATTTTTCTTGTAACCATAGATAGCTAGCTCACATAAAGGTTCATTTGATAACTATTTTAGTTTATGTTTTTTAAAAATTGAAAATCTGAAACTTGTTTTGTAACCAATTTTAGTTTAAAAAAAACTAAAAAAATTGAAAACTATTCAAAAGCTATTTGATCACTGATTTCAATTTTATGTGGAAACTTGAAAATGAAAATTTTGGGGTCAAATTGAGTTTTGGATGGATTGTAAACTTGGGAACGAAAGTGCATGTTATAAAGAGTTTGTAGTATTTTTTGGTGAAATTTTTGTAGTTATAATGAATTTTTGTGAATTTTGGATTTGGAGGTCCCGAAGCTCAAACTGGGTTCGCATCCACGTCCAAGTCGGGAAGTCCCAAATACCGATCTTCGGTAACTAGAGTGCAAAATACATAAAGATAAAGATGATTTTGCAAACTAGATTTCACTCTTTTGAATACAGAAAACAAAAAATGTTACCAAACATGTTTCAATTTTCAGTTTTCAGAAAACGTGAAAATGAAAAGTTTATCAAACGGGCGCCATGATGACCACCACAAGCCTGCATGTGGATCCGTTGCTGCCAAGAAAAACAATTAGAGCATCTCCAACCGATATGTCAAAAGTGCCACATAGATATTTAATGGCTAGAAATAACATCTCACATTACTCCAACCGAATTGTCAAAGTTGATGTGGAATGAAGGCTAGATGTTCAGCAGTTACTTTTGACATCTCAAAAGCAAGATGTCAAATGAATATTTTATTAGTTTTTAAAGATAGCTGGCTATTACTTTCATTTATTATTTTACTTATTTTATTTTATTTTCTTCTTTATCTTGAATGATTTGACTGTTACAATAATTATTTATTTGACATATCGGATAAGGGTGTAAAACTGTGTAAATGTCAAATTGCCACATCAGCCATTAAATTTAAATTTGATGTTTGGTATTTGACATCTCCCTTGGAGATGCTCTTAGAATGATCCAATTCTGACAAACATGACGAACAATAATATGAATCCTCCTCGGAAGGGAGCATATTTTGCTAAAATCTTGACAACATCATATTTATTTCTCACCAAAAAACACAATGGGAAAACTCATTATGACTTGCAAGCATCTAATGAATGACCATTATCGTTGGAGGAAATATTTTTACTCACCACTTTAATTTAAGGTGTATGTTCATTACCTTTTTTAATATTTAACACGTGTTCATAGGCATAATCGTAGTTAACTTTTTACTAAACATGATTATGCTTATGGACACGTGTCAAGTGCTGAAAAAGATGGTAAGTATATACCTTGGATTAAAGTGGTGAGCAAAAATGCTCCCATCATTGAAACCCAGCAATTGGTGGTTGGCAATTGATTAATTAATACTCATGCAGCTGCACTGAAATCAAGTTACTCAACATATGAAGTTCTTCTTGCCTACCTACCCACATCGGTTTCTTATGCCTAAGAGAGTAATAACATCAGTTTCTTATTTTTACCGAAGCAGAAAATGAATTTTGACATAGTGCGCGCGCATATATATATATATATATATATATATACATATAAAGTCACAATGGCATACTCAACAGTGCCATCACTTTTTTGCTTTCATATATATATATATATATATTGACACTGTAAAAAACAGATGGAGTACAAGAACTTCGGTGATGATTATGATTTTGAATGTTTTAGTCATGTGGTCATAAACTGGGGATTATCCAGTACAGTTTTTCAAGGATCCAATTAATTTATTTGGCACAAAATTGTAGACACATACAGTAAACTATCATGATGATCATACATATATACCTGGATGATTAAAACTGTTTTCCCATTTTCGCTAATTTTGTAAGGTGGATTCTTGATTTTTTCTACAAAAATAGATGATATCGATGCAGATCATGAGACAACGTTGGGAATAGTAAGTTCTTAGCTTATAGGTTTTCATTCCATCCACCGAGGTTTATATAAGTCATGTTTTTATAGTTGATTATACATCAACGATTGACATTTGTTTATACGAGCGACAGAACTTAGCACAATGTTCTATGCGTGCTTATATATAAATAAAAACAATTGTACCAAATAGTCTTACATGTTATGATAACAGACAATAAGAGGATTTATAAAACAACTTATTTCGTCGAAGCATTCCAAGGAATTATGCTTGAACAAAAATATACTCATTAATTGAGTTGAATCATGAATTTATGTCTTGTATGAACAAAACATGTTGGAACTTACAATGTTCGAAACAAGAGGAAACCATACACTGCACTATCTCATTAGTTTTGTTCGTTCGTGTCTTTGGTCCTCACTCTCATTTATTTTCTTCATAAAAATATATAATAATATGATAAATTTCCAGAATCTAATTTGAAAATTTAACATATGAAACTCCATCACATCATAAAGTAATTTGAAAATTTAATGTGTGCAATTATTTAACTTAAAGCCTTAAAGACAAGTCAAGGTGCCCAATCTCCTCCTCAACATTATTCTCAGGCCTATATCCACAGTTCATATGGCCAGCAAACCTACCAGCATGTCCTTGATGTTCTTTCAAACCACCAAGATTATGTGCCTCGTGAATTTGCCTTGGATGTCTTGAATCGCTGAAGCTATTAGACCCTGCAGGCCTCTGGTTCGAGCCGCCATGAGCTCGGGCAGCGGAGCTTAGCTGCTCTCTGCTTTTCTTGGCTAAAGTCCGCTCGAGCTTGTGAGCATTTTGGTGGCCTCCAAGTGCTTGTGAGCTGTAAAACTTTCTCTGGCAATAGTTGCAAGAAAACACACGCGGTTGTTCTGACGGACTGAAAGATGATGAGGAAGACGTGTATGATGGCTCCAGGACAAGATCTAAATTCATTTGGTCGTTGGGTAGGCTTAGATGAAGAGAAGTATTGGGCTGAAAATCCATGAGAGAGAGAGAGAGAGAGAGAGAGAGGTTGAGGAGCAAGCAAGGTAACTAGGCTAGGGACGATTGAAGAGAGGAGATTAATGTGAACTAGAGGGAGGGTTTTTCTTGGATTATATCATGAGGCTTAAAGCATCACCATTCCTGTAACCACAAATAGTAAATGAAGTGAAATGGAGGTGGCCTTATAATAGTGTCTCTATGTGTGTGTGTGTGTGTCAGAGAGAGAGAGAGAGACAGAGACAGAGACAGTTTGCTGCAAGGATCAGTGGGGAATCGAAGGGTTGTCGCCTCCATTAATGGCAGCATTACAATCTCCTGTCGGTCCATGCGAAATAATTAATTCTACAGCGTTCCTTTTATAACTAATTAGAGGATAATAAACTTACCAAATTACAGGATAACAAATCGCGTTGTTAAACAAATACTTATATTTTTCGACTTTTAAACCTCAAGGCAAGAACTAAACTTAATTCATAATTTACAAGGAACTTGTAGCTCAAGTGATTAAGAGCATTTACTCTACTGAACTTAAGGTCTTAAGTTCGATTCCCCTCTTCTTTAATATCGCTTGTATCAAAACTTAATTTGTAATTCAAATTCGTTGAAAATATAAACATCTAACAATATAGCAAGAGAATGGTAAACTTAATTTATTTGTTCTTTATAATGTAAAGAGCTTTATTTAATAAATATCATGTACTATCTCCTGCAAAAGATTTGATTTATTTACCCATCTAATCATGGGACCAAGCTTTTTTGACAATTCCCTATCTCCCTTATCTCTAAGAGTCTAGAGATGATGCAAGATCTTATCAAATTTCTATTATAAGTACTTAATGGCAAACAAGATAAACCATCTTAACTAGTCTAAACAAGGAACAATAATTGATATATAATCACCGTGTATAATTAATTGATCAAATACCACCGTCATGATGTTTGGAATTTCTACCATCTACATGTACAAGTCTTAGGTTAATGGTCAGAGTTGTCAAAAGACATGTTGAATTTCTAATTTCTTTATGTTTGGAATTTTATTATGAGCAATTTCATGGCTCTTTCTTTCTGATGATTCACTTTCAAAGTTCAAAGTTCAATTACGTACGTCAATCTAATGCCATATAATATCCACTTCCTGAATTCATAAGATAATTGTATAAGCATGCTTTCTGTCTGCTGGTAGGCAAATTACAAATTTGGGATTTTGTTTGTCTTCAGAATTAACGTTTTGCGGTTTTTTGCACATGACATGGTTGTAGGAAGATTATAAAATTTCTCCAAGGAAGTGCTAAGAATAGTGTATATATACAGAGAGTTTTCATTGAGGAATTTCTCAAATAAGTGTATTTGAGGGACATTCTTGTAAGGCGTACTCCGCATTGTATTTCACTAATCCAAATCGTCTATTTTGTAGATATTCATTTAAAAATCATATCTATAAAAAATAACTTGAATCCGATATCATTGACCACTTAATTAAATTACATATATATCATATATGTTATTATTATATTAACATTGTGTATGTGGAATAGTTACTGATCACATTATAACAAAAATAAAATTTACTTATAAAATAAATTATACTATCAACTAATACTTAGTTTAGTGATGTTTCTATTTCAAAAGATGAAAAAGTTTCGAATTCGATTCCTTCTCCGTCATTAATTAAAAAATAAAATAGATGAATCCTACGCGGATCTCACCTCTCTAAAGAGTATATATGCACTATACTAATAGTTTTGCCATTACCGAAGGGTGGGCCTACATTTTTTTGGCAAGCAGCAAGTTCAACCTGTTTTTAGTTTTTGTTATGCTAACTAAGTTTTAGTCTAACTAATGATATTTTGTTTTTTTTTTTTTTTTCAGAATTACTACATATAATATCCAGAGGACCATAAGCGAGCCGAGCACATGGGTTAAGGGATATAATAGCACTGGCAGACAAATTAATTCCACTGTGTGCTCCCAAAGAGGTGGTAAAATATAGTTCAGGTCAAGGTATAATCTTGTTAATCATAAACAAACATAATAAGAAATTGCATTACACCATGATTGTGGGATCATAATCTTGCAGGTCGGCAATGATTGCGGTGAACTTTGTCTTTGAATCCCAGACACAGCAGAAACCAAGAAACTGCGTACTCTTTCTGTGTCTTGCTAATCCAAAATCGCCATAAGAGATCTTTCCAAGGAACATTAATTCCTCCCTCTTGAGCGACCTACCGTTATCTGTCCCTCTTCAAGTACTTTAATAATCCCAAAACACATGGGAGTGTATGAGACTCAATCATCAACTTATATTCTACACATATATGCATTACGAACAGTGGATTTTCCTTTCTTCTTCTCTTTCATTGGCTGCTTGGACACTTATAAATGTTGATAATTGGTTTAACAAACACATTTTGGGGTGGGCCTAGATGGGTGGGATTCATAAAAAATAGCTTGAATTCAACTTCAATCAAATTCAAGTCAAGCAACTAAACGAGGCCTGGATTACAATTTCATCAGTAATATATATAATTTTAGAAAGAAAAAACCCTAGTTGCTACAATCAAGTTTTGTTTAGTTTCTTTTCATATTTTTTATCAATCAAGTTTTTTTTATGAGCAGGATTTATAATCCTAGTCAAATGTTTGGCGGTCTAAAAACAACCTGGATTGGATTATGTCTAATCCTACTAGACCTAAATGTAGTAGCATTATAAATCATACCAAAAGGGTTGGGATTAAGTTGGATTGCATTATGTCTAATTCTGTCAGGCCATGTAAATATTTTGTTAATCCAACCCTTAATTATGTGTACTACCAAACACATCATTGAATTAGTATTATCCATCTTAATTCAATTCTACCTTATGAATCAATCCAATCTCATTCACCAAATATGTCGTTAGAGAACTTGAAAAATGAAATTAAATAAATTAGAGAGTCACATGGAAAAGTGGCATGTATATAGACAAGAGCAATTGAGGTGAGGAGCCTCCAGTTTTGCGTTTGGATACGGCAATATCTTATGAAGATCAAAGTAAGACGAGGATGGTAGTGGACATGTTTGTGTTTTGTCGGCTTTTTATAGATTAAGGTGGGTTCATGGACGGCCTGAGTCCGATGACTCATTTGCTTTTATTTTCTGCATACACGTGGATAATGATTCTTACTGTGCTTCGCTCATCAATCGAAAGTCCATGAGTCCGATGACTCATTTGCTTTTATTTTCTGCATACACGTAGATAATGACTCTCACTGTGCATTGCTCATCATCGAATGTCGTACGTCATCCATTTTACTATGTTCCATATCCATCTCTCTCTCTCTCTCTCTCTCTCTCTCTCTCTCTCTCTCTCTCTCTCTCTCGTCTGGTATACATATATTCTTGTGGATGTGGATTTCAGCTTTGTGTAGAGTCATGATATGTGGTTGGAATCAAACTCGCGTGAGCTCCAAAAGGATATAAGACCTCATCTCTTTCAAAGCCTTTGATGTTGAAACCCAACTTTGTATTTTAGTGCTGCTTGGCTGCCATGAGTTAGAGAAAGTAGGATCCTGCTTCAATCCACTTTCAATTGGCTCCCCACTTTCTGCACTTTATTTTTGTTTCATCTCTGGATCCATCAATTGAAAAGGTTTAACTATTGTAGGGTGCTTGGTGTCGAACAAATCATAAGAGGGTTTCTAAAAGTCTCTTCTCTTGTTATTAAGAAAAGGCTTAAATGAAAAAATGATCTCTGTGTTTTACTATATTGACCAATTTAGTCCTTATATTTTTAATTTGACCAATTCAATCCTTGTGTTTATAACCGTTAGTCAATGTTGCTAATTCTGTTAAATTTGTTATTGAATAAACATGATAAACCCTTTTTTTTCTTTTGAAAACCTATAAACCTTTTTAAAATTAATAATAAAAAAACTTAATGAATCTAAAAATATTAAAAATTCATTAAAAGTAAATCATAATATAACTAGAGAAAAGAAAGAACTTGAATAAAAGTAGGATTGGGTTGTCCGAGAAAGGAGGGTCTGCCCAAGGAGTGGAGACGATGGAAGGAGGGTGATGACAGGAGAGGCAAGGCCGGCCTTGTGCCTGGGGCCCGACGGAGACGGCTTACAGCCTCGGATCAAGGGCCTCAAATTATATATATAATTGTTCAAGCCCATATTAAATGGATTTTTTGAGAGTTTAAAAATACAAGGGACCACATAATAACCACTTTAAATCTTTAACAATACAAGGGCCCACATTTAAGAATTAAAATTATTAAAAAAAAAATCATTTTTTTTTGGGAACAACAAACATCCAATTAATCCAACACTTTCTTTAAAAAAAATGTTTTCTTCTAGTTTGGTGACTTTTGTGTTCTCAACAATGGAAGTTGATGATAGAGAAGATTTTTTAATGGAGCGTGATGGAGAAGATGGGTTTGGGTTTTTTCATTTTTTTCGTTTATTTTTTAATTTTTTTTGTTTTCACAATATTTTTCAATATAATAATATAAAAATTCAAATAGTAAGTCACGTGTCCTTCACATGACTTTTTGGATGAAAAAATTAATGAAATTAGAAAATTTTGACTATAAGGGCTAAATTGACTGTTTTAATTAATTCGAGTCAGTTAATTTAGGAGGTTTAGTTTGATTAGGGTCATAGTTCAAGGAGTAAAACAGCTGAAAAAATCCTTTAATTAATTACTGCACTTCAAAGGATGACCAAATGCAAACCAAATACTAAGACACACCTCTTTTGGAAACTTATTTTTCATTCACTATAGAAATTAAATAACATTTAATAATATATAATTTCCAACAGCATATAGCATTGATATGTGTTTCATCTTCACACATATGAGGCAGTCTTGATATTTTCCTATTAACTTGTCACCTTGAAACCCTAATTGGGTAGGCCTGCAGCCAGCCTTGCTCTCAAGTCTTTTCTCAAGATTTTGCCAGAAGGTGCTATGGGTATTTTGTCTGTGAAGAAAACTCGACCAATTCTCTTATAGTACACCACCTGCACATATAACACGTAACAATTACACAATCACAAAAAAATTACTTAAAAAATTTATAACCTGTAAGAAAGTATATGTGCACACATAGGGCCGCCTAGAATTTTCAGCTTGACTTCCGTCTCATTTTAAAAGAAAATTAAAGTTGGAATCTCCTTCATAATGTTAAAAGAGATCGAGTTTAAATCTCTCTTCCTCCTTCGTTGATAAAGAAAAAGGATTGATCGTTCGTAAAATCTAATAATAAATAAATAAATTGAAGAAAATATTCAAGGTTATCTATCTAATTTTTTTTAATTGATAAAATGGGGGGGACAAGCCCCAAAAAACCAGAACCCCTAACCAATACAAATTAAAAGGCAAGGCTATCTATCTAATATTTCGGTGATAGAGAAACCTAAAAGCGGATAGGGATGCATGTATCTAAAAGTCAATTTCCATAATTATTTTCACTATTAGAAGAATCGACTAGTGACATTTTTTTTTGGGTCTCAAACCAGCTGGACAGTTGACAACGCCAACATTATGCCACGTGTGTGTTCTTGGGGAAACCTAATAATATCTAACTTGAGCTACATAATCCAATTAGCTAGCCAATGAAAATTAAGCAAAATAGGTTATTAGTTCAAGCAACATGTATTATGTGGTATTCATTTGCAATGTCTAATGTGATTGAATAAAAAAGGGTACCTGTTTTGAGATGTATTGCTTGATGTCCTCTTCGGAGATCTTGGAACCGTTTGATCTTACAACAAATGCAACAGGAATTTCTCCTGCAGCTTCATCTTTCATACTGAAACCAACACATATTAAACAAGTCATTAAAACTTTACATTGTTCACGATTGGTCTACCTAATAACCCAAAAACTATTTGCATCACAAATCTGAAATTATATATACGCCTATGGGAAAAACCACAAAAATTTCCAAGTAAATTTTGTAGCTCACAAGTTCGAATTCTCCGCCTACCCATCTCTGAAGTTTCAATCCCCACCCTTTATTAAATGGGTATCCCATTCCAACTAAAAATCTTGAGCCCCCATTATACAAACGGGTCTTATCTCTCTACAACGACAATATTACGTACGACAAAAACTTGCTTGTTACGAGAGATATTTTTATCAGAATAAACGAGATATACACCGGTCCATATTGAGAAAAAAGACTTTCATGAAACGGTGATAGCATTATTTTGTTATCTTTGACTAATAACACTATGACACTCATGATGACACTTACACATGACATAGCATTATTCGTCGGAAATAATAAAACAATGCTATCTCTGTTGCAATTAAGGTTCAAATCTGCTTTGGGAGCTGCCGGCTAATAAAAGTACAAACATGGTCCACTAATAAAAAGCATGAAGTTTTGTCTAACATATAGAATGTGGTAGCGTGTAGGGTAACTTACGGTACAACAGCAGCATCTGAGATGTTGGGGTGGGCAATCAACATGGCTTCAAGCTCAGCGGGGGCCACTTGGAAACCTTTGTATTTGATGAGTTCCTTTAACCGATCAACGATGAAGAGCTCATCATCATCATCGATGTAGCCTATATCACCTGTGTGCAACCAGCCCTCTTTATCTATGGTTCTCTCTGTGGCCTCAGGGTCATTAAGGTAACCTGCATCACAAATAAGCCCCAAGCTATGTTAAGTTTATTTGAAAATTAACTTTTGGGTGAACAAAATTTAACAAAAAGAAAAAAAAAATAATAACTCAAATCATACACTTTATGTGGTCCTCAAGCAAGTACTGTAGTTATAATACATGTGATTTGAAGACCCAGAAGCCCAGTAACCATGTGATTGGAAAATTATTGGTTACTTTAAGATTAAGAGACTGCTCAACTACATCTCCTACTCAAATGAATTGATGTGTACTATATTGTTAGGCATGCATGTCTATTTACTTAGAATTTAGGAAGTAATGAATTGAGAAAGTAAGAAATATGAGAGAGATGAATGATTACGGGATCAACTACCTACCTAATCAATCTAATTGCTAATTTTTCAAAAATTGAACTATGAATTCTAATGTGAAATTCACTTACTTTTTTATTCCGTATATTTTTGTTAATGCATAAGAAGTCAGAAATCGAAATCATTTTAATATTCATGTATTAATAAAAGCAAAAAAAAAAAAAAGTCGAAATAATTCCAATATACTAAAATAAATAAACATATTAGAAAAATGTTTGACATACAATTTACCACCTAATTCTTTTTGTAAATGATAAATAAAAATGCATGGGGTCATGTCGAAAATGTGGGTCGTTTAGTAAATAATCAAGTGTTGGCAAGGACCATAGACTCGGTCAAGTCTTTGCAAGGCCCATTCACCAATGGTTTCGTGCACCCCAAACACAACCAATATATTCCCTTTCACCAATAACTTGGTCTACCCAGAAAATAAAGTCTTAGCAACTTCTTTATGTGCATTTGTACACTTCTTCTTCTCCAATTTTGCAAGTTGACTTTTAAATCAAATATCAGATTACTCAGTCATACGTTTCTAGATTTGACAGCTGGTTTCCTATTTTATTTGCCGAACAAATATTTTATATATACGTTAACTTCGCAAAGCAACCCGTGCATGAAGAGACAGATAGATACATGGAAGGCAGCAAAATTTAAGAAGAAAATTAACTAATATCGGATTTATAATTCATGCTTAGCTCATGTATTAAAAATATAAGAAAATTAATTTTTAATTACATGTAATTGTCTAGGGTTTACCTTTCATGATTTGGCTGCCTCTGATGCAAATCTCCCCAGATTGATTTCGGGGAAGCGAAGCACCAGTATCGGGGTCCACGATCTTCATCTCAGCATTTCTTACGACGGTCCCGCATGCACCTGATTTTATCTCAAATGGTTCCTTTGCAAATGCTAAGCACATTGACAGCACGGGTCCCGCCTCTGTCATTCCATACCCCTAATATAAAGTTGGACATTACACAACGTTATTTCATTTTTTGTAGGATCGTTGTCTAAATTCAAATGTACTTTTGCTAAGACATTGTTTGGAGTTGACAACGAAAAACATCTATTTGGGAGTGCTTTTAACAATGTCAAAATCACTTTTTGATAAGCAAAATTGTTTCATAAGACTAGGACCTCAAGGGTCCAACGTAATCAACGGGAAACATCCAAAGTACATATTATAATCCAAATTAACACTCAACATGCTTGACTAAATCCAACCCAACAATATCATTAGTTCTACTCAAACCGTCTTTGTTAAATGAACCATATTATATGACATGTAATATATATATATATATATTTAATTAATTACCAACTTATCACAAAATTGATGTAACAAGTGTAATAACCAGATTGTCACATAATTAATATGGTCTAAAACCGTTTTGTCTCTAGCGTTACTCAATAGATTAATACAATATGTTATTTCTCGAGTATTGCTTTCAAGAGTAATAATATAAGAGAAACAGTCGTTTGAGTTCGTGAATGATAGTCAATTGTTGATGCATTGTAAGTAAGTTTCATTAGAGGCCGACCAACACCCATGTCTTACTCTCACTAAAAAAAAAAAAAAGCCCCACCCAAATGGACACCAACTAAAAGTTTGCAAAGCATGATTGAGGATATCATATGGGATCTCCAACCACATAGGGAGCTATGACAAATCAAGAAGAAAAAGGACACACAAACACACAATTAAAGACGTTATTGAATTTAATATTACCTGTCCAAGTTTGGCATTAGGTAGCTTAGTCCTCACAGCATCCTCAAGCTCCTTCCCCATCGGCGCCGCCCCGGACATCACTATCCGTATCGAGGACAAGTCGTACCGATGCAAGTCCGGGCTCTTGGCAATAGCCAAAACGATCGGAGGCACAAAAGGCGCAATGGTCACCTTACATCTCTCCACAAGCTCCAACAGCTTGCCAATCTCACACTTCTGCATGATCAAAATCGCCGCCCCAACTCTGAGTCCGCAAAGAAACACCGAATTGAGGGAGTAGACATGGAACAGAGGAAGCACACAGAGGATCACGTCCTCCTCATGAAAATATAAATTTGGGTTCTCCCCATCCACTTGTTGCGCCACGCTGGTCACCAGCACCTTGTGCGTCAACAAAACTCCTTTCGGTAGCCCCGTGGTCCCGGAAGAATACGGCAGCGCAACGACGTCGTCCGGGTTTATTTTCACAGCCGGGATTTCATTCTCGTCCGCTGTGGTCAGCTCCGAGAAATGATGAACCGACACGTCGTCGGCTGGTGACTCGTCAACAACCATGATCTTGACGTCGTTTTTTATGGCGAAGTCTTTGACTTTGTCGACATAAGCTGATTGCGTTATGATGAGCTTCGTGGTCGAGGCCTTTGCCTGCTTGACTACCTCGGCGGGCGTGCAGAACGGGTTCGCGGTGGTTACCGCCGCCCCGATGCGCGAAGCCCCGAGGAATGCCAAGAGGAATTCGGGGCAGTTCTGGAGGAGGAGCATGACGACGTCGTGCTGGTGAATGCCGAGCTTGTCGAGCCCCGCCGCGACTTTGCGCGAAGTGAGCTCGACGTCGGCGTAGGTGTAGGTCTCGCCGGTGTTGCCGTTAATGAGGCAGGGGCGGTCTTTGAACTGGGAGATGTTTTCGAAGCAGTAGGTGTGGAGAGGGAGGTGGTTGGGGATGTAAATATCGGGGAGTTTGGATCGGAAAATGAACTGGTGATCATTTGGGTGATCCATTGGGGTGTGTTTGGGTGGAGGGAAAGTGAGGGAAAATGAGAGAGAAAATAGGAGGTGGGGAGTGGGTTGGGTTTAGCTGGATTTCTTGCACAAGACCTTCTCCCTGGTTTTTTTTGGTTTGGGTTTTGGTTGAAGTAATATACAAGTAGGTGATGGGGGAAAAAATGAACTGGACTTGTTTGGTATTATTAAATTTCTCAAGGACAGAACTTGTCCAATAACGTCATTATACATAAACAAATCAACTCTTTCAATTAACTGGTTGTCACCAAAGTATTTCACAGCACCAATCAGAATAACCCACGTAAACACTTCATTTTCTTTGTTTAACTTTAGCCAAATGTATTTACACGTGGAGGAGAGGCATTCGCTGTCAAGGAAGGTCATTGTGGTTTTGGTTGTGGGGGATGGGCATTGTAATGACAATTGGAGGTTGGTGAGGGATGTTTGGAAAGTAAAGTGGATTAAAAAAAATGGATTGGTTTTTGTGGGCCACACGTTAGAGCTTAAACCACCAATCGGCTGCCACGTCGGAGGGTTCACCTACCGCCGAGTCCTTTACTCGTCCCTTGGTAGGTCAATTTAGTAAACGACACCATTCACCTACTACAACTGCTTATCATATCCATGGATGAAAGGCGCGTGAAATGACGTCGTCATAGGTCACTCGCTCACTTGCCGGCTCATATACGGCTCGCAGCCTCAAATTCCACATTTTCCTTTTCTTTTTCTTTTTTTTAATTTCCATTTTTGTGTATTTTCTTTTTATCAATTTGTCTCGGCATTCAAAGAATAATACAGTTTGGAGTTGGCGGAGGATTTGGAAGGCCTTTTAATTGGCCATGCCTTTTATATTTGGTTACCAAACATTAGGCTTGACAATTTCAAAGTTGAAATATAAAGAGGGGAGCAACCAACCATTTATGCTTCTTTTTTAAAAACACGTCTCCACACAAGTAAGCTTACATGAGCATTTTGGCTAGTTATGGCAAAAAATCATTACAAATATTTTTTTGGCTTTTGTGAATTCTAATGCCTTTTTCCGCACAAAATATGAAATGTCTATATATGAAATAATGTTTTCATGTCGTTATGCATGTATGGATTTCTCAAATTTTCAACCCCCCATTCTATTTTCACATTCATCTTATCTTCAAAATTTTGAAGATAAATTTACCCCTTTATAAAATGACTTCTAAAGACATAGGGGAAAACCTCAACTCATGTAACTCATCTATGCTATTGTTTGACAAAGAAAAAGACATACAACTCCTCAGTTGCTAAAAAATTTATCCAATCCGTCACACACAACTTGATCCTCTCCATATCTCAACTACTAATGATTAGCAAAGATAATTTACTTGAATTAATAATTAAAGGGTACTTTTAAGAGTAATAGTGTGGGTGGAAAGATGAGATTGTGTTTTTTCAAATTTACAAAGAGGGTGGAAGATAAGGTGACTGGGGAAATAGGATAGGGGTGTAAATATATAACAGCACTCAAAACTTTATAATCCTCAACATGTAAAATAACAAGTATGTCTTTTTTGTTTATTTTATCAATAAAATATTATCGCTCTTTTATAATAATAGACAAATATAAAAATCCACTATACATAATACATGGAGTGTAGAACCTACAATATACATGTAGAGTCCAATAAAAATTCTTTAGAAAAAAAAAAAAAAAAACTCCAATTAAAGTTAGAACTTCTCTTTAATTAATTATTCACTGATCCACATCCCTCAACAGTTGATTTGCAATATAAGTTTAATACGAGAGTACGATGCTCTAGTTTGCTAATTTGGAGGTATTAATCCAAAATAATTAAGGATTAAAAGCCTGCATGAATCCCTAGCTCAGTGTTAAACAAACCAACACATGCATCTCGCGTCTGACATTTTTTATTTTATTTGCTAGAAGCTTCTCTGAATACCTCTTCAATATTAATTATCGAAATTAACCAATCCTCGTTGACCAAAAAAAAAAAAAACCAATCCTCTAAAGCTAGCTTAGGCACCAATCAGCTTAATTTGCCAAGCAAAATTATAAATAAAAAAAATTAAACAAAACATGGTCTGACATAAAGCACATCCTTATCAGCATCCCAGAAGTGTAGGACCCAAAAACCATGCAACTAACTAGGGTTGCAATCTCACCTACCACCTCTTGCATTTTCGTGAAGACATTTTCTTTCTTATTATTTATTTGACACTTGGAATTTGATGTTTCCTACAAATATAAGGTTGGTGAAGAAAACATATTACTCTCTCAGTTATGACCCTTTTCTCCAACTTTGTGGCAGTTTTAAACTTTTCAATCTCCTCTCTAGAAATAAATTATCAACCATCTCCTCCATGATCACGATGATATTTGCTTTTAAAAGATAGACACTACTACAAAAAAGGCAAAAGACGACGGTAATTCACCGTCGTGTATTCGATTTTTCAATGGTCGTGGAATCCACCGTCATCTTTTCCCTAAGAAACCACGACGCTAAATCACCGTCGTTGTTAGAACAAACAACGTCCTCAAAAAAATAAAAACCGACGTCTTTATACTGCAAAAGATCTAAAAAATCAGTCGAGGATAAGAATAGACGACTAAATCAAACAAAAAACCGTCGTTAAAAAGGAAAAATATGACAAATATTAACAGAACAACGACGCAATATAGACATACAACGACGAACATTAAAACTTAACGCCGTTAAATAAACTTGTAACGACAATAAAAAGTATGACGTCTTCAATACATGAGACGACGACGTTATTGAAATATACTACGTCACTTATTTACTAAAAACCGTCGTAAAATAAGTTTTCTACTTCGATTTTTCTATGAAAGATGACGTGGAAATAGATGTCAGTATCATTTTTTACGACGTATGTATTTCTACAGATGACGTTGACATATGAAACAACGTCGGTTCCAAATATATGAGAGCCGTATTACAGAATTTATACGTCATATTTTTCTATTCCAACAACGACGGTAATAAATCGTCGTTGTTAAGAACATCAACGTCAAAAAAAACAAAAAACCGACGTTCTAAAGAGCTAATAAATAGTCGATGATGAGAATATACGACGAAATCTAACAAACAATCGTCGTTAAAAATAAAACAACGACATATATTAACAGAACATAGCCGCAAAATAGACATTCAACGACGGTATTTAAAACATAGCGCCGTTAAAAAAGCAGTTCACGACAAGAAGAAAAATGACGTCTTTAAAAACATAAAGACGACGTTATCTACGTCACTACATTTAAAAAATCCGACGTGAAATATATTTTCCACTTCGATTTTTCTATGAATGATGACGTGGAAATAGATGACATTGTCATTACTCACGACGCATGAGTTTGTATAGACGACGTGGAACAAACAAACAACGTCGGATATAAATTGTATTAAAATAACGTCGTCTAATATTATTAGACGGCGTTTAAAATGAATTACCGTCGGAAATTACATCTGTTCCTCTTCGTTTTGAAAGAACTTGCGACGTGGTAAATTAATCATGACGTCGTGTTTTTAAATTAATGATTATTTATATTTTCTTTTAGACGTCGGTATTATGGGATTGGAGTCGTGATATTTTTAATTACATGGCGGTTCTTAATGATTCCCCGACGTTATATCCTGAATATCTTTTTCACAATAGCGTCGTGGTTCTTCATTGTTACGTTGCTTTAAGACGTCGGTAAATATGCTGAATAACTTGTTCACAATTACGTCGTTTTTTATTTGAACAGACGTCGGTTTTTTACTTTTTTATCAAGACCGTCGTGTTTGTAATCTGGAACCTGTATTTTTTGCACTGATTGTTTTGTGGACAAAACCTGTATAATGAAAGTGAAGAAATCACATTACAATATATTACAAAATTAATGTCATACACTGCCAATTACATAAGCATCATTCAATCCATATATCTTCACACCCATCTCTAATATTTTGACCTCCTAACTCACCCACCAGTTCATCAAATGTGTCAACATTTGGCATCCCTCTAGTAAATGGCTCACACTCAATTATCACATCACCTAAGACATCATCACCAATAGCATCATTATATTCTCTATTAGGCATTGATAACACTACCGACCAACCACGATGCATGGGGTCGTCAACAAAAAATACTTGTTTGACTTGAGAAGCCAAAACAAATTGGTCATTCCTATGTCCAATTTTACTCAAATCTACAAGGGTAAATCCAAGTTCGTCGACTACAAGACCAGAAGCACTATCTATCCAATCACACCTAAAGACTGGGATTGTAAACTTTTGGTAGTCAAGGTCCCAAATTTCTTGAATGACACCATAGAAACCCATATTTGAGAGAATTGGGTTTTTATCCTTGGCACTAGCAACTTGCATGGTATGTGCAAGTAAATAAACTCCACTATTTTGAGTTGTCCGCACATCATCTTGTGCCTTGATGTTGAATTTAATACCTTTAATAAGATAGCTCCTATATAATGGCACTGCTATGTTTGGACCAGCTGCTAGCCACCTTAAATTTTCTGATACGCCATGATTGTCTTCCTCAAGTTCACTTTGAACCTGCAAATTAATCATATCTAATTCAATCATACATAGAAATAAGAAGAAAATGAAAAGAGAAATATGTTATTCAATAACATATACCTTGAAGCGTAGCCATTGAATGAAAGTGCTATTGTGCTTATCCTGCAGCCACTTTGTTCTCTTTCTAAATTTTGGATAAGTGGTCTTAATGTAGATCATATGTTGCCTACATGACACGAAAAATTCAAGTATTACGGTCCCAAATATATAAGATAAACATAAGAAATAATTTAAAATGGAAACTTAAGGAATAAAACTCATACGTACTCGATATAAGGTAGGACTTCCTCCGTATTCTCCAAGACATATAGATGTGCTTGATTCAACAGGTCCTGATCAACTACGCTCACTGTGCAACCTGATAATGGCTTTGAAACTCCCATCTTTTGGCTTGAAGGCACTCCAACTGTACTAACATCAGATAAATGCTCGGTACAAAACTCGACAGCTTCTTCAGCTATATACCGCTCAGCAATGCAACCTTCGGGACGAGTACGATTCTGAACATACCCCTTTAGCACTTTCATATATCTTTCAAACGGATACATCCACCTAAAATATACTGGCCCACATAGACGAACTTCTCTGACAAGATGTACTACTAGATGAACCATGATATCAAAGAATGAAGGGGGAAAGTACTTCTCAAGCAAACACAGAGTAACTACTACATCTTCTTCCAACTTATCTAGCTTGGAAACATCAACAGTCTTTGCACATATAGCATTGAAGAAGAAGCACAAACGAGTTATTGCATACCTTGCAGGCTTCTCCAAAACAGAACGAATTGCCACAGGGAGCAATTGTTGCATTAAGGTATGACAATCATGTGATTTAAGGCCCAGAAGTCTTGAATCTTGTAAAGATACAAGATTTTTTATATTTGAAGAATAACTTTCAGGGACCTTCATACCATAGAAAGAATTGCAAACCTCTCTCTTCTCTGCTCTCGACAAATTCCAAGGCCCAGGAGGCAAACGAGTACGTCTTTCTCCATACTCGGGTTGCAAATCAGTTTTGACCCCCATGTTCAATAAATCTAATCGAGCAGCAATCCCATCTTTATTTTTTCCAGGGATCTCCAGCAATGTACCAATGATACTATCGCAAACATTCTTTCAATGTGCATAACATCTAACGCATGCCTCACAGGAAGGTATTTCCAATACTCGAGATCAAAGAATATTGATTTCTTCTTCCAACAAACGCTGTCACCATCTTCAACCATATGCAGCACTTCTTCTCCGGTTAATGGCTCGGGAGGTGTGCCATATTCAGGTTTCCCATTAAAAGCTGCACGTTGCCTCCTATATGGATGATTGATTGGTAACCATTTTCTATGCCCAATGTAACAAATTTTGTGGCCATTTTTCAACCTGTGACTAGGTGTATCATCGCCGCATATTGGACAAGCTTTATATCCTTTAACAACACAACCAGATAAGTTTCCATAAGCGGGGAAATCATTAATTGTCCACATTAATGCAGCTCTGAGTGTAAAGTATTCTCCATTATGTGCATCATACACTCCTCTAATCCCATCCCACAAAGATTTTAAATCATCAATCAAAGGCTCCAAGTAGACGTCTATATCATTTCCGGGTTGTTTAGGACCGGAAATCAATAAGGTCAACATCATGAACTTTCGTTTCATGCACATCCATGGAGGGAGATTATATGTAACTAAGATAACTGGCCAACAACTATATCTGCTACTTAGAGAACTGTGGGGATTGAATCCATCAGATGAAAGAGCCAATCTCAAGTTTCTCGGGTCATTACCAAACTCAGGCCATTTATCATCAAGAAGTTTCCAAGACGGGGAATCCGCCGGATGAGACATCTGAGCGTCAATTGATTTTCTAGCAGCATGCCAAGTCAAACTCTTAGCTGTCTCATGTGATTGAAACATCCTTTTAAACCTTGGAATTGGAGGAAAATACCACACCACCTTCGCTGGCACACCCTCTTTCAAGATTGAATCTTTGCCTTCCTTCCACCTTGAGATACCACAACTAGGACAATTAGTTGAATCCTCATACTCCTTCCTATACAAGATGCAATTATTGGGGCATGCGTGCATTTTCTCATAACTCAGCCCCAATGCACACAAAGTCTTTTTAGCCTCATACATAGAGGTGGGTATTGTATTTCCTTCTGGAAGCAAATCGCCTTGAAGTATCAATAATTCTGTAAAACATACATCACTCATCCCATGTTTTGCCTTCAAATTATACAACTTCACTAATGCCGATAACTTCGTGTACTTTCTACAACCAGGGTACATTGGTTGATCTCCATCCTCAATCACTTTGGCAAACTCATAAGGATCGGATCCAAAATCACCAAAATCATTATCATCCATATCAATTTCTTCAGACACGAAACTGTACCTACTATGGCCATCATCTTCTTCAAGATTTCTACTAGCATTAGTAGTTGCTTCCCAAGGTTCTCCGTGAAATGTCCAATTCTTATAGCTTTGGTCAACTCCATTAAAGTATAAGTGATCCCTTATAATTCCAACCCCAAACATCTTCAAATTAACACATTTAACACATGGACAACGGATATGTGTTGTAGTTAGAAGATTTTCTACAGAAAAGTTCAAAAATGCTTCAACCCCAAACTCATATGCCTTCGATCTTCTATCTGAGTGCATCCATGACTTATCCATCTCCGACACTATAACCTATTATCTATAATAAAGTGAAAATACAGGCAATGACCATCACTATAGCAGATTTAATACAAAGATCTAATGGCAAGTAACAGACGACAGTGTTTAAAAAAACAGACGTATTTGGCATATATAGACGACGGCTTTTCAACAAACGTCGTCTAATGTAAGTAATACACACGACGGTAGTTAATTTACCATCGTGTATACGTAATACAAACGACGGTAGTTAAAAAACACCGTCGTGTTTAGGTAATACAAACGACGGTAGTTATGAAAAAACTGTCGTCAAAAGCGTCGTAGCTCAGTTTATTTTCCAGAACCCAAAACCCTATTAAGAACACAACAAATACAAAGCATGAAACCAACATATACAAAACCCTATATGAAACCAAGCATGAACCCAACATATACAAAGCATGAAAACAATATACATAGAGTGATTAAGAAAACATTAAACAGAAAATCCGACAAAATTAAATCCATTGCCAATTCAACATACCAGATAGTGTTCAAGAAAACATTAAACAGAAAATCCATCAATGAATTTACAGATCGCAAACCATATACCTAAAACCCTTTAACAAAACAACCTAATATCATTCAATGAATTTACAAGGGGAAGATAGGGTTTGTACTTACAGGTTGGACGAGTTCACAGATTATGGATTCGACGGAGCTTGGAGAGCCCAACTTTGAATTAGAGCAGAAGAGAGAGAGCGAAATGTTATGTTGCGCGAAATCTGAAAATTTTGGGGTTCAGGGCTGGAAGTATAAGAATAAAAGCCAAATGTAAAAATTTTAGGTCGCGCGAAAATTTTTAGGAACCGCGCTTTTTAAAACGTCGACATAAAAAACATGGCGAAAGTTCTACAAGAACCGACGTAAATATAGTATTCCACGACGAAAAACCTGAACGTTACGCTGTCTATTTTGAAGCTTCATTTTTCGGATTTATTTTAAATTTATTTTGAATATTTGGAAATAAAAATAATAAAATATTATTAGAACAACATAAAACCACGTCGGTGTTATTAAATACAGGACGTTGTAAATAATAATAAACGACTCACTTGTAAAAGTGACGTCGGTTAAATTTGAAACCATGGCGGATATTTTAATATACGACGTAAATTAATTATTCCACGACTCAATAACCGTCGTTAAAAAGTAATACCCTAAACCCTTAAAACTAAATTATATATTTTAAAAAATTAATTTTATAAAAGGGTTCATGGTTTTACCTCCTAATATATAACAAACATAAACCCTAAACCCCAAAATTATACTTTAAAAATAAACCCTAATAAATAACAACCCTAAACTCTAAACCCTAGACTCTAAACCCTAAAGCATAAAACCATAAGTGATTTTAGGACACATCAAAACAATTTGGTTTTGGTTGGACATTTTAAAATTTTATTATTCAAAATGAATTTTTTCAAGGTTTAGGGGGAAGAAAATATATCAATGACTTCATAGGAGTTGACGTTGCATTTTTCGGATTTATTTTAAATTTATTTTGAATATTTGAAAATAAAAATAATAAAATATTATTAGACCAACATAAAACCACGTCGGTGTTATTAAATAAAAGACGTTGTAAATAATAATAAACGACGCACTTTTAAAAATGACGTCGTTTAAATTTGAAACCATGGCGGATATTTTAATATACGACGTAAATTAAGTATTCCACGACTCAATAACCGTCGTTAAAAAGTATTACACTAAAGCCTTAAAACTAAATTATATATTTTAAAAAATTAATTTTATAAAAGGGTTCATGGTTTTACCTCCTAATATATAACAAACATATACCCTAAACACCAAAAATTATACTTTAAAAATAAACCCTAATAAATAACAACCCTAAACTCTAAACCCTAGACTCTAAACCCTAAACCATAAAACCATAAGTGATTTTAGGACACATCAAAACAATTTGGTTTTGGTTGGACATTTTAAAATTTTATTATTCAAAATAAATTTTTTCAAGGTTTAGGGGGAAGAAAATATATCAAGGTTTGAAAATAAAAATAATAAAATATTATTATAACAACATAAAACCACGTCGGTGTTATTAAATACACGACGTTGTAAATAATAATAAACGACTCATTTTAAAAATGACGTCGTTTAAATTTGAAACAATGGCGGATATTTTAATATACGACGTAAATTAAATATTCCACGACTCAATCACGGTCGTTAAAAAGTATTACACTAAACATAAACGTCGTCTAATCATCCTTTTACGTCGTCTTTGTTTAAATCGAACCAACAACAAACGACGGTTTTTGACTTACTTAGGTCGTTGGAATTTTATTACACGTCGGTTACGAAATTTGTTTGTTTGTTTGTTTTTTTTAATTTATTGATCCTCAACATATTTTCAGGGAGAAAAAAGGCTAACAAAATTTGTATATTATAGATAAAATTTGTACATTATATATTACATCCAAAATTTGTATACTATACAAATAAATCAAGTTTTCTATAATTCCAAAATTTGTATAAAATTTGTACATTATATATTAAGGCTAACAAACTCTGCCCATTCATTACGGACTTCATCAATGGCTTCTTGGGGGTATGGCGCTTCCTCTTTTCCCTTGGCAAACTGCAATCCATAACAATGAATATTAGGGTTTATAAAAAAAAATTCAATAACAGACGACGCTATTTTTCATAACCGACGTAGTATATATATTCAACGACGCTAATTTTAAATCTACCGTCGTTGATAATACAAAAAAACAACATAAAATATATGAAGGTAATTTCTTCTTACCGTCTTCTCAAACGCCAAGGAAGGATCCATGATGATGTCCCTCATGAAGCGCATCACATAATATCCGCATTCCACACTGCTGGGTTGCTTTGCTGTCCCTGGAAGAGTTTTCCATATTGGTGCTTTACGGCCTTGCCTGCCAATGTGGGAATTATAAATTTTTATAGCACTGTTGACGATGTTTTTGGCCTCGTCATCAACCACACGAGGTCCAGGCAGAGGATCTACAAAGTAGACGGTTTCCCTCTTTGCTCTCATAATCAGCAAGACCCAATGACGGCTGCACAAAATTAGCAAAACGACGTATTATAAAATTTCGCACGACTATCATTTATAAAAAAGACGTATTATATTATTTCACACGACGAAATAACTAGAAATCGACGACATTATAAAATTATAACGACGCAAAATAAAAACCGACGTGGTTACTAATTTCAAACGACTCGATAAAATAAAACACCGACGTGGTTAGATATTTCAAACGGCAAAAAATTATTGAAAATCATAAAAACAAAATCCTGTTAAGGAGACTAACCCTGGATTGTAAGGCATCATGAAAATCTGTTCACCGTCAGTCTTCTGAAGTCGACCTGCTACGATTCGTGATCTGGAAGAGATTGTACCAGAATTGGCACTAACTGTAGCAGGGTCGATAAGGCCAACCATGCTGCACATATTTGCTTTTTTCAATTTTTCATATAAGACCCTAAACATATAAACAAAGATATATAACAAACGTCAGCACAAAAAACACACGACGGTTATGTATAAACTAACGACGTATTATATAATTTAAAACGACGGTCTGATATAGAACACGACGTTATTTCTTCCATGCCTCAAACGACGGGCTGGTTCATACTAACGACGTGGTTAGTGAGTTAAAACGACGCAATAAATAACCTACCGACGTCTAATGTTAGAAATAAATATTTAATAATGACAAACCTCATATATACAGCAATCACAGTAGCCCCTATTTCTTCCATGCATGCAAGTTGTGTAATATCTTCAGGCAGCAAGAAGGTACTGCGTTCTTCACCAAACACCTCCTTCTCAATTATAAAGTTAATTGTCTGCTCCTTAGGTTTGGATTCCACATAAGTACAGAGGGATTTTAAAGAAGATGGCGCCTCAGTATTTGAATAATCAACACCTTCAATCACCTGTTTAAACAAAAAAAAAAAATGACGTGGTAATTCAATAAACACGACTGTTTAAATAATAAAACGTCGTCTGAAAAGAATTTAAACGACGGTAACAAAAACAACGTCGTGTTGAACAACTTATTACGTCGAAGGAAAAAAATTCCGACGTCTAAATTGAAAACAAACGACAGTTTAAAGACAGATTTCGACGTCTGAAATTTTGAAAAACAAATGAGAAGGAAAAGTTATGAGAACACACCTCCACGTCATGCTTTTCTTCAGCTTCTTTTTTGTCTTTTTCATTTTCATTTTTTTTTTCTTCTTCCTTCTCTTCAGATTTTTTTTCTTCTGTCTTCTCTGCTTCTTTTTTTTCTTCACCCTTCTGTTCATCTTGTTTTTCTTCATTCTTCTGTTTATCTTGATTTCCTTCATTTTCCTGTTTTAAGTAATAAAGAAAGTAGAGAAAGTAAAAAAAATTAAATTAAAACGTCGTGGTAAGACATAAAACAAGACGGTATGTAATAATTACGACGTCTTAAAATTATTAAACGACGGTACATAGTAAACGTCGTGGGAGTTATATATTACGTCGTCAATTATTACAAACGTCGTCTAAAGAGAACAAAGTTTTAAAAATAACGACGTTTAAAGGCGTGTAACACCAGTAAAATAAATACGACGTGGTATTGAAATACAAACGACGTTTTATTTTACAATCGTCGTGGTATGTATTTCAAACGACGGTTTATTCATAATAACGACGTCTTATAATTAAAAAAAAAACTGAGAATTCAAAGTACAGATATGTTACCTTATCATCCTCAAACTGTAGGGATCTCACATCACCCCCAGAGCAGCTTGCTTTGTCAGACATTGGATTTTTGGGACTTTGGTTTTGACAGGGGCTAATTTTCGGTTTAAGCAAGCTTGGATCAAAATTGGGAATGAATTGGGAAAGCTGACTCAGTAAATGCTCCCTCTCAGCCTCTACCAATTGTTTGGTTCTAGCTTCCATCCTTAAAGCCTCTTCCCTTGCCTTAGCTTCCATCTTTTTAGTCTCTTCTTGAAGGAGAACTCTTACACTGTCCTTTAAACGGTCGTCAAAGTTCATCCTTTGTGGTTTGGGTAAATTGAAATATTGCTTTGGGGAAATCCCAGCACCTACACCTCTCACTCTGCCTGGATGCTCGGGACCCAAAGCCATGGTCAGCACATCATTGCTGCCAGATACACTGACTTTGCCTTCCGAGACTTTTTTTTGCAACTCATCCTGAAACAAAGACAAGAAAACACACGACGGTTATTTATAACCAAACGACGTATTATACAATTTCAAACGACGCAATAACACAGAAAACGACGTTATTATAATTTATCACGACGGTATTTATACCGACGTGGTTATTTGTTTAAAACGACGTAATGAATAAACATCGACGTCTTATGCTATCATACATTTAACGATGTTGTTTTAAAACATTTCGACGTAGTATTATAATTAAACGACGCTAAATTAATCACCGACGTCTTATGCTATAATTACAGGTGCTTCCAGATTTAGAACTTTAACGACGGTTTTTTAAACATTTAGACGTGGTAATATCATTCACACGACGTATAATATAACATATGACGTAATAAGAATTATGCACAGTTTAATAAAAAATTAAAACAGAGTGAGTAGAGGCTTACAATTAATTTTGCTTTCTCTGCCACCTTTGGATCAGGGATGTTACCATGTTTGTCCGTTCTAGCTCTCTTCCATAAGGTAGATCGATCAAGTTCTACCCCAGGCATGGTTTCCTCCAATTCATCCTCCAAACCAGCATATCCTTTTCGAGACAATCGATGATTGTACTCAAGTTTCTCCCTAATCCCTACATGTTGAGAATGCACAGACTGAAATTCTTGGGATAACCTTGAAGCTACAAAGGCATCCCATTGTGCTTTCTCTATGAATTTATATGTTTCAGGGGGGTGGCTTAATCTCTCCCTGTCATTGATGTATGGAAGGATATAATGCCTCGTTAGTGTAGACTTGAAATCCTTCCATTTCTTGGCAGCAGAAGATAACACAGAGTTCTTGCCCCCTTGACCTACCACAAAAGCCATGTCAACGGCTTCCCAAATCTGCTCCTTTATATCCTTGGGGATTTCAGCCCATTTCTTGTCCACAAGTGGAACTCTGGAGCGTGCCAACACACCAATGTAGGACTGCATCTCACTATGTGCTTGGCCAATTCCTTTCCCCCTTTTATTGTACTCAACAATTGGCTTGATTTTCTGAAGTTTTCTCTTCACAACACGAGGCATTGTGCTCATACCTCGTCCTGACTTTGAATCCTCAGAAATTGTTGTCGTGCTTGTTGGTTCTGTCTCAGCAGAAGATGAAACAAACTTCATCTTCTTCGAAGACTTCTCTTGAGGAGTTACCATTCCAACCTCCTCACCTCCATTTCTCTTGGAGCCAGATTGCTTACTTTGGTCTTGAGAAACCATTTTTACAGACAAAACAAACCTGCATGTGAAAAGATTCCAGGATAAAAATAAGAACACAAACGACGGTTATTAATAAAAGACGACGTATGATATGATTTTAAACGACGCAATGAATAATCTCAGACGTAATAAATGTTTAAAACAAAGTACTTGAACAACGACGAAATAATATAAAATAAGACGTAATAAGATATTATTACGTCGATATTTACATGACGTCGTGATAATCAAATATAAACGACGCAAATATTTACATGACGTCGTGGTATGTCTATTCACACGACGTCAATATAAATATTTGCGTCGTCTATACCGTCGTCTATCTTAGATACCAAACCCTACTTTCTTTTTCTTTATATTTTATCAAATTAGGAAAAACAAAAACCATGGTTCAGAGAAATCAAACTTGCAATTAAACAAGCTAATAAAAAAAAGACTGTCATTTTAAAAGCAAATTTGAACAATTTTCAGACGACGCAAGGACGACTGAAGAAGCTACCGTCGTCTTACTTAGTTGAGGTAGTTGCTTTCAAAGTTGGAAACTTTCCCTCATTGTCTGTAAATTTTATCAAACTTGGAAAGAAGTTTACCTTTTGCGAGAAATAGTGAGAAATGATTTTGCCCAGAAAAAAAGTAAAAACCTCAACCCAAATAGTGAGAAATGAAAGCTTACCTTTTGCGTGCAATGAAAGCTTTCTCTCGGAGTTTGTTGTTTAAGTTCAGAGACGACGAAGAAGACAAGAGGAAGACGATGAACTACTCTGACAGTGCTCTGACAAGGAAAAAAGACGAAAAGTTTTCTCTGGGCGAAATGTTTCGAAACAGTTCATGTGTAACTAAGGTAGACGAAAAGTTGCCTATGTATGCGAACCGTTTCAAAAAAATAAGACGGCGGTTATATATAACTACGACGTATAAATAACAAACAACGACGTATAAATACTTTTAAAATGTCGACGTGGTAGATCATTTAAAATGTCATTTTTAGTAATATAACGACGTGGATTTTATAAAATACGTCTGTTATAACGACGTTGATTGTATAATTAAACGTCGGTTTTTTGTAAGGACCGCCGTTGGTTTTAAAATTTATTCTATAAATTTTTCGCTTTCATTCAGTTTCAGTTTATATTTAGGGTTCCAAGTTCTTCCTCTCTCACAGACACTCTCTCTCACATCTCAAAGACAATAATTTAGATGTCTTTCTCAAAGAGAAATGGAGCTTACTCGCATCAAATCTATGTCCACAAGAAGGAGCTTGTCAACTAGCCTTCTCACTTCCGTGTACAAGCCTGATAGGACACTTAGTGCTTCTGAATACTCCTTGCTTTCCATCAAAAGAGATGCAAGCCTGGCCTCCACTCGCTGTCGAAGGAAAGTTTGCTTCTCAGGGAAATCTGAAGATCAGATGCGCCTGATCCTCTGCTTGATTTCTTGGCTAAAAAGATCCGCCAGATTTGTGATAGCCTGACCTTTATCCGTAGAGCTTCAGAAGAAGAAGATGGGTTTCAAGAATGCGATAAAGAATAGAAATGGCTTCAGATGGCCTCTAAAGCATGAGCAATCGAATCAGTAGTTGCTGGGAGATATGATGAAGACATTGTCAATGCTTTGAACAATACAAGGACTGCAGACGTAGATTATTCTGACGACGTGTTTCTGTTCTACCGTCGTCTTTTCTAGTCGTCTTTTAGTATAAGTGAGATGGCGGTATATTTATAATTACCGACGTAGATTATTCTGTTAAACGTCGTTAAGGGTAATACAACCGACGTGGATTTTATTTTTAAATTATAAATAGAGTTTTTTTTCGAATACTTTCAGTTTTAGTTTTCAATTACAATGCGTTATAAATAGATTTTTCTTTCCCGAGGATAATTAAAATGAGGGAAATTAATGTTCTAGAATTTGTAAACTAACACGACGCATTATTACTAACCCGAGGAAATTATAAATAGATTTTTCTTTCCCGAGGAAATTTTAAATTAATTCAATTTGGGACATAAATTGTTAAAGACAAAAATTATAAGTAGATCTACGTAGGATAAGAAAATCAAAGAAAAAAATTCTTAAAAAAAATTCTTATTAAGACGACGGTTTAAATTAAAGGTACGACGTATAAAGTGAATAATACGACGTTAAAGTTTATAATACGTCGATTAAAAATACAACGTCGTGAGATTTGAATATAACGTCGTAGAACTATAAGATAATGACGTCGATATATTTATATTTAACGTCGTTGTAAATTAATTTAATACGGCGATACTTTTTATTTTAACGCCGTGAATTTATTTATAATTATACGGCGTCTTATACGAAAACATGGTCGTGTTATTGTCTGAGTAAATACGGTGGCTTTTTTTAATATCGTCGTCTTTACTTTCTACGTCGGTATATTCATATCTTCTGCCGTTGTTTTTTGGCTTTGATTTTACACTTCGGAAATCTTGTTTCAAATAGACGTCGGTTTTTGAATTAGTTACGTCGTTGTTTTTGAACAGCCATTTGAATCTCAATTTTTTAGGTGTCTAAGGTGGTATTACACGGCGGTTTTTTTATAACCGTCGTCTTTTTAAAAACCACGACGGCTCTTACTCCGACCGTCGTCTTTTTCTTGTCGTCTTTTACCCTTTTTGTAGTAGTGAGAGTTTATTATGAGTGAATGACTTAACTTTCCTGTCATTAGTTAAATATTAATTTGTTTAACGATAGGGTTTATGGAATTCGAACTTATTGAGACCACTAATCTGCAAATCAAATATCTTTTTTCATTAAGCTACACCTCATTGACAACTATTCCATTTTTATATACATTCCATTTAAAATACTATTATGAGAAGATGTGTAGACTTGACAATCATATTTTTGTTTAACCGAATAAGAAATCAAACTTTCTCTTCCTAGTTTTGTTCCCATTCTTTTTTATACAAGTAATATTGGAAGAGAGAAAATTTGAACTTATGATCTTAAGTGTAGGAGTAAATATTTTTCATAACTTGAGCTACAACCCTCTTGCAATTTTGTTATTTAAGTTTCATCAATATTGGTAAAAGAATTGACTTCATCACTTCTTTTTTTCCCCTGAAAATGAACTAATATTATTATAACCGAACGCTGACCTTGGCATCAACAACCAAGGTATTAAACAGCCATTCAGGAGGAACTAAATCTCAGTGGTGGATACCACCGTTTCTCCTTACAAAAGATGCAACCTCATGAGCAGCTTGATTACAGCTGCAAGGGGCATGAATAAAAATCACTTCTTGGAATTCTCTAGTCATAGCATGGATGTCGAAAATTAGACCATCGACCTCCGCATCCACTAATCTTTCTCTTTTCACCATCTGAATGGCAATTAGAGAATTAGATTCCACCATGACACGAGCAAAACCTCCTTGCTGGCAAGTAATCAACACTACACGAATAGCATCTACTTCAACTGCGAGAGCAGACCCATACCGCATATCTCCTTGACATCCTGCTTGCATCATCCAACCTAGGAAATCTCAAATCACCCACCCAAAACCCCCCATATTTGTCTGCACCAACCAAGCCCCATCACAATTTGCTTTCACAAAACCATGTCGGGGTTTTTCCCATACTGCATGGACCGGTTGAGCTTGGTCAAGGGGTCTAGGTAGCTCAGTAATCAATGGAGCCTTGGGTATAACAGCCTTCTTATATTCCCCAACATGCACTACCATTATACCTGATGCATCACTTGGATTTATTTGTAATCCTTGGAACACCATAGAGTTACGACATTTCCAAATTCTCCAAAACCCATAAGCAAGTAATTGCAAAAGATCCTCATACTGTTCATAACTTGCATATTTCCGCTTGAGAAAAGCCCAGCATGATGCAAAATCATTACCCTCAACAGTGGCAGTATCCAATTGGAGAGGACAAGCGAACCAAATTGCGCAGCCAAATTCACACTGGAAAAATAAATGCATCTGAGTCTCACCTTCCTATTTGCATAGCCCACATTTATTCTCCACATCCATATGACGTCTCCACTAATTATCCCTCATTGCCAGAGAGTTTAAACAACCCCGCCACAGAAAAGATCTAATTTTTGGACTTACATTTAAACTCCAAATAACTTTCCAGAAGGATTTTTGCACCTTTTGATTACTACACTCCCCTTCACCCTTATGGTTTAGCTCCCCATTCCTATGCAAACTCTCAGCAAGTTCGTAACTTGATTTTACTGTATAGTTGCCATGCTTTGTGAAATGCCACAGTAGTTTATCAGGACATCCCATGCGGCTAATGGGCATATTAAGTATAAACTTTGCTTCAACCTTAGAAAACCACAGTATCATATCATCCCGTTTCCAAGCTTTGGTGACAGGATCGATCAAATCTTTAACCTAGATAGGGAACTTAGGATGAGGGGACTGGACCTTGAAGTTATAAGGTTGAGGCATCTAGCGGACTTCACGGATTTGAATACTTTCCCCATTACCAATTCTCCATCTCACACCAGCCTCAAGGATGCGTCACCCTTGTATAAGCCCTTTCCATCCCCAGGAAGAACCACTCCCTCCACTTGCTGACCAAAAATCACACCATGAAAAATATTTATCCTGTAAAAGTCGGGCCAGCAAAGAGGCAGGAGAGCATACGATCCTCCAACAAGTTTTTACTAGAAGGGCCAAGTTAAAACAGATCAAGTCCCGAAAACTCAGACCTCCCACATGTTTCATCTTGCTCATCTTTTGCCAGCTCACCCAATAAACCCCTCTGCTATCTCTGGAATTCTTCCACCAAAAATTGGCAATATCACTTTCAATTTCTTTACATAAACACACAAGTAGTTTGAAACAAGACATCGCGTAATTTGGTAAAGCCATGGCCACGGCCTTAATCAAAACTTCCTCGCCTGCCGCAGATAAGAATTGCTCAGACCAGCCTAAGTGTTTGATAGAAAGGCAATTACGGATCCCTTTGAAAACAGCCTTCTTAGAAACACCAAAATCAGCCTACAATCCTAGATATCTCCCAAAACCTTCTTTTTCTTGTACACCAAGGATGTCAACCAACTATTGGCATAAATAGTCGAGACATTTGGGACTAAATAGAGCAGAGCTCTTGTCAAGATCAATGTGCTGACCGGAACCAACTTCACATGTACGCAAAATGTGCTTTAAAGAAACCACTTCAGCTTTCTCTGCTTTACAGAATAAGACTGCATCATCCGCAAAGAATAAATGAGAAATAGTGATGCCAGCTGAATAGAACCGAAAGCCCTGAAGGCTACACTTCACCTCTGCCTTATTAATCATAGTAGTCAACCCTTCCGCACAAATTAAGAATAAAAATGAGAGAGAGGATCCTCTTGTCGAATACCACGCGTAGGTAATATATGGCTAGTGGGTTCACCATTAACCAAAATATTGTAGGACATTGTACTAATGCATTCCATGATCCACTGACTGAACCGTGAGTCAAAACCAAGTGTGTGCAACATCGCCTCCAAGAAAGGCCATTCAACTTTGTCATAAGCCTTAGCCATATCCAACTTGAGAGTCACATGATGATTACCTTTGCCTTTATGAGATTTCATAGAGTGTAAAATCTCATGCATAATCAGAATGTTATCCGTAATCATCCTATCCTGTACAAAAGTCGATTGGTTCAAACTGATAACTGATGGTATGACCCTTTTTCAACCTGTTCGTGAGCACCTTAGAAATAATTTTATAAAGAAAAGTACAGAGAGCAATTGGCCTCCATTGTGTAATCTTAGTAGAGTCCTCAATCTTTGGGATCAAAACAATGAATGTAAGATTTATTTCTTTTGACATGAGGCCAGTCTCAAAAAAACGTTTAACTGCCGTAATAACATCCGCACCAATTACCTCTCAATAGTGTTGATAAAAACTGCCAGCGAAGCCATCCGATCCCTGAGATTTTGTTGGGTTCAAAGCTTTGACAGCTTCCACAATTTCCTTGTCAGAAACAGGTTTAATCAGAGAGGCATTTTGCTAGGGCTGCACTTTCCAATTCACACACTCAATTGACTTCATCACTTCACAGGGTAAAAAACATACTTGTAGTGCTTCTTTATAAGTTGAAAGCTAAATAGTTCTTTTATTTATCGCTTTGATGTGCAAAGTCAAAGGATTTGATTGGTACTTTCTAATTATTGGTTCTAGAAAGTCAATATTGTTGCCAAGTCCATCCAATTTAAATGTCCGGCTATCCCATTATACAAGTCATAATTAGCTAACTTGGCTAAAATCTTAAAGTTCAGATTCAGTGTATAATAGTTAAACTTTTTGTTGTTGTTGTTGTTGTTTTTTTTTTTTTTTTTGTTGTCTCAAAGGAACTTCAAAATTACAATAGGGCAGTTAGATAAAAGTAAGTTCAATAAAATCATATTAGAGAGATTAGGTATATCTATTTTCTGTGAAGCCCAAAACAAAAGCCCATATCCTCCATCCACAATCGTTATTTGGTGAGGGTACCATACATGCATCATAGATGTGGACCTTTATATTAGCCACATGATTCATCTAAATAGTAAAGTATAATAAAATGATCATGTGGCTAATATGAATGTCCACATAAGGGATTCATATATGGCACTCTCATTATAGAATTTCGCAGCCCATCAAAATCAACACAAAAAGGTCAAAGGCCAAACAAGGTGTAAAGCTCACTCCAAGCATAAGACCAGTTCCAGACATAAAGTCCACTTGGGACATCAGACTCACTCTAGACACAAAGCCATCCAAAGCCCATATCAAAGGCATGGTTATTGGCAAAACCTAACATATACTGGAAGAGTTGTCGTTGCCACCGCTTCTGATGCCACTGCTGCCGTTGCTACCATTGCCATCGTGACCAAGGTTGAATGTAGGAATTGCCACCATTTAAGAATATATAAAAACATACACAAATCCCACAAATCTGCCAACATATCTGATCCCACACATCATAGAAGCTAGCCATCTAAGATTCATCACCCCCACAAAGAGTACCAACGCACCTATACGAATGCAACAAGCAATCAAAAAACAATTATAGGAAATCACAACCCATAGCCAAACAAACAAGTAACATAAGAATGAAAGGAGGTGATGCAAACACCTAAGCTAAGGCTATACACATTTTTCGAGAGGTACACAAAAACTCACATTTAGGATTAACCACTACATCCAAAGGGTGAGGCTGAATCAAAAAGGGAGACAAAGATTTTGTATGTGCTACACATAGAGAGATTAGTTTTGTGTAAATCTGGGCTAATGAAAATTAAAAGAGGCATTTAACCCCAAGTTCGCTACAACAGGACAGTAGCCCAAGAAGGGGGAGAAGAGATGAGGGCCAGTGACCTTCTCCTCCTCCTGGCTGATGCAGCGCTGAAAAGGTTGTGAGTTGCTAGGGTTAAGGTGTGAGGAGCAGGTGAGAGCTATCTAGTATGAGTAATAGTTAAACTAGGATCCTCCATTTATACTAGAATATTAACATCCAATTTAAAACCAACTAGCAATAGATAGTAAGTTCCAACATCTTTTAAGCTAAATTTTCGTCTTTCTATGTAGGGTACTCTTAATACAATCCTCATGTGCAGAACCTTTTGCACCTAATACGTTTATCATTTTAATGAAGGAAACCTTGTATATTTTAGATTCATTAAGACACAAAGATGAAAGTACACTTAATCTCTAGGTAACGAAAGCAAAGATTAAAACTTTGAACTTAAAAAGAAAATCTAATCCAAGTATCTTTAGGCTTAAAGGGATACAAGTACCTAGACTCTTCTAAACACTCACTACAAAGAAAGAAGAGAATTCTTTATACCTCTAAAGCACTACCTTGAGCAAAGCTTAAGGTTGTTCCCCCATTAGGGCCTTCACCAAATTGTTCTCCAAGAGAGCCATACAAGTGCATGGTCTCTAACTTCATACACACCAAAGTAGAGAGAAGAGGAAGGAGATAAAGAACCTAGGAGGTTGAAAATGCTAGTGTTCTTCCTCTTAAGTGGCTGACCATGTTGGAGGGGATAGAGGGCATGGCGTTGCCTCTTTCTCCTATCATAATCCAAAACCCTAGAAAAAGATTATGCCCATCACTATCCATTTAAAGACTAGGCATTTTAAATTGGGTCATCCATGACTCATAAGTGACCCATGTGAGTCATCAAGTAGGTCAAACCCACTTTCTCCCTTTAAGGCCAAATTTCCCTTACGTTTTCCGCAGGGACGGACCCAGGATTTCAAACTTGACTGGGCTAAATTTACCTTCATATAAACATACTAAGTAGATAGAAAACTCGATAGTACAATGTAATTTCATTGATAACAAAAAATTAATAATATACCTACTCAAGTGGGGGACATAATGAGCCTTACCTCTCAAATAACACTATATAAGTTGCACCCTTTGAGTTTTCATAGAATTAAAATAATTAATTATCTAGATTATCAACAAATTATCTTTTAATGTGAAGTAACATACAGTCAACAAGAAATTCATCACCTATCTTGTTTCGAAGCCGATTTTTGATCAGTCTCATACAAGAATGCTCGTTCTATTGTTGCTGTAGAAACAGGAAGAGTTAGCACTAAACGAATCAATCTGTCAATCAAGTAGTAGGTTTGTGCTAATCTTGTTTCCACTAAGCGCTCAAGTACTATAGGAATGGAATCAAGATTCTTGAAGGCTGGATTGTGATCCATATCAATCTTATAAAATCCCAGTTGTTGATTTAAAGCCTGCAACTCAGTTGTAGTGAAATCTTAAGGATAAAATTTATCAACAAGAGTGTATATATCATCAATGTTAAATCGCTTGAAAGCATCATGAGGATCCAATGATGAGCTAAGACAAAGGAGTTCCACAGTTTCATATGGAAATCTAGTATTTAACTCCCCCAACTGATAATCTATTACCTCATTAAATACATATATATGATAATAATGCTCCACTATGATACAATCTTTTTGTTGACAAAAACTACCAATGCCCATTGTATGACAGACACACATATCAGGCATACTAATTTCATGTTTTTCACAAAATGATCGTACACTCTGTATAAAATCATCCCAACCATTGTTTCTCAACTCATCAAGCTCCATTTTTGTACTTGCAACCAAATTCAAAGCACTTATAATGTCTTGAGATTTTCTGTGAAGTTCTTGATAAAGAAAATCAGTGAATCTCATAGTTTTGTCCAACAAATTCAAGGCAAAGACAAAGTCAAAAGACAACATAGAAATTTTAATACCTTTTGCTTCCCCATGAAATTGTGAGGTAGGTCCATTATGACTAATATCCTTTAGAAGTGTCTTGGTTGCACCAAATAAATCAATCAAACTCCTAATAGAACTAAAATGTGAGCCCTAACGAGTAGTTCCAGGTCATTGCAGACATCGAATTTGATTAGCCTCTTTACCTGTTCCAAGTCTTCCAGCTACTAATAAGTCTTCAATTTCAGCTTGTTAAGTTAATTTTAACTAAGAATGGCGTTTGGCAGAAGCACCAATAAAATTCACAATGTTGTTCAACATTGAAAAAAATCTTCAAACAAGTCCTACCTCTTTAGCAACAGCGTTTAAAGCTAATTGAAGGCAATGAGCAAAGCAATGAATATAATATGCATATGGACAATCATTGAGAAATAATGCTTGTAAGCCACTCCATTCACCACACATATTGCTAGCACCATCATATCATAAACCACACATATTGCTTACTAAAAGACTATGCTTACTAAACACTTTACAAATATCACTTTTAAGAGTTGAGGAATTAGTGTCATGAACACTCACAATATCAAAAAACCTTTCTCGAATATGCCCATCACAACTAACAAACCTTATGATAAGAGCCATTTGTTCCTTCTTAGAATCGTCAAGTGCTTCATTAACGAGAACACAAAATTTCCCATCTTCCCCAATTTCATTGTGTATCCTCTTCCTCACTTTGTTAGCATAGATATTTAGGATCTCCTTTTGTATCTTATGTGAAATATATTGGGCATTTAGAGGAGCATTTTGTAACACAACTTTTTCAATTTCTTCTTTCATTCTTGCAAAAGCCTTTACCAACTCAATAAAATTACCCCGATTAAAGGAGTCATGAGATTCATCATCACCTCTAAAAGCCATTCCTTGATTTGCTAGATACCTAATAGCCTTTATTGTAGTTGTAAGCCTCAACCTATTTTTCACAACTTCTTGTGGGGGTTGCACAACTTTGTCAATATGGTGAGTCGGGTTCTTTAAATCCATCCACTTTTGGATAGCAAAATGATGTGGTGAATTTATAATGTCTACATGAGTAAGGAAAGCACACTCTTTGCCACCAACTCTTCTCCAATTTCTAAATCCATCTACAGTGAATGCCTTATGTGAGCAATCAACGTAAAAAAGAAAGCATGGAAAACAAAACACTTTATCTTTATGAATAGAATACTCAAGCCAAGGATATTGGTTCTATCAGCTACCATTAAATTGACGCATTTGTTTCCCTTCTAAGTGGGATGGACATTCCTTTAGTTTTGGTTGACATGGTCCTAAGAGAATATATGCTCTTTGAACATTATAACATTGATTAGGCGGAAATGTGTCTATTTGAGGATGCAATCCTAGATCACGCTCAAGAGAATTGGTATCAACTTATTGATCAAAATTGGCTCTTTGAGACTCAGCTCTTAAACTTTCAGATTCAACCCTTTGAGATTTAGAATGATGTTGCTCCTTACAAATTGGAGGAGGTAGAGAAGGGTTGGAACACATGCTAGTTGATTCTTCATTATTTCTTCTAAAAAAATCCCAAATAGTCTTTGATCTCTTAGGATTTGGATGATGATCCAACATTATAAAGTTAAAGTATAACCTATTGGATAAGCAAGAACACCAAAATCAATTACAAATCCTAATTTGATAATTCATAACTCATAAACTGAAACTGATAAGCTCCAATTTTAAATCCTAATTGATAAATAAATCATAAGTCTCAATTGCAAATCTATCATTGATACTAAAAAGAATCCAAAAAAATCCTCAAATTTCAACATCAACAAATTGAGAGATGCTTACCATACCTGACAAATATAGGAGCTTGGTTCACTTCTTGAATTAAGCCTTGAAGATGAGTGCAACAACCACAAGAGTGTTCCTTTATGTGTGCAAGGGTGCAATATGAGTTTGGTGACAAAGTCCACAACTCTAAGAAACAGTTAAACAATTTCTTCTACTTTTCTTTCTTTTTTTCCACCGGCTGTGTGCATTCTCTCTTCTTTTTTTTTTTTTTTTTCCTCCTATGTGCTGTAGGCTGCAGCTTTCCTATTCTCCCTTTTATTCCCCACGTGCAAGGCAGTGCAAGCAAAGGATTCCTAAGAAGGATAGGATATTCAATTGGATGGCTAGCTGGGCTATAATTATTTTTTGGGCTGGGATTTTAAAAGCCACCTGGGCTGTAGCCCAAGTTAGCCAAAGCTATGTTCCTTCCCTGGTTTTCCAGAAACGTTTTGTGGAAATGTTTTCAAAAAACGTTCCAGACGGGCCTTAATTTTTTGATCTAGGGTTTTTTTTGTTCTAATCATGGGGAACTAACTCCTTAGCTATAAGGCTAGGGAGAAAACCTTTGACGTACTATGTAATTTTAATGAACAATTCTTTGCTATGGTTTGGTCAATTGAATTTGTAGTTTTTTCTCAACGATTGATTGATGGTTGTTCGATAATTTTATTCATCCACGTTTTTAGGGGAATTGTTTCTTGAGCAGTTCTATGTCTTGTTTTCAACTGGTGCGTTTTTGCATTTAACCATAGTCAGGTTTTTATGAAAGAGATAAGGCTTCCGCATAGTTACTCCAATATCATAGCTTTACACAATGAGATAAAGGAAATACGCGTGGGACAACAAGGAATATGCTTTTTGGGTGCTTAAAAAGGAGATTATGCTCTGCCGTAAAGTGAGACATGCTATCAAAACTGGGTCTGCTTTGTCCAAGTTGGCTAGGGCTATTCCCTCCTTATTCATATAGTTGTGAAATGTGACCAATGAGGTAAATTATTTAATATGACATTAAAATCAAATAAATTGATCAAGATGTTGGTTAGAGCCCCAGTGTCGAGGAAATTCACATATATTTCAACTGAGGATATGATTGAGTATGTGGATTCAGCGATCACTTTGTGTTTGAGATTGGGATTTATAATAACGCCCAAGTGGGAGAATGTTGGAAAAACTAAGTTGGGCTTAGCTTATTATATATGTCGCGGGCTTAACCATGACTTAGTCTAGATAGAGTCCAATGTACTTGATTGAAGGATATCCGAATTATATGGACCTTCAGAGGCCTTATGAGGTGTGGAGAAGAACTTATATGTAACAGGGATGTCACTGTTGTGGTATTCCAAGTCTGTCATGTATTGTCATATTGGAAAATAGCATTATTATATTGGAAAGTTAAAGCACATGGCACTGAGTGATTAACTCGAGATAGCATTATGGTGGGGGTATGGGTAAATTTTTCTAGGGGGATTCTCCCCGTAATTTTTCCGGTTTTCTTATCTCTAAAAATTAAATGATTGGTTCTAATATTCCATGAAGTTGGGTCTACATGCCTATACGCCTGAATTTTGTCTGCGTCAAAAGAGTGGCTTCTTTCTTTTTTCGGGCTGAGTACGTTGAACACTGTTTCTTGCAAAGCACGTTGAACACTGTTTCTTGCAAAGCACGTTGAACACTGTTTCTTGCGAAGCTTTCTTACGCGCGAGTTATATTGTAAAGTTGCCACGAATGATATTTCTAGAAACCCCAAAGTGGTACAAGAAATTAAGGTGCGCTTTCGTCTGCCATTCTGTAGGACTCTTCTTAACATTGACATATGCTAAAACTTAGCAACCAAGTTTGCATCATTATCTAGCTAACTCATAAATTGACCACGAGGCTTACTTTTGCTTTTGGACTTTCATTTTCATGAAGGGGGCTCTTGTGCTGGCATTGCGATTTGGTCAAGCAGTAAACCCTTCATTAATTATTAATTTGTCAACCTTAACAAGTACCTCAAGGTCTCAACCAATCCATTTACCAAAGGCTATAGAGAGTGATAAATTTTTTCGTAGTACTACTCAAGGGCTATCTTGTTAGTAAAACAAAACAATATTACAAAGCAATTTGTTTGAGTTTACTCCATAATATAATTTCATAATCTGAACCGTTAAATTAATGTCATCATTCTAAGGTCATTTCTACTAAATTTTATTGTGAAAATTCACTTATTTATCAAAAACATTGTGTTTGTCTATTTATTTGGTCAAAGTTAAATAACTAAACGTTTTTCGCTTTCTTGCGGGGATGTTTTTCCAATGATTGACCTTAAAAGCAAATAGTTCGAATCATATAAGATCTAAAATAAGTGGGTTTGTGCCATATTAGCTTAATAACTAATATTCATATGTCATAAACTTATTCAGCCAAAACCTTGGATTGTTTACCAGGTCAAATCTCAACTAACTAGTTTAATGGATTTGGTACTAAGATAGAACTTCATGCATAATTAAGATATGTTTAAATACTCAATTACTACTAACTAACATGCAAAGGCATGGGCATGAAAGTGATGAGATACATGAATGAGTGGTTAATTGCTATTATATAAATATTTTAATCCAAACCTGACCAGCCAACATGTTTTTTTTTTTAAGAACAAAAGTTTAGAGGGAGGGAAGGCAACTTCGTAATATAATAATCATGTACATTCCTTTCCTTGCTCACAAAGTATTTTTTATAAATTAATTATTGACCTTAATTCTTGCTAGCTAGATGACTTAGCACGACAATTATGTAATCACGTACGTTTTATCACAAAAGCATATAATTAATATATATAATGAAGGCAACCACTGAATCATGTAGGGTAATTAACAGACCTTCAACTACAAGTTCTTGGCAAAGTTACTTTGATGATGTCCCTGTCTATATTTAAAGGGTATATGTTAAAGTTTTTGCCGAATTTCGTTCTAATAATTAACATGGATCATTTATTTGACAAAAAGTTCCCATGATAAATAAATTAAAGAAAATTTATAATACGAAAGAATAACATGTTAAATTGTTTGACAAAATAAAATTTTCTCAATATTTACTACGCATAAAATTCTGAAAATGCTAATAATTTCTCGCTTTCCAATGATTTCGGTTTGATTTTGGGCATAACTTAGACTCTTTCGCAGAAAAAAACATATAATCAATTCAATGGAAAGTACTGTGATACAAACCAACAAAGCTAGCGGACAAAACAAAAGCACACAAAGGAATAAACTTTTCTTGACCAAGCTCTTGATCCTCTGACTAATTATTTCCAACTGCCATCTAATTAACACGTTCTTCCATTTCTCTACGCATCATTTACCAATTGCCTAGAAACTTCCTACAGCGCCGGCATATAGACATATATATACCACATTTCCCAATTCCAACTTCTTAACACATCATTCACATTCATTAAACATTCTCACCAAATAACATGGGCATGGACAAGTGGTCTTTGCTAAGCCGCCTAAGGAACGCCGTGAAGAAGCTGAGCTTTCTACTACATCTCAACGTCAACCGCTGGCGAATCGCTTCGATGATTGGCCGTACTGCTTCGGGCAACCACCGGTTGAAGAGCTTCAACGACCGCCCGGGGCTGACGGCGGCGTGTGCTGATGATGAGACCAGCTCCGAGGATTCGGGGTCTTCTAGGGGACATCTCCAGAGGACTATAAGCTATTCCTCGGATCAAGATGATATTGATCAAAGAGCTGAGATGTTCATAGCTAATTTCCGCCGCCAACTTCAGATGGAAAGACAGATTTCGTTAGAGCTTCGATATTGCAGAGGAAATAGTTTCGACTTGAAGTCTCCTTGATCAGTTTTGATTGGTGATGATGGAGCTAGCCTGTGATATTTTTTTTTCAAGATGGTCAATCTCCATCGGAAATCTGAAGATCCTCGGAGGGTTTTGTTTTGTTTTCTTCTTTTTCTTACTTTACCTTTTTCTTTTGGTTTTTTTTTTGGGTTGGTCGAACCTTTTTCTTTTGGTTTTGTCAGGCTTTGTTTGATTGCCGATATGACAAATTGCCAACATTTTTTTTTATACTTGGGCATGCTTAATTTTCCTTTATGTAAATGTTATTCTTTGAACTTTGGAGAAATTTTCCAAGTTATTCTTTTGGGAAAAATGCTGTGGGATTGTTTTGGTAAATGTCATTTTCTTTTGGCTGGATTTGTTATGCCAAATATTAATTAACTTGTAAAAGATTGTTACAGTATAATAAAGGAGAAAGTTATAACTTATATGAGGCATTTTGGCACAAATTTGAAGTTGAGGAGCATTTTGGCTCGGAGGACATTGCTAAATTTTGCCTCAATATCTGAAACTAATTGTCATTATTTCTTCATCTCCCTTCTGCCTTTATCATTTTTTGGAAAGTGATGATTAATTTGATATATAAAGGCTGACCTGTAAATAAAAGAGGTCAAACCAAATCAATAAAAAAAAGTGAAACAAATAAACAGCCAGTCTAACTAAAACAGATTATAGTTGAACAGCTTAACCAACGCCATCTATTAAAGTATCAGATCTACTATCCAACGGTTGAGATTTAGCTTGATGATCTTAGTGATTACTATTCTCTTCAGCTCCTTAAGTTGGAGAGCAACTCTCATACAATGGAGATAGCACTCTAAGCAGAATGGAACATAATATTAGAGCTGGGTTTGTACTTAATTCGCACTTTGGTCCTTTATTAATTCACAAAATGGATGATGTGCCATTAAGGCCACTTCCGTTAGAGTTGTGGGTCCTGTCATCAAATCTATTACATTTTTTGTGTAAAGGTGTGAGTCAATAATGCAATAGGCTATGAAGTGAAACGAAACGAAGGCCTTGCAATCGAACAGACAATGTTGGGTGGGTTTGAGGTGCTCAGCGGCTGTGGATGGTGGGTAGGGGTCTGGGTTGTTGGAGGAGGGTGGAATTGTTTTTTCGCCCATTAGAAAGAATGACGAAGTGTGACAATTGATTGGCTAAATCTTAGTCCCAGGAAGATACGAGAAAACCTCAAGGTTTATTGATAAAATTGTAATAACAAAACATAACCCTAACCACGGGTAAAGTATGTTTAAATACTCCTAGAAACTTTAGAAATAACAAAGGAATTAAAATAGGAAAATAACAAAGTTTTCAAAAACTGTAAAAACTTTAAAACTGAATTTCAAACTATTAAATTATCACGGATGCGAGAAAAAGCCCATACATCATGGTATAACAATGTGTTTTACTCTTGACACCATTCTCTTCAAATCGATGGGTCATGAGCCTGATTTTGAGCTCGGAGCCCAAATCTGCAGTTTACTTGATTTGCCTTTGTGTGTGCGTCGCTCCAGCTCCTCTTCAATTGCTTCCGTCATCTATTCTACATCAAAGAAGGTGAAAATATTGTTTTGCCTTTAAATTTTACAGAAAATGTAACACCATAACCAATGGCGTACCTACAAAGGCCCAAGGAGGTGGAGCTAAACCTTGAGGTGATGGAAAGTTCCCCCTTCCCTCAGTCTGTTGTGCACTCTACCTATTCGACAAAAGGTCAAATTTCCTTGCGCCCTTTGTTGTGCAATTGCACTACGCGCTTATATATATATTTATTTTTTATTTTTAAATGAAGCTTCTTAAGGAGATGTTGCTTCTTTTCTTTTTCTTTTTAAAAAAAAATTCCTTTTTGATTACGTCCCCACCCACCAATCCAATCCAAGTCCTTATAAAAAGATCATCAAATTCATAAAATTTTATTTACGTCTCCACCACCAAGTCTGTTTTTTTTTTTTTTTTCCTTGTTTTCTTTTTCCCTTTTTTTTTTAGAGAACTCCAGTCTTCTATAAAAATAGATTCATCGATCAAGTCTTGTGCCGAGAAAGAAAATATTGTATCGATCAAGTCTTGTGCCAAGAAAGTTCATCAAAATGCTGCTGTTTTTTTTTTCTTCTTCGGCAACCGTCGCGTCAATTTCATTTTTCTTGTAATAATATTTGGCCTTTCAATTATGTGGTAGTAAAAAAAAATTATTATAAAGCTTTTAATCTTTCAAAATTCCACCTCCACTAAAAAAGTTCTGGGGCCGCCACTGGCCATAACCAATGGTGCTAACAGTAGTGGAGTTGAGAGAATACATCTAGCCCTTTTGCGAATTAAATGACTAAAATGCAAATTGGGTACGTACAAGGGCGGAGTGAAGGCCTAGAAGGGTCAGCTGACCCTCCTGAAATTCCCAAATTAACCCTGCATGCATAACTATTTACTCTTTGTATATAAATTATTATTAAAATATGACCCTTCTCAGCTTTCCTTTTTTTCTTCTCTCACTTATTTTTTGAGGTTGACCCTCCTTGATGATTTTTCTGGCTCCTCCATTGGGTACGTACAAGTTGGGTGACTATTCCTCCTAAGACGCCTTTGTAAGAATATAAACCCATTGAGAAGTGGAATGAACAAACTGAACTATAAGAGACCCTTTCTCTTGCACATTAAGTGGAAGCTGTAGAGCTTCTTATTCAAGTGTAACCGATTCTCTGCACTTTTCATCATGTATTTGTGTTTTAATTTTTGCTACAACACCTTAGGTAATGTCTATCGCATCACAAAGTACTTCTAGGATTTAGAGAGACATAATCGAATGATAAAGCATGCCCACAAATTTACTTTTTTCCAAATTTGACTTTAACAACTTCAGGTTTATCTCACAAATACTACGTACAAGTAGATATTGTTGAGCCAATGCATTGTTCCATCGAATTTTTCTACTTCAAACTATGCATTATGCATAGTAGTTCTTATAACTTCCGTGCTTCCAAAATGGTTCCCGTCTTGCCCTCAGACATCTTTAACAATGTGGCTCTGATACCAATTATTGTGCCACAAAACACCAAACCTTAAGGCAACAATAACCTACAAATCAATTGCAAAAAACTTACGCCTAATAATCTTCGATTGAAATATTAAGAGATATAAAACTAGTTAGGTGGATTGTTGATGGGTGAAAGGGAGGTGCTGCGAAAGACGAGAGGAAGCATCATTATCAAAATCAAAGGTGCTGCTGGTTCTTTCTGTGAGGCTAAGATGGGTGCACAAGTCCTTGTGGAGGCTTCGACCAAACAAAAGGTCCTACTGGAAACTTCGACCCGAAAAAAGGTCCTTCCGGAGGTGCTTAAAGGAAGCATGCATCTGTTTGAGTCCTTGCAAGTCAAGATCCTGAAGAGGAGCCTCTTGATCTTAATCTTTTGTGTGCCTCTGGTCCTCTTGTCTTCCATAGCTGGCCAAGGTTTTCAATAAATGGAAAAACTCAAGGCAACCAAGAGAAAGGTTGTGGACAAGAAACTAGGGATTTTCTAGGCTGAGCTAGTGAGAGATTAACCTTCTGGGTTTACTTGTTGCAGATATTCATGTAGAAGAAAGAAACGGCCTTGTAAATTGAATTGTATCATGCCATATAGTATCTCTATAACTTGTCATTTCGATTTTATACAGTTAAATGTAAGGACAACCATTTTTTTTGGTTGGCAGTTACATCCACATCAGTTCGTACGTTTTCAGTCCTATATTCTGTGGTGCTATTAATTACTCTCTAATAGAAGTATCATGTTTAAGTTGTCGATTCGTGACTCCTTTGATAAATAGGTCGGGCAGACATGGGCTTAGCTAAGTTGGTTAAAGCGGATGTGCTCCTTGTAGGGGCTTTTTCGTTCCTGTAGCTACTGATGGGTCTAGGCTGCCGTAAGGAGCAAATGAGTGAAATTGCTCCTTGAGTCCGAGTTTAAGAGTCAGACCCCAAGAGTGCTTTGAAAGGCTAGCTGAGCCTTAGGAAGCACCTTGGTCTTCTTCACCAATGAAACCAACAGTTGCTTACAGATAAATATTTTGGCTTGACATGAGAAACTTGTTGCATGGAAGCTGAGCGTTCGTGAGTTTAGCATGAGAGAGAGAATGCTTGGGTTTTCTATGAGAAACAAGGGTTTTAAGGCAAGGGGGAAGGGATTTTAATGGGATTCGTTGAAGGGAGGGAGAGAGAGAGAGAGAGAGAGAGAGAGAGAGAGAGAGAGAGAGAGAGAGAGAGAGAGAGAGAGAGAGAGAGAGAGAGAGACGAGAAGTGGGTGGTTTAAGCAATTTTCTGACAGCTTGACAAAAGCTTGGTCAGACTCTGGAATGGCTTGCCATAAGAGAAAATGGGAGAAGATAAAGGACTAGGGCTCGAAATTGTAGAGGTTTAAGGGATGAGAGATGAAGCTTGCTCTCTGTATATGGATTGCTTGCCCTTTTTTGAGTTGTTTTGCTAGGTAGAAGGTGCCTCCTTTTTATAGGCTCTGGAAGCTCATTACTCCCAATAAAACCCTAGTTGGTTCTCTCTAATTTTGCCAAGTCTTCTCCTTCATTTCATTTCTCTTCCTTTGATTCAACCTCTTTTTATGAAATCTCCCTCAATCCAAATACCTAGAGACAAGATTTTTGGGAGTTCTAAAGTCTTCCCGCAGCTGTCCCTGTGGCAATCTCCTATCTTTGGCTACCATCTCTCCTTTTTTCCTTCCTTATTTCATGGCAAGAGCTGGTAGGAGAAATGAGTGGGTAATGACGCTGGTCTAGATGGTGTTTTGCTCAAGTATCCTTTAGTTTTTTGGATGGCTTATGTTGGGATTTGTCTTTGGCCATGTGTTAGAGATTCCCAGCAGCCTGCATACATAAGTAACCTTTGGCTTTTGTCGTTGTTTTGTCTCCAGCCATGTGCTGGAGACTTTCATATATTTTATAGGTCATTTGGGCCATTCTAAGGTGATGGGTTAACCCATTAAGGGAATGGGCTAATTTTCCTAGAGTATTGGGCTATTTTTCCTAAAGTATTGGGCTATTTTCTCTGCTTTATGCTTACCCACATATTTGGGCTCAAGAAATGGGCTTGAGTTTCGGGGCTCCCAAGCAGCCTAAAACTTCCATTTCTCGGCTCATCGCCTCATGAAAACTCGTAACCATCCATACCACAACCCGCTCAGCAAGACCCAGGCATTTGCGTGGCTTGGGCCCACTTAAGTTTGTAACGTGGCGTGTTGCTTATTTGCTTGGCGTGGCACGTGTGCAAGCGCATATGACGAACTCTTGCGTACCCAAGTTGGGTTTCTTCCCAAGTTAGGTGTCGTACTGGCCTAGAAATATATTTAGGCCAAGCCTTGGATTTTTTGGGCCTCAACATTCCCCACTATGCACCCAAATTCGAATTCCCCTCTCCGTAATTCAAATTAGATTAGAATATATAGAATATTGCTTGTATAGAAAAGATTAAATAAAAAAAACAGGTCTTATTCGGGTTGGAAATTTCGAACCTGTTTAATAGCTTGACATGGCCCATTGCCACCCCTATTTGGAATTATAATTAAGAACATCTCATTTTCGTTAGTATGAACTTGTTTAGAGGCTCTAATTATATATTAGATGTTCAATCATGAAATTTTAACACTCAATGCTCAATGTATCTGTTCAAAAATGACATTTGAGGATGATAATATTTTATGGATGAAGAGGAGTAAAACCAAGTACAAAAATCGGTCTAGTTGTCCTAAAGGATTAGGCAAGCCTCTCTACAATGAGATTTAGGTCCCAAATCCCTCCCAACGCCTGTCTAAGGCCAAACGAAATTTTTACCCAGTCCTCAAATTTGGCGAAATTCTAGATTGATTATCAGTCGAACCGTTCCATGATGGAGCCCAAATTTGGTTGATGTCTAGCCCACATGTAAGCGTACCAATAGTGAAGAAATGCTATAATGAGGTGGTTGTGTGTGAGGGGGTTGTGGGAGGGGTTCAATTCTACTACCCAATAAGACAGAGAAAATATTGGACTTGAACTTTTTTAATGATTGATGGTTGGACTGAACCCCTCATTGAACCCCTTCACCAAAATCTCCCTCATTGTAGAAGCTCCCTTGAGATTGATGCCACTCAAGAGTAAAATACTCAAACGCCTATGGATGGTCCAAGTCATGAAGTTGAGATCCAACGGCCACATTCAAATTTGTTTTTCTGTTTGAATTCAAACCCAATGGCTATGATGTAATCTAACTAATTTCATCGTGAAAATATATATATATATATATATATCGAACAAATTAATTTTAAATTTAACAATCATTATTTATTAAACTAAATCTGTTCCAACATCAAAACTCATCTCTAACTCTATGAATACACATCCATTTGTTAAATAATCCACCAATATCAATTTATTCCTTTCTCACTTAACAAAGGTTCTTTAATTTATTTATTTTTTATATTATTAGATGGCCCTAAATTACAAAGAGGTGTGAATTGGAAACCGCGTGGAAGATGAGGCTTTTTGGAGAGAGTGCATTTCCTTAATTGAAGATGGGGCTGTTGGCAACAATTAGGGAAATGAAACCTTTCGGTATCGTGTGTTCCAAAAAAATTTAGAAAATGATTTTCGAATGACTAGACCGGCCTCAAATACTGCAAGTCATTTCTTTTTGGTTCAAGACCATCAACCAACAGTATTATCTTTGGAAGGTATGTCAGAATAAGTCCAAATCAACGGATAAACATATACTTTATTAATCGATAGAACATGTACTTTGTAACACCAGGGGTTATAATCTTAAATAACTAGAAGCAAAAAATTATCTCATGAGAATAACAAATAAAAAGAACATTGAGCAGTTTAATGGGATTGGGAATTAGGATTGGATCCTACTGCTGCATGGAAGGGTAGTGCTGCAGAAGAAGAAGCAATGCCATTATCAAAGTTGTCGCTGCCGCTCCCATATCTAAGCCTAAGATGGGTGCACACATGATTTACCAATCCTTTAAAGGACTCAAGAATTTTCTTGACACCTTGCGAGTCCTGATTATGAAGAGCAGGCTCCCACCAGTACTGTTGTTCCCCGCTTCCCCTTTCTCCTACCAACTGTTGCAACACCTTGCTCCGCTCTTTCACAGCCTCAAGCTGCCCTACCAGCTCATTATGGTTCTCGTTCGCCTCATAAACTCTTGCCTGCCGGTACACCTCCAGAATGCCATGAGAGATCCTCTCATCAGCATTTTGATCAGCAACAGCATTTAGAAATCGTTTCGCCACATACTCAATAGTAGGGCTACCATACGAATAAGGTTTTCCTTTTGGAGAAAACACTACAACGCCAACTTCTGCACCGCATAGAGCCGCTAACTCACTAGCCTTCTTGTATATTCCGGATCTCCGTTTTGAAAAAGTAATAAGTCGATCATCTTCATTTTCTATCTTCTTGATATCGATCTTTTGCCTGCCTCTGGTTCTCTTGCCTTCCATAGCTAATAGCTGGCCAAGGTTTTCTCTTAATGGACAAACAAGGGAGAGATTAGCCTTCTAGGTCTACTTGTTTGGTTTTTTATTTTGCCTTGGTTGCTGTTGTTTACATAGAGAGAAAATCCTTGGCAATTAAATGGTATTAGGTCATATTAGCTCTGTATAAGTTGTCATTTTCCTAATATACACACTCGGGATAAGAGGAACAAATTGTTTTTTGGTTGGAATTTTACTTTTTCTGTGAATTCGCCACTATAAATTATTTATTTTCTTTCCTTCTTTCTTTCGTTTGCCCAACATGTCTTATAATGCATCGTATTCGGTCCATTGATAACTTCTATATATAAATTGTCTTTCCCATTTTGCACGAACAAATCTAAGAACAAATTTTTTTTTTTGTTCACACCTTACTTTTATGTTAACCTTTATAAATGATTTCTTGTCTTTACTTTTCCTTCTCTTAAAATGAAAGTTAATCTCTAGTGCTATCATATACCACACACACACAAACACAGAGATGGTGTTGCATCCTGATGGCTTTAGTTTTAGCGTTTTTATTTGTTGCATTAATTGGGCCACTCCTACTATCACGTGCACTTGGGGTGAGCAACTCTTTTTCTTGTTTTTGTTTTTGTTTTTGTTTTTTTTTTAAAGAAAAGATTTCATTCATAATTTTAAAAATACATACAAAGACTGGTACGAATACTGTAGCTTCATTAAAACCTTCCTAGGAAAATCACATGAGACAAACCCTAGGGTAGGAAATAATGCCCCACATACCATGGACTCACACAATCCTGAGAGGTGACCCTCGAGCCACGAGAGGCAATAGAGCTACATAATGTACCTACAACCTGTAAAAGAGACACACCCCCAACATGGTAGGAGGTGCGTGAGAATGTACCTTCCCAAAAGGAATATCCCTTGGTAGAGGTCCTAAATCCGACACAGGCAGAGTCAGTGTAGGTGGTACTAAAGGAGGAACGTCTTCCTGAGTGAGGCTAGCCTGTCGACATAGAAAATCAATAACCTCCAAACCCCGATCACAATGTGATAAAGTATGAGGCGAGATAAAGTCCGTAAACTCACCCCTATCACTAGAGCAAGAGCGCAAGAACGATCAGTAGGACTACCTTGAGCACCTGAACCATCATGTGAAAAAGTGTCATAGCTTCTGAAAGAAGGGGAAAAGTTGAGGATCGATGACCCAAAGAGCCAATAGGTTTATCCCATAAATTAGTAGTACCTTCCAAATAAGCAAATACAGAGGTCAACTGATCACACAAACTCGGAGTGAAAGGCCCATGTGTAGTTTTATATTTCTTGATGCACACGTGGGTGGAATGGCCCAATCGCCTAGAGGCAAAGCAGTGTTGAAACTAACTAGATTATCGAGAGGTTTTGTGAACACATGGTATATTGCACTGAAAACTCAGAAGCATTCTTATTAAATTGAAAGACAATAACTGACTATTAAATAGCCTTACAATAACAGGAAAGTGAAATAACACCCCACGACTACAACAACCTAGAGTCGCGGTAATTTATTAACTCAAAACAAAATAACAAACTTGTCCCTCAAGTATAGGAGGGTTATTAACACGTCCAGGGAATAAGCCCCTAAAACAAAGGAACCTTATCAATTATGATCTTTGACAACTTCAACATCCTCCCTTAAACTGAATACTAAAGATTCAGTTTATTCCAGGCCATTTACGTACACCCATCAAGTCTCGCAGCTTCTGAAAAACTTCAAGTTTCAGTGGCTTCGTCATTACATCTGCAATCTGCTCCTGAGTAAAACACTGCAGCAGCTCCACTACTTCATCTTTAACAAGATTTCGAAGAAAATGAAACCTTACATCTATATGCTTACTACGACCGTGCATTACTGGATTCTTTGAAAGCTTAATGGTTGAGACGTTATCACAATAAACCACTGTTGGACCAGTTTGCCTCAAATTCAAGCAACTCAAAATTCTTCTTAACCACACCACTTGACACGTACTTGAAGCAGCAGCAATGAATTCTGCTTCAGTAGTAGAGAGAGTGACCACTGGTTGCTTCTTCGATGACCCTGATACTGCTCCTGAATTCATCATAAATACATAGCTTGAACAGCATAGTCACTATCAGTATAGCCAATGAGCTCTCCATCTCCTCCCTTCTTGTAGAACACCCCGAAATCAATAGTTCCCTTCACGTATCTTAAAATTCTTTTAGCTGCCAACAAATGAGTCTCAGTAGGATGCTCCATATAGCTGCTGATTAGGCTTACAGTGTACATAAGATCAGGTCGTGTAGCTGTTAAATACATAAGACTCCCAACCATTTGCTTATAGAGCGTGCTGTCTACTTTGGCTCCCCCTTCATCACGAGTGAGTTTGAATCCAGGAACCATAGGGTTATGCACTGAGTTACACTGACCCATGTTGAACCTGTCTAACACTTCTTGTGCATACTTACGTTGACACATAAATATACCATCTGGTTTCTGTATTACTTCAATGCCAAGAAAGTATCTCATATTTTCGAGATCAGTCATATCAAATTCTAGCATCATGGATCTTTTAAATTGCTCAAACATCACCTCATCATTCCCAGTGAATATGAGATCATCAACATATAGGCATACAATCAAAATTTTACCTGCTTTGGCTGTCTTGATAAACAATGTGTGCTCAAAGGGACATTTGCTGAAGCCCTCCTTGATAAAATATGCCTCTATTCGACTGTACCATGCTCGTGGAGCCTGCTTGACCCCGTATAGTGCCTTCTTGAAACGATAAACCTTGCCTTCGCTTCCTTTCTATACATATCCAAGTGGTTGCTCAATGAAAACTTCTTCATTGATCTCTCCATGCAAGAAAGCTGCTTTGACGTCGAGTTGATAAATCTTCCAACTTCTTTGTGCAGCAATAGAAATAACTACTCGAATTGTATCCATTCGTGCCACTGGTGCAAATACTTCAGAATAATCCACTCCATATTGTTGGCAATATCCCTTCGCGACGAGCCGAGCCTTATACTTGCCCACCTCCCCATTTTCATTCAATTTTGTCTTGAAAATCCATTTGACTCCAATAACTTTTCCCCTTGATGGTAAGTCAATCAGTTCCCATGTATTGTTCGTTTCTATTGCTTCTATTTCTCTATCCATTGCTTGTTTCCACTTCTCACTCTTCACGGCTTCACAATAGCTAGTAGGATCGTCATTAGTAAATAAGGCTAGATGAGCCAAGTTCATGCCTTCTTCATCAGAGAGAACTTCACCAGTGTCATAGTCTCTCATCCAAATTGGTGGCCTTCGAGCTCTTCCCTCTTGAGTTGTATTGCCTTCATTTGTGGTATCTTCAGATTCAAGGGAATTCTCACCCTCTGACTCTTGCACGTCAGATTCTCCTTCATTCACTTGATCTTCTTCTTCATTTCCTTTATCTTCAGTACCTGTTTCTTCATCAAGGTCAGCTAAAATAGCTTGCTCATGACTGTCATCCCAATCCCATTGTTAATCTTCGTCAAACACTACATCTCGGCTTATAATGATTTTATTTGAGATAGGATCAAACAATCTATAGGCTTTGGACTCCTCACTTACCCCCAACAGTATACATTTGAGGCTTTTGTTATCAAGCTTCAATCTTTTGCTATCAGGTACGTGTGCATGAGAGATGCAACCAAAGACCCAAAAGTGCTCCACTGATGGTTTGCGCCCACTCCATGCTTCCTCAGGTGTTTTACTTTTTACTGCAAGGGTTGGACTTCGATTCAGCACGTGAACTGCCCAATTCACTGCTTCAGGCCAGAAGGTCTTTGGAATCTGCTTCTCTGACAGCATACATCGAACCATATTCATGATGGTTCGATTCTTCCGTTCAGCAACCCCGTTCTGCTGAGGCGTGTAGGCAGCTGTCAACTGCCTATGAATGCCATTCTCATTGCAGAAATCTGTGAATTCATGTGATGTGAACTCACATCCTCGATCCGTCCTCAAGCCTCTTATGAATGCTCCTGTTTCCTTCTCCACTTTGGCTTTATACATTTTGAATACAGTGAAGGCTTCTGATTTCTCCACCAGAAAGTAAACCCAAGTTCTTCTACTATAATCATCAGTAAAAGTGATGAAATATCTCTTCTTACTATTTGAGATTAGGTTTATGGGACCACAAATGTCAGCGTGTATCATTTGAAGGATCTTTGAGGCTCTCCATTCACTTTCCCTAGGAAAAGAGTCACGATGCTGCTTCCCAACAAGGCAGCCTTCACACACATTCTGAGAAGCTTTGAGCTTTGGCAGCCCCTCAACCATATTCTTTTGTTGTAGCACCTTCAGTTCGTTCCAACTTAGATGTCCATATCGACAATGCCAGCGATCAGCTTGATCTGTGGTTGTCATGGAGAGACAGCTTTGTTCCTTTGCCGGACAGTGTGCAACCAAGGCAAACATCCTGTTGTGTGTCATCTCTGTTTGAAGAATGAGACCTTTCTCAGGGTGAAAGATCTTACACTTTCCATGTTGAATTAGCACTGCAAGTCCCCTCTCTTATAGTTGACCGATACTCAGCAAGTTAGTCTTTAATTCAGGTACAAAGAACACATCTGTAATCACATGCACAATCCCATGCACCTCCATTCGTACTTTGCCTTTGCCATGCACACTAAGACTGAAGTTGTTTCCCAGCTTGACTGACTCTCGGAAATTGGCATCTATTTCGACAAATGCTTCCTTCTTGCCACACATATGGTTGCTACAACCTGAGTCAAGAAACCAAATATGTTCCATCTCAGCTTCCTTTGCATTCACCAGCGCCATTAGCAGCATTTCTTCATTTGTTTCTGCGAAATTGGCCTTTGACTCCATAGCCTTCTTAAGACATTCCCACTGAAAGTGTCCTAGCTCGTGACAGTTGTAGCATTCTAGGATAGATTTGTCGAACCCAAATCTACCCCTTCCTCTTCCTCGATAGGAGCCACGACCACCACTTCTTCCTCCTTGTTGGACTCCAGCGGTAACTTGGAGAGCTTGTTCGTCCATCACATGTCGACCCATCCTTTGTTCATGCACAAGCAAACTGCTCTGAAGTTCATCAATAGATAGAGTATCCAAGTCATTCGACTCCTCAATCGAACATACAACATAATCAAATTTTGAAGTCATAAACCTCAAAATTTTCTCAATGATAACTATATCTTCCATTCTGTCTCCATGCACCCTCATCTTATTGGTTATGGTGAGTGTCCTCCCAAAATAGTCATTGACAGTTTCTCCAACCTTCATATGCAATACTTCGAACTCCTTTCGAAGTGCTTGCAACTGAGCACGCTTCACACGTGCAGTTCCTTTGTACTTCTGCTTTAAAGAATCCCATATGTCCTTCGCCGTGTCCTTCTTTAAGATCGTTTCCAGGGTTGAACGATCAATGGCCTGAAACAAATAGTTCTTGGCCTTCAAGTCTTTCAGCTTCAGCTCCTCCAGTGCCTTCTTCTGCGCATCACTGGAGTCAGCTCCTCCTGTGGCTACAGGGATCCCTGTCTCCACCAGGTTCCAATACTCCTTGGAACGTAGAAAGTTTTCCATAAGCATGCTCCAGTGATTGTAGTGCCCATCGAGTCTCGGAATGGCAGGTTGCACAAAGCCATTCTCGGATGTCATGTTCTTGTTCTTTCTCACAAGCAACAGTGTTTGCAGGTTTTTTGGTCAGGCCCCGTGATGGTGCTCTGATACCAAATGTTGAAACTAACTAGATTATCGAGAGGTTTTGTCAACACAGGGTATATTGCACTGAAAACTCAGAAGCATTCTTATTAAATTGAAAGACAATAACTGACTATTAAATAGCCTTACAATAACAGGAAAGTGAAATAACACCCCACGACTACAACAACCTAGAGTCGTGGTAATTTACTAACTCAAAACAAAATAACAAACTTGTCCCTCAAGTATAGGAGGGTTATTAACACGTCCAGGGAATAAGCCCCTAAAACAAAGGAACCTTATCAACTATGATCTTTGACAACTTCAACAAGCAGTAATCAGGAATATACTCATATTTGACTTCCACAATCTTCTCCCTTACCTTTGGAAAAGTGACCAATGTTCGATGAAGAAAAGGTATGATGACACCAAAACGCACACAGAGGCGAATAAAGCCACCTACACAATCAGACCCATCGCGATTATCCACTTCAATAACATCCCCCAACAGAACACCAATGGCCTGAGCAACTGCAATCGTCATACAGAACCCTCGAACACCATGTAATTTGACCCAAAAGGTTGCGTCAAAGACATAGAATGCACATTACCATCATGTAGGAGTTCAGCCAACAAGACCGAGGATCATCGATACACCCATGGCTCCATTTCAAGGACCATTTTCTGATCCCAACCATTTACAAAGCACATCCAGAATCTATTGGACTCTATTTCCTTTATTAAGACCTCCTCAGTACCTTTTCAAAAATTCAAAAAAATCTTGATAAAGCCATCACTGTTGACAAGATGATTGACAAGGACCGTGGCCATAGGGCTATAAATGTGTATAGCTGGTGGTGGTGCACTCCAGGTGTACAGATTAACTTATTTCCATTTTCAACATTCAAGTAAATGTCTTTGTCCTTTGACTTTAATTTATTTTTATATTACTCCATTTACTTAAGTTTATAATGTAAATAAGGAAGTACCCCCTATTTGGATTCAAATAAAAATACTAGAAAATCAAATTCCCATCAAATCAAAATATGAAAAATCGGTTTTAGTGTAAAATACGATTTAGGCAAAAAATGATGGCTCATTAAGTCAATATATACTTCATACTAAAATCCCATAAAATCAAGTTTTCTTATTTGATGTGTAAGGAATAAAAGCCGCCAAAAATTTTCTTGAGAAAATGATTATTTTGAAAAACCATTTTTCATACTTAGTCAATATTTTTTTCATGTATGATATGAATGCATGAAGGGGCCTAAGGTTGTTTTTAATTTGGGAAATTTTGATTTTTTTTTTTCTTCTTTCTATTGGGTTTAATGGGGGGAAAAGCTTTAAAGATATTTGCTAAATCGCTACTCTTTGTCTATCTCTTACAATTTTTCTTGCTTAGAATGTATTTGTCTATCTGTTTGTCGAGAACAATTATGATTGCAACCAATAAGCAATATAATTCTTGACATATGTGATATATATACATTATTTTTTGTATGTATTGTGAGTTCGAATTTTTTATTCTTTATAATTTATAAGAGGGCCCCATACACATGAAATCTTAGCTTCGCCACTGAACTTGTTGATATGATTACATGAAAATTATAAGAAAATAAAATGTAAAGTTGAGAGTGCATTTGAGCAGCGTTTCGACTTGTTTTTTGAGTTGTCTTTGATTCTGAAACTACTCGTTCTATTTATAGAGGGAAGATGCCGCCCAAGTAAGCTTGTCTCTTTGATATCTCACCGCCCAAAAAGCTTTTGGATGTCTGACATGACCTGGTGGCTTCCCCCTCGATCACTAGTCCAAAAATTCCTTTTGCCAAGGCAACCAATGCCTTAGTCGTGTCATCACTTGGTTCTCGGTGTGGACCCAAATGCCCAACTTAAGTTCTGACTTGCCACGGTCTGGGGCCTATTCTTTCGTAAATGGGCCATCTTCAAGAAGTGAGCTTTACAAAAGCTAATTTAATGTAAAATAAGGCCCACTAATTTATCCAAAAACTGGGCCCACTAAGGGTTGCAACTTGCAAAAAACTGGTTCCAAACAATAACTTAATTACAATGAATACACATTTAACTGTTCATAACTTTGGTTGGAGTGGGAGTGTGAGACAAGGACAGTGAGTTTTGTGAATAATTGAACTCTAATTGATGGGTGAAAGTCTTGAGAGCTGCAGTTATAAGTTTCTGAAATATTTATGCCCTTTAAAAAAAGGTATTATTCATTTATCCTATAAGGCCTCTATTATTAAATAAATATTTTTAAAATAAAGACGTACTTTTTAGTGATTGGACCATTATAATCAAGCTCAATTTATCACGCGTGGCATGTGATGATTGATCGAGAATAGCAAAATAATGCTACTCCCGTTTCATACAAGTTTTTCTGCCTCTATGAAAAGATGTGGTATAGACAAATGAAAAGATGTGGTCCTTCATGTTTTTTGAAAAAGAGATTCTTTGTTGTTAAGAGATTCCTGTTCTCTTATATCTATATCATATTCTCTATGGTGTGAGCTTCTTCTTCTGTTAAATTATCCCATTATATGAATTGTCATATTTGGAGAAGTTGGACCTGTTTCAGAAGTATAGGTATTTTGAGGGCTTTCCAAATGCACCATACAGACTTTTCAGTGAGGAGCTTATTTGAGGGGTTGGCTAGTATTAATAGAAGTTGATATGCTATGGCCATGTTTGGTAGGCTGGACTGGACAGGGCTTGGAGTGTTGGACTGGTTTGGCTTGGATTGGATTAGACTTTAATAACTTGTTTGGTACATTAAGTTGGGCTAGACTGCACTGGACTAAAGTCCAGTCCGTTGTTTGGTACAAATATGAACTGGACTACATTGGACTTCAAACAAAATTTATTTTTAAAATTAATTTTAATAACATTAAAATTATTTAATATCAGAAATAATTAAATTTAGTAAAAAAACATGTACACAAAATTAAAAATAAGAAATCACATGAAGATGTCATAAAAAGAGTCCTAAAATTCACAAAAATGCATTCAAATATACTGCCTCTGTTGGTATCACCGTCTTCACCAATCTCCACTCTTGAAGCCATTGAAGTTTCAAATGATTCTGCAATTTTCTTAAAGCCAGTCTCTTTGCTATCTCCTCTCACTCTTCAAATTCAAATCCAAAAATAGCAAAAGTCAAAGAAAACCAATATGAAATCAGCAAAAGTGATTCGAACCAGATCTTCAAAATTTGATCTTCACTTGAAATCCATTCCCAATAGAACTATGAATCGAAACCCAACAATACAATCTGAAGACCAAATAAGAAAATAACAAAAATTGGTGATTAGGATGGATATGAAGCTATGAAGAAAATCAAAACTGGTGATTGGGATGACCCAAAACAAAAAAAATTAAATTGAAACAAAAGAAAAAAACCGACAGTATGAAGCTATGAAGAAAATCAACAAAGCAAAAAACAAAAACATTACTTCAAAAGCAAAACCCATCCAACAACCAAGCAAGAAGATTAGATTTCTGGTTATGATCATCAAAGGTTTAACTGAACATTTTCAAAAGAAGAAAAACACAAACGAAACCAAGATGTGAATGAGTTTCAGATCTGGAAAGTGTGCGATGAAAGAAGAGGAGAGAGGAGATATGGGAGAGCATAGATTCGTACCGTTCTTCTCTTTTGATTTTTGCTTCAATTTCAGTCACAAAGCCTGCGAAGTTGACGCGCAAAGTCGACAAGGCTCAGTCACAAAGCCTGAGAAGAGAAGCTTCGTTCTAAACCCATGTCTACCGATGGGTTCTGTAGCCCCTCTTATTCTGGACTTGTGTCCTATTACCATATCCAGTCCATGATGTATTTTAAACTCACCAAACAATAGACTGGACTCATATCCATTTTAATTGGATATATCCAGTTCAGTCCAGCCTACCAAACATGGCCTATATGTCTACTAATCTAAGATCTTGTTAAATTTCATATAGACGAGTCAGTGGGCCACTACTAGCAATATCGATATTATCCCCAACTTAGCCACCTACAAAGCCAAGTAGGTGTGAAATTTTATCACAAAAGGCCTCAATTATATTAGTAATGGAACCATTCATTATATATTACATTTTATTTAGTCAAGTTTCTGATGTGAGACTTATATTCTTCAACAAGTCTACGGTCCAAGGTCCGAATTATTTGGTCCATTACATTACACCATTGTATCATTGACTTAAGACTTTGAGCCTTTGTAGGTGCAGCTATTTGCCATGTTCGATTGGTGATGAATTAGTGTTTTTTCTCCCTCAATCTTTTAGATAACTGTTCGGAATTGTGTAGGATTGGTGATGAATTAGTGTTTTTTCTCCCTCAATCTTTTAGATAACTGTTCGGAATTGTGTAGAATTGCCCTACCGAAGCGAACCAAACCGAAAATTCGGTACACCAACCTAAGCAACTTAAGGTTAAGGCTCTAAATTTTGGTGAATAGAAGAGCAGTTTGGCCTATCAAAAGTTCGGTTTGGCTAACGGTAGGGTAGTTTACGGAGTCGGACCGGTAGCCAAGCCTAATTTAATCTTTTTCTACGATGCAACTTGGCTCTGATTCATTAAGCATTTATTGCATAATATTATGAAATATATATGCAGGTGGTGGCTCAAACACATATATACAATGCCAAAAATGAGAATATAGCAAGGGCGTTGCAATTTCCTTCTTTCTAAGGTCCCCTAACCGGCAGTTGGTGTTCCAATAGAAACATCAGCTTGTGTGCCACTGGATATGCTGTTTTCCTCAGCTTTATCAGATTCAACAGTCTCCAGTAGCCAGATTCCTAGCAAGTTTTGTATGGTGCTCCAAACCAGCTGATTCAACATTGCATTCTTAGCAAGGTTTCTATGGTGCTCGAAAACTAGCTGATTCAACTTTGCCTTCCAAGCAAGCCTTGTCTGGTGCTCCAAAAATAGCTGATTCAAGATTTGCATCCTAGCAAGCTTTGAATTGTGCTCCAAAACTAGGCGAGTCAAGATTGGCCCTACCGTTTGCCTCCTCGACTGCAACCGCCTTGAAAGTTCTGCAACTATTGAAATTTTGTTGCGAAGTTCCTGCTCACTGAGAACCGAAAATAGAGACAAACGAACCAAGAATGATGCATCAGGAGAAAATTAACTAGAATGAGAGATAAATAAAGCAAGAGAAAATTGTTGGTCCATCAAATAATCAAGAACATTAAATTGAATTTAAAAAACTGACCTCCCATCTAATACAGCATAGAGTTGCACCGTTTCATCAAGCATGTGAAGTATTTCTGCAGATAATGCTCCTCTGTCATCACAGTTTGAATAGTATGTAGACCATGCAGCAGTCCAGGTGCCAATAGCTTTCTCCAGATCCAACTTAAAATATTGTCACGTAACAAGGAAAACTCAATACAGTTGTTGCTCATTGTGCAATCTAAACCGTAAAAGAAATAAACCCGAAATAATTACCTTGATTGTGGAGGCCTCTGAAGATAAACTCCTCTGATCTCCTTCCTTATCCAACAATTGTAAACCTTCAATTATTTCCCAAAAGAGATCAAAATCCATTGGAAGGCTACTTTGCTTGCTATTTCCTGTGTTTTGGACCTTATCTGTTACCAAGCCGGGGGTGTGTGGAACAAGCTTAAAGCAGTTGGCCTCATTTGAATCATAAGCAGAAGGCCCAGCAGAGCAGTAACTTTTAGCTTCTACCACCATGGCTTCAGATTGACCTCGTGAAGATTGAACATGAATGTGCGGTTTTGAGAACAACGTTCTCAACATTTCGTCAATGCACAGGTTGGCCTCCATGTCGAAAAAAATAGCATCTGAACAAATGAACCTAGAACAATCGATCCCGAAACTTGCAACTACCAAAGGATTACCAATTTTCTTAAAGGCTTCCTCAATCAGATTCACATTTATACTAGGAGAATTTTGTACAAATATGAGTCTCCTGAGGACCTCACAGAACTCCTTTGGCAGTTGCTCAGTGATGTAGTCCTTCCAAATTAGTTCTAAGAGTATGCTAAAACACATCCCAAAATTAAAATAAAGCAAGCATAAGACGACAACCAATCTCAGGATCAGCAGTGAATAATACTTCTCCCAATCCTTGATAGACTTTTGAATCCATTCAACCACGGTGTTCTTATCATAAAGCAAATCCCGAACCACATCAATCAAAAACTGAAGGATGACTTCAAAACATATTGGCACATCAGGCCTTATACTGGAAGTAAGTTTTGTATCTTCCTGCTGGTGTATCAGCCATTCAGTAAAACAAGATTTTGTAGTGATAACATACCCTTGTAAGCAGGACACCCACATCAGAAGGCGTTCTACAAGATACAACAAGCAATCAGGTGACAGGTAGTCACGTTCTCCCTCCCAGTTTGCAAAATAAGTGTCATCCAAAGCTTCGTGGAACCACCACGGAAGAGACTCCTCTTTCGGATCTTGACATATGTTCTTAATGAACACCTTCCATGGTGAACTACAATGCAAATTCGCATACAGTTCATTATTAAAACTGCTAGAGCCAAGAATAATCATTGCAATCCTTCCTACTTGCCCATAAGACAGCTTTTTCTTTGAGCTCATATAATCAACTACAACTTTCTTGAGTAAAATTTTACAAGCATCGTTTTGTCTCAGAGAAATCATATTCTCTCTCAATGATTTCCTCCAATCTAAAGGAAATATGCAAGCAACAATGTTTTCAGTTGACAGATAAACAAAATTCTGTAGTGCATTCAAATCTGTATACGTTGGCTTCAGGTATTTGGATTCCAAAAGACAGTTTGCAACCACATAAATCTGGGTAAGACACCAGCTTTGGCAGAAGATTGAATCAGATTTTTCAGTCATGAACTCATAAAGCACTTGAAGCTTATTCAAAATCTTAGTACTAAAAGAGAGTAGTTCTGAACTCCAATAAATCTTAGCAGATGAAACAATTTGGCAAAAATCAACAGTGACCAATTCACCATTACTTATAAAATAACGCTTATCCACACCACTAACCCAATCAGCATCAGAGATGAGTAAAAGATATATTGGATTCAAATCATCATGAAACTCCCTCCACACCGCCAAGTAATTTAAAAAGAAGTCTCCATAACTTCTTCTTTTATTAACATCTGGGGTTTCTAGAGATCCAAAATATTCTATCAAATAAACAATCTTATCCATCCAAAAATTCCAAAAGTACACCAGTGAATCAATAGAAACCTGCTTTTTAGATTTCTTGACTTCAGAATACTTTTTCAGATCACAAATAATATTTTCTTCCCACACATACTTTGACGAGCTTGAAGAAAGATGAGTATTCAAAAAATTTCGCCCAGATAACATTTCACCTTTAACAAGTTTCATCTTGGATCTGTTATCTTCAACCTCACGATAATGAAATACACAGGTCTCAAGAAAATGCAGTTCAATTTCATCCGCACCTTTTCCTCTTAAAGCCAGATCATACTCTTCTCTTGCTTGTTGCTTCCAAAATTTAATATATTCCAAACCCATGTCAAATAGTTTTCCCTTCAAACACATAGTTAGACACTCAGAGAAAAATTTGCCCCTGGCATATGCATCGGCTGCATGCTCATAGAATCCTGCTAGAGAGAAGCATATGCCAGCTCTTTCAAGTCCACGTTCGCCGCACTTTTCCAAATAAATATTAGCTGCATAAACAAACTTTTATAGTTGAGACATGCCACAAAATTGAATATTCAAATGCAACTAATGACACTCTGAAAGGTTTCATCACAACACAGTAGCCTTTAAACTATCACATGACTGCTGGAAGGCTAAGCAGAACAAATGTCAACTTCATACCTGCCCTTTCATACTCCCCCAAATAATAGAAGCATCTGGCAGCAGAATCTGCTTTGCCTATAGATTCAAATATTTCGGCTGCATGCTTGTAGCATCCTGCTAGAGAATAGCATTCTGCAGCTCTTTCAAGTCCAGGTTTTCCACATTTGTCCAAATAAATCCTAGCTGTACCAATACAATATAACACTTATGACAAGCAACAAATATGAAGATTCAAGTTCAATGTGTAACCGTGAGAGGTATCATCAAAACAAAATAGCCATTTTGGCATGAATGCTGGCAGGATAAAGATAACAGAAGTTAATATCATACCTGCTCTTTTGTACTCCCCAGAATCAAAAAAGCATTGGGCAGCAGAATCTGCCTTCCCTAAAGATTCAAAAATTTCTCCAGCTTCCTTGAGGAGAGCATTAGCCTTTACAGGATTTGAAGTGCGCTTAAGGTCAGCCATAACTTTCAGGCCAGCAGCTTTCGACCTTCTTTCCCAATAAGTATCACCAGCTCTTTGAAAACACATTGTGGCCATTTCATAGTTATCCTCTTGATAGAGCTGGATGAGACAAATAAAATGGATTAGATTAATACAGTTGAAAATAATGGTCATACATAGTTACATACACTACGCTTTAAGGCTTAAGGTGACCATGATGATGATTATGACGCTTAAAGTGATCATATCAGTCAACTGTGATGAAATTTCAAAAATTAACATAAATTTAACACCAACTACAAAAAAAATAAAAATAAAAATAAAAAAAATCGTTTTATTAACTTAATTACCAGCACCATTATAAACTAAACAAACCTTCATGCCACGTGACCTCCACTCCTCTGGATTGCTCTGAGCTTGCATTTCCCTTGCAAGTGAATCATCGAAGTGCCTAACTTGCACAAGACATTTCCTTTTCCAATAGTTAAACATGGGATTGGATAGCTCTTCCATATTCTCATAAACCCACAACCTTTGTTTAGTACGAGAGACAGCAACATATAGTTGCTTAAGTTCGGAACATAAGATGTTGTGTTTGCCTTCATCAAAACTTGGAAAGTGCTCAGGTAAAGTGGAGTCAAGCAAATCATGCTCCTTCATGTAATCATATATCACCCTCCACTGATTTTGCAATGGTGATGATCCAAAAAAGTTGTAAAGCAGTACATCCTACAAGAACGAACAAACCAAATATATATTTCAATCACATCGACAATATTACCTGTACAGAGTTCTGCATAATTTAATAAATTTGCAACAAATCTCTTTTCAATGTCTGATATGAACCTTACAATAATAATCGTTTGAAGACGAAGCCAAAAAGATTTCCAGAAAGATAAAGAAAAACAAGTGGAATAGTCTTGTAATGGCAGGAGAATTATTGTGGATCACAACACAAATATATGAAAATCCTCAATGGTAATATGTTTTATAGAATTAAACAAACTAAATACGTAAATGTTGTAATGACCTGAAATTCAAGGCCCTTGCTCTCTAATATAGTAAGAACAAGAGCTCGCTTTGCAACTTGATTGGAAATTTCGTTCCGAGCATGCTTATCACGTACCAAAATAACTTGCTCTGCTCCAAAGCCAACTAAATTTCCACGAGAAGTATCACTACTTCTAAAAATCTTCATGATTATATTCTCATTTTTTCCAGGTTCAAGCAAAACTGGAGTTTCCCCACATATTGGACTGGTTTCAGGTTTCAATTTATCTATAGATTGGGGGAAGAAATGGTAAAGTAGATCAATTATGCTCTGTGATAACTTCAGTATACCATCATGCGTACGGAAGTTTTGAGACAAATGAAACATTTTTGAGATTTGTCCTTTGTCTTCTCTTTCTTCGTGTTTATCTCTTTTTGATTCCAGTACAAATTCCTTGTAGAACAGGTGTCGTATATCTTGGAATCTAAAATCAATACCCCTTGCAATTGCCTGTGCAGTATCACCAGAAAAAACAAAACCCTCTTCAACATTACTGCAAACGTGTTTGAAGAGTCTAATCTGATTGATTGTTAGATCCTGAACCTCATCAATATATACAAAATCCATTTCATGGCCCTTGTACTTTTCACGTCTGAGTCGACGGTGAATATCATTAACAAAATCAGTGACATCAAATTCAACATTTTTCTTTTTCTTTTTTTCATAAACCAGAAATATATCATATATCATCTCCCTCTTCTCCTTGCTTAGATTTGACGCCCGGCCCTCTGAACGTTGGACATAATCTCCTCGACTGAGTTTTCCATCACCTGCTTTTGTGACTCCCAGGCCGCCTTTGATATGAGAGATAATCTCTGTAAATACTTTAGAAGGATCAAGCTTTTTTTAGCTGTATATTGAAATGAGGCCAATAAGAGGTGCTGAACCTCGCAAGATTGACCTCCTTTTGTCTTAGAACCGTCTGCAGCGCAACTGATCTTGAACTTGGCCGAGGTTCTGAGGTGTCAAGGAATCTTTCAAAGAATGAGTTACCTAAGGTTCCATCAAGCATCATCAAGAACTTATGGAATGTTATGAAAAGAGGATAACAGTTGGGCGGAATATCAAGAAAAGAATCTGGGATATTGTTGAACTGGGCTTCTTCATCCTCAAAATCAATGCTATCAGTCGAACTGCATTCACCTGAATGGTTTCCCCCAGAAGAAAAACTGAGGACATACAAGTTATGTTAATATCAATATATACAATTATTCATCTTCAAGTGGCACATAAGAAGTTGACAATTAAAGAACAATCTCATTAACATCAAGACCAAGAAAGAAGATGCAAACTTTAACCCAGATGACCAAGAAGCATGGTATAGTACACATACATGCATGAACAGTTAGTTTGAAGCTTCCATAATTTGTCCTCAGAGACAGAAAATACTCATGATATATAATAAATCATTATAATGACTAGTTTTTTTTCAAACGATTTTCCTTATATATAGCTCAAACATTTACTTACTAATTACACGTAGAACTTTCCTTATATATACAGGTACTCTACTATAGTATTATACATGTAGATACTAGGAAATAAATAAAATATATATATTTATGATGGAACAGAAAGCAGCAATCTTTGGATCTAGCAGTGCACGTCATTCAGAAAAATATTTTTTTTTCTAAACAGCTAATGTAAGAAGCAGCTAACATCTATTTGTCGAACAATCCTCGCACCTTTTCAAGTGTAAAACATGTTGCTTGACGGCAAAACAGAGTTTTGCACTCACTGTCACAAAAAGCTGGCGCAAGACACACATATTAGCACCAGTAGGACTCTGCTCAACCTTGTTATTATTCGGAAAAACATGTGAGAGTGCATTCTCAACACCATAGAATCCTTCCTCTGCAATACGTTGCTGCTGTTCTTTCTGACATAATTTCATTGTAAGAACTGTTGTCTTCCCGGTGCCTGAGCGTCCCAGTATAAATGTACTTCTATTATAACGGACGATCTCCAGTTCTTGACCTGTAAGTTGAAAGGGGAGATCCAGTTCTCTACCTTCACTGTCAGACAGCAAGTAGTTTGCCACTCCTGATGATAAGGAGTAGAATTTCATCAGTAACAAACTCTCACTAACATTTGATTTCTCAACATAACTTCTATCTGCTGAAGAGTCACCAAGTAAATAACTTGGGGTTTTTTCGGTGATGCTTAAATCTTCAAACCGGGCAACATCCAGAGCGGGGGGCCAGCTGGCCGGAATTTCCAAATCACTGCTCATGAAAGACAAACCAGCAGTAGTCTACTTAAAAAACAAAATTTGAAGATGAAACATTTGTATCTTTATATGATTCCAAACAGGAAACACAGTATAATTTCAGGCAAGATCAATTCAGAAATACTAGGATGACAAACAACATACCCGTCCAGACATTTCTTTCTGCAGAGACTGATAAATCCATCTGTGTATGTTTTAAATATACAGTCTAATTGATCAACCAATTTCTGGACGTTCAACAGATCAGGCAATATATCCCAGATCTTCAACACTTGCATGTATCTCCTATCTTTTTCAATGTCAGTAGTGCAAACAATATATATACCTTCGACCTTAAATTTCTTCCAGATCATTGAAGAGCTTTTACAATTATTTTCTACATTTCTTTTATTGGGTCTCCATCCACTCGAAAGCTTAAGCAGAAGAAACAGCAATGACATCTTCACTCGGAATGACTTCAGTTTTTTGAATGATTTCAAAAAGTTGTCACTGAAAAGGACCTAGGAAAATTCAGAGGATGAATGTTGATAAGTGTCATCGCAAATGTTTGGAAAATAAGAGGAGAAAAAAGAAAGAGGATTAAAAACATAAATCTGAGAAAAAAAAATTGTACCTTCCATCTAGCACTTTTGTTATTGTCGATTGCTTTCCATATTTTGATGTTAGGAGTTATATTGATTAAGAAAACCATAAGGAGAGATGGCTGAATGCCATTGGAGACTTGAAGCTCTTTCGATGCTTTAACTTTAAAAGAACGATTGGACACTTCATTGACTATCAGAAATGCCCATGATTTCTTTGACTCCTGTATATCTGAAATGCTTTCGGGTTTAGCATCTGACAGTAAAAAAACATGTCCAGGCTGAGTTTTATATGGTTCATTGCAGGAATCACTGGAAATGTTTCTCCAGTAATCAACCTCGACATCATATAGCTTTTTTCCATATGGCTTCGATTCTTCTATAGCAGTTACTCCACGGAATGGTGCTCTGTCCAGAGTTTTCATACTGGAATGTAACTGAGCTCGAGTTTCGTCTAGTAATGGATACGAAAAAGACCCAAAATAATTCTGAACCGAATGCAATGATTCAGGGACAAATCAAATAATTAATGTCAGTCCTTAAGTAAAAGCAAGAGTGCTAGCAGCCACATGATAATGTCTCAAATGAAATATTTTGTACATAGGCTCATAAAATTTAAAACACAGAAGAAGATTATCATGTGTAATTCAGAGCATGATGTTTTCAGAAGCATGCATACTTTATATTCAAATCAACCTTATCAATGAACAAATGCATAAAGAATTCCTTGCAAAATTTAAGTAATAATTGGTTCCGATTTATACAAAGTTAATCATATTCTTGCATTAGGTTGTAGTTGCAGTGTTCTAGTACCACACAATAATTTCTCTTTCAGAGTCAAGAACCACTAAAGAATTAAAGTAGGCTACATGAGCAATTAGACTAATGAACTCCTACTTAATGAATTGCTGATGAAACAAAACAAAGAGAAAGATGACAATTTGGGAGATTATATAGCAATTGAATACCTTGTGCTTGTAAAGATTGTCGTTAACGATATCTTCAAGAGACCAAGAAAGCAAAATGTCGGTGAAGCTATCACTCTCAGAACTTTCCATCATGTACTCCTCACACTGCATATACTTGGATCAAACATATTATATATCTATTACAATACAACGATATATGTGATGTAACTTCTACTCTCTTTTTTTTAACTTTGTTTTCTTTCGTAGATCCTCTTTTAAAACTGGTTCATTACATGCATGTAAAGATTAAACTCATGCATGGCAGATCAGAAAGAGTACTGGGTAAGCAGAAAATAAAAACAAAAAGAAAAATCAGAGAAAATGTGTCTTACATGAATCAAGAACGATAATCTGATGCAGCTTCTTTTTTTTTCTTTTTTTTTTTTGCTTTGAAAAAACTGTGTTTTCTTTTGTTCGGTTCTTTTCTTTTTCCTTCAGCTTCTTCAATTGTTGTTTAAGTTTTTGTTAATTGGAATTATTAATTAGAAGTGCTCAGCCTTGGTGAACGTGAAGAAGTGGAAAAGTTGGATGAGAAAAGTCTGACAAAATACGTGGAGAAGTTGAAGGAGTTTTAGTTTTTCCATGCGACTCCTGTTCTTCCACTTTATGCTATGCTGCAGCATCAGTTCGGTATGGGATTTTAATTTCCAAATTTCAAGATTATAGGTCTCGGACACTCTCCTCGCGTGAACACAAAAATATTGTCCGTTCAAATTCATCATGCGGCTCTCAATTTATTGAGTAGAGGACATTTGAATGCGGAGAAAGACATTTGAATTTGGGGTTTCCTTTTTCTTTTTTAATACAAGCAATAGTCAAAATTATCAAAGTGTTATTGTGTTCGAACCTGAGATCACTGATTTGCAAATCAATACCCTTTTTCTTATATAGTTACAGATGTCAAACACGGCTCATTTAGCCAATTTAATAAACGGGCAAGGACAAAGCCCATCTATTTATGAAAATCATTAAGTCCAGCCCAAATCCACAGCCCTAGTCCATATGTGACCAGATCGAGCTTGTGCAGGGTCCCTAACTAGGCCAAATTTCGCCATGAAAACTTTCATCATCAACTTCGTCACAAAAGACTCGTCGAGAAGGTCTTTCGACAAAACAGTGACTTCGCTTGGAAAGATAAACCCTTAGCCTGCAGAAGGTCCATACTCAAGCTTAACTGATTGTACCACTTGAAAATGATGTGAACCATAGACATGCATAACATATGTAGAACCATTTGATGGAAAACGTATGATATACTGACTTGAAATCATGGCACCTGTTGGAGAACAATCTAAATAAGAGCTCTAATAATATATATGATAACAGAATTTAATTACAACTAAACTATATCAATCGAATTGTAAAATAAATCCAACTGAAATTCAACGATACTATGAAACAATATGTAAATAAGTAAGGGAAGTGCACTGACTGATAGAGGCTTGCAGATGCAATGCCCACATACAGAATTTCGCCCCTACACTCATACCTTGTAATTCATTAGGCATTTGTCCTCATGATACAACTATCAATAATAAAAATCCAGAAACTTGGATTTTGAACTCCGGCGAAATATGTTTATTTTTCTCTCTCAATACAGTGACTGATTTTGTAGGTGATTAATTCAATGCCTACTTATGTATTCGAGTTGATTATTTAAAGACATTCATATAATTTTGGCTAAAAGTCACTTTTGATCCCTGTAATTTGTACTTCAACCACTTTTGACCCTATAGTTTCAATTCTGTCAATTTTGACCATGTAGTTTCGTATTTGTAGCAATTCAAAGACAAATTAGTATTCCTGTCAATTTCTTCGACGGTGTAAAGGGGAAATTTCTTCAATCCAAAATCCTTGGACATAAAAGCTCATATGAAACTCCCTTAATTTCATATTAGGGCTTGAAATTGGTCATTGGGTTTAGGGTTCTTCAAAAAGTGAGATTAGTGGTTGAATTTCGAGCCCTAATATGAAATGGAGAGAATTTCAAACAAGCTTTTACGCTCAAGGGTTTTGGGTTAACGAAATTGCCCCTTGCATTGTTAAAGAAATTGACAAGAATACTAACATGTCCTTGAATTGCTACAAATATGAAACTACAATGGCAAAATTGACGGAATCGAAACTATATAGTCAAAAGTAGTTGAAGTACCAAACTACAGAAACCAAAAGTGACTTTTGGTCTATAAGCTTTATGAATAGTTGCAACTACCGTAAAAAGATATACAAATCAGATTTTTGAAATTCAAAAAAAGGAATTCGAATTTAACCAACAATACCTACCATTTTTAGAAGACAAATGTTAAAATTCCTCATTTGAAGTTACCTATCCCAACAAATTCTTATATATATATATATATATATATATCTATATATATACCAGAAAATGCTCTTGGTTAATCCAAACATTAAGAATTAAAATTATTAATTAAATGAGGATAATATGGTAAATTTACACTTTTTCATATTTAAAAAATTAAATTTAAAAGAAAAATCAGATAATGAATCTTACTTTTATGGAACATAACTACCCATTATCTTTTTTAATTCTAAAATAAATTTATTTTTTTTATAAAAAAAAAAAACCCTCTCGCAAGCGCGGAAGCGCATGCGGAGAGGCTAGTAAAGCAAAAAGTAGAGAATTGTGAAACATTCAAAATACCAGAAAATGTCTTTGGTTAATTCAAACATTAAGAATTAAAATTATTAATTAAATGAGAATAATATGGTAAATTCACTTTTTTTCATATTAAAAAAATTAAAATTAAAAACAAAATCAAATAATATGTCCTACTTTTATGGAACATAACTACCCATATTATCTTTTCTTAATTCTAAAAATAAAGCCTCGTAAATACAAAAGTGGGTTAAGTCGGTTGATCAAAGTAGTGAGTTCGCCCGATTGCACCCAAGGCCCAAATCTTGATTACATTTTATTAAATTAATTAATTATATAATGAGCCATGCTTGAGCCAACTCAAGCCCATTTCAACTTAACATTGTTGTGCTCAACCACCTTAGTTTTCCATTCAAACTTGAACAACACCTACCATTTTTATCAAATCCAAACCAACTAGTGCCACCAATATGCAGAGTATTCAGGTCATGGAGCAATCAAACCCCATAACCAGCCAACAAATTTCAAGTGATCAAATCCTAAATCAAGTCTAGAATCCACGGTTGCACCTATTGCCTAAATTAAGTGCAAATGTCTTTCTTATTGCCTTTCATGCCTAAGCTTTCAACGAGAGACAGAGAGTACATTCAAATGGATGCATTTGCATTTTCCAAATACATAAAAATGTTATAAAGTGGCCTCTTTAAGAACAAAACTCAACATTTTGGATAAAGACAACCTCGTCCAAATGTCAAAGAATCAGAACTACCATACCATTGACATGATCATGGGCTAAGTCAGTTGACCAGAGTAGTGAGTTCACTCCCTTGCAGACGTGGTTTTAAATGAAAACCAAAACAAAATATACCCCGTTCTAGATAATAGTTTCTTTTTATAGAAAATTTGGCATAAGTACAATTATGGTGAGAGATGTTGGGTGCAATCCACACAGAAGTTGTTGTTTATCTTTTTTTGATTAAAAGTGATAGTAATTTTATTGATAACATAGAAAAAAAAAAAAGTAGAGTAGCCGCAATGCCAAATATGAGTACAATATCTCCAGTGACCAAACACAAAAATAAATTGGTTTGATCTAGAGAGAATTATGCATGCCAAAAAAATCTAAAACCTCCAATTCGGCAGACAAAAGCACCTGTACTCAGACCTACAATATAGATCCACCGCACAACAGCAGTAACGACATATCCGCATCGAAAAGTCGAACACTAAATACAAACATTAGCAAACTTCTATTGAGTTTCTGAGAATTATTAGACTAAAATACACACAGAAACAAGGACACCGCACCACATCCTCTCCAGCAAACCAAAGAGACTCGTAGCACTAATATGGCTAAACCTCTTATTTTGCACAGGCAAAACCCGATCCCACACAAACCAGCAACAATCACTTTTCCAACTCCAAACACTGAACTGGAGCAAAATCCATGTGAGTGGACTAAAAGCTGCAACAAAATCATGGCATCTACAGTGGATTGCAGTACTTGCTTCAAAAACACAACGAAAATCAAACAAAAAAGCTGGGTCGACAACACCACACCGCTGCCAACCCAGCGACAACAAGACACATCTAAGAATAACAAAAGTCACCAAGGACCTACAACAACAAATAAACAAACAAAAGACAAGATTCGAATAGATTTGGGCAAGAGGACCCAATGAGAGAGGGAGATGAGGAGAGAAAGATGGAAGATAGGGCACAACAATGCCACACCCCCCCCCCCCCCCCCCCCCCCCCCCCCCCCCCCCCCCCCCCCCCCCCCCCCCCCCCCCCCCCCCCCCCCCCCCCCCCCCCCCCCCCCCCCCCCCCCCCCCCCCCCCCCCCCCCCCCCCCCCCCCCCCCCCCCCCCCCCCCCCCCCCCGTCCCCCCGGCCGCCAGAGGGGGGACGGCGGCTGTAGTACAAGCTCGAGAGAGTTTAGGGTTTCAAGTTGATGTTCTAAAAAGGCAATCTAAGTTTTTGTTTATCTAAGTCCTTTGACTATTGCATTTTTTCATTTATTGATGTTTACAGTTTTTTTAAATTATTTTGTTGTTTCAATTATGCCCCTAAAACATGAATATGGTAAATTATGAATTTATAAAACTGGTAAGTTATTGATTTACAGGACATTAATTATCATATTTTATTTGAATTTAATTACATATCTATTTATTTGAATTTAATTGCATATCTATTTATTTACAAATGGAAAATGCACAAATGTATCAAATGTACGTGGAGATATGATTTATGATATGTGTCTGGTACAAATTTGTAGGTGGACACGTGATTTTGGCATAGCGAAATAACACAAAACTATATCCAAAATCGTAAAGATGCCTCTTTCCGAGGTATACCAACCTTAAAATTTGTAATCGAAATTCATGGAAACTTCATACCTTAACAATAGGTAAGGTACCTATGCATACACCTCTTGTGCAAGTAATTAAACCCATAATAAACCTCTAGCCATGTAATTAAATCCATAATTACCTCTAGTCTAGGTAATTAAACTCAAAAGCCAACTCCTGTCCACATAGTTATACCCATAAATGGCCTCTAGTCCAGATAATTAAACTCATATATAATACTTTGGTATGGATCTTTAAACTCATAATTAAAGTAAAAAAGTACATACCTATAGATTACAAAAAAAGGAAAAAGAAACTCACACCTCCACAACTCACACATGAGTATATTGAGATAAAACTCCATAAAAGTTGGTTTGGAAAATCCAAGAAAAAAACTATTACCTGGAAGGCAGGTGTGTGTGTATCAACTCCATAAAAAAATTTCTTAACAGAACTCAAGAAAAATAAGGAAACGCTTATATAAAAATGGGACCCGGTCAAGATCCAAACAACAAGGAGCACTCAACTACTAGTCTAGTCTAGTAGTTATTTATTTATTTTTCTATTAGTTGCAATGCGAATGGTGAAGTAGTACCGTGAGGGAAGGGTGAAAAGAACCCCATTGGGGAGTGAAATGGAACATGAAACCGTAAGCTCTCAAGCAGTGGGAGGAGCCTTGGGCTCTGACCGCGTGCCTGTTGAAGAATGAGCCGGCGACTCATAGAAACGCTTTATATAAGGAAATGGTGAATTTTAGGGAAAGTGCTTTCATAGACTTCCATTATGATAATGGCATATACTGTAAATTCCTTAAAAATTATGGACATACTAATTGCTTACTTGGTTAGACTTGACTGCAATTGAAAAGAGAGAACATGTGGACTACATCGATCACATCTTGATGAAAATGGACCTATATCTAAGAAGTCCTTTTTCTTTTTAGTACAAGCGATTGGGGAAGTGGGTTTACACAAATATTCATTGGTAACATGTGGGTTTCGAACCTCTGTCCATATGAATGGAGGTGAAAGAGCTCAACCAACTTAGCTATACCCCACCGATAGTGCATAGTTAAGTCAACAAGAAGTCCACCACTATGTTTTCCTATGTACCCCATGGAAATAAATAGTGATCATCCAATTGAAATTCATTTGGCATAGAAAACGGATCCAATACAATCAAGTCTACCGCAAGTCTACCACCATCACCATGCTTATTTCAGATAGACACCCACGCACCAGCTTTTCGAATGAAAATTTCCATGTAAACAAATTCAACAGAAAATAGAAACTTTAGTACAAAAGGACGTCGTACTTGTCAATTTATGGGAATTTTCTTCCCACCTTGGAAAAGTAGTGCAGGTTCAAATCCATTTCTGATCTATATATTGTTTTCTAATTAGTCTCCCTCGTTTGTAGGCTCTATATCTTACTAAGAAGTAGTCAAGGTAGCTCTCAATGAAAAATAAAATCATACGATAATAGTTGCATTAATCATCAAAAATATTGTTTACATCTGTTGTTAATGAGAACAGCCAAAAAGGTGGCCATTCAGCCCACTCACATAACACCGCTGAATTTACTTTCATGGGATGATACCAAATGAGGGGAGGAGATTTTTCAAACATACACTACCAAATAAGGGTATTATTAGGGTTTGAACCTGAGGTCACTAGTTTACAAGGTCAATGCCATTTTTCACTGGACTAAATTCCGTCGACACAATTGTTATTGTTGCTAGTCATGTTGCATGATTACTTGGATAGAGGAATATTTTCTTGTGAAACAATATAACCACTTGTTATGTTCTTTATGTAGATGATTGGTTAATTGGATTCTAATTGATTTGAATGTATGGTTAATTGGATTCTTGCATAGTATAACAATCTTTAAGAATAAACCAAAGTTAGAGCAGACTTATAACTTGTTGTCCCTAGCTAGTGCTGGGCACTTGAAAACGATTATTTTGAGCGGAAAATTAAGCATGGAAGTTTTCGCTGTAATAATGGGTGATGTAGTAGCTAATACTGACCAGCTTGGTGACCAAGACGGTGCCGTGGCCGTGGGCTTCGGGGGTTGGATCTGGTATTGCAGTTGGGTTGTGTCCTTGACAGATTTGGAGCTTGGGCCTCATCAGATATGTGTCGCAGAGAGAGAGAGAGAGAGAGAGAGAGAGAGAGAGAGAGAGAGGATGTATAGACGACTACCCCACCCCAACCATCAGCAACGAACCAATTTTTAATTATCAAGACTACTCCATTTCATCATCATCAATACCAGTTTAATCCTCCTTCCTCTAAACCCCCGTCCGTCTACAATTAGTATGAGGGGTGAAGATAGTGGAAGGAGAGGGGTGGCCGTCATAGCAGGTAGTTGGGATTAGGGTTGTTGGGTTAAGAGATAGTTGGCTATTAGGAAATTCTTTTTTTTTATTTTTTATTTTCCAATTTTATTTCAAAAGTTAAGAATTAAACTAAAAAGTCCAGCTGTGAAATGATAATTAATTTCTTTTATAAAATTGACACATGGCCATATTTGAGTGGGAGTACTATACGCTGACGTGGTAGTACCGTATCATTCTATAATTTCTCATGATTAATGGAGAATCTAATTTGTAATTTTTCCGTGAGTTCAAATATCTACATGCAATCTTTTCAAAAATTAGTTAGTTTTGTATAGTTATACCATCAGTCCATACAATAATTACTCTGTCTTTTTATTTTTCCAAGGGACCTAATATTCTCAAAGAGAGCCTGTGCCTTTAGCTATGTTATACACAGACAACAGCTTTGTTCCCAGTAAAGTACGCGCATATGTATATATTAGTTGATCATCCCACATCGATGTGCAACTATATCTATAGCCTATGCATGCTCAGAGGCAACCTCCAGAGGCAAATCCAAGCTTCCCTTCGGCAACGTCATACACCACCTCAAATTTCAGCTGCTGAACATTCCCAAATACGGCAATGTCACTGTCATTCTCATTTGCAGTAAAAGCCAAACAAGCTTGGGAAGCAGTCACCGGATATATTATGCCAGTACCATCCAAATCCAACGTCAATCCACCCTGAAAAGAAATTGCTATTTTCGGAATATTAACCGTCTCATAACTACTAAAGTCATAGCATGTATCCAATATTGAAATTGCCGGAGCTCTCGGGTAGCTTTTCATCCCTTGCTGAAATGCATCCCGCAAAGCGCTGTACGCCTGTGGTGGCAGCCGTGTTATGACCGTACCCGAGTCGATTATTGTCCCGGAAGTTTTAAAAACTGAAGTTGAAATGGGTAACTTACGTCCGCCCACAGTGATACCAACCAGGCTAATGCCATATAACGATGAGTACTCCTTTTGTGGGAGGGTGGTGAGCGGCGTGTACTTCACTCCCTTGGAAGCTCGGCGGCGTTTCTCTTTGCCAAAGCTAAGGAAACCGGTGGAGCTTGAGGTGGAGGGTAGACAATAGGAGAAAAAGCGGCCGTATTTGGCCGCAGTTTGTTCCACAAAGGAAATACTGTCGCGACCAAGGCCAAGCAACCCCGCAGAGCCACGAAAGAGGCCTTGGTTGATTTCGCCGCAGCCAAAGAGGAACCCGTTGAACACATCCGTCGAAGTTAAAGTAATGGTTTCTTTGGCGAAGAATCCGACGGAGATGGAGCCGTCTCCATATGCTGCGGCGTATACGCATGTGGATGTTGCACAACTGGGTGCATAGCCCGTACCAGATTTGAGTTTAGAGCACTCCTTAGAATTGCAAGATACGTTAGCATATGAACTGGAGACTGAAGGGTCAAAGATGGGGTCCACTTGTTTGTAGCAAGGCCTAACGCAGGGCCGACATTGAGTCCAAGTGAGGTGGCTTCCTGTGTCAAATGTGAGTGAAAGTTGTTTCTTAGGTGTGCCTAGGCCCACCGTCACAATGTAGTTGCCCCCACCCACTGTACTCCCGGACAAGGCCGGGACAGTGATGCCGTCCCACTGTCTTTGGCCACGGCGGTCAATTGCTTTCTTGGGATTACGCCGAGAGTGGATTGAATTCACTCGGGCTTGGTCTTGCTCGAGGATTTCAGTGTGAGTGGGAGCATTTTCTTTGTGTGATTGGTAGAAGTGGGAGCAAGGGCCATGCTTGTGTACCACTTTAAGTACTGATGCCTTCTTGTCATGACCTGAATTGAAATAGGTATATTAGTGTACCTACAAATGTAAATACACCTATGTACTTTGTACCTACCTATGTATTAATACAAAAAACTATGTCTAAGCTAATCAAAATACCAAAATCAGAATTAATATATGTTACGTGACCAAGCTTTAATGAGAAGAAAAAAACCCTTCTTACGAATGGATAACAATCTAATCTATATAATGGAAAGAAACATAAACACCTTGACCAAAAAAAGAAAGAAACATACAACACCAACTCAAGAAATGACAACATACACATAGAGAGAAAGTCACACGAATGGCCAGGTATTTGTGTCCAAATTTATATTCGCACACTGTTGGTGCTCCTTCATGAATAATTCCAATACAAACTTTATTTATGAACAAAATTATCTATGCCTATTGAACTTTTTGTTAGCAGTGTGGATGTAAGAGTTATGTGATCAACCTTCGGTGGAGGGGCTGCAAGTGGTTGCTGGTAGCAGAGACTTGACTTGAACTGTATGACTATATTCAAGACCAAGGTGGCTTTTTACATCACTTTCTTCCAAGGTAAAGCATGTCTCCAAGGAGCAGAGAATTAGGCAGACAAGTACAAGGAAACGAATGAAATACCAGAGGAAGGAGGAGCTAGAAATATTGGGAGTTTCCATGACTGAAATTAAGCCTTCTCTCAAAATTAAGTTAGTTCATGAATTAAGCATACTCTTAGCTTTATAAGGTAATTGGAGATAGCTTTCAGGTTGTCTAACGTCACCCATTATAGCGCAGTGGGGATAGTGAGAAATTTCGATGCTGTTTCTGCTCAAAAGTATTAGGTCTCAAACTCAATTGATTGTACGCCTATGCACCCACCCAATCCCACCAAGCTCACAAGACACTAGTCTAGTCAGTAATAATGAACGTACTCAACAAGTTTTTCGTTCTTTAAGAACATGATATCGTGTTAGATTGTTTGGCAACAACATGATACATTCCCACTTCCTAGGCCTCTTCATGTGTGATCTCTTTTTTCCTACTCTCGGGGCAACAGCGCGATGCCGATTCTCACCCATTCACAATTAATTTTAGGTTTCATGATCTAAATTTTTAACCAGATCCAATGCCACCTAATATGCATTGACTAATATATATATATTTGGATGTTAAATGGGCATATTGAGAATGTATAATTTACATCCTTGGTAGCAAATAATTGAGCATATGTAGAATCTAACAATTAAAGAGTATATGTAATTAGCAGTTAACTCTTAGTTTAGTGGTACTTCTCTTCCGAAAGTTGGAAAATATTCCACACATTCGAATAACATCCCCCACTAACAATAACAAATAGCATATATAATTACTATTTCATTGAGTTTTATAGAATGAAGTAAAATCCAAGTGAAAATCTTAATTTTGTTGTGCTAGTTTCTTTTTCTTAAAAATGGAGCCTAAAAAACCGAGACTGGTCAGAGAATTATATATAAATCACAAATGGACTTGAACCTACACCACTTGTCCAAGGTTTAATATGTTTAACAAGCACTAAGACGTTCTTTGAGTAATGCGCTTATGCCAGCTTCCTCTTGTACTAAAAGTTTTCTATTTTCTGTGGAATTTGCCGTTTGACCAGAAACATATTGCCATTCAAAAATCAAGTGCTTCAGTGCGTCTGTGACTTTATAAGCATGGTGGTAAATTTAGTCTTGGTTTGTGAGTGATTCTAGATAGATTAGAATTATTTTTGGAGAAAAGCACTTCTTATATGCTTCTTCGTGGACTTTTCACACTTCTTCATAGGCTTTTCACATATAAGCTCATAAATGGGGCTATGTGTTTTACTTTTGTGAGATTTCTAATGATAAGTCCCTAACAAAATTTAATTGTATTTGGAAGCCTGTATTACTTGGACTTAAATCCACATTTATTGATCACATTGCTAACCATTGAATTATAAGGAACTTTTAGTCAGTAGTACGTTTATCTAGTGTTCTAATTTGTTGTATTTGTTTTTTCTTTTGAATATTTTTGAAGTATTGTCACCTAGGACTACAAGTAATAAACTAAACTTTTTTTTTTGGGTCTAAAAACTTGAGTTTTTCTATTTAAACTCCAATCTTTTCTTTGTTCACCTCAATACTTAAATTATTACGCTTTTAAGTTTTATTATTGTGTAAAAAGACAAACAAAAAAAAAGTCATCTGATCAGTGCATAATTACATATCTTTTTGTACCCTTCTAACTTATGATTTGGTTATGTTTTTGAGTTAAACTTGTGCTTTTAATAAAGTTTGTGTATGTTTCAGTGTAATAAGGATGAGACTCATTACATGCATTTTGAAGACAAGTTAGCTCAAAACAGTGTCTACAGATCAGTCACATTCACGGATTAACCTGTACTTGCTCAAGAAGAACCAGATAATGAGCCATACATCATTGGAAAGATACGGAAGTCTAGTTTCCGTAGCATTTTACGGTTCATGATTTGGAGTCTTCTAGAGGAAGTTATCCATGATTTAGCAGCTCAAGGTCAAAATTCGGCAGCATCTGCGTTACTGGGCCAAAAATGACATTTGAAGGTCTTTCCCTTGAGTTGGGCTGCATATGCTTGGAAAGATAAGACAAAGGGCTTGAAGATCCATATTTTTCCAGAATTTTTTGGAGTGAATAACAAGCCCAAAATCGGCCCACAAGCTGACTATGTCATGCATGACTATCTAGTGGGATTTGTTGGTGAAGTGCACTAGCCAAAAGAATGAGTTTCTAATTACAATGGGATTTGTTGGTGAAGTGCACTAGCCAAAAGAATGAGTTTCTAATTACAATGGGATTTGTTTAAGAATGATTTTCTAATTACAATGGGATTTGTTGGTGAAGTGCACTAGCCAAAAGAATGAGTTTCTAATTACAAGTGCTATTGGCATAAACCATATTCAATTCAAATATTCCCCTTCCATTCTCCCTATAAATAGCACTCCAATTCTAAACACAATTCATTCAACAATCCATCAATTCACTTCATCCATTACTCATACACATTCATATAGAGAGAGAGAGAGAGAGAGAGAGAGAGAGCTAGTTGCAAAAGGAGCAAAGCTTGGAGCTGTCTTGGGAATTCCTTGCTGCCATCATCTAGTTCTTTTCTTCTCTTTATCCTATCCTATGTATTTCTTATTCTATATTGCTTTTCAATTATTAAATATGTGTAACTAAATTTCTTCTTAGTTAGAGGTGAATTCGAAGCCATGGACATATGTTTTATATGAATTGATCACTTCCAGTTATGATTTCGTAAAGTATGAATGTGATTTACTTTTCTGTTTTATTCAGGACTTATTCTTGCATGTTTATTAAGGATGCATACTTAGTTTGCATGCAGGGATTTGATGCTAGAATATGAGGGAATTTCACCTAATCGTTATGAACTTATATTCACAAGTAGTAAAAGTCACTAGTCATGATTGTGTTAAGTAAATTCCTGGCAGGAGTATCATGCTTTTCATAGTTACAAATGTTTTGTCAAAGCTTATGATTTTCATAGAACTTAATGATCTTTGATATGTATATCTATCATGCTGTTCATATAAGGAACTTGATAAGAATAATTTGATTGAGTCGCTGAGTCCAATTCAATGAACTTAGGAAAATCTGAGAGTTAATTAGTGCAGTTCACAATTAATTTGGGGCTTTGACATTCATACTTTATTAAAAGAGTAACTGGAGATCGATTTGTATGCATATGTTCCATGTGTGGAGAAGAATCCTCTAGCTATCCCTTAATCCATATTTCATTCACAACTTAGTTATTTGCTGTTGTTAATTTTACTTTGGTCTAAATCATCCAACTCCCCCCAATCATTGTTCCCTCAACTTAATTTTCAGTTTAATGAGTTTAATTTGTGTTAATTTAATTTGTGTTGATTAGCATCCCTCCTAATCCCCGGAATAGAACGATCCCTACTTACTCGTACTACGATTGCATATAGGGTTTAATTTGTGCGTTAGTTATTTCTCACGCCATCATCCAACTTAATACTTAACCCTAGTACATCTATATACACACCCCACTAATCTTCATATTAAGTTTTAGAAAAACACAAACTCCTATGCACCTTATTGTTAGATTACTCATCTTTCAATCCAAGAAACCTACTACACTCTCATCTTCTCTTTACAAACCCTAAATTGGGATGGTGAAAGTAATCATGTCTAGAAAGGGTGGGAGTGGATATGACGAATTCCCCTAGCTTTGCTTTCCTTCCTCACCTCTCTCTCCTTCTCTTTCTTTTATTAACAGATTTCTTCCACGCCCATGGCCCAACACTTCTGCTTGCTATTTTTATTTATCTCCTAAATTGAAATAATGCCCTCAATAATATAAACGTAGTGTTTACTGCATCCATGTACAACATATAAATAATAAGAAAATATACATCAAAATACCATGTGCCATATCCGTTTTCCAGAGCAAAACAAAATTATTGATGAAGAACGACTGCACTTGTAAGCTATTACTTGTAAAATATTTATCACATTATGTTACATTGAAAAATATTGAACTTATTCTACAAAAAAGAAAATTGGGTGCCAAAGAATAATGATGTAGTAATGCCTGCAAAATGCTGGTATGAAACTGAAAGATGGACTTGAAGATCTTAGGAATTCGGTGTGGGGTGTGAGGTTGATGAGGTTTTTTTTTTTTTTTTATGTTGGGTGTGTATTTATAGGTAGTTTGGAAAGATAGTGGGTTTTTCTTATAAATTGTGAACATTTAAATTAGAAGTTAGGATGAACTTAGAATATAGAGTGAACAAAAAAAAATTGGCTGTTCTACTGGGCATTAAGCCCTATTTGGTTGGGGGTAGTTGCCCAATTTGTTTCTTATTTCAATTTCAAATCATCGGGATGTGATATACTAAAAAGTTATTTGCGTCTGTTTAATGAAGTATTAGTGAACTAGTGTAGATATCCCATTTTCATAGTAAACATATGTCATATGACATTCTTATCTTATAAAAATATTGCAAACATTAACAAAAGGCATATTCATTTGGTTGCGTGGTTAGAATTGAATTGGGGTTGAGTCTAAGTCAGCCCTTATGAGTCTCACCCTTCTAAATGAAACTTGTAAGATACAATATGTTGAATTGTTATTCATTTTAATAAGTGGAGTCGGAGAACACTAAACAACGGTCAGGACTCTTATTCATTTTAATTGAAATAATCCAAGTCCAGTTTCACTCACCAAATATAAACCTTGATCAAGGAGAATTCTCAATCACTTTAATTTCCAGAGAAGGAAAGTGGGACTTGATCATAATTTCGAGGGCCAACAAAGTGATTATGTCTAATATTTTTAAAAGGAAGTGATTAAGCCTAATTTGAATGGGCATAAAAGGACATTCATTCAGTTGCACTTGAAGTCATATCACATGGTAACAATTTTTTTTTTTTACCACACCATCTTGGGACATGCGGCATCCCTACCTATGACCACTGGGATAATGTACGCAAATTGCCCAAATCTCAACGGGAAAAATGATTCTCCAGTGCTTCGCGGCACTACAATGCTCCATTGTTCCCCACCATCCAACCGTCCGTTTAGTTCATCCCAAGATCATCTCTCCAACGTCATCATCATCAACCATAACAAGAAGGGGAGCTTTATCCGCTGCTTTAATCTCCACCACACTCACGCTGACCTTGACGCTGACACCTCCTTCAAAGTCCGCCATAGCCGAATTCTCTGAACTCCCAAACTCCGGCGGCGTCAAGGCTTTGGAGCTTCGCCTCGGTGATGGTGAAGTACCCGCCGACGGCGACCAGGTTATCTTTCTCTCCGATATACATGATTTATGAACTGGGTGGTTGGTAAAAACTGAGGTAAGGGGTTGATGGGTATGTGGCTATGTTGCTTTTTGATTTCCGTATAATCAAAACAAGCTTGATTAATTTACATGGTTGTGGCAGTACAGAATGTTTGATGTAATCTTTTGCATTTGAGCTAGCCTGTAATTTCACCTGTTTTCAAGCAGTTAGGCTGTAATTTGCTGATTTTTATTTTATTTTATTTTTTTTGGTATGGCCAAGTTGTTGGATGCTGTTCTGTTTAGAACAAAAGGAACTCTATATTTTTGGCTTTTGCAGCATTTAAACTTCAATATTCCAGAAGACAGAACAAATAGCATAAAAGAGTACAATGTGCACACTTTGTGCCTTGAAATATTTCTTGTTTTGGATTGAGAATTAAGATTTGTGGGACAATTTGATGCCTAGCTATCCGAATGCCTCTTGCAGTGATTGAAATGCATCTATTGCCATCTAAATATGTATACTTTGATTGTGAAGGTTGCTGTTCATTACTATGGAAGGTTGGCAGCGAAACAAGGATGGCGCTTTGACTCGACATATGATCACAAAGATGAAAATGGTGAACCGATTCCTTTTGTATTCGTTATTGGGTCTGGGAAAGTAAGTCCTCATGTCAATATGGTCTCCTAGTCTTTACCATTAAAAGATATTAGTCATGTCACATTTATGTTTTACTAACACCAATATTCACTATTAGTACTACCTTTGAAAATATTGTGCTGTATATCATTAACCTACAACCTAGCTAGCTGATTCAAAACAATGTTGTTATGCAATACAGATTCCATTTCTCCATTATCGACGGAATGGTTACGTACAGCTGCAGTTTATGTTCCTTCATGTTATTTCACATTTGATATGAGATTAAATAAGTTGGTCTCTCAAATTTTGGAAAATGTCATAAATCAGGAAGCCCAAATTTTCTTTGTATTTCTGTAACTAGTTGAGAATGTAGCATTACTTAGAAACGTATTAAATGTCCCTCACCCCCTTCGCCCCCCAAAAAAAGAAGTTGAAGAGTAATGTAAAAATAGAACCTGCTTTTAAAGTGCAGCTTATTTTGCCTAAAATTCATCTACAGTTATATTGCTTGTCATTGGCAGCATGCCATCTAATGGATTTGAGATTGACTCTCGAAGCTTGCTTAAATGTTTTCATACTTCATAGCGTCCAAGATAATTAGTAAATTTCATTCCTTAATTAAAAACTAGAAGGAAATGGTATAATCTTCATGACCTGAAACTGACTCCAAGCTTGGACGAAGTTTTTTTTTTCTTTTTTTTGTGTGACAAATTCTATGTTAGTTACAGCTCTCCATCTATTAAATATTGTTCTGTGCTTCAATTTCTACTGTAGACTTGCACAGATAAATGTAACCTCAATAATAAATTTACAACTTTATTAAAACACTGTCGAATCTCTTCACAGCAATTATGAATTAAAATAGTCCAGGGCATTGTCCACTCAGTCAGAGAGAAAGTTCTGATCCTTAGCCGAAAAATTGTCTGATTGTGGTTGCCTAAAAGTTGTCTAAGTACTTGTCAATAAGGGCGTGTATGACTACTCGTCAATTTGAGTGTAATAACTGGTCATGTCATGTCTTTAAGTACCATCCAAAATCCTCTTTTTCTAATGAAATATATTCATTTCCTTTAAAAGCTTAACCAGATATTAACAACTATAATTTTGTGCTGTAAATACCATTATGTCTGTTTAGCCTTTTGGAGACTTACCTTTTCTTAACTTTAGAAATGTTTTAATCCTTTTGTTTGAACTGTCACGAGTTGTGAGACTCTCTTTATATTGATGTTGCAAATGCATATGCAGGTCATTTCAGGGATTGAAACAGCTGTGAAATCTATGAAAGTGGGTGGTGTTCGTAGAGTTGTTATACCGCCATCACAAGGGTATCAGAACACATCACAGGAACCTGTGCCACCTAATGTAATTGCTCTGTTTCTTCCAGATTCTTTCACTTAGTCTGTTACCTTGGTAAATTTATTCTTAAACAGTTGTTTGCATATATCTTAGTTGAACGAAAGAGAAGCTACTTACTCTAGTCAGAATACATTTCGCTTGTTTGCTTCTGTGGTCTGCATGGGCACACTTGTGTCTTAAGTAATAAGAATCTCAAAATTTCTTTATCTTGTACCATTAATCCTTTTTTAAAGGTGAATTTAGAGTAATCCTACCATCAACTGAGAGAGAGAGAGAGAGAGAGAGAGAGAGAGAGAGAGAAGACAGAGACAGAGAGACAGAGACAGAGACAGAGACAGAGATGTTTGCCCCCTTTTTGGTGCAAATATTTTCATCTAAAGTTACCTTGCTGAGTAACTTCATTAAGGATGCTGAGAATATGTAACAGGGATATGGTTGTTAGGAAGTTATGAATGATCCAAATCTATATAGCTTAATTTGGCATCATCAACTACAGCAGTACATCATGCATCATATCTGCCATACATGATACATGTATCTTTGTATGCATGCAGACAAAAGTATTTTCCCCCTCATTTTCCTGCCCTTGTTACTCAGCTCTCAGGGTTTATTGTCTTTCCTCAGTTTTTTGACAGGCAGAGACTGTTTACAACCATTTTCAATCCAACTCGTCTTGCTAATGGAGAAGGCTCAACTTTGGGGACTCTTGTGTTTGATATTGAGTTGGTCAGCCTGAGACGTAAATGAAGACTTCATTTATGCTTTGTCTCCTATGCCAAAATTTAAGCCGTAAGAAGATACTTTTTATTCATTCTGGGAAAGGAGGTGTTTTACACGGTCGATGTGGCTTATGATTGCTTACTTCAGTTGTAATATATAGACCAATTATCTGAAGGTGTACAAAATTGTAGATTCAATGGATTGCTGCTAAATTTCAGCTCCACGTTGGAGAGATCATGTGTTATCAGTCAATAGGGATGATGGCTTTTGGTTGAGTGCAGTAGTTTCTTTTTTTCCTTCTTAGTTTGTCTTTTTTATAGGAGAGAACTTTGGAATCTTATACAGGAGAATGAAACAAGAGCTGTTGAGAAAACTTCTGTACTGATATTGTTTCTCTGGTGCATGTTTTACCTGTCAACCTGAGAATTTAGGAAGGACTAACGGTTTCGTTTCTTTGAGTAATGTGTTCTCATTTGCCCTACTGGAAATGGCTAGAAATGTTTTCCTTGTTTTACTTTTTTTCTTTTGTGTTAACTGGCTAATATGAGAACATATCATGAGATTTTAACCCAGATACAGAGAGGTTCACAATTTCTGCATTTTATGCCAAAACCAACCATGGTGTTATGCAGAATCCCATATTCTCTCAGGTGTAAAATTACATTAGTTTAACCTTAAAAGTATGGTTGTATTATTTAGTTCCGTTCTTAGGAGTAATAGTTCCTCAATTTGTGCCCGAATTGCATTTTGGTCTTTGAGCTTTAAAAATGGCTCATGTAGTCCTTCAACTCCACTTTCGTTAGCACTGTTGGTCATGCTGTCATAATCTATTACATGTTTGGTCAAATTTAAGGGGCATTCTAAATTTCCTGATTTATGTGACACTCGTTTTTCTTCAAATCTAGCACCACATATGATAGTCATTTCACCCTTGGATCACTACAAAGCACTTTTGGATGGAGCATTTGAAATCATATTTTTGGGGTTGATTGATTCTTTGATTGTGTTGCTTCAAATTCAAGCATGGTGAGCGTATTGAAGCCGACCAATACCGTGTACGTGCAAACATACCAAATTACGAAGAGTTGACCAAAGCACTTTGGTCATGTGCAAGCAAGCAAAAAGATTCATAAAAAGTGACTGAAGCTAATTTTAGGCTAAACTCCACCATCCCCCTCAGTGCCTCCCAACCCTTTTTTCCCTAAATTTCCTGGATGCTAGCCCTGTATTGGGGAAATACAAGCCTACCAAAAATACTAAAAACTCCTCCAGCCTCAAGATGAAACACACCTTGTTGCTTCTATATCAAGGATCAAAATGGAAAATAGGTCCTTGACTTTAGGCTTTTCCTCCATCACGTTCCTTGCAGCCAGAAAAGTCAAAGTTTTAGTCTCATTTGCACGAGAATGACAACTCTTGCGTTTCATCTAAGAAAGCTTTGAATTTATTAGCATCCATCCCCTGTGCATTGAGAAACTCTCCATACATTGCAACCCTCACTGGCTTTAACAAACTCCAGCTCTCTGCCCTCCTCTGCTCTGCAGGCTCTGTTCTCAAGGCTCCAACAACTAAATCACGATGAAGGCGACGAGGGTCGAACGGGGTCGTTTCATAATTTCTTCTTTCGTCTTCATCTGTTTCTTGTGTGCCTTGGCTTCTATAAACGAAGTACGGTATGATAGTCTTCTGAAATTTGGCCGATGTGCTCTTGCCAACATCAACATGCCCTCTAAGGTCAATGCTTCAACATCAAACACTTTGCTTGCGCAGAGCTCTTCCTCCGATGATGAAATTCGTATACTTTTCGGCATTCTAACGCTTCCTGACCAATACCAGCGCCGCCACTTCCTGCGTTTAATCTACGGCACGCAGACTCCGGTGGGAGCGAAAGTGGACGTGAAATTTGTGTTCTGCAACCTCACAAAGGAAGACCAGAAAGTACTTGTTGCATTAGAAATAATGCGTTACGATGATATTATCATTCTGGATTGCCAAGAGAATATGAACAAGGGCAAGACTTACACCTTCTTTTCGAGCTTGCCCGAGATGTTCAACGACACAGAGGGGCCTAATCCACCTTACCATTATGTGATGAAAACCGACGACGACGCTTATTTTAGGCTGCAGAGCTTGGTGGACTCTTTGAAGCCGTTGCCTAGAGAAGACTTGTACTACGGTTATGTTATCCCATGCCCAAGTATGGACCCTTTTGTGCATTACATGTCTGGCATGGGGTATTTGATTTCTTGGGACATAGTGGAGTGGATCAAAGAGTCTCATATCCCTAAGAACCATTTGGAAGGGCCGGAGGATAAAATTTTCGGGGATTGGATGCGAGACGGGCATCGTGCTAAGAACAGATTCAATGCTAAGTGGTCTATGTACAACTTTCCTGAGCCTCCGACAAGATGTACACATGAGCTTTGGCCGGACACAATTGCAGTTCATTTGTTGAAGAATCAAGACAAGTGGATTAGAACATTGAAGTATTTCAATGTCACTGATAATCTCAAGCCTTCCAAATTGTACCATATACCTTAGGTAATATATACCTGAACAGTTTACTTTTTCTTTTATTTTTATTCTTTGCAATTATTGCTGAATTTAGATGATACAATCTGATTTTGATGATTCATTCTTGCTCTATACCTTGTAATTTGATCTGAGGTTCAAATGGGTGATTGGCCCTCCCATGAAAATGAATGCCTACTGCCTTCAAAGTTATTAGGTTCATGATGTGTTTGATGAATTATCCCCGCATCTACTCTATAGGAGTGATTGAAAGGGGAAAATTATCTACAAAAATAAGGATGGTTGACTTCACTGGATTCTTTTAAGCTTTTTTTAATTCCCTCATTGTGACCATTTTAGTTTTTGTAATTTTTAATTTCCTCGTTTACCCCTAACTGAAAATCATCCAGACAAAAAATAAGCCAAAGTGGGAGAAACAATATTAATTAAGATGAAAATTGGGTGATTTGCAACTCAAGAGAGGGGAAAAAAGAAGAAGGCAATAATCGTGAAAGTTGAGAGCAGACTGCCCTGGATCAACTAGAATCGTCTCACATGTGGAGAAGTAATTATTTTTAAATAAGTATAATAAGTGGGGAGCTCTCCCAAAATTGTATCGAGGTCTTTTGAGATAGAGCCGCAATCATGCCATGAGGCCTTACTCTCAACTTTGTATTGTATTAAGTTGAGAACAATATATATGAAATCTGAAAAAAGCTTAAAGATACAACAAAGTAACTCTAGATCCTTCAAGTTGTTGGAAAATTCAAGTTAATACTCTTGGTCCAAGTCCAATCTAAATCATCCAAGCTTTTTTCTAACAAATCTAATGACCAATGAGAATTTTTGTTCATTAAATTAAACCTTTGCCAGTTTATTTAGTTTCTTCCAACAACTCCATTAGGTTGGCAATGTGTCTCTTCTACTTCAATAATTGCTTGGTACATTTCATATTACGAGGAAGAATATTGCTCTTTGGCTTACCAAACAAAGACATGTATTATGCCCCTTGCAAATTAGGTGGATACCAATGAACAATAACTCACGTACAAAACTTTACAATTATTTTAACTCTAGTCTCTTTCCCATCACCTACCAGATTTCATCTGTATGGAGAAACAATGAAAGAAACTTTGAATGCATAAACCAAAGCTTGGAATTTTTTGGTTTTCTTTTGCCAATTAAGCTCTAATTTTCTCAAGCGTCCTATAACAAGAACATCATGAAGACACCAAGGCCAGACCGGCTACGTTTTATAACCTCTTCTTTGTTCTTCATTTGTTTCCTCTATGTTTTGGCTTCTATAACCGAACTGCGATTCGACAGTCTTCTGGAATTTGGGCGTTGTGCTCTTGCTAACATCAACATGCCCTCTGCTCAGTTGTATAATTCATCAAACACTTTGCATTCATCACCAAATATCACTTCACTGGCCCTTAATTCTTCCTCAAACGATGAAATCCGAGTACTTTTCGGAATTCTAACACTTCCTGGCCAATACCAACGCCGCCATTTCCTTCGTTTGATCTATGGCACACAGACTCCGGTGGGCGCAGAAGTGGACATGAAGTTTGTGATGTGCAACCTCACCAAGGAAGACCAAGAAGTGCTTGTAGCATTGGAAATAATGCGTTATGATGATATTATTATTCTCGATTGCGAAGAGAACATGAGCAAGGGTAAGACTTACACCTACTTTTCAAGCTTGCCCGAGATGTTCAACAATACAAATGGGGATTATCCACCTTACCATTATGTAATGAAAGCTGACGATGATGCCTACTTCAGGCTGCAGAACTTAGTGGACTCTCTGAAGCCGTTGCCTAGAGAAGACTTGTACAATGGTTATGTTATTCCATGTTCAAGCATGGAGCCGTTTGGTCACTACATGTCTGGCATGGGGTACTTGATTTCTTGGGACATAGTGGAGTGGATCAGAGAATCTGATATCCCCAAGAACCACTTAGAAGGTCCTGAAGATAAAACTTTTGGAGACTGGATAAAAAATGGACATCGTGCTAAGAACAGGTTCAATGCTAAGTGGTCCATGTACAATTTTCCTGAGCCACCCACGAAATGTACACATGAGCTTTGGCCACACACAATTGCAGTTCATTTGTTGAAGAATCAAGAAAAGTGGATTAGGACATTGAAGTATTTTAATGTCACTGATAATCTCAAGCCTTCCAAATTGTACCATATACCATAGGTCTTTAAATACTTGAAATTTTTATTTATTTTATTTTTGTAATAATTCTCATTATTGTTGAATTGAGACCAGACAATTTGATTTTGATGGTTACACTCTACACTGATTAATCCAAAACTTCTAGGCGATAGAATTATGTACTCCTAATTTATAGGAATAAATAAACGAGAGGAATTTTAAGACAATAAGAAAAACAAAAGGAAAAAACTAAGAAACTGCTTTGAGTTCTGCTTGGTTTATTTCATTGAGAATGCACATATAAGGTTTATTTCCTTGAGTTCTGCTTGGTTTAGTCCTAAACCCTATATATACATATTGAACTTGCTAAAAATAACTACTTAAAAATGAAAGATACAGTTTAAACCATACAATTTATATGGCTTAAAATTGTCATAAGAATAAATACAACCTTTAATTAATAATTAAAAGCTTTTAGATATTTAGGGCTAAACCCTTAATATTAATATATTGAGATTTTCACTGATTTCAATTATTGTTGTAGTTTTGTTTCAGCTCTACTCCATGACAATCATAAAGATGACCCTAACCTGCATTTTCTTTCCATTTTGAGCAACTCAAATCTGCTACCTTTTAAACAAAAAAAATATATATTCTTGCGTTTTATGGAAGTCTTCATTACTATAAGTTCCAGAAGCCTGTGGCATTCATAACTTGTTCGATTGCGCCCATTTGAGACTACCTTAATATGACTAAAGAAATAAATAAAGATAAAAACTTATAGCCATGTTAATTTCCCCCAATATCTGAATTAAAGTTAACATATATATATATGTATGTATTATGTTACCATTTTTTTTTTCAGGCAAGCGACAGGAGGGGAGAACGAATGCAATGGTGAATACTCTTTTCTTGATGCAAAAAAGTGATTATTTGCTAGCACTTGTTACGAATCCCCTACCATCTCACATATTCTCTTTACAAGTTAACCACTTATTTCATGCGATTAGTCTATTCATTCACACAAACAATACTGTAAAAGATCATGCTCTTGGTCTATTGTATTCACACAAACAATACTTGAAAAAAAGGTCATGCTGCTTGTTGTACATTCCGGTTAGTTGAGGTTTGTCTCCAAGGCAAACGTGACATTATTTTATTTGGAAAAATAGGATAATATTTTCATATTGGATCAATTTAGAAGCAATACTCTAACACAAACATATTGGATCACCAAATCCAAATAGTGGATGTAATTTATTTTTATAATTTTTTGTGTAATGAAAAATTAGAATATAAATGGATGTGTAGTCATTCACCAACCTTTAGATGTAGAGCACTGAGTGGTGGAATTAAGATTTGAAAGTCGTTTATACTAAATTTATTACAGAGAGCATTTTTAGTTATCACTTTAACTCAAGGTATATGCTAACCATCACAGTAAAAGAAAAACAAATTACTCCCAAACACAATTCATTAACAAAAATACTTGTACCATATTTATTGATCACATATCTTCTAGAATTGGGCCCAACTAATGTATGTGGGACCCACCTTTATTAGAGAAGTGATTAGTAACGTGGTCAATAAATGTGGTATAAATAGCATCACTCTTTCATTAATATTCATGACAAACAAATATTTTTATTTATTTAATCTTGCCCATTCAAAATAAAGTATCTTCTAATTACAAACCTTCGTTATAATTGACACAAAGAAAAAATTGTATGATAAAAATTACAAAGCTATATAGTCAAGAATGTGAATTTGTTTGGTTTTGTATCTATACTTAGAATGACTTTACTTATCTTCGGAATCAAGCCTACTTGTAGCTCATTGAAAATTATTTGAGATTTTTTTTGGTGTTGGATTTGGATAGATATTTGGATACGAAAGTTGTGGTGTTTTGGGCAATTGTATGAGTGAGATCATTAGTTTGCAAATCAAAGTTATTTTCCACTATATTAGAACCCATTGGCTATAGTCCATATTTTGATGAAAATTACCTTCAGGAAATTAGTCACACGACCAATTTCAAGGTTTTGATAAAATGTAACGGCAGGGATTAAATTGATGCCTCAACTGAAAGCTTAAGAACTAGATTGATTGATTTGAGAGTTGAAGGATTGAAAATATGATTTTTAACAACTTCAAGGACCATTCATGATAAAAGTTATAAAATGAACCATGACCAAAAAGTAAATAAATACACTCAGTTGATCGCAACCGTTCATTTGTACAAATAGACCATCCAGTCCTCCTTTCCATCCTTTGGAAATCTTTTTTATTCTAATCGCTAGGGTTTCTCAACTCTGCCGAAACCAAGTTTAGGGTTTACAGCCACTCTGAGCAGATCTCTCTCCGGCTCCTGATTCCCCTTGAGGTAAACCCAGTACCCAATCCGTTTCTTCAATACATTTGATCACCTTGAAACCGCTTCTCTGTTTCCAGAGAAAGTGCGGAAAGTTTTTATTTTATTTCTTCATCTGTACCGAAAGAAATACTAAAGTTGAAACCTTTAGCAGTCGTACGGGGTGATATATTGTTAGAAACCATGATTGGAAACTATATGTTGGTTGGTTTTTTGTGAAATTTGATTCAGAAGAAGTTTTAGTTTGGGGTTTTGGTGTTGGCTCTGTAAATTGTGCTGATTGCTTTTGCTTTTCTTTCCGGGAAAATGTGACGAACCATTTGGAGTTAGTCTATGCATCTTTGTTTGTAATTGTGGTTTTGGAGAAGTTAAGGCTTTTGCTATTGCTTATACTGAGATTTATACGATAAGCTAACCAGAGCTCCTCTGTTCCCCGGTCTCCACCTTTTATTATTCTGATGAGTTTGGAAGTGAATTTGAAAATTGATTCGGTTGTATGAGTTTTAAAAATGATTCGTTTGTTTCCTTTAAGATTAGGAAAGCTGCATTGTTTTATCGAGTTTTTTGGGTCTCTTGAAAAACAATGTAATTATGTTTCATGCCTATTCTTTAGTCAGATTTGTCAAGATGTTTACGTCAAGAAACAGGATCCAGAAGGACAAGAGTGCTGAACCCACTGAGTTTGAAGAGTCGGTTGCTCAAGTAAGATATGCAGCTGTTTATTGTGTGTTGTATTCATGGAATTGTTGATGTAACATTTTGATGTAATCATGAGTTGTTTGTTGTCTCTGCAGGCAATCTTTGATTTGGACAATGCAGCCACAGATCTGAAAAGTGAATTGAAGGATCTCTATATTAATTCTGCTGTGTAAGAATTTTTTACTGATTGCATATGTATTGTAAACTGTTGCCTATTGTATGATTAATATTCCTCCTTTCTGCTCCAGTCAAGTTGATGTGGCTGGGAACCGGAAGGCTGTTGTTATTCATATACCATATAGACTGAGGAAGGCTTATCGCAAGATCCATGTTAGGCTCGTGAGGGAGCTAGAGAAGAAATTCAGTGGAAAGGTGATTAGTGATTTAAGTTCTTTGGTTCTTTATCATTTATGAAATCTAGAATAAACTGAGTCTTGGTTTTCTTTGTTATTTTCTTCTGCACTTGTTTCTTGGCGTTACATTTTGCGCCTTACTATCAAAGACAATGTATTTCAACTTTTAGTTGCTAGTTCTCACCTTCCCAGCTAACTTTCAATCAACCCATTTTATTTTTCTTCTCTTATTTGACCAAATGATGTATGTTGCAAATTTTGTTCGTCTTTGGTGTTTATGGTGGATTTTTGGTTTGTCATTTGGTAGGATGTGATCCTGATTGCCACACGGAGGATAGCAAGGCCTCCAAAGAAAGGCTCTGCTGTTCAACGACCCCGCACTCGTACCCTAACTGCTGTGCACGAGGCAATGTTGGAGGACGTTGTTTTGCCTGCTGAGATTGTTGGGAAGCGCACCAGATATCGACTTGACGGATCCAAGATAATGAAGGTACATTGTAATGACCTTTTGAAGGAAAAAGATATTTTAGTCGCCAATACACACACTTGGAAAGGGGAAAAAAAAATTGGTTGGTCTATTTTTTAAAATGTGAAGAATAAGTGCCTTGTACCCAAGAGATGCTTCCCTTATATGAAGATGTCAATAGACAGACACGTGGATTCACAAATTGAGAAGATAGTGCGTTTAGTGGGATAGATTGTATTATAACATAGATGTTTCCCTTGTGCAGTTCATTTTTGGATTGCTACCATACTTATCTATGTTCAATTGTAATGTTGGGCAGGTGTTCTTGGACCCCAAGGAACGAAACAACACCGAATACAAGCTGGAGAGCTTTTCTGCAGTTTACAGGAAGCTTTCAGGAAAAGATGTTGTGGTTTGAGTATCCAATAACTGATGCTTAGGAACATTTTGTGCGGTGACACCTTTTAAATACCCTTGCCCCCCTTTTCTTTAATTATCTGAAGAACTGAATTGAGCAGGCAGTCAATTTAAAATTTTGATGTTGAGGACGTTTAGTGCGTGTGGAAGGATTTTGTTGGCTTCTTTATATCATTCAGAGTTGCATCTGTTCAAAATCGTATTTGGGTGTTATTATTTGTGATGTGGCTTGAATGTTCGTTACGCTTGTTTATTTAGGGTCTTGCCCAGTGTTTTATTTTGTTGGTTTTTGTCACTTGGCTATGTTTTGGAGTGTGAGTGCATCATAGACGACTTTGGAGTACAGATAACAACTGCCACCATTTGCGTACCTAAGTTATAGTTAACATTTTGTGGGTCATTTTTATGTATTTTAACTTTGCTCGTCGTCGTTTCTATCGTGACTAATGGCAGTCCTAATTTTAGGACTTGCATATCTAATTAACCAAATGTTTGACCCGAAAACAAACATGGCGTTTGGTAAAGATTAAGGCTCCATTTATATGAAGTGATTTGAAAGAAATAATTTGGGTTCGGCAATAAGACAGTTTGCTACAAAAACAAGAATCACATTAGCTTGAATTCCTGTATACCAAGATTTAGACAAGGAAAAAAGGAAAAGACAAATGGATTTCAAATCCATTCCTTAGATGTGGTTAGTTCAAATATATATGTATTTATACGTACACTAACAAACACAACCATCATAGTGAAACTTTATACGTACTTGTAATAGCTCTTTATTTTGATTTCGATTACGGACTAATAAACATGCGATAATATCAAAGGAAAAAAAGGAAAAGAAATATTTGAAGAGAGAAAACAAGAACAATAAAGTAGGAATACAAAAATCACGGGCATATCTTTATTCAAAATTATTGTTCTTTACTTGCATGTTTTTACTCTCTGTTTTTTCTTCTCTTTTCCTTCTCTCTCTCTCTCTCCCTCTCTCTGTTTTTCTTCTCTTTCTCTGGTTTTCACCTTCTCTAGTTTTTCTTTGATTCTACTTTTGTTTTGAAGTTCTCATTAGTCATTCAATTTCTTGGCCACGTCTAATGGTCTCTCCTTCACGGGAACCTTTTGGTGACTCATGTTTCCCAAGGCAGCCACAACGTGAATCTGTGGGTTGCTGCCATTCTGGTTTTCATGATTCAGGGAAGCAGTTGGAGCAGTTTGTGAATGGGCTTCATTTTTTTCAAATTTAACAGATAAGATAGACTTGTTGGGAGTTATTTGCGGTTCTCCTTTTCTGTTTTATGAATCTCATATATCATATGATGGGCCTTCATTTATTTTTTGTGTTCATTAAGTGTTGGGGCTAAGGCTTGCTTTTGGCTTAACCCACGTGTCTCTGTGTTTTTTACTTCTTTCCTTTAGTTTTCGATTTGCATATCTTTATATTTTTAATTTTTCTTATTTTCTTTTGTGGTGATTGTTGATATTCCTGGTAAGCAATTCGAAGAGGTGTCCAAGATTCCTCTTTTTTTTCATTCTTTTGTTTCCTAGTGTTTGGTTCAGGTCGTAATTTTTTTTAAAGATTACTCTATTATTCATGCCTTTCACATTTGAGTTTCAGATAGTTTTCTTGCTATCTTTTGTACTTCTATTTTATAGAGCATCTGCTCCAAAAAAAAAACACTAATATCAAATGATAGAAAAAACACCAAAAATGATAATTCAAGAAATAAGACTGTATCTAATGTGAAAAATATGTAAATATTTATCACCATATAAATTATAATAACAACTAATAGCATATGAACATAGTATTAAGTCCTTGAGGATGGGCCAGGGATTGTATTGTTATCCCCATCCTTAAACCCAAGGTGATAAGTGATATATTTATTTTTAATCTATATCTATATATATGAATGGTGAAACATTCAAAATACCATAAAATGCCCTTGGTTAATTTAAACATTAAGAATTGAAATTATTAATTAAATGAGGATAATATGGTAAATTAACATTTTTTTCATATTAAAAAATTAAAAAATAAAACAAAATCAGATCATAAGTCCTATTTTTATGGAACATAACTACCCATAATTTTTTAAAATTTTTTTTAAAAAAAAAAAAAACTAATTGGCACATGCGTTAGCATGTGCCAAGGGGCTAGTATATATAAAGCAAAAAGCAGAGAATGGTGAAACATTCAAAATACCAGAAAATGCCCTTGGTTAATGCAAACATTAATAATTGAAATTATTAATTAAATGAGGATAATATGGTAAATTTACACTTTTTTCATATTAAAAAAAATTAAAATTAAAAGAAAAATTAGATAATGGATCCTATTTTTATGGAACACAACTACCTATTATCTTTTTTAATTCTAAAAATAAAATAAAAAATAAAAAAGAAAACCAATTGGCACATGCGTGAGCATGTGCCAAGGGGCTAGTTAATAATTATATATAATCTATATATATATATATATATAAAGCAAAATGCAGAGAATGGTGAAACATTCAAAATACCATAAAATGTCATTGGTTAATGCAAACATTAAGAATTGAAATTATTAATTAAATGAGGATAATATGGTAAATTCACACATTTTCATATTTTTTAAAAAAATCAAATAATGGATCCTATTTTTATGGAACACAACTACCCATTATCTTTTTTAATTCTAAAATAAATTTAAATTTGTTTAAAAAAAGCCTCTCGCAGGTGCTGAAGCGCATGTGGAGAGGCTAGTATAATATAACAAGCAAAAGGTACATGATAGTTGAATTGAATTTTATACTTTTGTGTGGATAATATGAAGATTTTTCAAAAATTGAGATGATTTTGATTAGTTAAGTTGAATTTTATACTTTAATTGAATATAACTAAGTTAAATCATAGTTTGAAGTGAAATTTAGGTGTTATAATGAAAGGTAAATATATTTTTTTGATTAAAAAAAAATAGAAATTTAGGGTGAGTTTGAGAAAGCCCGATAGGAATGAAAATAGGGACGGGGATTCCCAAAAAATATATTATCGGGGATGCAGGCAAGAACCGGCTCGTTGCCATCCCTAATGCCCCATGCCAACGAAGTGACGCAATAAAGCAGTAATGGAATCGCAGCCCCCCCAATGTATGGGCATAAACGTCATTTACTGGTTTACTCCCGTCTGTCTGGTAAATCCCGTCGACGCCGTAGTCAAAACTCCTTTGTCACAGCCCATTGACCCACCCACCTCACTCACCAATTAAATTCCGCCACGCGGTGCTAACCTAGAATCAAATTTTAATCTCGACCTTTCTTTTACCCACAGGTAATTATATTAGACCCCGCGATGGCTCTTTGAGACGTTGACCCTGGGCCTCACTCTCTTGTCGCGCACAACACTCTCGCAAAACCCATAAACACTAGATATTCACTATTCAGCGCTCTTTCGCTCTCTCTCGCCTGAAGCGGTCACTTCAGGATTTTTGTCGGCGATCTTCTTCTCTGTAAGATTGGTTCTCTTTCTCTCTGAATCTGGTTTTAGCTCTGTTTATCATGTATAGCTTCATGTCAAAGTCTTAAGAATCAAATCGAATAGTTTCTTTCTTTATTTGATATGGGTTCTCTTCGATTTGTTAGAGAATACCAATGTGGGTGTTTCGGATTTTGGACCCTTTCTTATTAATATGAGTTGGGTAATCTGTGTTTGTGAGCAAAAACTAAATGACCCCTGAAGGGCTCTCCCGTTTGTTTGATTGAAATAGTGTTAGATGATGATTTACTTTTACGTTTTTGGGGAATAGTGTGAGTTTAAGTGGACCCAATCACCCTTTTCATCTTTGGAGCTTATGCTGGTTTTCTCGGTAGCATCAGTCAGATTTGGTCTTGAAATCTATTGGGTTACTGGATTTATAAGAAGTTTAGGCTTAGATGAACTATGCGGGTTAGTTTGAAGTTAGCTTTAAGGCACCGGAATAACCAAAGGTTGCTGGTGTTTATATGAAATAACACTTCGGTGTTGAGATCTCAGAATTTTGGTTAAAATTATGTAGATTAAAGTCTAGAAGAGAAGTTTTCATTATATTCTCTTCGCTTTGAACTCAAACATTCTTTGCGTTTGTGTGTGTAAATGCGATTTAGTGAGATATTAATCTATAGTTTTGCTGAAAATGAGTCATCAACTAGGAATTCAATGATGTCTTTATGTTGAGGCATCAAAAAGTTAATATGTCATCGTCTTGAAAAAGACACTATGTGACATGTTTCCATTAGAGTCTCTGTTAAGTACTCTAATATTGTAAAGATGTTTTCTTTCTTTGGTGATGACCAAAAGGCCCTGCTTAACTTTTCCTTAAAAACGCCATGCTCAAAGATAAGTTGGAACACAAATAAATATTTGTACAAGTAATTTGCTCGTGCATTGCATTATTCTTTCTGTTGGGTAATACATTGCATTTATTACTGCTCAAATTATCTTTTTCTGCTTTCTAATTTTTAATTTTTCCATCAGTGGCAGGACCATTCTTGCCTAATTCTCAATTTATCTGTATTGACACCTTTTTTTTTTTTAAACAGTTCTTAGTAACTATGGGCGGCAGTCCAGCACCATTTTCAGATATTGGAAAGAGAGCAAAAGGTATCAAGTTTCAGATTTCATGCGTTAAGATTAACAAGAAAGTTTAGATGGATTTTGTAATTTTTTTTATATTTTATTTGGTGGCTTGAATTCTTGAATGATAATTTGGACAGAAAAGCTTTAAAGATAGTGTTGTAATAGCCAAAATTGGAAGCCACATAATGGCAGAGAAATTCTTTTCACATGGCTTGTTGTTCTCTTTACCTGCTTGCTGTGCTCATAAAATTTATTCCATGTTGTTTCATGTTTGATGATTAAATGTTGGCTTTTTTTGAGCTGCAGTATTTTTATCTCGAGTAGTATAGTTCAAGTTGTTCTTAACGTTCCTTTCCTTTATGCAGATCTCTTGACCAAAGATTACAACTTTGACCAGAAGTTTACTCTGTCGGTGGTTGGCTCCACTGGGCTGGTATTATCTAATTCCACTTTCTACATTTTAGGTTCTTTCTTCCAGTATGATTTGTTTACTGGAAAGCTAAACATTTAAAGTTTTCTGTTTTTCTACCAACTTTCTGAACTTTAGCTATAAAGTACAATACTTGTTGGCCGCTGTAAAAAGAAGAATCATGGTTGTTTAGTAAATTCCCTTCCTTATCCCCCAATATTTATTTTCACAAATCAATCAGAATATTAGACATGATCTAAATAGTTAATCAGTTTATGCCCTTTGCTAAAAAAAACTCCCCAAGATGATAGATTTGTGCTGATTTGTGTAGCAGTGGAAAAGGTGCTTTGTACATACAATTACATCTGATGTTAAGACAAGTTTGAGTGCATGCATAAAGCTGAAAATTTTATTAGTGCCAGATGCATGCCTGAGTACGTAGGTTCTTGGTCAAAAAATTTTGGTTGTTCCCAGCATCTGTTTGCTGCGATTACTGTAATATTGTCTTAAATGGTGTGAAGCTTTAGATATGTTATTACCCACATTTTATTTTCACCCACTTCTGCTTACCAGCAAGCAGAAGCTCTAAAATTCACTGTATCTAGTGTTGTTTTCCACTATTATTTCATTCTAGTAACTTATTATAACTTAAATTGGCATTACCCTTATCAGTGACTTCAGGTAGCAAAAGAAGGGCATCTGGGCATTTAAGAAATGCCTAGTATTGCTGGATTCTCTGTATTCTATAAGTACATTTATGCTATATGTTTTTGTTTGATTTTTAGAAAGTAGTATTTATTTTTCCCACTCGGTTTTGTGGCTAATCTGGCTTATAATACTCAATATTGCAGGGACTTACAGCTAATGGTTTGAAGAGAGATCAAATTTTTGTTGGTGACATAAATACCCTGTACAAGAGTGGAAACACTACTGTAGATGTGAAAGTTGATACTTATTCTAATGTAATGATTTTATTTTGAAATAACTCTCATTTTCCATATATTTATTGATACTATCACATATTGTGAGTATATTTGGCTAAATCTCCACTTTTCACGTTTTCTATTGTCTTTTTTTTCTGATCGCAACTGTATCTTTAACTTTACGTTTTTAATTCTTTGCAGGTGTCTACAAAAGTGACTGTGAGTGATATCTTGCCGAGCACGAAAGCAGTGTTTAGCTTCAGAATACCAGATCACAAATCTGGCAAGGTCAGTGAAACTCAGCGTACAGGATTTTTTTATTTTTTTTATTTAAATTTAAATTTTTTAAAAAAGGGAATAAAGTAGAACAAAAAATCATGGTCATTCAATATGGAGCTGTATGATATGTGGTTTCCTCTGTGTGCACACATTCAATTTGAGTCCTCAGAAAGTCATTACGTTTCCCGTACCATTATTACGTTTATTTTGTTTTGACTTCCACAGTTAATCTTGTCACGGTCCCTGTAGCCCAAACTCGCTTTGATTGTCTCAATTGATTCTTGGATTTTGATCCAGCAATTTTAACATCATAATTTGCTAAATTACTAGTTTATGATACAAACTGATTTCATTTGAGGAAACAGCACCACCCTTCAATCTGTCTGCAAAACCGAAGGTTGATCCTGTATTACAGTTCTTCAGGTGGGGCCCAGATTCAAGTACTTGCCACTGATGTGAGACAGAATCGTGACAGCAGCCTCTCCCCCAAAGACAAAACAAGAATTGTTTATCAAGTCCTGTATAATTACAGATCATGTATACCTAGCGCACTCATTTAGCTCATTTCTTGATGCTGGCTATAAATAAACTAATTTCTCTTGTACAGTTAGCTTTGAAGAGACTTGTTTGGTTTTGAAGTTGTATATTTTCACAGATTATGTATCCTAGCTCGCACATCTAGCTCATTCTCGATCCTGGTTATGAATAAACTAATTTCTCGCATAAGTTTAGCTTAGAGGGACGTGTTTGTAGGTGCAATTCTTAAATTGAAACTCCTAATGGTATAATGTGAAAATCGATGCCAAATTCAGGCTTGCTTGTAAAATTCTTGACTCTTGCTTCTTACAATTGCAGCTGGACGTGCAGTACCTTCATCCTCATGCAGCCTTTGATTCCAGCATAGGCCTGAACCCAACCCCTCTTTTAGAACTGTCGGCAACAATTGGAAGTAAAGATCTTAGTTTGGGTGGTGAAATTGGATTTGACACAGCATCCTCTTTGTTGACCAAATACAATGCTGGGATCAGCTTTAACAAGCCAGATTTCTCTGCAGCGCTTTTGCTGTAAGTCTACAAAACCTCATATCATATTCCTTGTTTGGAAAAGTAATTATGCTTGTCTTTCGTCCTGTTCTAATAATTTATGTTTCTATGATGTCCCTGGAAGTCCTGTCCCACCCCTCATATTAAAAAATTACTTATGATTTTGTATCTTCATGTGTTTATTTCTCGAATCTGTAATATATTAGTAAATTCACATCATGAACATGGGTTTTTGATGTATCTGATGTGGGCATGGCAAATTATTTTCCCAAGTCGGACCCCTCATTCTCTACTCTTGTTTCAAGTTTTGGCATAGATTGCGACTTTGCACTTACTGTTGGCCAAATGATTGAAAATCCCTTTCCTCACAAACTCCCACTTATAATTGGTTGAACCTGACCTCCACTTAAAATAAGGGAGACCACCAACCTCCTTGTTGGTGGTGAAGGTGATGTTTATAGTCTAATTTAAGGGAAATGATATTCAATCAGAAGTCCATGGCTAGGATGTGATAATTATGTCAACAATATTGCAGGGATTAATTTTTTTTACTGCATTTGCTGAATCCTACATTTTTCATGGTTGGACTTGAAAGGATTCATGGATTAGGATGCTTAAATTTTATGTTCTACAATTACAAAGTAATTTAGAAGATTCTATTGCTTAGTTCTCTTAATCAAATTTTCAGGCAATTATCAATGCTTTCCCCTACATGGATATCTGTGTTGGGACTAACTTCTTGGCAGTGCCTTCAATACATATGTAGTGTTCCAGTGGGTTTATGTTACTGTGTTAATTGCTTAATGCTTTGGCATTGTAATTGGAACTCATGTTTGTTGATGCAGGACGGACAAAGGACAGACATTGAAGGCATCTTACATTCATGCTGTTGACTCCTGCAATGGAACTGCAGTTGCTGCCGAACTGACCCATAGATTTTCCACCTTCGAGAATAGCTTTACCCTTGGAAGCTCTCATGTAATCGATCCATTAACTGTGGTAAAAACACGATTCTCTGATAATGGGAAAGCTGGTGTGCTATGGCAACGTGAATGGAGACCAAAGTCACTAGTAACTGTCTCAGCTGAGTATGACTCAAAGGCACTTAATGCATCCCCAAAGATAGGTCTTGCTCTCGCGCTCAAGCCTTGATATCTTTCCATGCAAATTGGAATACCTTTGAGGTTGTTTACATTCTTTCCCATGAAGTCAACGAGTATCATTTGCTAGCCAAATTATATTGGATAACTACGGATTTGGTGTATCGATAAAAATGTTTTACAAGCATTGTTTGGGAGATGGACCCAGTTTTGGAATTTTCACAATGCCTAAGCCGCGGAAATTTCAGCCGTTGGCACGTATAAATTATGATTTTTTGTATTAATGAAATTAATGCCCAAGGTGCTTATTTGCTTTGTCATGCCCAATGGACGTTTTATTTGATTCAATTGATTCCCTGGTGCTGAACTTGCAGAGACTCCATTTTGTAGTTTGCATTCTTAAAGACTAGTCTTTCATGTCAGAAAGGAGACGTACTGTTGTTGAAACAGAGTAACGGAAATAGGGAAACTCCTATAGGCAGAGTCCCAAAAGGGCTGTAGGTAGAGTACTACACAGAGCTGTATGTGGCTCCATAAACAGCTTTTATTCTTAATGTAAACTGTAAGTGCTTTTTAACAAAAACACACCCAAGTAAAACCAATTTTACATAAACACTTTCCATCACGGCCTTATATTTTTGGGAAACATTTTTAGTGATTCTTCACTAAGCGTTAATATGCAGAAATTTTGATAGAACTTCACTAGAAGCAAATATAGAAGTAGCCTTAAACAAGGGTTGAGATTTTATGGTACCAATTCGTAGTACCCGATACTTAGGCCTCGTTTGGAATTTGCTTTTTTCGTCAAAAACTTGCTTCACTTTAAAGTAGCAATTTAAGGTGTTTAGTAAAAATAAAATATCCTGAGCAATGGCCTTTTGATAACAGCTTCTAAAAGTAGGCTCTAAGTTGCTTTTCAAAATTGCTTTCACAATAAGCATAAATGAGCCTTTAATGAATTTTTTTAATTCCCAAAATACCATCATTCATTTTTAAAAATGACACCATCTCCACTTCCACATCCACCACCACCACCACTACATCCTCATCCTCCGCCACCACCACCACCACCACCATAACCACCACCTCTTCCATCACCACCACTGTTGTGTTGGATTCAGCTGCACAAAAATCGATTCAACTGCATCCTCAACTTGTGATACTTACAAGTGCACGAGCCGTTCGGTAGTATAGCATATGTAAGTGCGAGGTCGATCCCACGAGGATTGATGATAGATTGATTCAATTCGATTCCTTGCACAAAACGGAAATGGAAACAAAGTTTAAAGATTGCGACTAGGAAACAATCCAATTCTAAGTCTCAAGCAATTAAGTTAACAAGTTCAATTCAAATTCTTAGATTGATTCTAGCTAAAGTATGATTAAGCCATGGTGTCTGGTTCTAATCTTGTATTCCTAATTCTCTAATTAGATCCTTGTTGTCGAACCTAAATTAAGCATTAGAAATCCATTAAGCATAGAAGAATGTTTTAAACAACCAAGCATGTATCTAATCTCTGTTGTTGAATGTCCATACATACTCTTCTGATTCATAGTTCAATTCGAATTAAAGCATATGGTGTCTACTCTTAATTCCAACCAAGATAGCTAACATACAAGTTTTAACAGTGACCAATCATTCAAACAAGCATATTAACTTATAAGCATAATGAATAAGAACAAGAACCGTAATTGAAACTTGGAAACTAGTCAAACTTGAAAACTTAAAATAAGAAATTACATGATAATGAAAAACAAAGTACAACTAAGAAAAATATAAAGGAAAATTTAGCCAAAGGGTTTTGTTACAACAATTGAGAACTTAAAACAAAAACTAAAAGAATTTGAGGGAGATAAGGGAGATGAGCTCTAGAGAGATGTTTGAGAGCTCCCCCCCCCCCCCCCCCCCCTTGGGGTGTGTTTGAGAATTTGAGAGAGAGAAGGAAGATGAGCTCTAGAGAGGTGTTTGAAAGCTCCCTCCCTTGGGGTGTGTGTGAGAACTAAGAGAATTTGAGAAAGATAAGGGATAGGAGCTCTAGAGAAGTGTTTGAGAGCCCCCCCCCCCCCCCCCCCCCCCTTGGGGTGTGTTTGAGAACTAAGAGAATTTGAGAAAGAGAAGGGAGATGAGCTCTAAAGAAGTGTTTGAGAGCTTCCCCCCCTTGGGGTGTGTTTGAAAGCTTGAGGAACCTCACTATTTATAAGCCTAAGGGAAGTAAAAATCTGAATTGAGTATTGCTTCTACCTACAACACCCACTTCACCAACTTCCCCAGCAAAAACAATTAGTTCATGCATAGGTCATGCATGACAATGCATTGCAGTCTGCTTGTAGGCTCGTTTTGGGATTGTTCCTCTATTGATAAAATTCTGGAAAAATATGAGTCTTGAAGCTCTTTGTCTTATATTTCCAACCATATGTAGTCAGCTCAAGGAAAAATCAGAAATGCCTTCAAATATCATTTTAGGCACAGTAACGCAGATGCTGCAGAATTTCACCTTAAGCTGCCAAAACTTGCATAACTTCCTCTAGAAGACTGGGAATCATGAACCGTAAAATGCTCCATAAACTAGACTTCCACATCTTTCCAATGGCATATGGCTCATTAGCTGGGTCTTCCTGAGCACGTACAATCCAATTCGCGAAGTTGACTGATCTACAGACACAATTTTGAGCTAACTTAACACCAAAATGCATTAAATGAGTCCTTAAGCTTAAAACACTAAAACAAACACAAAAGAGATTAAAATCACAAGTTCAACTAAAAAAGATAATAAAATCATAATCTAGAAGAGTGCAAAATTATATGTAATTATGCACTGATCAACCACCATTACCATCACCACAACCACCACCTCTACAACCAACACCACCACCACCACCTTCACCTCTATCTCTTTCACCACCACCTCCACTCCATCACCACCACTACACCTCATGATTATCATATAACACTTTCAATATCATGTCTATTTTAGTCATTATTCACAGTTACAATAGTTTTATATTAAAATTTACCAAACAGTTTTGACATTACTTTTTGTACTAAAAACACTTTAAAAATATTGTTTACCAAACATGGAGCTGCTTTACTTTACAGCTAATTATTTTCAAAGCACAGCAAAAACAACTTTTTTTCAAAGTGACAGCAATCCCAAACTGGGTCTTAGCCTATTAGTTTAGCTTAAAACTTACCATAGTCCACCTCACACCACATTTTCACCCTTTTAACCCTCCTATAATCTTCTTCTTCTCCTCTTCTCTTCTTTGTCGCCGTTGCTCAACTCCTCTATCTCGTCTCCACTCACCTTCTCCTTGTCAGTCATCTTATCCATCTCCAGATCTGGTTGGATCTTACCTCATCTCCATTCTATCTCCAAATCTAGTCTGATCTCTTCTCTTCTCTCCTCTCTCTCTCTCTCTCTCTCTCTCTCTCTCTCTCTCTCTCTCTCTCTCTCTCTCTCTCTCTCTCTCTCTCTCTCTCTCTCTCCCCATTATATAAGCTTTGGATGATTCAACACCGATCCCCAAGAGATGGCTCACCGATGAGACGGTTCAATCCAGGCCGAGCACAACCTTATATTATACACAAGAAGTTCTCTAGTGCAGCATGTACCGCTGCCATATTATGCATCAAGCTCACAAAGTGGTGAGACTAGATGAGACCTAAATGCATGGACTCATGCTCCCTTTTGAGTGTGGTGCACTGAACCACACTCTCCTTGTCCACGTGGAATTTCTAGATGACATGGAAACATCAACTCAATGCCCAATAAAGGCATAAAAACTTACTTGTAACGGGAATAACATTGTTTTGCTATCCCTTGCTAATAACATAATGACATTTGAAAAAATTATCCCACATATCATTGTGTTATTAGTTGGAGACAGCTCTATGTTGCATGAGAGTGTTTTTTAAATAAGGGGTCATTATCCCCCACACACCTTTTTTTTTTGGGTCCAATCCCCCCACTCACATTTAGTTGATTTATAGTTTCACCATCAAATCAATCCCTTAACGACGACGTTTACTCAAAAGTTCCCATTTCCCAAACAGCCCTCCTTTTCCCTCCCCACTCCACCTGCATCACGAGATCTCACCCTCCTCCCCTCTCGTAGATCCCAAACTTCCCGACGACCCAAACACTCAAAAAAAATGTCGCACTCCGAACGCGACACCGTTCCGCTCCACCCCTCCTCCCAATCGGACATCGATGAGATCGAAAACCTAATCAACGCCAGCGTCCAATCGGGCCCCACCACCGTGCTTCCCGCCAAACCCCCAAGTCCGACCCGAGCCTCGATCCCCGTCTCATCCTCGCCGTTCATCCAATCAAACCTCCCGCCGCCAGCTCCCTCTGCCTCCTCCAAACAGAAGCCGCCATCTGTCCCGGCCCCACCGCCCATTCCCTCCGCCAACAACGGCCCGGGTATCGTGCCTTCCGGGTTCGGGTCCCCGCCCAACACGCTGACGGAGCCCGTTTGGGACACCGTGAAGCGCGACTTGTCGAGAATTGTGAGCAATTTGAAGCTTGTGGTGTTCCCCAACCCGTATCGTGAGGACCCGGGAAAGGCTCTGAGGGATTGGGATCTCTGGGGACCTTTCTTCTTCATTGTGTTCTTGGGTCTCACTCTTTCCTGGTCTGCATCTGTCAAAAAGGTGACTTCTTCTTTAACTTTTTCAAGTTTTTGGTTTCTGGGTTTTCTCATTTGATTTAATCACTATGGGTTTTGCGTAATGGAATGACGAATGGGATTGTTTATTGAACAGTCTGAGGTTTTTGCTGTTGCTTTTGCTGTGCTTGCTGCTGGTGCTGTAATTTTGACCTTGAATGTGCTCCTACTGGTAAATCTCTCTCTCTCTCTCTCTCTCTCTGGCTCACTTAATGTTGATTTGTTAATGTTGGTATTTGGATGTCAAGTTTGCATCTGAATTGGAGATCGCTTAAACTAAGATCCCTTCCTACTTTGTATGTGTACTCTGTCTAATATCAATAATGCTACTGTCACCAACTTTGTTATGGTTTCTCTATATGCATTAGTACCCTGTTAGAAATGGATGAGGTAGAGTGAGCCCAGATTTGAGTAAATGAGAAACTGACACACTTTGGGGAACAAGTTGGTGAATGTAGCAGTGCTCCATCTATAATAGTTATTTTTTTCTTTCGTCCGGTGCAAGAAAGTATAGCATGTTACATATCTTCATACTTGTATGTGCGTACAAATTATAGTTATTTTCTCACTTAATGTGCAACATGTTATGCTGTCAGATTGTAAATCATGATGGTTGATTAGGGAGAATCGTGCATGAATGTGCAATCTTGATTCACACTCTGGAAAGATAGCATGCTAGATATATTGGATATAGATTATTCTCTTGCAGAATAAGAAACTCAAAGAAAAGTTGTGTTTTCAGGGTGGACACATAATATTCTTCCAGAGCCTGAGTCTTCTGGGTTATTGCTTGTTCCCTCTTGACGTTGGAGCTCTAATCTGTATGGTAAAGGACAATGTGATATTGAAGGTGGTTGTGGTCAGCGTAACATTGGCTTGGAGTTCTTGGGCTGCATATCCTTTCATGAGTTCAGCAGTCAACCCCAGGAGAAAAGCCCTCGCACTTTACCCTGTTTTCCTACTGTATGTATCTGTTGGTTTTCTCATTATTGCCATCGATTAGCACATCAAAACTAAGCATGCTGTTAAATAGGATTTTTGTTGGGTGCTCCATATTCTGACTTCTTGTTTGGGATTCTGGAGCTCCGTTTGTCTGCCTATATCAAATTTGTTGTATGAAACTTCTTACATGATTTTAATGCTATAACGACTCATACTTTTTGCCACTCCTGTGATAAGACGAGTTCATCCTTGTTCATTGTTACATGTGATGCATAGTATAGAACTTAGTTGCATAATCGGTAAGTTCTCAATTTATTAATAAAATTGCTGATGCATAACGCCAGTGTCTAAAGTCCATTTTTGCTACAAAGGCTGTAACCAGAACTTTCAACTCTTGTGTGGAAAATTTATTGTATATAACCATTGTATACAACTCATGTTACACAAAATTGCTCACATGATAACATGCAAAGGGCTGAATGTAAATGTGAGGTTGATTCAACGGTTGTATATCTGATTTTTCTCATGCTGAGCAAGCATTAAGGGCATGCTACCACTCGTTCTTACACGAGGACAGCGGAGGCTTCAGTTTTCATTTGGTATAGCATTAGCTGGAGGCTTTGCTGCTCTTAAAGGTGTCCCATATGCTATATCAACTAATCTGTGGCTTTGCCCCAGATGCTATAAAGTATAAGCATTGAAGCTAACTTCCAAGTTCCCCAAAGAAATCAATTGCATGCTGTGACTTTTCTGCTGAAATCTCATGTTACCTTCAGCTGAGGGACATTCTATTGATAAATCCACTCACTTCACACACTAGATTCAGCATTAGCCACTCTTTTGCGCTCTGGTAAACCAATATAAAAGATGCAAGCTCTTTGGTAAGTCCAAGTGAGACGGAGGATCAAGCTATGATTAGAATTATGGTAGGTCAAGCTATGATTAGAATTATGGTAGGTTAAGGGTTTGATCTCTTCCAATCTAACTGAAATAACAAAGTTGTAAACCATAACTTAGCTGTGTTTTTGGTCTCGCTGCAATGCTATCCGATGGAAAATCGCTGTAATTGTTAGATATCTTCACTGAGTACGTTAGATTAGGCTCCATAAGAGCAGTTCCAGCGGAGCCCCAGCGCCTCGGGCTGGGCTCCTTTTTTTGAAAATTCAGTTTCCAGCGAGGGGCCTTCGACTCGGGCTGGCTGCGGGTCCCACCAACTCGGGCTGGCCCGAAGGCCAGTTCAGCCCCAGGTCCAACTCGAGGGTTGTGATGTCATCGCTACAGCACCTCGCTACAGTGCGCTACAGTACCTCTACAGTATCCCCTGATTTGATTTTTTTTTCTGTTGCCACGTGGCGTCGTCTGGGCTCTCCGATCTGAATTTTTTCCTCCAATCCAACGGCAGCCAATTTTTTTGCAATAAAATACTCAAAAAAATACCCAAAAATTAATGAATTTTTTCCTATAAATACCAGCCATTTTTTTTTTTAATTTATCTGAAATTTGAAATTGAAAATTTTATCCGATTATGAGATACGAATAGTATTGACACGTAGGAACCTGAAAAATCTTATTCGAAAATATTATCCAAATTAATTATTGAGGTAAAAAAATTGTGAAAAAGACAAAAAAATGAATAGTAACAGCCCTTAGCCATGGCAATGGGTGGAAACACAAAATACTATTTGCAAGGGCAGCCACTATTCAAGTGAATAGTAACTGCCCTAAGTCCCCCCTTGCCATGGCTAAGGGGGAATGGGTGGAATTGCTCTAATGGCTAACCTAAAACCCTACATCTTAAAGCCGTCGCTGCTTTTATACACAACAGAAAAGTACAAAATTCAGTTCTCTCAACCATAGTCTAAAATATTGACGAAATATCAATAATATCGAAAAATATTGATGTCAATAATTTCTCTCATACTTCAGCAACATTTGACCAAACTATCGCTAAAATCGATAATATTGAGATGACGAAGACAATGAAAAATTTGAAGAGTTATTTATACTAACACTCCTTGAGGTTTCTTGTGTTTTCACAAAAACCCCCCCTCAGGTCTTAAAAATTACACGAACACCCCTTGAGGTTTCAGTTTTTTCACAAAACCCCTTTTTGTTGATTGTTTGTCCAAAAATTGATGATTTCATTAAATAAATAAAAATATATACAAATGACAAAATTAACCTCAATGAAGTATATGTAATCTAATCTCAAAGGCCAACTTTATCATTTGGAGAATTTTTTGTATAAAATCATCAATCTTTGGATGAAAAATCAATGAAAAGGAGTTTTGTGAAAACAATTTAAAACCTTGGGGGTGTTCTTGTAATTTATAAAACCTCAAAGAGTTTTGTTAAAAAGCCAAAAACCTTAGGAGGTGTTAGTGTAAATAATTCAAATTTGAACCTTATAGGAACTCTATGTGGTACTAAGTCACTCATGTATCTTACCATGCAATGTGTAAAATATTGTAGTAAATCATTATAAATAAATGATTATAGTGTGTTTAATCTTTCTTCATTAATTACTACATATTTTCTACACTTGCAGTGTTTGTCAGCTCACTGTATAATCAACTTAAATCAGTTAAACTCATCATGCAATGCATTTCCTTCCAATTTTTTATGATAAAGTAATAGATAATTGACTAAACAAACATCCTCCAAAGTTTCAAGAATTTTTTTCAATTTTTTATTACAATTTCCGTGGTTTTTATTCAATTTTTATTGATATTGATAATATCTTGATATTTCCATCAAAATTTATGTGTTTTTGGACTACCAATATTTTCGAAACCATCGATATTTTAGACCTTTCTCTCAACCCACACTAATTATATGTGGCCAATACTTGTGCCCGTCCCCTTGCACCTTAATTCGAACCCCTTACAGATCGACTTGGAGAAAAGAAAAAAAAAACCCAAAGTCCAATTATGTGAAGTATGTCTTTTACCTTTCAAGATAAAATCCGAAGGAGAGGGAGGCAAACCAGTCCATACCTAATTTACCATTGGCAGCCAATAAATATTTGCAAAAAATCTCCACTTATATTCAAGTTTAGGTAAAAAAATAAAGGGATTTTTGTAGAAATGCCACCTGAACTTATACATCAGTTTCAATTTGTCATCTTAAAGAAAAAATTAAAAGAAATGTCACCTTAATTTTTCAAAATCCATGATTTGTCATATCACTTTAACACAATCCAATTTTCCATTCATTTTAAGGGTATTTTAGTCTTTCAATTTTTTGTGTGTGAAAACTCTCCCTTTACTAACTTCGGCAACAACCAAAAAATTAAAAAAACCTCTAAACCTAGACCAAAGAGGGAAGGTTTGCATGAGCAACACGAAAGAGATGGCAATGCAAAAAGGAATATTTGGCGTGATGACACATCCATTTATTAAGAAATGTTGCTGTTTCTAAACACTCAAACGCAGACCTATGCGGAGGAAGAAGTTCCTTGTAGATGAAGAATTATAAGCTCAAGTTCTGGATGTGGAAAAAAAGAAAATTATTTAAGTTGAAATATTGAAGGAAACTAAAATGTTGAGTTGTTTTTGCCCGAGTTGAAAACGACTTATGAGATTGGCCTAAAGGAAGTCTGTACTCGGAGGATAAGGCTTTGATGAGTTTTGGGCTTTTGTACTCAGAGGATACACTTGTTGTCAGCATCTTTATAATTCTTGTAACAAACTTATATTCCAGAGTTTTCCTTTCAGACTGTATATAAAGCCCATATTCATATGGTACAGATTTATCTTTTTACAATTTCTCTGCTTCCAATATCTTATAACCAATGCGTGTTGAAGAAAATTATGAGAATTTGAACAAAGAATATAGTGAATTTTGGAATCTCCCATGTTGGTATTTAGGTATTTGTATTACAGTGAATGAAAATAGGTTTGTCGATTCTTAATTCTTAGCGAAAAGTATGACTAGAAAACATGGAAGGGAAGATATACAACGTTACATAAATGGAACTCAACTGAAATCATTGATTCTTATAATCTATTCGGTGAAGTTCTTCTGTTTTGTCACTAGGAATTTTGTACTCACAATAGTTGAAGTTTGGGCTTGGCCTCGGAAATTTTGTTCTTATAACACCTTTGTTTATTAAATATGACCTTTACTAAACCTGAGGAATTTCTCAACCTACTGTAAGACAATTTATTGTCTGAATCCATAAAAGGTGATCTTCTAATCCTAAGAGGACTCGGGTTTTGGTTTGATCAGGAAGTACAACTCAATCCTCATTAGATAATGCTTGTACAGAGCTGGTTAAAATCAAATACAAGTGCTATCAGGATTCCTAATAACATGGATTGAAACAAACCTATTCTAATGCAATAAGGACACTCGAATGCTTCTTGATAGGCAAGGCCTCTAGTGTAGTGATGCATCTATATATAGAGGTCCCTTCCCTTGCAGCAAATACACTCTCAAAATCAGATCTCACCCTATCTAAGAGAAAGAGAAATTAAGGTGCTGCAAAAGGGAAGAAAACTCTCTACAAGAAATTGAGAAACTCTACTGCTACCATGGCTGAACAAGGTTAGTATTATAGTTTAAAAGCTTAGTAAAGACTTACATGTGGTATCAGAGCTCTAGGCTTTTGTTCTTTAATCTGACTAATTGATCGTAAGCTATAAAGTATGCAGTTTTTCTTTTGTTTGCAAATCTTAACTGTTAAAGAGCATAAGGTTATCTCTGCTCATAAAGTTTTGACCCAAAAAAAAAAAAAAAAAAAAAAAATTTGAAAACTGCTATGCAGAATGAGTAAGCCACAGCTGCTCAGGCTGTGTAGGAGTTCTTGAATTTGACAGATTGGTTAGAAAATTGCATCAGTGTTCGTAGCCTTCTATATGATTCTCCATCCACAGATGGAAAGTTGTACAGATTGATCACAGCACTTATGGAACAATCTGGACAGTTGATTGCATTGGCTTGTGAGTATCTTCACATCCACAGATGTGAGTTACTTGCGCAGGAGGCTTGTACAATTAACTGTCTAGGGTTTTGGAACATGTTAGACTTAAACCCACAGGTATGAGATGACATGTTTAAGTAAAGTTTAGGGACAGCTTTTATTTAATTTGTATTGCAAATTCTACAGTGAATCACAACTCCATCGAAACCTTGACTGGATCAAATTTATAGCAAGTGGAACAAGATCTGGAAATATCTCTAGGTTTTCTAGATTACGATTTTGTGCTCAGAGAGAAACCTCCCAGGAACCAGCTGCAGATGCTTCTGCAGAAACTAAGACTAAGTTTGCCAAATGGGAAAAGGCAAACAAGATGGCTATGTTAATCATGCAAAGGGCCATGTCTTCATCAGTGAAAGGAAGCATTCCTAAATCTAAGAATGCACAGCAATACTATGAGTCAATTGCACAAAGGTTCAAGGAATCTGAAAAGGCTGTCAAGAGTTCTCTGCTGAATCAATTGATTGATATGAAGTATGATGGACAGGGTTGTGTGAGAGCTCATATCATGAACTTGATTGACATAGGAACGAAATTACAAGAGCTGGATATGACAGTAGATGAGGACATGATGGTCCATTTTGCACTGAATTCATTGCCTAAAGAGTTTAAATCTCTCAAGGAAACTTATATTGCTCAGAAGGAGACTTGGAGCTTGAATGATCTTATTACTATTTCTGTCCAACAAGAGCACAATATCATAAGAGAAAGGGGAGCCAAAATGGTCAACATGGTTCAGACTAAACAAAACAAGGAAAACAAGTTTAAGCCTGCTGCTGGGAAAGAAAAGGAGAACAATACAGATAAGGCTTTGAAGCCTACAACTGGATTGGGTTGTTTCTTTTGCAAGAAAGCAGGGCACATGAAGAGAGATTGCAGGAAATACAAAAAGTGGCTGGAAAAGAAGAAGGGAAAAGGTAATAACAATCTGATTTTGGTCTGTTTCGAATCTAATTTGGTTAATTTCTCATGTGATTCATGGTGGTTGGATAGTGGTGCTTCTATTCATGTGGCTAATTCCTTGCAGGAGTTTACAAGCAAGAGGCTGCCAAGCAAGGATGAAGTGAAGGTGTTCGTGGGAAATGGAGAAGAAGTCCAAGTTAATTACATAGGGACAGTTAGAATTAAGTTAGAATTTGGTTTTGTTTTGGAATTAGATGAAGTAGTTTATGTTCCCTCTATGAGGAAGAGTTTGATTTCAGTTACTAGACTTGTAAAATCAAAGTTCAGTTTGAATTTTGATGGAACTGGTTGTTCTATTTTCAGAAATAAAGATTTAGTTGGCAAAGCAAGTCTCATTGATGGAATGTTTCGATTAAACTGCAAAAGAACTGAAATGGAAATAAACACTGTGCAAACTAAAATCAATGAGATTTCCTTCAAATTATGGCATAAAAGACTTGGACATGTTTCAAAAGAGAGGATAACTCAACTGTGCAAAGAATCTGTCTTACCACCATTGAATCATGAAAACGAAGATGAAGTTTGCATTCCATGTATCAAAGGGAAATTAACCAACCTAAGAAAGAAAGGAGCATTGGGAAGCAAAGGTTTACTGGAACTCATTCACACGGATATATGTGGGCCTTTTCCAAATCCAACTCATGAGGGATTTAACTACTTTATAACCTTTACAGATGATTTTTCAAGATATGGTTATATCTATCTCATTAAAGAAAAATCCAGTGCATTGGACAAGTTCAAAATTTATAAGGCTGAAGTAGAAAACCAATTGAACTTGAAAATAAAGGTGGTTAGATCGGATAGAGGAGGAGAGTACTATGGAAGGTTTGATGAGACTGGAAGGAATCCTGGACCCTTTGCTAAATTCCTTCAAGAAGAAGGAATTATAGCTCAGTACACCAACCCAGGAACACCTCAGCAAAATGGGATTTCAGAAAGAAGAAATAGGACCTTGAAAGACATGATAAGGAGTATGATGAGTTGTGCAAATCTGCCAATTTTTCTTTGGGGAGAAGCTTTAAAAACAGCCAACTATATTCTAAATAGAATTCCAACCAAAAGCATAAATAGAATTCCCTATGAAGTGTGGAATGGAAGGAAGCCTAGCATTAAACATCTGAAAGTATGGGGCTGTAAGGCAGAAGCAAAACCTTACAATCCAGCAGAAAAGAAGTTGGATCCGAAAACCATAAGTGGCTATTTTGTTGGCTATCCTGAAAGAACAAAGGGATACAGATTTTATTGTCCCAAACACACTACCAGATTCATAGAAACCTCAAGAGCAGTCTTTATAGAAACTGAACAAGAAATAGATGAGGAAGAAAGTTTCAGTTTTGAAGAAATAACCTTGAACCATGACATGCCACAGAACCCAAGTGAAGAAATTATTAGATTACCTCAAATGGATTCAATCAACACTCAGCTGGAACACATTGAAGAGACCAATGTCAATGGACCTGAAATTGCAGAACCAATGGAATTAAATGACAATCAAGCACCACCAGCAGAAAATCAAGACATAGCTCAAGCACAAGAAGCAGAAAATCCAGAACCAAACTTGGAACTGAGAAGATCACAAAGGCAAAGAAAACCTGCCTTAGGAGATGATTATTTTGTATACCTGCAGGGAGCAGAACATGATGTGAATACCATGGAAGATCCTGCAACATTCAAACAAGCCATGACAAGTGAAAAGAAAGAAAACTGGTCTGCAGCAATGAAATCAGAATTAAATTCAATGGAGAAAAATGGAGTTTGGAAGCTTGTGACCTTACCTCAAGGTTGCAAACCAATTGGTTGTAAGTGGGTATATAAAACGAAACTAGACTCAAAAGGAAAGATAGACAGGTATAAGGCAAGATTGGTTGCAAAGGGATTCACTCAGAAAGAAGGAATAGATTTTAATGAGACTTTCTCACCAGTCTCAACCAAGGATTCATTAAGGGTTATCATGGCCCTTGTAGCACATTTTGACCTCCATTTGCACCAAATGGATGTCAAGACAGCTTTCCTGAATGGAGATTTGGAAGAAGACATATACATGGCACAACCTGAAGGTTTTGTTCAAGAAGGGGGAAAGGACTTAGTCTGCAAGCTAAACAAGTCAATCTACGGATTAAAGCAAGCTTCTAGACAGTGGTACCTAAAGTTCAACAAGGTAGTGAAAGACTTTGGTTTTGTTGAAAATGTTTTAGATGAATGCATATACATGAAGATGAGTGGGAGACACTTCATTATACTAGTTTTGTACGTGGATGACATTTTACTAGCCTGCACAAATCTCACCATGTTACATGACTGCAAGAATTTCCTATCTAAGAACTTTGAAATGACTGATCTAGCTGAGGCATCATATGTTTTAGGCATTGATATAAGCAGAGATCGAAAGAATGGGGTACTTGGACTATCACAAAAATCCTACATAGAAAAGGTGCTCAAGAGATTCAATATGCAAAATTACACAGGAAGTGACATTCCTATTGCAAAAGGGGATAAACTAAGCACTGAACAAGCACCTAAGACTGAGCAAGAAAAGCTGGAAATGGTTGACAAACCATATGCTTCGCTGGTAGGAAGCCTAATGTATGCGCAGGTTTGTACCAGACCTGACTTGGCCTTTGCAGTCAGTGTGCTAGGAAGATTTCAGTCCAATCCTGGACAAGCTCACTGGATTGCAGGGAAAAGAGTATTAAGATACTTGCAAAGAACAAAAGTTATAACTGACATTCAAAAGGAAGTGACCGCTGGAATTACAAGGTTATGCAGATGCTGATTTTGCAGGATGTCAAGACTCATTGAAATCAACATCAGGATTTGTATTCATGTTTGGAGGAGGTGCAGTGTCGTGGAGAAGTGTAAAACAACCTCTGACAGCAGGTTCAACTATGCTTGCAGAGTTTCTAGCATGTTATGAGGCCACCTCTCAAGCCATATGGTTAAGAAATTTCATTATCAGCTTAAATGTGGTTGAATCAATTCACAGACCAATTCAAATATGGAATGATAACAGTGCGGCTGTTTTATTTGCTAAAGGAAACAAAAGGACAAAGGGTTCAAGACTATTGGATGTAAAGTTCATAATAGTGAAGGAGAAAATTGCTCAAGGCTATACTAATATAAGTCATATTGGTACAGACAAAATGATAGCAGACCCTCTCACAAAAGGAGTCCCAAATGCAGTGTTCCATAGGCATGTTATGAGCATGGGATTAAGGGATGATTTGAATGCTTAAATCAGTGGGAGCCTTGTTAAGTTTAGAGTAGTTTTCTGCTATAGTCCTATTTTACAGTTGATTATGGTTTTCGATGGATGTTGATTTCAGTTTCTGATTCATAAATAAAGTTTACTAGTTAAACAATTTACATGTTTAATTATTATGTGCATATATATATATATATATATATACTCATGAACACTTGAATGAATTGAGCAGAAAGCTAGCTAAAGATGTCTGCATATGATTTTCGTTCATGACAGGATATCATTTTAAATGATAAGACCTTAGTAGTCAAATTAAGGGACATTGAATAGACATGTTCATAAAGCTTTACAGTGAAACATGTTTATTTTTCTGTTTAATCTTGATGGAAGCTTATGTGGTTTTAAAGAATGATCAATGTGATTATAAAAACCCTGGATCCTTATATATTCAGTGAAGTCTTGATGGTTCCTTTTCATTCTTTAAAATTGACAATTGCTTGATGGAATCAGATTGAGTTATATTTCACAAAGGCCTTAAGTGATCAACACAAAACTTTGGGATTAATCGATCAAGTGGGAGAATGTAAGACAATTTATTGTCTGAATCCATAAAAGGTGATCTTCTAATCCTAAGAGGACTCGGGTTTTGGTTTGATCAGGAAGTACAACTCAATCCTCATTAGATAATGCTTGTACAGAGCTGGTTAAAATCAAATACAAGTGCTATCAGGATTCCTAATACAACATGGATTGAAACAAACCTATTCTAATGCAATAAGGACACTCGAATGCTTCTTGATAGGCAAGGCCTTCGTAGTGATGCATCTATATATAGAGGTCCCTTCCCTTGCAGCAAATACACTCTCAAAATCAGATCTCACCCTATCTAAGAGAAAGAGAAATTAAGGTGCTGCAAAAGGGAAGAAGACTCTCTACAAGAAATTGAGAAACTCTACTGCTACCATGGCTGAACAAGGTTAGTATTATAGTTTAAAAGCTTAGTAAAGACTTACACCTACATCCCCTACAGGGTCTTTATTTAACATGAAGCTGAAGGTATAGCAGCAGTAGCAGACATTTAGGCTCGCATTTTTGTTGAGAGGAAGGCCCAGCCTGCTAGGTTCAATTTGGAGGAGTGGCAATTGAACCTAGGCACTCGAATGCATAGAACGACTACTAACTTAACTTGGCTCTATTGATTTAAAATTTTGAAATGTGTCAACTGAATCAACTGATCTACCCCACTCTACATTAGTTTCAAACGTAGGAGTTCAAGTACATGAAAAAATACTTTTAACCACTTGAGCTACAAGCTCTTTACAACCTGACCACTAACTTAACTTGACTCAATTAATTTAAAATTTTGAAATGTGTCAATTGAATCAATTGATCTACCCGCACTCCAAATTGGTTTAAAATGTGCATACAGTTGAATCAACTGATCTACCCCACTCCACAATGGTTTAAAACGGGTATGCAGTCATAAGCCAAAAATCTAACAGTACAGCAACCACAGAGCATCATGTCAGTGAGATGCCATACCACTGCAAACCCCTAGTGTGATAAAATCCATGCTAGTACAATAATCAAGTCAAGGCAAACCCCTTTTAATTTTTGGAAAGGGAATTTACTACTACCATAAAATGAGTTCAATTGGTTAACCCAAATCGACCCATCAGAATCACCCACCAAAACAGCCTCCAAGAAAAGAAAAACGCATTTGTAGATAAAGATTGTGATGCATATTTGACCAGATTTTGATGTTAAGAAAGTCAGAAGTGCAAGATTTTGAGTGAAGGCTCAATGGGGAAAGCAATTGCAACACCTTTTGCATTTGATTCACATGTTGTAACGTTTGGTGAGCAAACGAACACTTCCTCCATTAGGATTCTGATGAAGTAAAAGGCAGAAAGAGCTTTTGCTACATTTCCTCCTTAAGAATTTGGAATTTAATGTGATAGGACTTGACAGCATAACTTAAGGCTCGGCAGTCGGCGCCCCCTCAATACTTCAACTTTTAAAACAATTCAAAGTCCAACTATGATTCCTTTGAAAAACCAGTTCAATATCCCGAGGTTACGCACACTTTACTGTTTCAGATTATTTTTTTAGGGTAATGATTTTTCAACTCCCTTTTGTCGTTTAATGCTTTTTGCTATAACAAAAAAAGGAGTGTAAACGGACAAAAGAGGAGCGAGAACATACAATTTCTAACAAAGGAAGTGTAAGTAGACAAAAGATAGTGAAAAAATAACTTCCTTTTTTTTATGGCATGTGATGTGTTCAAGCTTGAATTCTCTTCTCTTTTCACATTCCAAACTAAAGATGAGTACAACGTTGTCAAAAAATTTGGCTGGACTTCTATAAATTAAGGACAAAAATTAATTAATTAAAGTTGGGCTTAATCAACTTTTCCATCATTCCTTTCTTTCTATGCATTATAAAATAAGTGTAGGGTTTCTTTTTTCAATGAGATTGTGTACGAGTTCATAGGATGTTTAAAGAAAGATGGAGCCCATAAACATTAGAGGATTTATGTGATCAGCTCAAAAAGAAAAAAAAATCATACCATATAAAATCAACATAGACATACATGATGATTCACTCTATCTTATATTTTGACAAGCTAAAATTCATTCGTGGTACTTTAATCAAATGGGTGAAAATTTATGTCAAAAATATGGTGTCGAAGATCTGCTTCCATTTTATTATTCTTGTAATGAGTGACTTGAAATAAGGTTCCAATAATGAATTTTATAAAACAAAAGGTTTTTAACTCGAATGGTCCATGAACTTATACACGAGTTTTATTTTCGTCATCCAACTCTTTTTTATTCATTTTGGTCCTTACATGCATGTTCTAATTTAGTCATGCCGTCAAATTCCATCATTTTAAGGGATAAAACTGTCAACTTGGATACAATTATCATCTAAAAACCAATGAAAAATGTTGCACATAATGACTAAATTATAACATGTGCTAGAATTTGACTACCGAAATTACTCAAAAATGGGTATGATGATAAAAAAAAAACTCGGGTATAAATTGAGGACTATTGCGGTTAAAATAGCAAAGAAAAATGATCATACTCCTATTAGCAACCTACGGACCTATGCAGTAGACTAAATGAAAATTGTTGCACATAATGACTAAATTACAACATGTGCTAGAGTTGGACTACCGAAATTAGTCAAAAGTGAGTGTGATGACAAAAAAAAAAGCTCGGGTATAAATTTAGGACTTTTGCGGTTAAAATAGCAAAGAAAAATGATCATATTCCTATTAGCAAGACCTATGGACCTATGGACCTATGAATGGATGCAGTAGACGTGTCATGAATGGAGGAGCATCAAATGAAGGACATGAGTCCTGTGTTTTTGATTTTGCCAGTCTCTGTGTATTTTGTAACTATCATTTTTTTTCGATTACGTGTGAGTGAAAGAAATTGTACGGTCCCAAAATCAGTGGCAGGTTGCTTTGCGTAGTGGACGAGCTTTACGTGCAAGTGTGGTTGATCCCATCTCTCTGCTGCTGCTGCTGCTTGCTGTGCTCTCTGCAGCCTCTGTTTTTGTTTTTTAATTTAGATTATGAGCAGGTGACGAAATGATGGGAAATGGAGTCAGAATTAACGAAGCCCAAAAGGATTCTCTTTATTTTTCGATTTAACATCTCATGCAAGCAAAAGGCTGGTCAGAATTTATTTATAAAGATCCTCCTCTCTCTCTCTCAGAGACCCACATCAAACAGTTTTTACACACCTCCCCAACAAAATTAAATAAAAGAAGGAAAGAAGAAAAAGGAAAATGGATGTCACTATTACTTCTCTTCTCAGAACCAAATAAAACAAAACTGATGAGGAAATAGAGATGGATTCTTATCATGCCCTGGTATCTTTTAGCTGGTTTTTTTGTATCTTTTATTTTTTATTTTTTATATAGAGATGGATTCTTACACCTCAAAATGTATTTATTTCTAGCTGGCTCAAGGCTTTCTTTTTTTTTTTTTTTGGTCAACTAGCTGGCTCAAGCTGTTTGTCATGTTGGAGGAGACATTACATCCAAAGCTCACAAACCAAAAATTTCACACAACAATTATGATCTCCTACAAAGTTTTATCTTTTTGGCTATCCTCACTCAGACCCTTAATAATAGATAGATAAGGTCCCCACCCTTGAGAGCAATGCATCATAATCTACAATCTAAGCACTTCAATTATACAACAATAATGCAAACAAACAACAAAAGCAAGCTATATTTGGGAAAAAAGTGGTCCATACCATTTTATCAAGTGTGGTTTGAAATTAGTCTTTTGTAATAATGGTATATGTTTCCCAAATTGTTTTAGGTTGCTTTGAAATTATATATATATATAAACGATAAATTGCATTTATAATTCACGCACAAAGATTGTCAGCCACAAGAGCCAGTACAAATACAAATAACTATGCAAAGTTATTACAAATACGAAGCACAATAACCACAAAGGGTTAATTCAAATACGGAAGACTTCCGACATAAAAGTCACAAGCTTGCAAAAGTCAAGCATAGACCACAACGCACATAAGTACAACTACAAACTACAATCTTTAAACTCTCACAAGTAAAAAAATACAAGCAGAGACTACGAACACACAACAAACTCAAACACATTAAGTAAATCAAGTGCTGGAACCCGAAATCTGCAAAACGACCCAACAAAACCAATAAAGGCAGCCACGTCGTCCTCAAGCAAATCAAAAGCCCGAACCCAAGATGTGCTAAAAAAGAGAAAGTAGAGTGAAGGTGAAGGGATGGGTGGGTAAGAAGGGAGGGAAGGTGGGGTGGGAAGGAGATGAGAGGACAAGAGAGGGAAAAGCGGGGGGAGTAGAGGGGGATTTGTGTGTCAAAGAAGAGAGGAGATGGGAGGAGAAGGAACGGTGACCTCCCCCCTCAAGGTTTGTGCGGCTAGAGAGTTTTTTTTTTTGTTGAGGATGAAGCTAGGGTTTACCAAGCTGGAAGATTAGGTTGGTTTGAAATTATTTGATTAGGTTTTTGTTTTGTTTCATAAATTTTAGGTGAAAACACAATTTTTATTCATCATCACACATAGATTATAGATACCTACCAACTTATATATGAAAAAAAATAATCATTTTTTGAAAAGAAAAAAAAACATTTAATTGGGAAAATAGCATAAGCTATGAAAATCCAATTAATATAAATGGTCTTTCTCAAACCTCTAGGACAAAAGAAACACTCTCATGCAATAGGGATAAAACTTTTTGCTATCATCGTCTAATAATGCAATGGCACACGGATTAACTTTTACATATATCATTGTATTATTGGTTAGAATAGCAAAACAGTATTATTTCCGTTACAAATATCTATTTTTGGCTAAGACAAGCTAAGAACCTGTACCTTTGTGCACAAAGCCCATCATAACAAACCTACACATGCATTAATAGGCGCCTCAGTTCCCAATGATGTTAATTTCAAAGTTAAAATCTTCTCAGTCTTTCAAGATTTCCTTCACCAAATGAAGCCACTTTGGCAGAATATGTGGCAATTAGTAACTAACAAACCATAGGATGTGCATATTGCATCCTCTAAACACAAAAACCATATAAATATGTTTGACCCAAAGAGCTTAGTGGGTCCAATATTCTTTCTGTTTTCCTTTCTTATTTCAAACTAATTTGTTAAGTTGGTAAATTCATTAAATTATAATAATGTGAAGAATTGCATTATATCATGCCTGCAAACCCCACATGCACATATCCCTATCAAGTATTTCCCCTCTGATTTTTTTAAAACTTGATTTATAAGCAGGGGCTGCAGCTATCAGTAAAACCCTCCAATGGTTAACCACATTCTTTGTCCCATTCCAAGATCTTGAAATATCATCTCCTCTCATTTCACAATCCTCTGGTCCTTCATGACAGAGCAAGTGAGCACCTCTTTCAAATCCTCCATAATATTGTACATGGAAAAAGTCCAACAAAACCCCCTGGAAATCACTCAACCTCTCAACCCAAAAACCCAATAGGCCCCATCTCTGATTCTTCCCAACTCCAAACTCCAGAAACCCTTTTTGTTTTTTAGCCCCTTCTCTTGCTGTTCTCCTTTGTACTTATATCCCTCCTTGGCCAGCCAATTTTCCCCATTTCAAAAGCTAGTCCCTTTTCCCTTTTCAAGCATTTTTTTTTCACCCCTTCCTTTATTCTCTCCCTCTCTCATCCACTAATTTCAGAGAAACAATTCCAGAACTCCACTCCACTCCCCTCTATAAATTGAGCAAAACCCAAGAGCTCCAAACTCCACCACTCCCTCTCTAAATTGAGCAAAACCCATTTGCCAAAACACTCAAGAGGTTCCAAAATCCCATCACTTTTCTATAAATTGAGCAAAACCCATTTCTTAAAATCCCATCACTCCCTCTACAAATTGAGCAAAAACCATTTTATTAAAATAATAATAAAAACCCAAGCAACACTTAAAATCCTACCTCTCCTCTATAAATTGAGCAAAATCCATTGCTCAAAATCCCAAGAATTCTCTCACCTCCTCTCCTCAAAACCCAATTACTCAAAACCCATAAATCTTCTTCAAAATAGATTTTCAAATCACACCAGAAATGAAAGAGTATTGGACTTCTTTGGCCTCTTTGCTAGGCGTTTTAGCCTTCTGCCAGAGCCTCCTCCAAACAGTCTTCCCACCAGAGCTTCGCTTCGCCTTCGTGAAGCTCTTCAACAAGATCTTCCACTGGTTCTCCTCCTACTACTACTTCGACATCACGGAGATCGACGGCGTGAACACCAACGAGCTCTACAACGCCATCCAGCTCTACCTGAGCTCCACCGTCTCCATCTCCGGCAGCCGCCTCAGCCTGACACGTGCCCTCAACTCTAGCGCCATCACTTTTGGGCTCTCTAACAATGACTGCATGGTGGACGCCTTCAATGGCGTCACCGTCCTCTGGGAGCACGTGGTCACGCAGAGGCAATCCCAGACGTTCTCATGGCGGCCATTGCCGGAGGAGAAAAGAGGCTTCACTCTGCGCATCAAGAAGAAAGACAAGTACGTCATTCTCAACAGTTACTTGGATTTCATAATGGACAAGGCCAACGAAATTCGAAGGAAAAACCAGGATCGGCTTCTGTACACAAATTCGAGAGGTGGGTCGTTGGATTCTCGAGGCCATCCTTGGGAATCTGTGCCCTTCAAGCATCCAAGCACGTTTGACACATTAGCTATGGACCCAAAGGTGAAGAAGGAGATTATGGATGATCTCAGGGACTTTGCCAATGGCCAAGCCTTTTACCAGAAGACAGGGCGCGCTTGGAAAAGAGGGTACCTTTTGTATGGCCCTCCAGGCACTGGGAAGTCAAGTATGATTGCTGCAATGGCTAATTTTCTTGGGTATGATATTTATGATCTTGAGCTCACTGAGGTGCACACCAACTCTGAGCTGAGGAAATTGCTGATGAAGACAAGTTCCAAGTCTATTATTGTGATTGAGGATATAGATTGTTCAATTAATTTGACTAACAGGAAGAAGAACAATGGTGGTGGTGGAGGAGCTTCTGCTAGGACTTATTATGATTCAATGGAAATGAGAGGAGGTGGAGGTGGTGTTTCAGTTCCTGGAGAAGAAGGTGGTGGTGGAAATTCAATTACACTTTCTGGGTTGTTGAATTTCACTGATGGGTTGTGGTCTTGTTGTGGGAGTGAGAGGATTTTTGTGTTCACAACCAACCACATTGAGAAGCTTGACCCTGCATTACTGAGAAGTGGAAGAATGGATATGCATATATTCATGAGCCACTGTTCATATCCAGCGTTGAAGATTCTGCTGAAGAACTATTTGGGGTATGAGGAGGGTGATTTGGATGAGGAGATTGGGAAGGAGTTTGAAGGGTTTTTGGAAAAAGCTGGAATGACACCAGCTGATGTGAGTGAGGTGTTGATCAAGAACCGGCGCGATAAGGGCAACGCCGTGAGGGAATTGTTGGAGGCATTGAAGGTAAGGGCAGAGAAGAGCAATGCAGGGGGTGGTTCGATGGAAAAGGTTAATGGAGGCCATGATTTGGAGGAGGAGGAGGAAGAAGAGCAGGAGAAGAGGGCCTTGGAGAGCCCTAAAGAAGAAGGGTGTGACTTTGTTGAGGACAGCTGCAAGAAAGGTGATGAGAAGGATCCGAAAGAAGATAATGAGATCATAGAAAAATGAAGGTCACCAAGGTTAGGTTTTCTTTTTCCTTCTTGTGTTTCTTTTTTTGGGTGCAGAGCAGAGAGAAGATGGGGTTGGAGATTTGGAAGAGAGAAAGGCAAAAGGCTGATTGATTATTGCATTTGGAGTGTTGGATCTTCAAATTTTGTTTTGTTGGGATGAGAAAAGTTAGAAGCTTTCTAGTTCTAATATTATCCAAATTCTAACATGTTATAAAAATCTGTCTTTGTAGTTTCCAATAATGAAATCAAAATCCATTTACTTGCACACTTGCAGCCAAAGGAATAATCATATCAATATTATCGTATTATATGATCCATAGATAAGGCTTGTTTATTTGCATGTGGTTTGGTTGGCCATATGATATGATTTCTTGTCTACGTTGCTTTATGTGTTAAAAAAATTGGTGCGAATGCTTCTGTTCATATCTTTGATCAGTTGTTATCCTCTACGCATATGCTGCTTGCGCTTTGCTAGCTGGCTCATCTGCTGCTGCTTCTGAGACCACATGGCCAGATTTGCTTCTCGATGGAGATGTTGGAATTAAACTAGTCACACTATTTGAACATGAACATTTCTGGTCATATATATTTGGATCAAAATCCCATGGTTAGCATTAGTTAAAAAAAAGAACTACTTTAGTGGTGACCAAGTGATGAAACTCGAAGACATTGTTGTGAAAAAAGGGGTGTGGTTCGGTTTGGTTCAGTTTTGCACGGTTTTTATTAGTAATTCGATGAAAATGTGAGGTGCATAGCTTAAGAAAAGAATATTACTTCTACACATGCTGTTCTAACTTGAGATCCAAATCTACTAGTCAAGATCATTTTTTACTGGGTTAATTGATCATTAATATGACCGGTGTCATTTCAACCTGTGACAAAAAAAAATTATTGAGGGCCGTTGATTAAGGGCAAAATAAGTATTTCATTGCTGATCACAGGCTGTTTTTGAAAACAAGAAAAAGGGTTTGGTAGCCCAATTGAGTTTTTCTAAGAACATTTTTTAGTTTGGGTTGTCAATATGTACTTAAGTTTGTAGCAATGATAATTATGATATTGTTGAAAAAAGAAAACAAAAGACTGTGTCAATGGATAGGAAGAGAGAGGGGGTAGTTTGGGAAAAAGAGGCATGAAAAGGCGAAACAGGTAAACAAGGCCCAGATTTTGTGTTTGGAAAAGGAGGATTGAGTTTGCAAAAAGCAGCAAGAAAGTTTTGGTTTCTAATGAGTAAAAAGTTGACGTTTTGTTGTTGTTGTTGTTGATTTTGATCTTTGAGTTGGAAAGGCACTGGGTTGTCAAGCCTAGAGTAGATCTTGGCCTACGTGGCGACATGTGAAGTTTTTTGTTTCATGAAAAACATGCCTTGTGAGTAGGCATCACACCATGAATGAAAGGTGCACCTTCTTTTGCTGCTTTATTTGCACGCATTATAAAATGCAAATAATTTTGACTTTTTTCCTCTTTCTTTAACCGAGGCCAACATGGAATATCCTCCCTCCCTGGCGCCTAATACAAATAAACAACAAGTTGCAGTCATTAAGATTTTGAGGGACGCTAAACTTGAATTGGAGCCTCATATAATCTAATATAAAAATATTTATAATTAAAAATCATCATAAATAAATATGTAATAACAAAAACATATCTTACTATTCAAAAATCATTCACATTGTATTTGTTATCTTTATTTAAAGAATTAAAACTATTATAAGAGTTTTTTTTCCCCAAAAAAAAAAAAAAACAAGTACAAACTTAATGTCTGAAAATTGATTTTCTTGAATTTTTAGAAGAGAATTCATCAATCAAATGTTCATAATCAAGTTTTTCTAGAAGTTCACTACCAATTGAAATCAAAGCTAGTCCGTTTGATCTTTCTTGTGACAAAAATTGTCAAAGGATTGAAAAAATGAACCAAAGAGAGATTGATGAATGATGATGATTACTTACTAGAAAATCAGAGTTTAAGAGAAAGAAGCCAGAAATTTATTTATTTATTTTTTAGTGGAAGAAAGTACATTTTTTGGAGGGGAAAGCTTTTTTTTTTCTTTCTGAAGAACGATAGGGAGGATGACTTCAAATTTGTTGTTATAATGCAAAAAAAATAAAAAATGGGTAGAATGACTTCGATCCCCTTCTATTAATAGATATGCGCTACAAAGTCAATTCCGCCACATGCACTTCGATCCCCTTCGATCCCCTTCTATTTATGATAATATGCAGCATGCTAAAGTATATATACCATTCCTATAATATTAATATATATATATAATATAAAGAATTTTTTTTTTTAGAGGCCCTAAAAAATGAGGGGCCTTGTGCGGTGGTGCCACATGCACCACCCTAGGGCCACCCCTGGTTGCAGAGAAGATTTGGCTAAACAAACAGCAAAGAAACTATGACTAGAAGATTTGGCTAACACCATATAACTTATATGTCAAGGTAAAGAAGTTGTTATCATGGAGCGTTTTCAAATGAAAAAGCGTCGTGGGCAATTGTGAATTGTATTATTTTGTGTCAAGTTAGAAAATGAAAATACATCATAGGCAATTGTGAATTGTACTGTTTTTTGCTCCACTATGAATGAACATTTTGTTAATTAATATTTAAAATCATCCTCTTCAAACTAAATGCTTCGCACTTCCATATTTCACCCCTAACACCGGATCCGCCACTTATAAGATGTAAAAATTTATTATCTAAATTTTAAATGTATTATAAATGGTTGTTCTATGTCTTATATATATATATATATATATATTTAGTTCAAGTGATAGTCTAAATTATACGGGGATGGGGGTTTTTCACACAAAGTACCACGGTGCCATAGGGGTTCGAATCTGAGACCACTAGTCTACAAGTCAATAGCATTTTCTACTCGGCTAGACCCTATTGACATGTCTATTATATTTGGTTTTGAATATTTTGTACGTTAGCTGATTGTTTTTAGTTTTTTGTCATTAACATTTCCAACGGAGTATGCAAATGAAATAGACAAAATTGTACTATAACCAAAAAAAAAAAAAAAAAAAAAACCTAGGTGGCACGATGCTTACCCATATGCCTCATGAAAAAAGTTGGTCACTCCAAGGGATTAGGCAATGCAAGTGTACAAATTATTATTATATTATTTATTTTTATCTTTTACATTTACTATTATATTTTATAAAAATTATGTGAGAAAGTGGAGATGATATTTTATTATAAAAAGCAAGTGGGGCCTAATATACCTCTTCACTTTGAAGTAGGCAATATTGCTTTGTTTGGAGGAGTAAGTATATTCTACCTACCCATTTGCCTCTTCCTTTGAAGCATAAAAATACTGATATGGCAAAGCAAATGAAATTTACCTACTCTTTTGTCTCTTACCTTGGAGATGCTCTAACTTCATTGGTAGAAGTTGTGCACTACTCATTGAATTGGGCTAATTAACTGAAACTATTGCAAAGGTGAAATTTTTTATTTAAAGAAACTTTAGTGCGTCCATTTATGTTTATAGTTATATTTTAATTGATTCAATTCTTATCAATTTCATTATTGTAATTTTAAACCCTTTTTTAATATAAGTAACAGTCTAAACTATAAAGAAGAGGAATGTTCTTGTTTTTGCAGAAGGGGGGAGGAATGTTGACACACACTTTCCTCTTGGGCTAGACCCCGTTAGCGAAATTTTAAGTCTTTTATTTTGCCAAACATGCAACAATATAATACTCTTATCAATAGAATCTTTTATTGCAAAATGTCTCTTTCTCGTATTCTCTCCTCTAAACTCTTCTTATTTCTTTGTGAACTTTTCAAAGTTTGGGTTCATGGGAAAGATTAAAGTAGTTCACCTGACTCAAGTAATGTGAGTATATGTTTACAAGGGTCATAGATGGGTCATAGATTGTTGTATCGTGAAGGATATTTGTTACATCGAGACATTGTTTTCGAGGGGTAAAATCTACTCTTAAGGACAGTAATTACACGCCTCAACCTAAAGCTCTTAGTCTAAGTATTTGACAATAATTTTATTTAACTTGATAAGTCAATGTAAATTATAATTTTTCAAACATTTATTTTATGTGATGTATTGCAGGAGAAGTAACGTCCATCAACCAAATTTTCCAACAAGAATTTAGTGCAAGTAGAATGTAAGCATCTCATGGCCATAATGCAATAGCCATCTATCTTTAAAGAACTTGTAGCTCGAATAGCTAAAAGTAATTTCGTTTCACCTAACCATGTACTTGTCCTACACTAGAAGTCTTGTGTCGGTCTTCCCCTCCCCCAGCAAAACCCACGAAATGCTAGCTTCATTGCAACAAAATGAGGCTCCCTATAAGAATGATGAATCCGACAAGACCCATTGGTCATCAAGAGCTTGCAGCTTGAAATCAAGCTGAAAAAAAGGGTGCAGCCACCAAGTCCACAACACACTTAGAATGGTTCAATGATGATGGCCAAATAACCACTCTTACTAGCAATCTCCAACTCATAAAAAATGGCCTACAAGCACACAATAATTTTCAGTCTAACGTAGCTTCCCAAATTATCAATGTGAAACATTACATAATATTCGGTATGTTGTTTGAATGTGCGGTTCAAATTGAATCGTTTGAATGTGCGATTCAAATTTAATCATAAATATACAGATACTTAGCACGAGTGCATTACATCTAAAATAAAGATGAGCATGCGCGCATGACCCCTCACTGAGTATGAGACGTCGGAGGTGAAGCATGCAACATGTTTTGACCCAGCCAGCAGGGAACTCCACTCTTAAACAACATAGTCCTATCTTTCAGTATTTCTCTCCCATGGAAATCAATCAATAGAAAGATTTTTATTCTTTTTGTTCCCCATTCAGCCATGTTACTTGTCCCACCAAATAAATAAATAAATAATAATAAAGGAAGTACATTTTCCATTGGCATATCCAAAAATGAGAATAAATTCAATGGTGTGCGGCTTACTGAAAAGCTAAGGGGGAAAAAAAACAAACAAACTTTCCAGTATGAGGATCTTAGACCAATTTGTTGACTGGACTAAAATAAGATTACATGGATATGGATTAAAATCCGAATAAAATAAAATATAATTGTCACAAATTCAGCCAGCAATTTGTCAAAAGAAGAATCTACATCGCTTCCATTCCATGCATCTGTGAACCACTGGAAAAATGTGCAAATCCAGGCCCTGCTGGTCAATGTGGCCATTGGTAAGCAAATTCTTCACCAAGAATATAACCATGAAGTCTCGGGAAGGCCCTATAATAAAATTTCCAAAATATTAAAAAAAAAAAAAATAATAAGTAAGTTGACCCAAGAACAGTATAGAATTATAGATTTCCAATATAGGTATAGTGGATGGAGACATAAGCATTTTTGTATTGTAGTAAAGATTTGTAAATATTATGCTGATTTTTCATTCTTGGTGGAGAGAAATAGTGGTATTTCCTAGTAGAGGAGGTGGACAGGTGGGTGAGGAGGTTTGTATGTTATCTGTACTTTGTTTTATATTGTTGGTTGGCAATGGTGAATTTATGTAAATGAAAATGATTGGGATTCTAGCATTAGAACATGACATTAATTTGCTAACTCTTTTTTCTTTCCTAATTTTAGATAAGGAGAAGAGCGGGAGGGCTACCTCTCTCAAAACCCTAGCTCCCTCTCTCTTAAAAAACACTCTACAACCGTTTTCATTTCGAGGGGAGGAAGCCACTCTTCTTCCTTCCCTCTCCCTTCCTCTGTTATGCCCCTCTCCCCTTCTCCCTTCCTCCCTTCTCCTCTTTTCCTCAATTTTCAGAGACAAAAGGCTTCCCCTATTTGTTTTCATTTTATAATGATTTTCCTCTACTCATCACATGCGGATGTGTCTCGGCATCAGATCTTCACACGCAATTCTGTGTTGGATCTCTACCACCATCTTTTTTGTGGTTTCTTTATGTTTGGAATAAGTTGCAAAGACTTTTTTGAGTTTTATGTGTAGTTTTCATCTCTCTTTTGTGAGAGCTTTCCACCTATCCTTTGTGAGAGTCTTATTTGTATTGTTATGGCTTGGTTTTTTCAAACTTTATATATTTTTTGTTGTTTTGAGTTTGCATTCTTATTTAGGATGCCTATGTTAGAGTTTCTTCGATTATGCGTGATCGTTAGTGGAGGAGCCTCAGAGTGTCTTAATTTTGATGTTAAATCGCTCCGTTATTGTAATGACTCTTTGTGTCTAGTTTGTATTGACCCTTTGTGGCTAATGGCTTTTTGGTTGAATTATGAATGTAATTCCAGAATTTCTCAACAAAAAAAAAAATACGGAGAAGAGAGAAACTCGGAAGTGTCAGAATAAGTACTCTACCACTATAATTGCAACACTCACAAGTCACGACATTATAAGCTAATTTGATTACATGACAATAAGTACTTTTCCAAAAATTTGAGGTCATCCAATTTATCCTTTTTGTGGTTAGTTTGATATCAATTTTTTTAGGTCCCCAATGGTATGTCTAATGCCTTTTCTTCAACACCCCAACAGTTTCAGGCCAAGAAAAATAGAGGAAAAACTAGGGGAAAAAAAAAAAAAAAACTTATTCGGATAGCAGAAGAATCAAATTCTGATTTGGTGAAAAAGGAGTGGTGACAATTGTTTGTATAGTACATTACAAATTTAGACCAAACAGGAGTACGAATGATTTCTCATAATTCTTGGCATGGATTCTCATACCAATAAAAGCAATTTGGTGAATTGACCAGCTAAATGTTTGCGTTTCTTATGCTGAACTTATCTTGGATCGATTTCTGTCCAATCACTTGAAAAGATAAAAAGATCCAAAATTGAAGTGGAAAATTAAACAAGAGTATCAAAGAAGGGGGGGCCAAATATGTTTTCCTGGGAAGGTTCATGTGAGCAAAACAACATTATTTACTAATATGGTAAATGCAATGACGACTATAATATATATAAAAATCTGAGTTCTTCGTACATTGGTGTGATTTAGCCGAAGAGCTTCGGATGCCTAAGACTTCAAAAATTTTAAGAGTACGTATTCTTAGAGGGCAGATCATGTACCTCATGTATGTTGATCTCAACTGACAGTGGATACATGGCTGGAATTAAATCTTTCCACCATTTGTGTGTTCTCACAACTACAAACATATCAGTTTTCTTTTTACATATGAATATTTGAATTCCAATCTGTCATTTTCTTACTTTACTTCAACGTCACTTAAGGAAGATAACCTCTCAAAACAAAACAAATTTGACCAAGACCATGTAAAAAAAAACAAATTTGACTAATAGTAGGTAGGAAGGGTTATCCGCCCAAGTTTTGCTCCAAAGACCAAAATCAAAATTTGCAATAGTAACAACAAGTGCCAACAAGCCTGAGTTTTATATGATGTGGGATAAAACATGATGGAGAGTAAATTGTTATAAATATTTGAGGGTGCTTATGTGTGAAAATGGATTCAAGGGTAAGGATACTGTTGTGGTATCAGTCAAAGAATCTTCAATGCTTTATTTTTTTATTTTTTATCGGAACTGAGAAAAAAGAAAAAAATATACAACTTCAAGCTCTCCCGGGCTATTACCAGCAACAGCAGCACAGAGACTAAAAGAAAACAGATTGTCTGAACCAGAAATGGAAAAAGAGCCCAATAAGGGTCGTTTTGGGTATGCCCGAGCACGGTCCGATTCCGCCCGATTCTCACCCCAAACAGGAATCGGAATTGGTACTTTTCATATGGTCCAATTTGGTTTTTTTATACAAAACTTATACTAGAACCAAACCCAACCAGATTGGTTACAGTTCAATTCGGTTCCCAGTTCTCACCGTTTGGGCCTACAGTAAAAGCCCATTTGAGTTTTTTTTTTTTGGATATTTAAGCTTTAAGACCAACATATTTTTAAATTGTTGTTAATCACCTTCTATCTATTTGGTATCAGTAAATGTTGTTAGTCACCTTCTTGATCTCACATACCACCAGACAGAAAACAACTTGACTGGAATACAAGAATGAAAATAGATGCTGGTGCTGCAAAGGGCTTGGAGTATTTGCACGACAAAGCTAAGCCCCCCTCCCTGTTATTTATCGTGGCCTTAAATGCTTACTTGGTGAAGGCTACCATCCTAAGCTATCTGATTTTGGCTTGGCAAAGTTAGGTCCTGTAGGAGACAACACTCATGTTTCCACTAGGGTGATGGGAACCTATGGATATTGTGCACCTGAATAAGCAATCAGATGTATACAGCTTTGGGGTTGTTCTTTTGGAAATCATTACCGGAAGAAAGGCAATTGACAATTGGAGGGCTGCTGGGGAACACAATTTGGTTGCATGGGTAAGAGAGTTATGCCTTCTGCTCTGCTTTAATATTTTTGTTTCTACAATCATTTTCAGGCGTAAAGTTTTGTTTCTTCTTCATATATGCTTTCAATATATTTCACACTCAATTTTTAGATTATCAGTATTCTGTCACGTTCTTATATTGGACACCCATCTAATTATATACCTACTTTCTGTTTTGGTAACAGTTTGAGTTTAGAATGTTATGCAACTGTGCTATGAGTTTTGATTTTCTCTTTCTTTAAGCTATACTATTTTACACTTGGGCACCTAGGCGCTGTGCGGCTTTTCTGTTTCTCTTTTTTTTTTTTTTTTTGGTAAATAGTATAGCCGGCTATACTCGATAGTATATCCAGGCAACTTTACTGGTTTTTTTAAAATTGTCTTTAATAAATAGTATAGACGAGCGGCTATAGTCTTATATATATATATATATATATGTACATACGTAGTTTTCAATAATACATTCGTGTTCTATAGACGTCTCCCGTTTTTTAAAAAGCAAACATACAATGTTCATATTGTACATGTATGAACGTATTTCTAATGCTTAATACACATATTTTTTTACAAAATTTTCAATAAGACACACAAAATTCACGTATTATACAAATAATTCTCACATATTATTGAATACAAATAATATAAGTTATAAAAATTATATTAAAATATCATATAGTGGCCGATTAATATCTACTTTGGATATGTTAAAACTAACAAATTAATATCTATGAAGTACAAACTAATGCAACTAGGAGGGTCCTTTTTTCTTTTCTTTTTTAATTAAATAGTATAGACCTTTTAAATATAATGTATTTAAATAGTATAGCCGTGCGGCTATTCTTATTTTTGACACGTGGCGCTTAATAGTTAGAGGGTCTTTTTTTAAAAAATAAAATAGTACAGCCGCATGGCTATACTCCGTGTTTTTATTTTTATTTTTTTTAAAAATAGTATAACCGCACGACGGGGGGTCCTCTTTTTTTATATATAAAAAATAGTATAACTGCACGGCTATACTCAGTTTGTAAAGTTTCATTAAAAATTTCCATGTATTTATCACAATTTTCATGGTTTTTATCCAATTTTTATCGATATCGATATTTTCCCGATATTTCCGTGTTTTTGAACCACCTATATTTCCAAATCCCTCGATATTTAAGACCTTGGTCATGAGAAGTTAGATCATTTCTAAGAAGACCATAAGCAAGATAATTAACAAAATTAGTATACCATGGCTCTTTGACTTGGGCAACATATAGTTGTTCATTCGGGAAAGTCTCATTCAAGGGTAGCATAGCTTCTCCTTGTTCTTCAACCACAATTCTGCTCAAATGGTCAGCCACCACATTCTCACATCTCAAAACTTCCTACAATACCTATACCAACATGTTTAGACTAACAAGGGGAGTAATTTTTGGTCTCGGACCCCTGCCAAAATGTGGCCAGAGCAACTCGGAACACTGCCAAAGCCACAGGTCAAACTTGGGTGTATTGATTAATTTCCAAAACTCCAAAATCGATCCTAACCACATACATAAACAACTAGAGCACGAAGAGTAGATGAAGTTTCATACCTCGATCGACGGAAACAACAGCGGAGTTGCCGAAAACGGCTTTGGAAAACTCAAAATCCACATACCTTTCCGAGCTCGCAGCAGCGTCGTGGGTGGCTAATTATTAGAATTAGTATGCCACGTGTCTGTAATTAGTTATGTTAAACACGTGAAGACACGCACGTGTATAGTGGTAATGAGAAAAACAGATTTGATTCCCACCATTCTAGAATTCTCAAAGCTCTCTCTTCCTCAATTACAGATTTCCTCTCTCTTCTATTTTCCTAAATACTTAGCAAGATGCACTATATTTCTTGATTTATAAGAACTTTTTTGTGAATAAAAACAACCATGTTAGCATGATTGTCTTAATAAAGTTTTCCATTTTTTAAGACGAGATCAACAAGCTAGAGAATTTAGAAATGACATACCCCAAGCATCAGAAAAGTGAATGCTTGATTGTCTGCACCAAGATAAATTTCAATCAACTTTCGCAGGTCAGCAAGGCTTGCATCTTTTAGAACCTTAAGTGTTGTAATGAACTTCCCTGGACTCTCTTTTGAAGCCTCCCATTTCACATACACTTCAGTATCTGCATCAGTGACCACATCTGAAGGGTTGTAGTTCTCCCTGGAAGCCAATGCCATCTCATCACATACTCGACTTTTGTTTATCCCTTCTGTCAGTTTCTGCTCATTTTCTGATTTAACTGATGCAACAGTAGGTGCTGGACTTGTCACATGTTGAGAGCGCTCTCTGTAGTTTCCACAGAGTGTAAATATGTTGCGGATCCTGACAAGTCTATCATCTGGTCCCCCCGTGCCATCTTCTTCCCCTGGATTTCTGCTTGGCCGATTCACAGTTGGTGTATGTTGATAATCCTTAGGTAAAGATGTCAGGGATCCCATATTACAATTACTCTGGAGGCCAGACCCATCAAAGAGATACAAGTTTCCCAGCTACTATATTAAAAGTGACAGCATAATATCGAATTTCTAAGGTTTAACTTTGACCATAATATGTTATCTTTTGAGGTGCCCTTTGTGAAAATCTCACATCGAAATCCCACTCTTATAAAGGTGTTTATAAACATAACACTACGATAATTTAGTGAGTGTGGTTAACAATGAAGAGTTGGGCTAATGGGCTTGGCTATAGGCTTGGCTTTGAATTTGGCTTTCATTCATAATGATTATACTAATCAAAGACTTGGGGCTCTTGGGCTATGGGGAAATTTCATTCAGAGAGGTTCTTTTTTGCGTTTTCATTTTTTATTTTTTACATTTTAAAAATATAAAATAAGTTTCTTTACTTTTGTTTTTTGGCCAAAATATATATATAGGTACATATTTTTTAACAATACATTCGTGTTCTATACACATCTCACGTTTTCTTTAAAAAGCAAACATACAATAGTAGTATTGCACATGTACTTACGTATTTCTAATATTTTATACACATATTTTCTACAAAATTTTCCATAAGACACACAAAATTCAAGTATTATATAAATAATTCTCACATATTATTGAATAAGAATAACATATGTTATAAAAATTATATTAATTTATCATATAGTGGAAGATTAATATCTCCTTTGGATATGTTGCAAATTAATATCTATAAGGTACAAACTAATGCAACTAGGAGGCTCCTTTTTTATTATTAATTTTTTAATTAAATAGTATAGCCGGGCGGCTATACTACGAAATTATTATTTTTAAAAGTATACCCAGGCGGCTATACTTATTTTTTGACACGTGGCTTTAAAAGACGTAGGTGGTTCTTTATTATTATTATTTTTACAGTACAGCCGCACGGCTATACTCCAATTTTTAATTTTTTTTAAAGGCATGTGTTGACACGTGGCACCTAAAGGATGGGTCCTCTTTTTTATATTAAAGTCGTATAGCCCTGCGGCTTTACTCAGTTTTTTAAATTTTTTTTGCAAACGTATAGCCGTACGGCTATACTATTGGCTGCTTTGTTTTTCTTTTAGAAAGTCGTATAGCCGTACGGCTATACTTGCTTTTTTTTTTCTTTCTAATTTTTGTAAAATAATAGTATAGCAGGGTAGGTTTTTTTTTTTTTTATAATTTTATTTTATAATTTTTTTATTATAATAATATGTTTTTTAATTGTCTTTAATAAGTAGTATAGATGAGCGGCTATAGTATTTTACATATGTATCCATATATATATATATATAGAGGTACGTATTTTTCAACAATACATTCGTGTTCTATACACGTCTCACGTTTTCTTTAAAAAGCAAACATACAATAGTCGTATTGTACATGTATGTACTTATTTCTAATATTTTATACACGTATTTTCTACAAAATTTTCAATAAGACACACAAAATTCACGTATTATACAAATAATTCTCACACATTATTGAATAAGAATAACATACGTTATAAAAATTATATTAAAATATCATATAGTGGAAGATTAATATCTACTTTGGATATATTGCAAATTAATATCTATAAGGTACAAACTAATGCAACTAGAAGGGTCCTTTTTTATTATTAATTTTTTAATTAAATACGTGTTTTTTTTTTAAATATAGCCAGGCGGCTATACTTATTTTTTTGACACGTGGCTTTAGAAGACGGCGGTTCTTGCCTATGTAAAGAGTACAGCCGCACGGCTAGACTCCAATTTTTAATTTTTTTAGAAAGGAATGTGTTGACACGTGGCACCTAATGGCTGGGGTCCTCTTTTTTATATTAAAATAGTATAGCCGCACGGCTTTACACAGTTTTTAAATTTTTTTGGAAAAGTATAGCCGTACGGCTATACCATTGGCTGCTCTGTTTGTCATTTAGAAAATAGTATAAACGTTCGGCTATACTTGATTGTTTTTTTTCTAATTTTTGTAAAATAATAGTATAGCAGGGCAGGGTTTTATTTATTTATTTTAATAATTGTCTTTAATAAGTAGTATAGACGAGCGGCTATAGTCTTTTACATATGTATCTATATATATATATATTTAGGTACATGTTTTTCAACAATACATTCGTGTTCTATACGCGTCTCAAGTTTTTTTTAAAAAGCAAACATACAATAGTCATATTGCACATGTACGTACATATTTCTAATATTTTCTACATATATTTTCTACAAAATTTTCAGTAAGACACACAAAATTCACGTATTATACAAATAATTCTCACATATTATTGAATAAGAATAACATATGTTATAAAAATTATATTAAAATGTCATATAGTGAAAGATTAATATCTACTTTGGATATGTTGCAAATTAATATCTATAAGGTACAAACTGATGCAACTAGGAGGGTCCTTTTTTATTATTAAATTTTTAATTAAACAGTATAGCCGGGCGGCTATACTACGAATTTTTTTTAAAAAAAAAATTTCTAATTTCCATACTCATCTCGAAGACATGACAAAATACAAGTTTTTTTTCTTCGTATAATACATGTAATATACACTTATGCATGTAGTCTTCATATTTAATATACGTAATTTTTTATGCAAAATTTTCAATAATACAGCCAAAATACACAGTGTACACATATATTTTTTTTTCCACATATTATTGAATTGAAAAAAAATTAAAACATTTAAATAAATAATATGAAAATTTTATATAATGGCGAATTTTTCAAAGTATTTTGTTTAAAAAATTTTACCAATTAATACACGTATGCTGTGCGACCAAGAAAAATACCTAATAGAAAAAGGGAAAAGAAAAAAAGGAAGCGTTTCCATCAAAACAGAAAATAAACAGAATAAACAGAAGAAACGTTTCCTCCCTGGCTTTTCCAAGTTAACAACAACTCACTCTTGCCGCCCAAACTCACTCACTCTCTCTCTCTCTCTCTCTCTCTCTCTCTCTCTCTCTCTCTCTCTCGTTACGGTTCTTCTTTGAGCTGCGCTTCAATGGCTGTCAATAAAGTAAACCCCCTTACTATTCAACTTCTCTTTCTTTATTTAACTTCCTGCGACTTTGTTGCTCTCTTCTATGTTCTTGAAATTTCATTTCCATAGATTGCATTCTGAATTCCAACTTTGTTGCTTCTTTTGTCTTCTCTTTACGTGCTTAGAAATTGTAAGAACACCTAAAAACTTTCGATCTTGTATTCAATTTCAACTCCCTTTCTGCAAGATTCTTGAATTTATTTCATCTCTGACGATTTACAAGCAGACGGTTTATTGCCTCCATTATTTACAAGCTTTGATTTTTAACCTAATTTGCCCCTCACATATCTTCTTTGAAGCACTTTTCCTCAATAAGCTTCATATCTCATATCTGTGTAGGGTTTAAGTTTTGATATAGACACACAGCTGTACACAACGCTATATATGCTCAAGCGACAAATGATCTTTGTGTTCTTGACTGTCTTTTATTGGTGGGTTTCTCCTTACTGTCTTTTATTGGCATGTGGTTGACCACATTATATGTAAAAGTCGTGAAATTTGTGCATTGCTTTCTAGTTACGATTAAAATAACTCTGACTCTTCTGGTTTCTTAAATTTCTTTAATCAGTTCTTTTTTTAGTCATTTCTACAAGATTCCTTTAAATCCCGTCTCATGATTGAACTGCTTGTATGCATAATGTGTAAACAAATGGAACCTAATTATTTATGTGGGACAGAGAAACATTATTAAATGGTATTTGAATCCCCTCCTGTGTTACTCAACTAATATTAGTGTGCCTGTGTGCGCTTTGTTGTGGGGCTTTTTTTCCTTCATTATCTGTGGATAAATTGTTTTTTTATGCTTTATTTGTAAATCGCAGCAATTATCATCTCATGATGCCATGGAGTTGGATAAGGACTGCTCAATTGTGCTTGAACTATCTGAAAGTGACCCCCTTTTTGATAAAAAGAAGGTGAAAAAGCAATAAATATGAGATTTTTTGTTTGTTTTATATATGAAATATGTTGTTTATAGGATTTCAAATGAAGTCTAAATGATAGTAGTAAAGGATATGTGAGAGTGGAATTGTATGCAGTATGTACAGTGGAGAAACTGAGCAATCACCCCTTTTTGTCAATGAGCTTCTGATACTCTTAGATTCAATGACTTATATGTGAGCTGTTGGACGCGTGCTGTTAACTAAAGTAAGAAAGGCCAAACTAATTACTGTATGAATTTTATGTTAGATTCTTGTTAATTAGGCAGTTTAACTAAAATAAGGTGAAAACTACCTGGGGAACAACTGTCAATACTTCCATTTACTATGTGTACAAGATTTATACATGCTGCTAGTTTTTCTATTTCTTGTAGAAGAATTAGTTGAGTTGTTTCTACCATCATTCTTTTAATTTTTTTTTTCTTCTCATCTTCTGGCAGAAATTGCTACAAGATATGGGATTTAGTACCAAGGAAGAAATACATGTTAAAAGGTCTTCAGATCCTAATTGGATCAGTACCTCCTTGAAAGTAATGCTTCAGATCGAAAGAATCATAAACTCAGATGAGGTAAGTTCATGTTAAGGATTTATTGTAGAACTAGAACAACGCCAAATTCACAATATTCTGAAAATTGAGGCCTTTCCTACCTAAATCCCTCTTTAGATACTTCAAAACTCATAATTCTGAGAACTTCTTGGACTGTTTAGGCACAAAAGGGGAGACAAATGGCTTTAGAGTTGCCTAATGGTACCTTGATTGCACTGTATAATTAGCAGACTAATGATGAAATAATGGGTTCAATCGGTGCAGACAGAGCTTTATTTTGCTGGAGATGAACCAATGGATATGTATGGCCCCAGAAATGAGCTAGAGGCTCTCAATTCAATCCTTCAGCTTGTTGAAAGCTCATTCTCTAGTGCTTGTCTAATGCAAAAGAATGTCCTGCAAGAATTCCGCGATGCTATTGTTGATATGATGAGTCAGTCTGGGAACAAGAACATTTTGGAGACTAAAATTGTAGAAGGCTACAACTCTGATAAAGAAAGAAAATTGTTACAATGGGGTGAAAACAATGGTGTCAAGACAAGGTTGGAGATAGCTTGTAAGTCTTAGCTCTTCACTGCTATGATTACTGCTGTTGTAACTTGTTTATTCTTTCCCTCTTTTGATGGGGTTTCCTGAGAAAAGAAAAGAAAAAACCTAACCATGTACAATAGAAGGAAACTAGTGTGTAGTGTGTACTATATCATGTCTTTTGTGCTTCATTCATCATAATAGATGTTGAAGGGGCTGGCAGAGGAGCCATAGCTACAGAGGATCTGAAAGTTGGAGATACTGCTTTGGAGATCCCGACATCTTTAATAATTGTTGAGGAGCTTGTGCAAGCTGATATGGTATGTTTATCACGTGAAAACCCTTTTCAATACTTTTAACTTTCCTATAAGTATTACCTCTGTGTTTAGTCAAGAAGTTTCTAAAAATATATGGGCAGAAACAGAAAATCAAAGTGAACCTACATAGACTCCACAACTAGCGAGGGGCTGAGTTGCTCCAAGATGAAAATGAAAGAATTTCATGAACTTGTCTTTCTTCATGTTCACAAAGTTGGCTCTAGATTTTGTTGGATGTAGAAACGATTGATGAATGATGATCAATTTTTATGAACATCTGTTTATCTGCTATATGTGGAGTTTGAGGTGTCATTCTACTGAACGTCAATGTTAATTTACGTAGCTACATAGAGTTACCAATTGAACCACAAGCAAAAACCAGACTTTATTCTAGTGTGTTCCACATGATGTAATCATAAATAAACTTCTCTCCACTATGTCTTGATGAATAATCATATTGGATCTCTCTGTTAGTGATGCATCTGTGCTTTTTTTCTTGTTCTTTCTGAGGTGGTATAAGCATGGACCAACAGCTAAAGTAGGTTTTAGGTCTGTATCTTTCATATGCATATAGTCTATTGGCTCAAATAAATACTGCGTGGATTAAAATGCATAGTCTATGAACAAGAAAAGTGGGCCAATATATTACTTTTTTATTTCTTTACTGCAGTATCATGCATTAGAGAAGTTTGAAGGCATTTCCTCTGAGACAATGTTGTTGTTGTGGAGCATGAAGGAGAGGCACAATGGTGATTCACAATTCAAGATCTACTTTGACACACTGCCAGAAGAATTTCATACTGGTACATGCTTTGCCTATGAAATTTCTATTTTAATTTTGTGCAACTGCGAAGTTCATTTTATGTGAAATTACATTTGGATTTTAGTTTTCTTTTTTAAGGATTTAATCTTTCTTTGAGTAGATAGTAATAGTTTGATGTAAGTCAAATATAGAATTTATACATTTGTGTAAAGTTTATTTTTAAGCTGCTCAAGGTTTGGTATATCAGGTAATGATAAAATCAAGATACGAAAACAAAATTCAGATAAAATTATATGTAACTCAAAAAAATAATTACCTACGGGAATGAGAAAATATTATATTCATTACCTTTTTTATTTAATACTTTCAGAAATTTAAGTGTGAGGCAAGATAGTAACTCGCATCTAATTTTTGTGCAAGATTTTAATTTTTAATGTTTAATTAATGCAAGTTGAATAATTGGTATTGTTTTACTTTATCTCAATACATAACTATGATTTTCTCTGTGGTCACTTTTGTTATAGTTTTTCTTCATGGGGAGTAAAACTATTTAGATATGCTGGAAGAATTAGGCAAATGATTTTATCAAGTACAAGAAACATCTGGGGATATCAAACTTACTCTAGACCCCAGGGAAGTTTATGGTTGTGCTTTGTTATATGTCAGTTTTTTTCTGCTAATTTAAATGTGAAGACGTACCTCTTCTCCTGTTGTTGCTGCCAATTGTAAAATATATGAAAAACCTTTGCTGTCTGCAAGTTAGTTACACTAACCTAAGGTGACAATCATTCCTTTTGCCGTGGGTTATTACTAAACATTTTTTGTAGATGATGAAAAAAAAGACGCTACAAAGAATGATTGTACGTTTATGGATAGTGTTTCATAAAACTCCAAAATTCTCATTCTCACATTTGCATCTTAAAAGCTATGAACTAAGATGGACTTGCTATAAAGGTGTATAGGGAACAGTGTTGGTTTCTTGGAAGTTTGAACACCTCTTAGGAAGTAGGAAATAATGGTACCTAGAACGTTAATAACATCAAGTCCAAAGCAACTCATGTGTAACCGACTTTTCCCTGCTATGGGTTTAAAACAACCATGATAAGTATACATTGGAAAATTTGGTGGGAGGGATGAAGTTATTTGTAGAAATCAAGAAATGGATGAAGTTATTTCGTGTTAGATTATATAAAATAAGCATGTGTATTTGGAATGGATTTGTCAAGTCTGATATGATTACACTGATTTATTTGTTTTAATTTATCTCTTCCTTTCTTTCTTAATATTCCTTCCCCAATATGTTGCAGGGTTGAGTTTTGGAATTGATGCGATGACGGTTTTGGATGGAACCTTGCTGTTGGATGAGATTACGGCAGCCAAAGAGGTTATTAGCCTTTCCAATAGTGTTATTAGATTAATTTGTTTGGCATTTATGCTCTCTTTCTTTCAGTTATAAAGAGAATATCAACATTGTTAGATGATTCATCCATACAGAGGTGGCAATTTGGTTTGTGTCATCCTGCCCCTATAAGAATGGGTTTAGGCATTCCTAAGTAGGCTTGAGGGAGAAATAGGGAAGAGATTACAATAAAAGTGCCAAGGCAAGCTCAGGGTGAGGAATTATGGGTGCTCCATTCAGCTCTGTCCAACAAAAATCACCTCATTTAGTATACAGTTTTAGTAGTCCTTCTTCATAATCTATCTGAGTTCCCTCAAAGGTCCTACATTCTGCAGTGATCACACTCCTACTCTACTCTTCTTCTCTAAGATTGTTTGCATCTTGGGGAATATTGAAGTTCACATTCTTGTCTGATAATGTTGTTTGTTTGCTGTCTTTCCCATTTATAAAAGTAGGATTTGATTATTTGTACCTGGTCTTGAGTTATTCTATATGTTGCCTTTTCAAGTTATCTTTAATAGAGAATGCTGCCCAATAACAAATCTACTATGAGAACAGGGTCTGACCCAACCTGAATGAGTTAGTAAATACAGGAAGAACATGGAGATGCCCAAATCAATTATGGGGCCTCCAGCCAATCACTTTCTAATTGCCATTGAAATATTTGATCTCTCACTTTCGTATAAACTAAGAATGGAATGTTGTATTTGCATCCCGTTTCTTTCCTTTTTTTTAATTTTCTGATAGGATTTCATCATAGAACTTTCTCATACCTATACCTATATATATATATAACTTTATTTAAAGGAAAAGGTTACTAGTAATTAAAAATTAAGCATCTAAGTCCTTTTCTTGTCACAGCATTTGCGTGCTCAATATGATGATCTCTTTCCTGCACTGTGCGAAGATCATCCTGATATCTTTCCACCAGAGCTTTACACATGGGAGCAATTCTTGTGGGCATGTGAACTGTGGTACTCAAACAGCATGAAAATCAAGTTCCCTGATGGAAAGCTGAGGACATGCTTGATTCCCATTGCTGGCTTCTTGAACCATTCGGTATGTCACCCTTTTTTTATGCCCCAACATTTTATGTCCTGATTGTTGAGATAAACTAAAAGTTTAAAATATACTGAGAATTTCTTCCAACAACTTATCATAACCATCCTCCAAGTGTACTTTTGTGAATTGGTTGCCAGATTCCAAAACAGTTTCTTTATATTGTAGAAACTAAGAGGTTACAAGGACAAGAATGACCTTGTGTTATCTACTTTCTGGACAGTCAGTTTTGGGTTTAATTAAGATGTGTATGGTTCATGTCATTGAAAAAAAAAAAAAAAACTTTGAGTTGTTCATATCAATGTGATATCCTGTGGTCATGTTTTTGCTTTATTCCTTATCACAGCTAGAACCCCATGTAGTGCACTATGGCAGAGTAGATTCTGCAACAAATACCTTGAAATTCCGTCTATCAAGACCATGCAATGCAGGGCAAGAATGCTGTCTTAGTTACGGAAACTTCCCTAGTTCTCATCTAATTACCTTCTATGGCTTTGTACCTCAAGGTGACAACCTTTATGATGTCATTCCTCTAGGTGAGTTTTATTGCTCTATCTCACTCATGGATATTTTTTACAATTGATCAAGCAGTACCAAATGTGACATAGTCCTGATATATCTTCACAAGCCATTATATTGTTGTTGAAAAATTGTCGAGGACTTGTGCTCTATAATATTAACTAGTAACATTTCCCATGCAGATATTGATGCTGCCCAAGATGATTTTACTGAAGGCAGCTCCATATCAAACTGGACCACTCACATGGTGCGGGCTACTTGGTTATCACATAACTGCAATATTTTCTATTACGGCCTGCCTTCGCCATTCTTGGACTGCCTAAGGAGAGCTCGGAGCCCCATACCGCATACTAAGGACCTAGTAATTTTCTATGCTTATTTATGTTATAGTGGTTGACATCATCTTCATTTTCTTTTGAATATTTTTTCATTAGGAAATGGCATTTATTATTGTGTATGATCTATTCTAATGAAATGCTATTATTACTTTCACATTACTCTTGTGTGTTAAGAACAAAAAAATATTTGTCAGATTTGCATTTTCTTTCCAATATTGTTTAGCTTTAGTTTGAAATTTCTTTCTTGATTCGGTTTTTATGTCGATTCAATATTCTCATATATGAACTTCCAATTCTTTATTTCACAGCTGCCGGAAAATTTGAAGAATGAAATTGAAATTCTTGAAGATCTTCGCGCCATCTGTGATGACATGATGGATAATCTTGGTGATGCAGACCTTGATGACAGGTAAAGTCTCCTATCACTTCATCACATAATCTGTGAATCTGTGACTGATTGAAGCAGCAGAAACTTTCCTTTGTTGAAATGAGAATGTGCATTTTCTTCTTTTTTTTTTCTTTTTTTTGGTTGTTGCAGAAAAAACACTAATTGGGATGTAAAGCTGGCAATCAAGTTCAAAGACATACAAAGAAGTATTGTCTCTTCAGTTTTAACTTCATGTTATTGTGGCCTGAAACTGGTGAAAGATGAATTGTCTAAATGCCTGGCTGAGGACACTCCTGGCTCAAAGCAGATATAAGTTTACAAATACGAAAGCTTTTTAGTGTACAACTTTGATAGGGCACAATTCTGTTTTAGTAGAGAATATACCAAACCAAACTAGTGATCAAATTTAGGCCACAAGGTCAATGATCTGTCAATATGAGCTGACAAATTGACAGAATTTTGTTTGTCCTCATTGTATGACATGAGCTGCTTGAGCATAGAATATTACTTTGGTAAAGCAATTATGCTTGTCATTGTGCTGTTTTTTGTATAATATCCCTACCTCAACTAAATCTATATTTTGTGATTTTTCTTTCTGGTGGGGAGGAGGTGGGTTGAGAAAAAGAATCATGAAGGGCCAAAAATGAAAGAAAACAAAGGCATGGACATTGCCTTTTTAATGTGGTCAGTGTATTCTTGTCAATTTTAGATTATTGTAGGAGGTCAAAAGTACACTTTTTGGAATGAGATAAGGATGCCAACGTTTGACTCAGAGCCTTCCATTAATTTACAACTTTGTATTTTTTATAAGGTTTTGATTGCTTGTAGCCAAAGAATTATATATTTGTATTATATATTTTCATAATATGCACGAAATTTAATTAAATTAATTTTCGTAAAGGCTCCCCAAGAATCCCCTATTTTATTGTAGAATCCCCCAAGTTTTGATATGCTCATAGTCACCCACCAAATTATGCAATGAGTTTAATGGCTCTTATTAGCCTCCATAAATTTCAGGGACTTAATTTCGATTAATTTAGAAAAGGGAATCGAACTTGAGGCTTTTTTTTCTTTCTCTTCTAAATATAAATGGGACATGTTCAAATATTCCTTCATATTATGACTAATTCGCTTGTGCCAACAGAAGGGCCCACGCAAGCCATTCAAGATTATATTCCACATGCAACTTGTTTCGCATTAACGTTAGTTTTGTTACTAAGTAATATTAATTATAAATATAATTCAGGCATATTTTTTGTCAAAACAAAAGAAAAGAGAAGTTTGAAGGAAATGGTAGTTAAAGTGGTGGTTAAGGAGGTTGTGATTTGTGAGTTGAATAATAAGGATATGATTATGATGTTTACGTGTTTCCTTCCCAATGATCAATTCATTACATCATGATGATTTTTCTCATAAAACTGATTTTTCTAGCCAATATCCTTGGGCTCATTTGGGAGTGATTCTAGGAATGCCAAAATCACTTATGGGGAGAAGCACTCCCACGTGCTACTCCATATAATCACTTATGGTATGTTTACTAATCTGTAATTGGATTAAGGGGAATTGAATTGAGGAGGAATTGGATTGAGGAGAATTAGATTCCGGATTCCTAATAAAGTTGTTTACTAAACCATATGAATTGAGGGGAGTTAGATTCCGAATTCCTATTGAAGTTGTTTACTAAATCATATGGAATTGGGGTAGGAGTGGTATTATTTACTAAAATGTTCACATTTTTTAGTTAAAGTAGATGGCATATTTGGAATTTTGAAAATTGTGTGAGGATATAATGGGTAAAAAAGATGAATTCCTAATGGGTGAATTCTCTAGGAATTAGAATACCACCTCCCATTCCGGAATTGAATTCCTCCAAAATCAGGAATTGAATTCCTAATTTTGTGTGGGCCCCACTTACTTTTTCAATTCTTTGATGCAAGTAAACACAGGAATCCTCAAAAGTGGAATTCAATTCCGGATGAGAATTCCAATTCCGAATTAGTAAACATGTCATTAAAGTGATTCTGAGAGAGAATCACATTCCATGTGCTTCTCCTTAGAATCACCTAAAACCACTTAAAGTGATTCTCTATATAATTAATTATTGGCTTATCCAAAATTACTCTCAAACAAGCTATTAATCAACTGATTTTTCCTTCACTTAATTGAAAGATATTTCAAATGCGAATATAATAAATACTTATTTTGTAGTTGTTCTATTTGACTTTTAAGAAGGAGGCCCTCATTATAAAAAGAAAAAGAAGAAAAAGGAAGGCCCTCATTATATAATTCTAACCTTTTTGTTTGTGTAGGGTAAAACAGCACTTGATTTCGTCTCTTGTTGGAATTTTTAACCAAAAGAACGTTAACAAAGCAAAAATAATAGAAGTGAGACGAACTTGGGCTTTTGGACATAGCGAAAAGGTTATGGTTCAACTCAGCACTAATTACAATCCAATTGTGGAGGTGATCACTAGTAGGAACTTCAACGGTGAGATAAGTAATGAACAAAACAACTCATGTAAATGATATTAATTTCATGGATTGTGTTAAACGTACTCCTTAAATGCATTTTCAGAAATTCAAAGACAGAACCTCAAGTGCATGATTAACCGCTCTTGATCGCTTGAACTAGCGATAGTGTTTTTCAAAGGAGTAAATGGCTATAAAAAAATCAAAACATGCATAATTGATATGGATGACGTGGCACAATGTGACTCATTACCCATTTTGTTGTTGATGTCTAAGCTGGCAAAAGGTCCCATCCCAATAAGAAAACATACATTGGCTGTAGCCAAGTGGGCAGCCCACCACCCCTTCTTTTCTCATTTGTCCCCAACCACCAACGCCATCTTTTACTTTCTTCCCAACCTTTCTCCTCTGAGTCCAATAAAAACAACTTCTCCTTATGTTGACGAATAGGCACTTACTAGTCGTTGACCTAATGCCAATCTGTCAACGTGCCGAAACCTCAGTGGTTCTTCACTTCATATGTTTTCTAGGGTGCCGCACCTGATCACGGCTTTATCTCATAAACTTATTTAATATTAAAAAAAGGAAAAAAGAAAGAAACACACACAGATACAGAGGGAAAGAATGTAGTGAGAAAGTAGAGAAATAATAGGATTCGCTTTTACGTCTCCTTCTCTATCTCTGTCTGAGTTAGCCCTTTCTCTTCTTTCTTTCTCTTCCTTCTTTGCTTGGGAGAAGCAAAGAAGAGAAGAGGCGAGAGGAGACAACCGAGAAACAGAAACCCACCTGCCCCAGCAAGAAATACGTTTTATTTGAAATATTTTTGAAGCTTTGTACCGGAAAATTATTTTTAGAGCTTTTCTGCTGGCTTTAAGGGTTGGACTGGAATTGGGGTTGTTTGCTTTTGATTGATTGTGGGTTTTCGGTGTTGGTCAAGATGATGGTGGCAAGCAGTTTTGATCTTTGGAAAAAAGATGTCTTCTTTCCTGCAGCTGAGGAGGTGCAAGAATCAGCTGATATGTACGTTTCCTTTTGCTTTTCGTTGGTTTTGATCATGTGGGTTTCAGTTGCTTTAATTGGCTTCTGCGTTATGTGGACTTTGTTGTTGGAATTTGGAGATGGGTGTGTTAAATTGTGTTTTTATGAGATTTTCTGAAGTGAAAATGGATTGTATTGGGTTATATCTTTCATAGAGCTTTTAAGATGTGTAATTTGTTGGATATTTTTCAATAATGTGGTTGTGCTGCTGGTTTTGAGTTTCAATTCAATGGGGGATTTTGGGTTCTGGTATTTTAGATTATATCTTTTTTTCTCTTCCCCTTTTCCTTTTTCTTAAAGTTTTGATGATGTGGGTGATGCTCATGTTGGGCTCATTTTCAACTTCTGGATACATTTATGATAAATATGCTCTCATGGTGCTGTGTAAAAGATAATTTGTTTACAAATATACAAGGTTTTGCCTTTTTCTACCATATATTTAGAATTATGTGGGTTTTCAGTATAGCTTATGTGGGGTATAATTTAGTGGGTTAGTATGATTTTATCCTTTGTTTTGGATGATAAGAAAAAATTCCGCACTGTCTGGGAATGGGGAAAGATTAAATTTTTGATCCTAATCTTTTGGCTCAAAAGATGGGAGGGACATGAACATATAGTGTTGGATGACTTCGTGAACCAGTCATATTCGGTAATGGCAAGGCTTCTCTAGTTGCACTATTAAGATGATGATAGACCGCCCTATATCCCAGGAGTAGGCGAATGGAAGATGAAAAGCCACTTTCTTCCACTTTAAAAAAATTTGAGTTGTTACTGGACAGGTTGCCAGTTCCTTATGTTCAGCAATCAATGATCATAGGGATTAGGTCGTACTGTACTACTATTCTTTAAGTTTTTGCAAAGATTGAAGGGAGCTTATTCACATTTTCCACTCACTTGAAAAGTATAATTCGTTCGTATTTATCTCTGTCTAGAATGTTCAACTAATTCGGAACTCGAAATAATTTTTCCTTTTGCCGGCCCTTATTATTATTAGTTTTTTGTTGTTGTGGTTTTTCAGAATGGAATCCACGTACAGGGCATGGGTTCGACAGAAGAGAGAAAGGTTAGCACCAGACAATTTGGATGAACTTTGTAGGGAGCTGCAAACCGCTTTAGGTACTGCCAAATGGCAGGTAGGTCTCTTGTCTCTGATAAGCTGACTACTCTTTCCTGCCTGTTTATTCACTGTATAAAAATATTAATGAGAATTTGTGAGCCTACCCGATCTAGATAAGGTTTCCATCAGTTCGATTTCTGGAAAGTCAAAGACTCTTCTCAGCTTTAACCATTGTTCAGTTTTTTGTTTCAAAGTTTCCTAAGATGGAGATATATGCTTTCTTTAGTGGCACTATCCGTTCGCACTCAATTTCCTGATTTGGTTTCCCTTATTATTGATACTATCACCAATTAGAATTCAGAGAAAGTTTTGTCTGCAAGCAGTTTAGCCAATTTTACAATTTTACTTACTGTAATTCTGTTGTGTTGAATTGTGAATGCTGGTTTAGTTGGAAGAGTTCGAGAAAGCTGTCAGGTTGAGCTATGGACAACGTGGTGATGATCATACAACAGCTAGACATAAACAATTTATTGCTGCCATTGAAAACCAAATTTCTCATGTTGAAACAGCATTAAGGGAATCATTTAGTGTGGAAGGAAAGCAACCCCTTCGATGGGTACACCTGGATGAAGAAGAATGTGATGATTTTGCTGCATTTCTGTCTGGGACACCCCAAAGTTTGCTATGTGCCAAAAATGAATATGTAGAACTTGGACCTTCTGTGAAAAGCTCCGAGGAAAATGACTTTAGAAGAAAAGACGTGGACCTTAAATCTAATGCTGCCTGCAGCAGAGACATTTCTGATGAAATAAAGGGTGTTAAAGATGTTATTACTATATCTAAGGATCCAAATTTTGTCATGGAAGTAAAGGGGAAAGAAATCACAGGAATGAGGGATGATATAATTTATGATGCAGATAGAACAACTAATGCAAGGAAGGCATGTAGTTCACCAAATTATGGGGATTTGAGGATCATAATAGCTGATGAAGTTGAACACAGAAAAAAACTAATTCCGGGGTGCGAGGACACACCTAAAGAAAAAGGCTCCAAACTTGTCTTCTGGAAGCAAAGGTGTGCGCAATTGCATCAGGCAACAGCAGCAGTTAATTTGTTCAACCAGGTCAGTTTGTTACATATTTGAAAGGAAGAATTGATTATAACATTTGATTAGAAGGTGATACATCTTACACATGCAAGGAGAAAGAAGAGAACAATCATGGATTCTTATACTCTATTTCTTCTCTCCCCTCTGCTTTCTTTCAGTTGATAGATTATTATCTTTTGTTAATTCCAAGCAAAACTTATAAATTGTCTTATGCAGCTGTTTGGTCGGGTTGGTGCATCTCAGAAGCAATTACAAAGTCCACAGAAACAATGGCAAACACCACTACGCTTACATAATTGTTGTTCTGTTCAAGCTACCCTTGGTTTAATGCTTACTGTTTTCCTGCTTGGTAAGCTTGATTTGCTTGAACTTGAAGCAATTCAATCATCAAGAAGTCAATATACCGTATACTAAACTGAAAATGGCCAATACTTTCCAAACCGTTTTAATCAATTGCTTTAATTTTAACCATCTCAGGCAACATGACATATTAAAATGAGTTAGTAGAAGATATTAGCCATAGGCTCTGTCAGGAAACAGTTTTAGAGATTGTATTTCTTAATATGTATGTAATATAAATAAAAACAAGAATAGGAGTTTTCATATCAGACTTGGGTGATAATTTCATGTTTCAAATTTGTGCAATTTCTTTCCCCAAAAAGAATACAGCCCAAAGTTTCAAACAGATCTCATCCTTTGTAACTAAGACTCGATTGCAGCAGAACTGTTTGGATATTTGTGTATCTGCTGGCAATATTTAGTAGGAAAGCCTTTTTCTGGTCTAGTTTATGCAGACACATGATAAAATTTCATGACTTCTAGTGCCCATGTCCATCATGTCGCTTCACTTGCTTCCAGCTTGTATACTGTCTTATCTCTGTTGTTTCCAGTGACATTATTGAATAATAGAGGATACGGGTTTACAAGTATTTAGACGTAATTATTTGAAAATGTTAGTACTTTTTGTTTTTTTAATGAAAAAAGTGTTAGTACTTTTAGTTCTATAAAACTATGCTTATGAGGGTTCCCTTTTTGCAGTACCATTTGTATTTTATTCAAGCTGAGATAAAGTGGTAAATACACTGCATCTGATCCGGATGAAAACTAAAGGTATTTTTAATTGCTTTCACTCTCATATTTTATCTTATAAATTTTGAAAATTCTTAAAGTGTAATGAGGTTCAGAATTCAGTTGTATGTCAAAAAGAATCCTTATTTCTTAACAAAAGTCCTATCTTGGCCAAATTCTGACAATAAGGTGGAAAGTTTATACAAAATGTGTAATATATCCTACATGCCTATTGTATGGCCTATAATTGTTCTAGATGGCATGCTCTTAACAAGCATGAATTTATCGGATGTGTCCTAGGGATGAGTTTATTTTATTTATTTATTTATTTATTATTATTATTGTTATTATTTATTTTAACTGTTAAGAGCTTCTATGAAGATTTTTTCATTGTGAATGACAGACAATATGTTGAAATATGAATCACATCACATGATTATTCTCACAGCCCCATTGCAGTTGATAGTGGAAGTGCATTATTCGTAGGAGATTTGCTTCATTAGTTTGATAGTGTGTTTCCCTGTTGAAATGTATTCTCAGTCACATTGTCAAATTCTAAGATTTAAAATCCTGATGAATCCAGTGATGGTCACGTTGTGCTCTCATCTGATCATCATTAGTTCCAAAGAGGAGGAAGTATTTCAACAAACCTCCCTTGGCCTCTGCTTTGTGGAACAATACTTTCAACTGAATCAACTTCCAAACAACAATTTCTAATCTTTGTCCTGGGAACGTATGGCTCATCCTCAATTGAGTAAAGCAGAGAGTTTGAGTGCATTTATGAAGAGTTTTTCTGCCTTTGAAGGCAACAGTGTGTGGTGTGCTCCAAGTTAAACAACACCCTTATTCATGTGGATGCTTAACCTCCACCCCGTTTTGCCTTTGTAATTAAGTAACAATGTTAAATTATCTGACCAGCGAATGTAGCCACATTTCTTCTCTAAACCCGAAAGAGGTCTCGTAATTCACATCCCTAATTCCACAGATGGTGTTACTAAACTAAAACGTTAAAACAATAGCTCGAGCCTTTTGCTTTGCTGGAATGATATAACTCAAGTCATTTACAAAACATCTCAATGTTGTTTTTCTGTAGGTGTTGAAGCTGTTCTAAGGTGACAAGAGTCTGAAAGGTGAATGCTTGCGACTGACATCTCCTTGGTTGTTGTCAAGGCTATGGAATAGGCCAAGCTGCCTCTCTTGAGTACTAGGAGCGGAAAAGACGACGGGAATGGGGTAACGGTCCTTTTAGATTTCCTGATTCCATTAAATTGTAAATGCATTCAGGTAGCTTCTAAGACATAAGAAGAACATTTGTAAGTGTAGACATTCCACAATCTCACTAAGCTTGAAACTTCGATTATGACATTATGGTATGATGCCAATGGTGGACATGGACTCGAAAATCCATGCCGAAGATGTTCTATCCACCTGTCCTCATTTAGTGCTAGGAAAGAGCACAAAAAATAATACAAATGCAATGTTGTGTGATTCACGCGATTCATTTCCACCCACATTTTGATGAGAGAGAGACTTAAAATGTGATCAACTTATGAAAGTACTTTGTAATTCAACTTTCGCATGGGAAGAACCCTCATGATATTCTGGGATTCATGTGGGAACTTCTGTACTGAAAAACAGAAAATTAATGGCTAGTAACTCAAATCGGGGTGGGCATGGTTGAGTTTGGTGGGTTGGACGACAAATGACTAGTAACTCAGAGTGGGGGGTGGGCATGGTCAAACTAGAAATGTACATTGCTCTATGGGACATTTTGTCCATGTTTGTCCTTGAAGTCTCTCATGTCGCTCAAATTATTGTACTATACATATCTAGATCCTGGAAATATACAAAAGGATACAATAGAAGCACGACTCCAAAAATAAAAATAAAAGATCAATCAATATTAAACAAGTTATGAGGTTAAATAAGCTTAATAACAATGTGACCATCTAAGAAACTCCCTCTAAAAATGAAAACCCTCAGCAACTCTCTCTGTAGACGTTTCAATTTCTGAAACTGATAGCATTTGTCAAATCTGTGAATCTTGGGCATTCCGAGTGGAATATTATCAGTGACAGTTTCCTCCCTTTCTCCCATGTTTCTTGTTCGACGATGATGTTGTGATTCTCATCTTCCAAGCCTGTAAAGTGAAATGTCTCTGAGGTTTTGGTGGAACCATTTGAAATCAATTCTGGGACCACGACGTGCTTCAACAGTTGCACTTACCGAACTGGGAGGGTATGAGCTAGCAACAGACAAAGTAGTACATGAGGAGTCTTTTTTTTCTTGATTGCCGCCTTTTCTTGGTGAGAGATGGATCATTGCTCACAAGATTTTTATTTTTATTTTTATACAAGCGATATTGAGAATATGGAGAAATCGAATCTAGGACCTCGAGTGCTGGATAAATGCTCTTAATTACTTGAGCTACAAACCCCTTACAGTGGATTTTACATCTTGTAGGGACAGTCACATGCATGTAGCCTTCAATGCTGATCAAAGTTAATAAGCTTGTGATCAATAGCTTCCTATATGTCTGGAGACAAATGATCTGTTGCTAACTTGTGTTGCAGTTTAAATGTGACAATGAAGTGTTTGGGGTTGCTTTGCATATTGCACTTGGAGGACAGGTGTCATTTACTCATTGTTTCATCCAATTCCCAGCCCCCACCCCCCATCAGTGGCAAGCCCTCATATGAGTGGTCCCAATTCAACAAAACTTCAAACATAAGACACATGTTTGTGAACATTATGGACCAACATACATCACACCAATTAACTTTTTCTAGTGTTTAGTTACTTTCCTCTAAATTTCACCTACTCCATGTATAGTCTCATTTTACAATAATAAATATGAAATTGCGTAACTTAGAGTAAACCTATTTTTGGCTAATGATGTTGTAAATGTTATCAATTAAAATTATATTCTCATACGTGTGGCCAAATTACTCACATCATAAACAGTTTTATCTTGCCTTTTCTTGAGAATATCTATACTTTTTTGAGTGGATAAAATTGCAATAATACATAATAGTTTTAAGCCTGGTGTAGCGTTGTCAAATGCTAATACAATCATTTTACTCAGCAATCCAACCATTAGCGATATTGGAGAGGGAGGTTTTCTCACACAAAATGTATGGATGTCATGGAGGTTCAGACCATAAACTACTTATCTGCAAGTCAATGCCATTTCCACTGGACTAGACCCGGTTCACACATACTACTTAACAAAACTAAAATAGGTTAAAACTAAATACATAAAAGAAACAAATTATTTGATGCTCACCGTATTAGGTTTGTTACGAAGATATTTGTACAATGGGATAACAGACATGACGAAGTTACGTCTTCGCAATAAGGCTAGCTACAGCTAGTCAATGCAATAAGTCAAACCTCCAGCATATGATCTAGAATCATGAGCCGGCTTCAAATTCAAAACTCGACAGCGCTTGACAAGATTTTCAGGCTTTTAAATGCGAAGAAGAAATCAGGGTTGATTCTAAGTCCTGCATTTGAACTTTAGTTCCAAGTCCCACCCAACAAATTGGAAATATGTTGTCGGTTCTTCACTATGAATCCTTTCAATCTTTCGAATTTTTTATTTTTAATTTTTAACAAAGCCGATATGATATTATTGAAATAAAAAGTAGTACATTACTTATGCAGTTCCGACGAGGAGTGCACCTCCTTGAACCTCTGTGGGTCCGCCACTGTACATAGGACACCTCCAAAAGAATTAGGCTCTAACCAAGGGTTAGATCAATTCGTAAAGTCATGCATCAATTAATGTGTTGCATGGAAGATTCCCAACCTATAGGTGGAACACTTCACAAATGGCATCAGCTTAATCGAAAATGCATGCAGGGATTTAAATTCAAAGTTGATCATAAAACATATGGACCATATAAATGGCGTATTGGGTTTCAATTTTCCGTTCACTTCCATTAACATAGTAATTATATAGGTTTGGCATTCTTTTTCCTCCATCTTAAGTTTTATCTCACTGAATTTTTCTGAGCTAGGTTTAATAAAGTCACGTTTGTTCGTTCGGATGTATAATCATCGACAATTTAATGAAAATTTATTACTTCCCCTATATAAAAAAAATTATAGGTTTGGCAGTGGTGACAATATAATATTTGTTGTAATGATTTTTAGCATAGAACTAATGCTTATTTGCTTCGCATGCTAAAATATAATTATTTAGCATTCATTGAAAATAAGTGGATACAATAATAACTTGGATTTTCCCATATTCAACATACTTTGCCAAAATATACGACAACATTATATTTTAATAGTTTAGATTTAGTATTCTCCATTGTTAATAGACTACGTGTACAACTAATTAGCACTTGATGATGATTCTACATAACTATTTAGATTCATTGCTTGCAAATACAGAAAGGGATGAGTCAGACGAAACAACATAATAATCCACATCATCATTATTGACATTGGGTAAAGGATTACAACAAGTTTGCTATGGAGGCCAATACCTTCACCTGTTTTCATTCAAACATGTAATAATTTTGTCAATGATGCTAGGCCTAAAAAAAGAAGAAGATATACAATACATGTTCTTCACTTCTTAGATATAGGCACTTGGTCGATGATGGTCATTAAAATTCGTAGTCCAAAGATCGCACCAAAACGAACACATTACACGAATTATTCCTCCAATTTTGAATCTATAATATAACATCTTACTAGACGGAATTTAACATGTTACACACCATGCCGTTATCGGGGAAATGATTTACGCTACTAATTTTTGTTTTGTTATATATGCGAAGTTCATGAATTGGTTTAAGCGTAGGAATCTCTTTAAACTGCACGCTCCTGCAGAATGCTGATGATAATATTATTACAAATATGTTTGTTGAGAGAATATTTCTTGATATTATAAGCTATAAACATAGTAAATGATAAAAATCTTGTGCTTCTCACTTCATATCAGTATTTTCTCATAACCCAATTGCCAACTTGCCTATTAAACATGTGGTACAACGTTTTATATATATAATCCTCTTCTATTGAGAGATCTCTCAAATAATTTTATTTGAAAGATACCCTTTAGGATACCCTACGATTTTTTTTTCAACAATCCAAACAATCTATTTTTTAAAGTCTATATTCATAGATCATCCTTACAAAAAATTAGACAAATCAGAAACCGTTTCGACATCCAATTATGTCATACAAAATCAATGAACACGGTGCTTCAAGAAAGTACTAAAATTTCAAAAACTCAATTGAGTGGTCAAATGATATCGAATTCAAGTAATTTTTTGTAGAGATGATCTTTGAATGATTATTTAAAAAATAAACGGTCTGAATTAGTGGAATACAATGTGAAGTGGGGCCCTACAATAGTGTCCCTCAAATAAGTATTTGAGGAATCCCTTAATAGAAACTCCATCTATATGTGTACACCATGATATTGTTAAATAAGTTGGGTGTCGGCCTAACAGTGTTCACAAGAACTAGCCAAAAGGATAACATTCTGTCTAGCTGACATTTAAATTCCCTTTTTATTAAGTTACCAGTCCTTATCAATACATCATTGGTAACATATTCCACTAAGCACTAGAATCCAACCATTGTAGATAACAAACAAATAATTAGAATTACAAAAAAAAAAAAAAAAAAGCTTTGCTTTTAGCTTCATGCAGTTGTTGGGGCGGCGGTACAGGATTCACTAATTAAAACGTTTTAATTTATTCATTAATGATGATTATAAGGTTGAGATTACAAAGTAAAACAAAATCAATTAAATTCTTGTATTTATCTATGGATTTATGTGATAAAGTATATTTATCATGATATCACCCTCCACCAAATTCCACAAATCACAAATATAATATCAATCAAATCGATAAAAATAATTTCCCAAACTGATATAATTATGAGCATCACATAAATATTCACATCAAATTAATAAAATAAATAAAACAAAATTACAAAAAAAACATGAGAATTTAATGTCGTAATCGGGGCTCTCGTGATTTTCATTCATTTCATTTCTGTGGGCGCACCGGCCACCTAACAAACAAAACCTTCTTCATCCTCAATTACTACTAGAGTGAGAGAGGGCACCATCGTCAACCGTGGCTTTGCTCCTGTTCATAGTCCTTGCTTCTACGGAACGTCATAAACCATTATTATAGTGATTTATCCCCACGTCCAAGCAAACCCAGAACCTCCGGTGACCATTTTGCCCCTCTCATGCAAATCAAAATCATTATCATATTCAAACATTGATCAAGCCAAACCCCATGTTGATTGTAGTGAAAATATTCTATTATCATACAACCGATAGAACATATTATATTATCAAACTGTCAATCTTTAATAGTTAATAAGATAAAATTTTGTTTAAAGATGTGATTTGAATTGACAATTTGATAATATAACATGTTACACTGTATGATAAAAAGAATAATACCTCTCAATCGCTTAATCCTATTCATGAGTTAAGGGAACAAAGTTATGATAGCACAGCACATGCATGGCACGTGACGAAAAGTAGCCTCTCACACTTGTGTACAAAACGGCGTCGTTACTGCAACACTTGCATGGTCCTTGCAGCTCAATGCCTTGAGCAGTCTCCAAGAGCCCTTGCCGGAGCTCCGATTATCCGGAAACTTCCCGGCAACGGCTTCTCGGGGAAACATTGTGGTGGACAAGTTTCGCCGAATCTGCCGGTTCTTGATGTCACTGAGGTCCATCTCCGCCGGAAACTTCACAATCCCAAACATAAGAAAAAACCACCTTGGCTTATTATTACCACTCTTGACCTTATCGGATTTTCCAACGCTCCTCACGGAGGAATTCCTCTCCATCTCCCCAGGAGTCGGTGACACCATCGAAGATTGCCGGTGAAGCTTTCGATAGTCCAATGATCGGCTGTTCCTCATCATGATCTGGTTTTTTGAGCTGCTCGATCTTGTCACCGAGCTTTGTAACTCGGAAAGCGACTCAGACCGCCTTCGAAAAGTTGGTTGCTTATTCTTGTGAGAATCGTTAGGGTTTGGATGAGCCTTGGGGACTTCGGTCATGTGTTGTTTGAAGGGTATCAGTTTCCCGCAGACGATGATGTCTTCGGCGGAACACATGAAGCTGTCGGAGCTGATGTCGCTGAAGAACTCGAATAACTGATCGGAGGAGGAACGACGAGCTTGTAGGTGGTTAGACGACATGTCGCGGAATTCGTGGACTTGGTCATGGGTATTGTCTAGTGGAAGGTCGCATAGAGAGAGTGCCTCTTCTGCATCTTCTTCTTCTGATTTGTCTTGGTAATGGAGATGGTCAATGTAATTGTTGTCTTCCATTTTTGATGAATTGATGAAGGAAATGAAGAAAAGGGTATGGGGCGTTTGGAGGAGAATGGGTTTGTGTGTTGAAGAATGGCTTCTATATATTTCGAAGAGACCAAAGGGAATATATACATAAAAGGGCACAATTAAGAGAGAGAGAGAGAGAGAGAGAGAGAGAGAGAGAGAGAGAGAGAGAGAGAGAGAGAGAGGTGTCATGTCGATGATTTCTTGGAATATTAATTCTAGATTTAACTTTTTTTGTTTGGAGTTTTTATAAAGCGACATGATATTTGGATATTTGGAGTGTTATAGTCTTCTAGAAGAGAAGAGAAAAAGAGAAAAAGAAGATAGAAAAGGGCATTTCTCTATAAATAATAAATAAAATAAAATAAAATAAACAAAGTGAGGGAGAGTGACTGAAAAGAGATGAGTCCAGAAGAAAGAAGGGAGACCTCAAATGGTGAGAGACTTAGTAAAAGGGCAATGAGACACTTGACTTTCCCGTCCATTAAAAAAGTTAGCGGAAGTTTTGGGGTACCTTGCACTTGTGTTAGGTCATATAGGTGGTGGTTATTGGTTGAAGTCACTTTTGTATATGACAGTTTTTTGGGCGGCTACAAAATCCCCAAACAAGGTTATAGGTCATCTCATGACCAACATCACCGATTAGCTTGCGATGACAATTTTGTCACACAATCTACTAACGAGTTACTCGGTTCAATGTAAATGTATAACACATCAAGATTAATCATACTTAACTTAAACTTATAACCAAACAGAATTAATTAAAATAATTAATAATTAATAATACGTCGCGTTAGCTAATGTAGAATACAAGTAACACGATTTTGACACAACAAACTTATTTAACTTGTATTGAATGCCGACTAACTTTTCTCATTTTTTGATATGGTATTTTACGAATTCCCGTTGAGTTATAGAATCATGTGTTATTATTTTCTAGTATATTAAGACCACATCGATTTTCTTTTCCCTTTTTATTTATTTATTTATAAAGAGTGTATGGTTAAAATCTATAGTTTCATCTTAATTTTTCGAGTTTGCAGGCAAGACATTGTGAGCTAACTCGAACACGACACAATTAGTAAACAATCGGGTCAGGGTTGAGTAATATCATCATACGATTAATTGAATATTTAGGTTGAATTAGAGTTTTTTTAGCATTCAAAACATGGATACGAAATGGCAATATGGACACAATGTGACTCAGTTATCACTCGTGCCACTGCCATCAATATGCCTATATCTAAAAGCATTGGGCATTCTCCACCTACAACTCTTGAACATGACTTGTAGGGTGAGATGTAACTATCCCCTCTCCTATCTAATTCAAGATTGTACCTTCATTTGTTTCAAAATAACTCTCAAACGTTCGTCTTTTAGCTTTACAGATCGAATATGGAATTAAGGTTAGGGAGATGTCATCAGAACAAAAAAAAAACAAGATTGAGGAGATGCTTGCTAATGCACCTGTACCTACCTAATTTTATATGCATATGAGACAAAGTCCAAAAATAGAATGAATCCATCATAACCTAAATTTAAACATTCCAAATCAAATATTGGAAGCGTTATACATGATCATATATGCAATCCATATTACTATTTTGAAAATTTTCAACTCCTTATTTTCTTTTATTTGTTAGAAATAAATGAGATTCAAAATGCCTTTACGAATGTGCATCTTTTAAATAATTTAAATATAAAAAATATTTTAAACTAATCTAAACCACGGGGAGGGGGATTCGAACTCAAATGTAGAGTGGGGAGCACATCCGCTCTAGCCAAGTTGGCTAAGCCCATGTCTGCAACCGAACAAAAAGAAAAAATAAATAAGCTTTATTAGCATTGTTTCTGGATACTCAACAAAGAATTTTTGTGTGAGGACAAGGATTGGTATTTTAAATACCAACATTTGGAACCACAACTTGGATTATTCTTTAATTATGGCTCAAGCAAAAGGGACGTAAGAGGTATTGTGTGGATAATGTGGAAAATGTCGTTCAATGAGGAATTACGGCACGATAATATAATCTATACACCCAAACGAAGAAAATAATTCATGGTAATATAAGGGGCAGGTATTTCGAAAGAGACTTATTATATATATGAATGCTTATTCAATTATAAAGATTTCGGCTTCAACTCCTTGATCAAGATTTGCTATAAAAAAATTTACTTGATCAAGTCAATGGGTCATTAACCCATCCAAATCCAATATCCCTGATAGGGTTTTGTATGTAGGTCAACAACGGATATGATAATGAGCCAATAACAAAGGAAAAATTCTTAGTTTAACATTCATGCTGACTCAAAGTTGAATAGTCTCCTCTTAATACACAAATTTATAACTTCATATCAGCTGACGTGTCATATATATATATGACAATTCTTATTTGTTGTATGAGATTCACAGCCGACGTGAAAGATAAACAAATGAAATACTATCTCATCAATTTGAGATTTTAAGAAGTTAAAATATCAATCAGTGTCTAGATAATTATTATTGGTTGGATAATTGAATCATGAGAGCTACAATAGCCCAAGTCTTCTGGAAGAACCTAATGGTACGAGTAGAACTTTACTAAACTTTAGAAAGAGAAAAAAAACTATGGTCACATAAAAAATGACTCGGTTACAATTATCATTTAAGAGAACATTCTGAATAATATTATGGGGCATCTTAAACCATTCAAAAAGAAAAGAGGTATGCATGCATGGGGTTTGAATTAGGCCCAAGCCAACATAAAATAGATCCATGTCCATCCATCGGGCTCTACTCAACATTAAATAAACCCTTAGTTTTGGTGTTTCAAAATTAAGTTTCTTGCATAGAAGGGTGAGCGGATGCATACCCACAATGCATCTGTATTTTCTTATATGCAGAGAATTTTTGTTGGACATAGTTTCTTATTCTCGTAATCTTTTTTGAAGTATTTACATTTTAATTGGCCATTGTTTTATGTATGTGTCCCCTTAAAATGAAAAAAATTCTTCAATGAGAGAGCAATTTTAGCTTATTCGAAAACTTATCCATAATGGCAGTTTGCTTTATGGATATATAGAGATTATTATAAGCCCAAATACTAGGCTCGAAGGTCAAGCCCACATTGAAGACAATCCAATTTACTAAGAGTCCAATTGGGATTACTTTTGTATGAAGCACTTATGCTCATAAGCGTTTTTTTAAGAAGTGATTCGATTAGAATAATGCCGAAATTTCTATTAAAAATCAAAGAAGTGATATTCTCCATAAAAGCGCTTTTGTGACCTAAAAGCACTTATGAGTTTGTTTGTTGGACACTATCATAAACGCTTTTTACTGTTAGAAAGCGTTTTTAGCCCTTTTAGAAGTTGTCTCAAGCATGCTCTAAGTTTAGAGGGGTAACATAAATATAGACTACCTTCTAATCAATGTGGGATTGCTAAGACTCATTGTTTATTACGCACTCAAGACTAATCTCGGATAACAACCTATTACTAAGTGTTTAAATTAAATACAAGGGCTTAGAGGTTCCTAGTTCTATAAGGATTTAGATTGGATTAAGTTTATCGTATTAGAGTTATCTCTAGAAGTTTCTTGATGGGCAAGGTCCTGGGTTCACCCCTCTCAATAGGAAATGTCCTCAAAATAAATGTATATATGTATATAGTACCATTTCATTGAGGGATCCCTCATATAATTTTATTTAAGGGACACCATTTAGGGTCAGTTTGGCATTGCTGTGCTGTGAAAATAATCGTTGTCAGATTTGCTGTGAGAGAAAGCAGTTTGGCGTTTGGTAAAATTTTTGTTAAAACTGTTGTTGGTATTAATTTTACGCATAATCAGAAAAGGATTGCCGCATAATCATTAAACCCAGCGCCTCTTCGAAACTGATTCCTAAATAATCAGAAAATGAAAGCACCTCATTAGCTGCTTTCCCTTATAGCTTTCTCTTACAGCAATTTTTAACAATAAGTGATTTTATCACAGTTTACCAAACGGGTTGAGCTTCTCAAAATTTTAAAAAATCATTTATCACCCCAAATAAGCAATGCCAAACTAGCACTTAGAGTAACCTACAAAAAAAATTTCAATGATCCAAAACTGTCGAGTTTTCAAGTCTATATTCATAGATAATCCTTGCAAAAAATAAGACAAATTGAAAATCATTAAGGCTTCTAATTGATACCAAAAAAATCAATAAACTTGGTGCTTCAAGAAAGTACTTAAATTTCAATAATTTCATTGAATGGTCAAATGATATCATATTCAAATGATTTTTTTTAGATATGATCTTTGAATGAATATCTACAAAATAGACAGTTTGGATTAGTGAAATATAATGCGGAGTGGGCCCTATAAGGGTGTCTCTCAACGGAAGCTCTCTATATATGTACGTGAGGCACATAAGAATTTTTTTTAAACAATCCAAACCGTCTAATTTTAAATCTACATTCATAGATCATCCTTGCAAAAAAATTAGATAAATTGGAAACCGTTTCAACATCCAATTGTGTCCTACAAAATCAATGAATGTAGTGCTTCAAGAAAGTACTAAAATTTCAATATTTCAATTGAGTGATCAAATGATATCGAATTCAAATGATTTTTTATGGAGATGATATTTGAATGAATATCTACAAAATAGACGTGTTGAATTACTGAAATACAATCCAGAGTGGGCCTTACAAGGATGTCCCTCAAATAAGCTTATTTGAGGGATCCCTCAACTGAAGCTCCTTATATATATATATATATATATATATATATTGAAAAATAAAATAATCTAGTCCTAGTCCAAGCATGCACCAAATGTAGGATAAGTGTTATCCAACTTAGACCGAACCAAGACAATCCCTAAGCATAATTCATGTCAAGACACATGTGTAACAAACGAGGCCTAAGTGTTTAAGTTAAATACAAGGGCTTAGAGGTTTCTAGTTCTATAAGGATTGAGACTGGATTAAGTCTATCGCATTAGAGTTATCTCTAAGAGTTTCTTGATGGACAAGACCCCTAAAGAGATGCTTATAAATAGAGAGCTCCCTCCTAGGGCTGACACTCAAGCTTTACAAAAATTCACCCCATCTAGAATTATTCTTATAAGGCTCGTCTTCAAGGAGAAGATCTCTCTTCTGTTCTCTACTATGTTGTCAACATCATCGCCATGTGTGAGTCAAGTTAGTGTTTGATGTGTTATTACTAGACAGAATAACATGTAAAACCTCTATTTGGCGCAAATGACAGTTTTGATAAAACTTTGCTAGTAATTTTTCGGTGAGATCATATTCATTCATTCATGGTATAACACGTGTATTTTCAAATGCAAACTGATTATATAAACTCATTGTTTACTCACATTACAACACGCGGATTAATATCACGTGCTTGAAACTTGGAGATACCTAATTGCTTATCAACTTTGTAACTGCCTTCACCAGTGGAATTTGTGGCGGAGTATAAAACGACCAACCGGCCCGGCCCATATGGATGCTTTGGAAGTTGGATCCACTTCCCAACTCTATGTATGTTAAGACTTTGCCAACGACTAACTTTCCCAAATCCTATTGCTCCTCCACGTTCCTTTGTGCATTCTTCTTCATCTTCCTCCAAAAACTATCCATTTTTGCGCACAAGCCCAGAAATTTCAAGACTCCGTTTTGCAATGGCATATCCATCTCAAGCTGTCTCGAGCAGAGGACCAATCACTCATGTCATCTTCGATATGGACGGCCTCTTACTCGGTAATTTTATCAAACACTTTCCGTGCATTGTCTCTCTTTACAATCTGTTTGTGTATCGTCTTCGTTTCTCTGTAGTTGGGCTCTTGCCACGCATGTTACACTACCACATGACAAGTTATTGCTAATGGTTTTCAGATTTTCACTAGGTTTTTGTTTTTGATAATTCTGTGGACCAATTTTAGTATTGCATCTCTTTTTTTGTTGTTTTAAGTACGGGCTGTTGTAGTTTTGGGTTATTTCTGCTCTTGCATACTCTGCTGAGCTTGGCCATAAAAACTATATTGGTTGAAGTTGAACAAATATGTTGCTGGAGCTTCGAACATTTGCAAGTATGTTTGCTCAGGAATTTTTATTCTGTGGTTGCTAATAATTAATGACAACATTTTTTCATGTTGTTTTTTATTAATGAGATATCAAATAGCTTTGTTGTTAAGTTGGAGGATTATGATTTATGCCCAGATTCTAGGAATGAAACTGCTGATCTGATATGATTTTTGCTGATTCAGACACAGAGAAGTTCTATACTGAAGTCCAGGAAATTATACTGGCTAGATATAATAAAACTTTTGATTGGTCTCTGAAAGCCAAAATGATGGGGAAGAAAGCAATAGAAGCTGCTCGGGTCTTTGTTGAAGAGACTGGAATTAGTGACACCCTTACTGCTGAGGACTTTCTAGTTGAAAGAGAGGCACAGCTGCAGAGTATGTTTCCGACAAGCGATCTTATGCCAGGTACCATTGTTTGAGTACTGTGAAGCACAGATATTTGCATGCACATGCCTGCTTCTATTCGACTTTTATTTGTACTCCTTATGTTCTATCAAATACCCATTTTGAACTTATTTGTACCCAGTTTAGCTTTCTATTTGCACATGCTGAATATCATTAGTATACAGCACGGTTCTGCTAGTTTTAATTTATCTTTTTCTATGCTAAATTGTAGGGGCTAGCCGCTTGATCAGGCATCTTCATGAGAAAGGAATACCGTTTGCCTTAGCAACAGGGTATAGTTCCTTTATTTATGTTTTCATTTTGTACTTATAACCAGTTTTACCAAATGCAGATCTAGACAAGTTTGTTTATAGCATGTTCATTAACTTCAAACCTTTCAACCTTTTTGAGTCGTATATACTGAGAAAATCACAGAGACTGGCACAAGCATCACTTGTTTATAAATATATCTTGCAGTTCTCATAAGCGGCACTTTGAATTGAAAACACAACGCCATGGTGAACTTTTTTCATTGATGCATCATGTTGTCCTTGGCGATGATCCAGAAGTTAAACAAGGGAAGCCCTCACCGGATATATTCCTTGCAGCAGCCAAAAGATTTGAGGTATAACCATCTCAGATGTGTTTCTTTGTTATATTAGTTTTCTGACCCCTGAAATGCTCGACACATAGGCATGGCGTCCCAAAATGACTAGTCACTAATGGGGTTTTCCGTAATCAATTTTATAGCCCATATGAATAAAAGCACAACCAATGTATTAATGTGCACTTGTTTACACAACTTATACACAAACAAAATTAGGATATCAAAATATTCAGCATGATTTGATTGTCACAGCAACAAGATGGTTATGACATTAGGTTATGATAGTTATGGGAATATCTATTCAGCATGGGCTGTGCTATTATTGCTCCTTTACTCGTTAGTATTTCAGTCAATATCAGGAGTGATTATGTAAAAGTGACTGATGACAAGATTCGCGTAAACAGGGTGCCCCAATTGATCCAAAGAAAATTCTGGTGTTTGAAGATGCACCCGCTGGAGTTCTTGCAGCTAAAAATGCTGGGATGTAAGTGCTATAATTTGAATTTTTTTCTTGTGTAAAATTGTGTTACAAACTTTTTAAATAGGTGAATGTGGGGTTTACCATCGACTTTTAGGGTTCCATCCAAAAAAATGCACGTGAGGCACTTTTTTCGGACAATTTTGACATTTTATGAGATAAAACAATATTTTAAATTTTAAAATTTTAAAAGTTCAAATTAGAAAACAAACAAAAAAAAGGGGGAAAAACCACCCCTCCTCCCATGACCATGCAGCTCGCCCCTCCCCCTCTTCCCTCCCCGAAACAAAGAAATAATAGGAAGAACAAAACAATAAACCAAATTCACTGACTAACATAAAATAAATTTGTGCAATGCCCATATGTCCGAAGACTGAAGAGAGATTCTTAGCTGGTACTTGGCAAACTTTCTTAAGTTGGTTCTTTCTGAAATGGGAAACAAAAAGTACAAATCACAAAAATATGGATTAAATAACGAAATTTTCAGGTGGGATTCTCCCAAACTTTAGTACTTTTGTAGTTACAAACAAAATCAAAGAGGGAAATTGTACTGTGTTTAGGATCATGGGGTGGTGGTCGAAATGAGAATGAGATGATGGCCTGGACTGCTGTTTTTTCTGTTGCTAGTGTTGATGTTTCTTGCAATGTGTTTGATCTTTGGATACAATGAGGGATGAGAGAGAACTCAGAGGAGATATCGGATGGTGTAATTTATGGACAGGGAAGGCTGAGATTTGGGGAAGAAAGGCTTCCACAGCTCATGCTATTCCTCTATGAAATTTCTGGATTCAATGGGATCTGGAAGAGGGCTTGTAGATGTTGTTGGCCAGGCTATTGAGTAGTAGTACAAAAGGAAGGAGTTGCAGCATGAGCTGCGGGGAAAATGGGTGACGGAGGAGCTGGGCTCTTTTTCTTTTTTTCTTTTTCCTTTTCAAATCCTAATTTTTTTTTTTTTTGGAATTATTATTTTACCATAAACTGACTAAATTGCCTTTAAAAAGTGACTCACATGCCCAGCACATGACATCTCTTTTGAACGCAAATTGGATGGAGCTTACCAAATCTGACGGTTGACCTCAAATTGGTGATTTAAAAAAGTTAGTAATTCAAATTGGCTGAAAAAGAAAAGTTTTATGCCCCAATTTGATACTTGGGTAAACGGCAGTTTACCTATCATAATTTTGCCAAATTTTGGAAAAATCTCCAAATACAGATGTTGAAGGTTGATTGATAATGTCAGTACAAAAGTTAAAAACAAGTTAAATCAATGATATTTTTGCTATAGACCTGTGTACATTTGCTGGTTTGGTTGCCAGACATCAAAAGGACACCTTTTGGCTAAATGCTTGGTAAACAGTCGGTGACATTCTTATCTGTCTGTAATTATCTAGGCATTAATAATTGAGAAAGGATGTGATACATGTTTATCTTTTATAGAATAGAACATTGAATATATAAAGAATTTTTTAGCGAGACAGTGGGGGATTTGTTTTGAAGTATTGCAAAGTGGACTTGCCTACTTGGGAGAAAACTAAACATTATATGTCATGTTAATTTTGACCTCAATATTAGAATTATTGAATACAATCGTTAAAGAAGGACAATGAAGTTTATAAACTAAATGTGAAATATAGTAGTACATGTCTAGAGTTTAACCTGAAGATCTGATTATGCCACTCTTTCAAACCAAAGGGGGTTTGAGCCTGCATGCTTGTGCCCCAGCCACTGATCATATTGCCATGAAACCAAAGAACTTGAGCCATAGGCAGAATTGGATTGCAGTCTTGTAGGCTTAACCACTAAGGGAAGGGCTAGAAATGTTTCCTAACGTCTTTGAATGAGGCCTTCTTTCCTTTGGCACGGAAATGAGTTTTTGATTCTTATCCGTTTGAATCAGTAATAGATGGGTAATATGCATTCAGAAATGGAAGGACATAATGAATCTGTAGTACTGAAATGAATGCTTTAAAGTAGAGAAGTTTCTGCTTGCAAACAAAATTCAAAATATGCATTTGTTGCTTGTTCCCGATTGAACCGGAAAGACCCCTGCACCAAATAGGTAATTTGCCTTCTCTACTAGTGCCGTACCTTGAGTCACCTCTTCATTAGAATCTAATGATTTTTATGGTTTATTCTTGGTGGCATCCCAACTTAATGACCTCCAATAGAGGTCGTCCGACCTTTATGTTGTTTTGAATATTTGTTCTCCGCTTTTGTGCTGCAACATTGAACTGTCTACGGTATCTGCATGCCAATATTATATTTATAACATCCACAAAACACCGACTTTTTTATTCAATTGAACATTTTGAATTGGGTTGCTAATATTTCAATCACTCTGTACAGGTCGGTTGTCATGGTTCCAGATCCAAGGCTGGACAGCTCTTTTTATGAAATTGCAGACCAAGTTCTGAAATCCCTGTTGGATTTAAACCCAAATGATTGGGGTCTACCTCCATTTGAAAATCCAGCGAGCTAAACTATGCTTTGTGGCACATTTATGCTGAAATAGGGAAACAACAAGCAACTTTTATTGATTAGAATTGAAGGCACACCTTGATGGTTTTTGCCAGAATATCATTCTTACGTTATTCAAAAACTGGTCAGCCACTTCACACAGTGATTATTGAATTTTCTGTTTAAAAATCCTTGCTGTTTCTTTTCAGTAGCTTTACATGTTAGAGCTTTTGACAGATGATACATAAGTACACCTGCATCAACAGCATTTGGTCAGAAATTATTTCGTAGAACGCTTCGCAGCATTTTGGTTAGGAGTTGAATTGCTGAAATAAAATATTGATATTCTGCAAACCTTTTGTACTACTTTAGGTAAGTTGTAAATTAAGGCCAATTCGCTGAAAGGAAATTCAGAGGTTATGAATGCAATTGTCACTTAACAATGTAACTTTGGTAGAGGATTAAGTGGGCTTTTCTCTTATATCATAGAAGTGAATGTTTAGCTTTAGACATATTATGTGTATGGGGTTCTTCTTCAAGTTGTTGCAACAACAAGATCATTAGGTTGAGGCGTGATTGAACATGATAGATGGTCAGGATTGATCAAGAGGATTGTTGAAAATGATAGGCTAAATTTGGGAGTATATTAAGTGGAATATTTCTTTATCTTAAATTTGCTTGATAAAAATAGAACCCCTACGGAAAGAATGTTTGTGTAAACTCCCCTCCCCGAATCGTTTGTACTAAAAAAATAGAACCCTACACATGGACTCCATTGAAGAGGCTAATGTTGCCATTGTGGAAGTTGGTTGAAATAGTTTGCTTTACATGTCAGCCTCCAACAAGCATCATTTTTTCTCTTTTTTTTTTTTAATCCAGAAAAGATTGACAACCATGATTCATGATTTCTATTATTTGGTTTTTCACTGATTTTAGATTAAATTGGTAGTTGAGCATTTAAATTGACAAGATTAAAATTAAGGCTTTTAGGACCTAGGTTGGGCCACACATTTAAATGCCTACATGCATGGTGGTTGCTACCTATGAGTCACTGACCAGTAAGCTGTACAATCCTTAAATGGATTTGATGCTGAATTTCGCTGGTCATGCAAAGCCTTAGAGCACCTCCAGCGCAGGAGCCCTCTGCTAGGGCAACAGGCCCCTCAAGAGACCAATCCACCCTCCAGCACTACCAATTCATTTCGGGCAAGCTCTGGGTCCCACTAGTCCGGGTAAGCCCAAAGGCAAATCCTGTCTGGGCAGTTGCCTTCAGGCTACTGATGTCAGCACATGATTTTTAAATTTTTTTGCTGTAATTTGAAAATCAGCCACTAACGTCAACGCTAACCCACCAGCCCACATAGCCCAACGGTTATAAGCCACATGGAGAAAATCTTGCCCAATCCAACGGCTGTCCAATTTTTAGCTTAAAAAAAATGAAAAAAAAATTGAACATTTGTTTAAAAAAATATCAAAAAATTCTGGAATTTTTTTCTATAAATACCTACCAATATTATTCACTTTTCACACCAAATCTTCATACAAATTCATCTCATTCCAATATTTTTCACTTTCCACACCAAATTTTCTACTACAAAATTTCATTTGTGCAAAAATACAAATGGCCTCTTCCATCGAAGCCGGAGGGTTGTGGACATTCGAAGAGGTCAAAATCTTGGCAACGAGGTAAAAATAAATAAAAATTTGCCGTTTTATTCAATTTAATGTCATTATATATATATATATTTCTTGCATTTCCAATTTCCTTTTTTTATATAAAAAGATTATTCAAGGGAAAACCAAAAAGAGGAAAACAATTACACATGGCTCCTCAAGTGAACAATGCCCACAGTCGATTCCAGTGGTGTGTTCCGTGTCGGAAATAATGGCACTATTACGTCCTCCGAAGGAAAATACTCCTCCACGTCGTGATCTGGTGGAACCGCCTCTGCCAATGATGGAGCTGTCCTTGTATTCCATTGTGTCGGACTATGAGGACCGAGAATATTTCAATTGTATAATGAGTGAGTTGGTATTTCAATTATATGATGAGTGAGATGTGAATTTTATAATAAATATGGATACGTGGCAACCGAAAATTTTATCCGAAAATTTTATTTGAAAATTTTATCCGAAAGGCCCTTGCCTTACCCTTGCCCTTGCCTTAGCCTTTTGGGGTGGACATGCTCTTAATGTCAAAGGTCGTCAGGAAGCACAGGGTTTTGCCTTATTTGGGATCAGATGAGCACCATATTTGTAGACAACATTATGTCTTTGGATTTAGCAAAAATGATATCCAGTGATTAATTTTAGGGTTAACTACATAAACTTTGGAGGTCATTTTAAATTGGATACTCCACAAACTCACAAACTCACGAAAACTCCACCCAAGTACATTCGTTGGTCTTTAACCCCAAAAAAAGTACATCCGTTAGTCAGACTAACGTCCATTAGTATCAATTTGAAATGACTCCTAAAATTTGCAGGGGTTTTAAGTAGTTAACCCTTAATTTCATCTATCTCATTCTCTCAAACAATTGAATCATCATAAAATTTGATTTTCTTCAATATGGTAGTATTTTTCTTCTCAATTTTGAAAAATGTCTCAAGTTTGAATCCTCCCTTTAATTTATAAAATAAAATAAAAATAAAAAAATAACACAAAACAAAATAAGCAAGTGAATCAATCTCTCTAGTTTAGTTAGCCAAGTCATGCTCTGAGTTAGGACTAGCAATAGATCATGTCGTGTTAGGATCATAAACGTGTCAAAAATGCTCAACTAAAACCTCACCCATTTAATAAACGTGTCATGTCTAGTTCGAGTCATGTTAAACAGGTTTTTAAACATATCAGCTGGTTAGTATGTAACATGATTAACAAATTATTAGGATTGGTATATTTGATTTCTTATCATAATTTAACAAAAAAAGAATTCTTATCATAATCAAATAATAATTTTTTTTTTCTAAAACCTTGCAAGAAATTGACTTGAATTGATGACATGCATCTAGTTTATATTCTCCCAGATGTGTGCATCATCATGGCCCATACAACTTACAAGAATCACTTGGATAATTGACTATTGGGAATAAGTAAAAATAAATAAAAAGAAGGAATTTTAAAAATAAAAATAAACAACAAAGACCCACATCTCAAATTCACAAGGTCATAAAAATAAAAATAAAAACAAGTAAAAAACTTGAATTTGGATAATTTAATCAAGTAATTGCACTTTGCAATTTTTTAAATTTATATATAAAAAATAGTGGTTATATTTTGCCTCTCCGCATTTATGATGATTGAGGAAGAGAAATTTTAAAAAAAAATGAAGAAATGAAGAAAATGAAGAAGAACTAAATAAATGAGTTATGTGTATTTCATAGGTTGACTTGACCCGTTTAATAAACGGGTTATATATGTATTTTAGCATATTGACTTGAAATTCAGCCGTTTATTAAACGGGTCATGGCTGATTGACTCAAAAATGACCCAAAATTTTAATTATGTGGATTAAATCACTAATTTTCTGTGTGAGTTTCGAATCATGTATCGGGTCAATATCAGAAATTGCCACCACTACTTTGAGTGTTAATGCATGTGAATGATTTTAAATACAGAATATGAAACCACCAGCCCTTTTGGTTTGTTTTTCTTATTACAACACCCCTATTTGATACAAACTTTTCATCCTTCGCATTTTCAATTGTTTAATTTTGTTCCCAACCAAAGACACCATTGATGTCGATGATGCCACTTGTTGGATCTGATTGAGAATTTAAGATCATTTATAGAATGAAGTGCTAATTGTACTGTATAATGGTATTAAGGACCAGACAACCGACAAATTTAAATAGAGTACAATGTGGTAAGGCTACTTCTACCCACTTTACTGTTTGCCTACAATTGATGTTACTTTATTTAATTAGCGAGCTTCAATCTAGCTAGATACTAATTACAACATGAATTTTTCTATGTGTATTGGGGCCACCAAAAAAGAAATGTCCAATCTAAGGCATAAGCAAACCCTACACCCTAACTGGCCTTCAACCTGCCCCTGTGGTTAAGTGCGCTTGCACTAACTCCTAGTGGTCTTGGATTCGAAGGTTGGTACCACATTCTCTACGAAGCCCAAAAAAACCCGTACACCCTAAAGCTCCATTTCGTTTGTGAAAAAGATTTGATGAGAAAAAATTTCTCATGTCTTTCTCAAAGAATGAGTAATAGAATATTTTTTTCCCATGTTTGGTAATGCTGGGAAAGTAATTTGAAGGGATTTTAAGTAGTTAATCATTAATTTAATCTATCTCATTCTCTCAAACAATTGAATCATCATAAAATTTGATTTTCTTCAATATGGTAGTATTTTTCTTCTCAATTTTGAAAGATGTCTCAAGTTTGAACCCTCCCTTTAATTTACAAATAATAATAATAATAATAATACAAAACAATAAACAAGTGAACCAATCTCTCTAGTTTAGTCAGCCAAGTCACGCTCTGAGTTAGGACTGGCAATGAATCGTGTCGTGTCAAAAATGCTCAACTCAATCCCGACCAATTTAATAAACGTGTCGTGTCTAGTTCGAGTCATGTTAAACAGGTTTTTAAACATGTTAGCTGGTTAATAACATGTTTAACAAATTATTAGGATTGCTATATTTGATTTCTTATCATAATTTAACAAAAAAAGAATTCTTATCATAATCAAATAATAATTTTTTTTTCTAAACCCTTGCAATAAATTGACTTGAATTGATGACATACATCTAGTTTATATTCTCCCAGATGTGTGCATGGCCCATACGACTTACAAGATGTTAGAGTTTGTATAGGAAAAGACACTTGCATTTAATCCCACATTGGAAGAGAGTAGTTTCCTTCCATAGTTTATAAACACCAACACTTTAGAAATACTAAATAGAATATGGGCCTAGTGGAGGCAAATTTGGGCCTCAACATGGTTTGAGCTTGGATTATATATATACACAAATATATATATATAATTAATTGTCAAAAGATGGGCCTTGGGGCTCTGTTGATTTAATTAATAATTTATTTTTATTAATTGAAAATTCGTTTTTTTTCAGATAAAACCAAAATCTGAAATTCGAATCAATTAAACTGTTAACATAATTGTTGGATGAAGAGGTGTCAGACCTCTATATATTGACAATACGATCAAACCAGAATAACACCTTTGAACTGCATTATCATTCTCACATTTTAACACTTCCTGAGAGAATTCATACCACTGTTCGCTAGAAATCAAAGCCACTGTGCTTAGGCTTAGATTTAAGATAGTTTAATCCTGGTGGACAGACTCCTATCTAACTACAAGCACAAGGATAGAGGAGAAATACTGTTTAAAGGACACTGCAAATCTGCAGGACTCTATCTACAATTCAAGTCAGTATTCTACAATCTATATTACTGTTGTATTGATTCAATTATATTTATATAAAATATATTCATTGGTTTTTATTATTCTGTTATTTTGGTTTTATACTGATTGTTCTACAACACAAGAATCACTTGGTTAATTGAGTATTGAGAATAAGTAAAAACAAATAAAAAGAAGGAATTTTAATTTTAATTTTTTTAAAAAACAACAACAACAACAAAGGCGCACGTCTCAAATTCACAAGGTCATAAAAAAAAACAGTCAAAAACTTGAATTTGGATAATTTAATCAAGTAATTGCACTTTACAATTTTTATAATTTTTATATAAAAAATAATAATGATTATATTTTGCCTCTCTGTGTACTATGATTGAGGAAGATAAATTAAAAAAATGAAGAAAATGAAGAAGAACTAAATAAATGAGTTATGTGTATTTCACAGGTTGACATGACCCGTTTAATAAACGGGTTATATATGTATTTTAGTGGGTTGACCTGAAATTCAGCCGTTTATTAAACGAGTCATGGCTGGTTGACCCAAAAATAACCTAAAAATTTAATCATACGGATTAAATCACTAATTTTTTGTGTGAATTTTGAATCGGGTATTGGGTCAGTATCGAAAATTGCCATCACTACTTTGAGTGTTAATGCATGTGAATGAATTTAAATACAGAATATGAAACCACCAGCCCTTTTGGTTTGTTTTTCTTATTACAACACAATGCCCCTATTTGATACAAATTTTTCATCCTTCGCATTTTCAATTGTTTAATTTTGTTCCCCACCAAAGACACCATTGATGTCGATGATGCCACTTGTTGGATTTGATTGAGAATTTAAGATCATTTATAGAATGAAGAGCTAATTATACTGTATAATGGTGTTAAGGACCAGACAACTGACAAATTTAAATAGAGTACAATGTGGAAAGGCTACTTCTACCGACTTTACTGTTTGTCTACAATTTATGTTACGTTATTTAATTAGCGAGGTTCAATTTAGCTAGATACTGATTACAACATGAATTTTTCTGTGTGTTGGGGCCACCCAAAAGGAAATGTCCAATCTAAGGCATAATCAAACCCTACACCTAAAGCTTCGTCTGGTTCGCGAAAAAGATTTCTCATGTCTTTCCTAAAAAATAAGAAATGAAAGATTTTTTTCCCTAAGTTTGGTAATGCTGGAAAAGTAATCAAGAAATACCATTTTATTTCCTTTCACTTGTTTAGTTTGCATAGGAATGTAAAACAAAGTTTGTTTAATTTTTCAATTATATCGATCAATATAATCCACCAATTAACTACATATTTTAAATTTTTTTTATATCGAATTGAGGGTTTAAGGGGATTCAAATTTGAGACATCTTCAAACAAAAAGCTAGACACCCATTGAGAGCTTGCTTGTTAAGTGTCTTATAACTATATTACCTTTTTTTATTATTATTATTATACAATGACTATATTAAGCATAAATATCGTACTGTAAGCTTAAAGTTTTTCCGGTCTTCACAGAATCAGTAACAAATAAAAACTAATTAACGACGTAATTTATTTCATTATTGTTTAATTTAGATTTAAAGACAAATTAAGGATAAAGGCTATGCAAGTTTTATACAGCTAGCTTCTTATGAACGTACATATCCAGAAGGTATATATGTTTCTGAAGAAATTGATCTTCAATTATATATCTACCACAAAGAAAATTTTATTTAACCTCACAAACAAATTACATTATTACATTTTGAAAACCCTAGATGCCTCCAATGCCATTGAGATCTGAGCATGGATGGCACTAAATAACCACACAAGGGCTTGCTATTTAATAAGGGGACTTGTTATTCACTAACCCAAAACAAGGTAAAGAAGCGGATGGGAGAGAAGGGAAAGCATAGGCGCTTCTTCTTCCTCCTTGGTCTTTTCCTTTGGGGCTCAGAGAAAGAACATTTTTCTTTGTGGCTAGGGTTTTTGCAAAAGAGATTACTTAGGGCCGTTTGATAACCATATTTCAATTTTAGTTTTTAGCTTTTATTTTTCATTTTTTGTACTAGAGTATAAAGGAAAAAGAGGGAGAATGCAAATGAGAATGAGAGTGGAGATGGGATTGAGAGGGGAGATGAGAGGAGACAATGGGAAGGAGTAACAAAAGTGAAAACAAAAACTAAAGACTGAAATCTATTCGAATTATTTTCACTTTCAAGATTTTGTTTTCACTTTTGTTACTCATCTCTCTCAATCTCATCCTCACTCCCATTCTCACTCTCATTTTCCTCTATACTCTAACAACAACAAAAATGAAAAATGAAAAATGAAAAATGAAAACTAAAATTGAAATGGTTATGAAACAGGCCCTAGGGGTTCTTTGATAACCATTTCATTTTCAGTTTCACTTTTCATTTTCACTTTTTTTTTAAAACTGAAAAACTAAAAACATATTTGGTAACATATTTTGTTTGAAGTTTTCAAAAAAGTGAAATCTACTTTTCAACATCACTCTTAATTTTTTTAAACAACTTGAAAGTCTTTTCAGTTTTTATTTTCATTATTTTGCAATCCTTTATGATTCACTAATTTTACATCACTACACATGCACTACACTGAAGTTATCGAAACTCGGTATTTGGGACCTTACAACTTTAGTTTTCATTTTTTTTTGAAAACTAAAATTGGTTACCAAACAAGTTTTCTGTTTTCAATTTCTTGAAAATGAAAACTAAAAACTAAAAACTGAAATGGTTATCAAACGAGCACGGGCCCTTAATTAATATCCCATTGAGGAACATGCTTGTGTATTATGATCTCTAACTAGTTTGCCAATTTTGTGCCATGCTGGTAATGTACCTAGAATAGATCGAACCTAGCTTCAAAAAGGAGAAAGTAGTTTCTCCTTGAAGCTAGCTTTCTATCAAACTAGCTATGTCGGTGTGTTCCTTCGTGCTGGGGAAATTAAAGTGAACACAAAACACATAGCCGGATGGAACAAGGAAGAAAATTCAAGGATGTGAGACAATCTATATGAGAAAAAGGTTTTTTATTCATAAAATTATAAGGAAATAAGTGAGCATGCTTTACATTTCATTGGGAAAAGTACATATGATTCCAAGAAGTAGCTGGCTATATATGACATTAAAATCCATGTTTCCAAGAGACACAAGTTTCTCGTTATGACTTGTATATATAACTTCCTTGACTTTCTTGCCAACGCCGTCTGCAAAATGCCAAATTCCAGCATACGCTAGCTATGCACCCCTTCTTCCCCTCCTTGAATTTCCCTTGGCTGGTAGTATCCGAATTCTCTTGGCAACGCGTACAAAATCCCTATAACAACCACACGCACACATGAATAGATCATCAGAGAGAATCAAATTAAGAGCAACACAAATAGGATGTTAATAATCGGAATCATCAATTAAAGTAAATTATTGTCGAAATGTGTGATTCAAATTCACAGTCTAACTACATAATATGTTAGATAGAAGAAAATTACTCTCGTATCATGACTTTAAAACTTTGTATCATTTATGAATTTGTCAAATTAAAGGCAAAAGAAAGAGAGAGTATTTAGAACTCACTTCCAATTAAGGTCACCGGCAAGAAGAAGATCATTTTCCATGTCTTCATAAGCAATCACATGACCAGGAACAGCATTTGAAAGATCAAGGTCCTTGTCATTAACATCCCCCACATCGCTACCATCCACGAACATTTGGCGTAGGGCCTTCGCAAGACTTTGGTAACTTGCATGCTTCTGGAGACTAATGCGCTGGCAGATAGAACGGCCTTCAAGAACGACGGTGACCGGAGGGACCATCGTGGAAACCAGATCATCATCAAGAAGTGCCGGGAAGCTGTGGAGACTAGCACCGTTAGGGTTTCTGATCAAATGAGAAGAAGGTGGAGTAATTGCACCACCACCACCACCAAGTTGCTGCCTCCTCTCCTGCCACCTCCTTTTCAGGGAGTCTTGTCTCTGCGGTTCAAAAGCATTCATGGTTTTAGTCGATCTCTTCACACTGTAATGATTTTATGTTTTGTGTCTCTAATATACTTTGATACTTTTGAGAGAGAGAGAGAGAGAGAGAGAGCTAGCTTTGGAAGTGAAAAGGGTTTGGTCTTTTTGGTGGGATTTATTTTGTTAGGGAGAGAAAGGAATTCATTGAGGAAACTGATGAGAAGGGGCTTGGTGTTTGGTGGGTTTTGAAAAGAGGATGGTGTAAAACTTGGAGTGTGGGGTGTTAAATAGAAGAGTTAGGGGAGAGAGAGAGAGAGAGAGAGAGAGAGAGAGAGAGGAAAGAAGCACAAATGTCGGGAGTGATCAATTCTGTTAGGTGTCTGGAACCGGGTTCAACTTGGAGAGTGCTTTCCATTGTTTTCTGGAAGCTATTTAATGGAGAAACTTTTGAGTGTTACTGTCATATGTAAATTCACAGGTTAAAAAATAGATGAATGACAAGGAAATACATGTATTAACATGTGAATGAAGTAATAACACCATATAACGGTGTGAGTGTCACACTAAAATAGTATCTCATTTAAGAGGACGTGGCGAGTACTTCATCAATAAAATTGATGTACATATATGTGTACTATATACTTACTATTACTAACCATATTATTGAATATCAAATAGTTGGAGAAATTAGATTTTAGGTGGACTTGCCTATGCAATTAGCTAGGCGAGATCTATCTTTCAAGGCAGGTCCTATCTTTATTGTTGGTCCTTATGAAACCAAACTTTATAGTTCAAAATTAATCATTATCCATGATTGAGTATAAAAGTCTTAATTCCAACAATAATCAAAATAAAAAAAAGTTCCGGTTATCTAGCATTGTCTAAAATTGAATAAAAACGACAAGTGGTTAATGGGTGTGACATGCTAATATAGTGTCATTCGCGTACATGTGTATATTCATTAATATTATTACATATAAAGGTATAAATTCAATATTTAGTTTTCACTAAGTGTTATAATTTATGTGAAATAGTAACACACATTGAGATGTCACGGTCACACTCCATAACTCTTTCCATGTTCAACCACACCGTTTTGTTTTTCTACACAAGCTACCATTAATTAAGTAATAATCAATACATATTATACGTTGAACTACTCGTAAATATATGAGCTAGAAACTCCCCCCCTTTTATGTTTATCCACTTCACTTGGCACTTGCCATGAGCTCTCTCTTTGATCTGATTTATAGGGAAGAGGGCAAAACCTGTTTTTTTATTAAGTAACCAAGAAAAATACAGAATTATGAAATCCAGCACAAGTGGCTACGAAAACAAACGTAGGGTGAGAAAGTGTGAGGGATGTTTGCTTGTGAAAGCAAAGGAGGGGGGTGAGTGCGTATGTCTCCATTCTTGCACTTTTTTTTAATATATAATTTCTGTTTTTTGCATTTATATATGTGCATGGTAGGTGCTGTCATGAATTTTATTTATTTATTTATTTATAAAATAATAATTGTATTGGGATGGTGATAAAAATGCGTGAAGAAAAAGCAAGCTGAAGCTGTAAAAAGACAGTAAATATATAATTAAATTACAAAATAAAAGAATGCAAAAATAAACAATGGATCTTGTAAATTGAAATGCATGGGCTGTGGTGACGACCGCGCTACGGTCGCCGAACGGCTCGCTACTTTTGACTCTCGGATGGTCGGAAGCCACGCATCAAATGGAAGTGATGTTTCTATCAAAAGACCATTATGTCCCTCATTAACTAATTTTTAAGGGTTTTTAACCGTAGAGGTGGTGTGAAATTAGAATAATACTAGTCTTACCACATTTTTGTACTACAATTTCATACCACATGATGTGGCAACTGATGTGTACATATCACATCATGTAAAATACTAGTTTCTGTTTTTCTAATTTTATTTATTAAAATATACTTCATTCTTTTAATTGATGTGACATATGATATGGACATATCACATCATGTGGTATAAAAATGTGGGATAAAATGTGGTAAGTGTAGCATTACTCGCGAAATTATTGTAAGCGTACAACCCGCACAAATAATATAAAGATAAGTAAAGTGTCGTTCCCACGAAAATTGTAATTTCTTTTTAAGTACCAATTATGATTAATTCAGAAGTTTATTATTTTTTTATTTATAGAAAAGATGGTATTTCATTAAACCGAAAGGAACATTACATGATAAGAACTAGCATGTTAACGGTTGCCTCATTAAAACCTTCATAGAGAAATAAAATTCCGGGGTAGGAAAGAATACCACCCATGCTATTGACTAAACAAAAAAGTCAAACAACTTATACGGAACAAACCAACCTAAACTCCAACCACAAAACCCTTAAAACAACATCCCATCATAAGTTTATTTAAACAATGGATTAAGGAGAGTTATTGATTTATTAAACTAAATTAAAATAAATATGAAAAATAGCAATTTAATTCACAGTGAAAAATCAAGTTGATAAGACACTAGAGCACCATATTTCACCATAACCAATTCTACTTAATTCTTGTAGCCAAATAACCCTAATTACTACCCATGTTGACAGTTGGTTTCTCCTAATTCATTCAATATCCCCTCTCAGGCTCAATAAAAAATATTCTCAATTAACAATTCATTCTCTCTCGAGCAACGAATTTAGAAAATTAAGAACCCATTGAGTTCTATGAGAACCTAAAAGAAAACTGCATGTGTCATGTTAGTCCCTCTTGGGCATTCGTTCAAGACATAATATTTGTTATGAGAAGCAAACACCAAGCATCTTCTCTCGGTCTCCGTTTGGATCATCAATTAAATATTAGCTAGATATTTAAAGCATTAAGAACAGTAACAAATACTCAACATGGAATAGTAATAAGAAATTAATATAACTATAAAAATTAAGTATTCATGGTTAAGCTACATTGTAGCCCTAGTAAGGAAAATTAGTTCATGAAAAAAGAAAAGATAAACAAGGAAATTATTGTCATAACACTGATTTGGCTCATGGATTTGATCTCTTGATTCTCCACAACAACACCTTCGTAACCTCCAAAAGCACCGCAGCAACAAATTCTTGGCACTCTCTTTGATATTTTTGTCAGTGTCTTGAAATATGGTGAAAAAGTATATGGTATCAAGATGGTTTGGCTCTTAGGTTAAAGCTTTGTATTTATAGGCCAAGGGAATCCTCCATAAATAAGGGAAATATATTTATAGAGAATAATTGGGAAATAGAGGGACAATAGGAAATGAATGGAAATAATAGGAATAATGGGAAAGTCCCAATTGGAAAAGGCGAAAATGAGCGGCTAAGACTCTTTTAATTCTTTTACAAGTTTAAGGTTGTTCTTCTTTTATCGACTGAGAGAAAAAGTGACGCGGCAAAGAAAGCCTAGCCATGGTATTTAATGAAGAATAAGGGGAGGGGGAACCCCAAAACACCAAAACAACAACTAACTAGTACTAATCAGGCGAGCCTTAACAGCTCCCAAAGAATCATTAAGCAATAAACAACCAAGCCAGGCAGGACTCTCCTCAAAATAGTAACAGCCCAGGTCCAGATTGTGACTCCAAGTAGCCAAACCCCCAGCTACATCATTCCTCTCTCTATAGATATGTTGAAGCTTGATCCTTTGAAACAGATTCATAAGCCTTTTACAAATGCTGACCAACCCAGCATTAAGATGACAAGCATTCAAAACCTTACTCTGAATAAGAAGCACAACAGTATCAAAATCCATCTCAATAACAATATCATCTACTTTTTTCTCAACAACCAAATTCAACCCAAAAAAACAGACCCTACAACTCAGCTTCAAGTACTTCTCCCTGGCCTAAATTGACAGCAAAGCCACCAATCCATTGACCCAAATGACCTCTTAGGACCCCTTCAGCACCAATGGCACCAGTACTAACCCTGCGAGACCCATCTATATTTAACTTGACCACACCAGTTTCAGGAGGGACCCAAGCCAACAACACTTGCACCTTATTAGTTCCACTATTAATACCAACAATGGCCTGAAACCAATCCTTTGCAGCAGTAAAAATCAAATCTATGGGGTTAAAAGGCAAATCAGTTTCATCTTTAAAAATAAAGTCATTTCTCCATTTCCAAATATACCAGCATATAAAAACAAACATCATTCTCCATGGAATCTGAGCAAAGTGAGCCTTAGAACACAAATTGCTTAACAACCAAGGATGAAAATCAGTTTGGAAAAAAGGCAAAGCTTGCGTAGAATTCATAAAGAGATCCCAGACCTTTCTAGCTCTAGAACAGTCTCTTAAGATATGCAAAGTAGATTCAATAGGCCACTTACAGTAATCGCAAGCACAATTCCCATTAAGATGGTTTCGAACTCGCCACTCATCGGAGAGAATTTTCTCCTGAAAAACCAACCAAAAGAAAATTTGGAGTTTATGAGGGATTCGAAGCTTCCATAGAACTCTCCACCAAGGATTTAGCCAATCTGCCCCCTGAAAAAGCAAGTTGTAAGCAGACTTGACAGAGAATAACCCATTAGAAGTAGGTTTCCAGATCTGACAATCCTCCAAAATGCCCTGAAAATCAACTGAACAACCAGTAACTTTTTGGACCCATTCCTCTGGAAGAACACTCCTAAACTTCTCCACATCGTACCAACCATTCACAAAAAAATCAGAAGCAAGGGAATTCAAATTGAGATCATGAGCAAGATCCATTGTCTACATCAGAGGAACATCACATATCCATTTATCTCTCCAAAACTTAACCTTATCGCCTTTCCCGAGCCTCCAAATTAACCCTTTGTCCAGCAGCAGAGCACCAAACATAATTCCCCTTTCAGGTAGGAGAACAATTTTGTTTTGGGACCATATTAGGCTCACAAAAGGAATTGTTCTTAATATATTTCTTTTCAAAAATTTGGGCCCACAACCCCTCATCCTTCCTCAATAATCTCCAGCCAACTTTAGCTACGAGAGCTTGATTCATATCATGAGTTTTCTTCAAACCCAAACCTCCCTTACTTTTAAGTTTACACACAAGATCCCATTGACACAAGTGAATCTTATGCTTCTTCTCACTGCCTCCCCAAAAGAAATTGCAATTCACTTTATCCAAATCCTCACAAATGCTCATAGGAAGTTTAGATGTTTGCATAGCATACACTGGTATAGCTAAAGTGACAGCTTGAATAAGAGTTGCCCTTCCAACAGCAGAGAGAATCTTACTTTTCCAATAAACCAACCTAGCATGCACTTTGTCCACAAGATTGCTATAAGTGACCTTAGTCACCCTAGAGTGTAATAGAGGCATCCCTAAGTATTTGCCTAGGTTAGTAGTGAGAGGTGAACCACATATACAACTAATATTAGCAGCCACCTCTTTGCTAATATTAGGGGAGCAGTATATAGCAGACTTTTCAAAGTTGACAATCTGACCAAATGCTTTACAAAAAAGGTCTAAGCACTACTTCATTATTCTTGCTTGGTGAGAACTAGCTTCAACAAAAAGAATCAAATCATCGGCAAAAAATAAATGGGAAACAGCAGGCCTAGCTTGAGAAGCTTTCACAGGTTTCCATATATGCTTCCCCACAGCCTCCATAATGAGGTGAGAAAGCTTTTCAATGCAGAGTACAAAAAGATAAGGTGAGAGTGGATCACCCTGTCTAATACCATTGCTAGGAGTAAAAGTCGAGGTGAGCTCCCCATTAACACAAACTTGATAGGTGACAAAAGAAATACACTCCATGATCAACTGAATCAAGCTAGCAAGCAGACCTACTTCATGCAGAACAACCTCGATAAAGTTCCAACTTAACCGATCATAGGCTTTAGATAAATCAATCTTCCAAGCCATAAACCCTTTTTTCCCCTTAGTACTCTGAAATTTAAACATAATTTCTTGAGCAATTAGAATATTATCTGTAATATGCCTACCAAGAACAAAACTCACCTGATGAGGACTAATTAGCTTAGGCAAAATAGGCCTCAACCTAGCAACAATCACTTTAGAAATAACTTTATAAAGAGTGCAACATAGGCTAAATGGGCGAAAATGCATCATAGAAACAGGGTTAGGTAATTTAGGAACTAAAGTTATCAAAGTAGCATTCAAACCTTTGATAATGTGACGCTCCCTGAAAGCTTGAACAACCAGATTGTAAATATCATTACCACACATACTACACTGATTTTGGTAGAAACATGCAAGAAACCCATCCACTCCAGGGGCTTTGAGACCACCTATATTGAAGAGACTTTTCTTGACTTCACAGATATTAACACGGGCCACCAAACCATTCAAATCAACATCATTGATACTGGGAAACAGATTAGGCATGGAAAGACCACTGTGATCCCTAGGAGTCATAGCGAAGAGGCCAAGAAAATAATTCACACCAAGCTCTTTTAAACCCTCAGCCTCCTCTACCCACATATCATTGTCATTTTTCAGCTTTTCAATTCTATTTCTTCTTCTTCTAACAATGGTGGTTAGGTGAAAGAACTTAGTATTACAATCACCTTCTTGAAGCCATTTTACCCTTGACTTCTGTTGCCAAAATAAGGCATCTTGCTCCAAAACATCATTATACTCTGCAACAAGAGATTCCTCCAACTGACTGAGAGACCTATTAGGCTTGTGATACAACACCCTCTAAATACCATTAAGCCAAGGTAGAAGCTTCGCTTTTCTTTGCTTTAAATGACCAAAAATAGTCAAATTCCACTACTTAAGAGGTTCCACCAACCCCAATGATTTATGCAAAGCCGACCTAACCCCTTGTTCCCACTTTGGAATCACAAAATTTTGAAATGGCTCATGCTTCAACCACATGGCCTCAAATCTAAAAGGTCTACTGTTAGGACTTAAAACCATTCGAGATTTGAAACAATTTTTAATGGGGCAATGATCAAACTTGGTTCTTGGAAGATGTTGAACAAAGGCATCATCAAAAGATTGCCTCCATTGAGTATCACACACAACTTTGTTCAGTCTTTCAAAGATTCTTTTATTACTCCAAGTAAATTTAGGCCCTGAATAGTCTAAATCAACCATACTATGGTCATCAAACCACTTCTTAAAACCCTTAAGTTTGCATAAATGAGATCCTCCAACCTTATTATTTATATTGAGCATTTCATTAAAATCATTAGCAGGAGCCAAGGCATCTTATGACAACTAGCCATAAAATCCAAGTATTCCCACAACTTCTCTCTTTTCGCATAACAAGGGCAAGCATAAACACCAGAAAACAACCAAGGTTGTTGACCATGCCAGGAAACACAAGCATAAATAGTTTGATCAGAAGTACTAATAATCTCCACCCTGATTCTATTTTCGTTCCAAAGAAGCCACAAACCACCAGAAAAACCAATAGGATCCACCACCTCAAAACCAGAAAACCCTAAGGATTTGATTACTTTAAGAGCCTTGCTCCCACCAATCCTAGGCTCACAAACAAAAAGAAGATCCATATGATGCATGTGAATTAACTCATCATATTAAATTTGAACTTTGTGCAGGCTGCACCACGAACATTCCAACACAAAATATCCATAAAATAAGATAAAAGAGATGGATCACCCAGGGGCTTACCCCACAGATCAAGAGCCAACGGTCATAACTTCAACTGACTTAGAGGTATGATTAGCATATGTCTCACCCTTGTGTGAACTTGACCTTCAGAAAGGTCCATCCCTTCCACAGGATAGCACCCATATGTCATAGCAGAGGCCAGAGAGACATTATCCACATCAGGCTCCTTATCATCTACTTGCTTATCATTCTCATTTGCAATATTTGGTGGTTGATGATCAAATATATACACACCTTTATCCTTGGGCAAAATTTGACCCCCTACCCAATCATCCGGTTGGTCATTCATAAATCCCTCATGAGAGTCCCTATTTTCACTAAACACCTCTTTACCTTTATTCAAAATCCAAACCAAATTATCACCTTTATCACCCATCATGCTTGGATTAACAGCTGCCCCTTTAGGGCTCGAAGCTATCCTCTTATTTGAGATATCTTGTAAAACAGTTCTAGCCCAAACTTTAGGATTCTTCGATTTAGTCCACACCTTCCCACTTAGTCCAGAATTGGCATAAGCACCAACCTGAGCTAGAGGCAAATAAACACCACCACCACCTTCCACAACGTCATGCCCAAAATCATCTCCAACCTTCATATTCAACATTATACCAAGTTTGATTATTCTAGACAAAGGCATCCAAAGACTTAGTCAAATCAAGCTCAACACACAACCTGGCAAATTTACCCCTATTTTGACTAATAGTGAAAGCATCAATCTTAAGAAGCTTACCCAGCAGATTTCCAATTCTTTTAAGAGCCTAGACATCAAAACACCCCAGTTGGATGGTAGAAACTCGAATCCACACCGTCATTCGGGTTATATGAGCTGTTGCAGGGCAAAAACCAGGTTGCCATTTCTAAAGAGTCAAGTACTATCCATCAATAATCCAAGGGCCCCCAGTAAGCACAAAGTTCATATAATCTTCCATATCAAATTTGACCACAAAATAGTCATTCACCAAATCAATTAATTTCCAATCATCCTTAAGACTCCACTTTTGTTGCAATCGATCACGTAGATAATTGTAGGTATGAGATCTACCCAAAAGTTTGATGATTATAGCGTTCTTCCATGGTTGGCAAAGCCTATTGATCGCACGATCAGAGAATTGGATGCTTGGTCCTCGATCCCCACGTGAAGTCACCACATCTTCATTATCAGTAAGCTCGTCATAATCTACATCCAAGGAGTCAACAGCAACACCCACATTCTTGGCCAAATTTACTTGATTCATGAGCTTATCACGAAAGCTTCCAGATCCCACAAACAGGGGCACATGTGTAAGCGGGAGAATTTCAGACGAAGAATCAACCATCGGAACAGGCTTGACTTCGCATACTGAACTAAGTTCCTCCTATGATCGTATCCACTTAGAAAAGCGAGGAAGTTCCATAAATATCCCAGGTTGTCCTTCAGCCATGGCTCAGATGAGCATAAAGAGCAGACAAAATGGCTGAGGAACCACCAATTATGATAGCTCTCAGCCAATGAAACCAACGAAGTAGGGGATCTGTGAAAATTTTGGTGCGCACATGAGGCACGTTCAAGAAGTCATGTTGTATTATATTATGATTAGCCATGGTAATATTGAATCTCAACATGATTAATAAAGCCCAGCTCATGCTTCAACAAATGCCAACACTTCATTCGGCGACAACTCCTCAACAAGCGCGAAATGGGTCTTCGCACGATTTCGGCTCTAGAATAATTGTAAATTTCTCTAACTCTATATTTTTTGCATGGTCACTGAGACCAGTTGTGGGTATAAATTGACACTTGAATAGATGCACTTTAGGTGTTCGATGAAATGATACAGTGAGTTCTTGAGATTTCGTTAAGTTGATAATTCCACCCATTTTGATCCCTTAAGCTTCCAAAATCATAATTTTAGCTTCAAACCCTTGCTATAAATAATTACCTACAAAATCCTCATTAAGCACATTAAACTAACCAATTTCCCACGAAAACAATGCAAATAGAGATAGATTATATATGCAAAATATGAATATATCAAGAGGTCCTAAAGTTTAACATGAGTTTCAATTGAGTCCCGGAACTTTTTTTTAGACAAATAGGTCCATCCAACTCTCTCATCTATTCCAATTAAGTCATTATATTACCTTCTATCAATATGGATGTCAATTTGAGGGTCAAAAAATCGTCCATATGAACTAAAATATTAATACAGTAGAATAATATAAAATGAAAAATTGAAAAAAAATGAACCCTACTTCCTCTCACAGCCGTCCAAAGCCAACCCCAGTTCCAATATGTTATATGGAAGAAACATGTGCATTTAGCTATTTCAGATTTCTCCCTCACCTCATACGAGAAGCAGTCCATTCCAGATTCCTTAGTACCATGTATCCGTCAGTATCCCTTGCCTTCATCGCTGGCACTTGACCTCCTTCCGTAACTCGGATTCCCAAAATCATCCCATGTGTCAACACCTACTTTGCAACGCCCAGCCCTACCATATAAAGTAAGGCACCTCAAAGATATTCCCCTCGCATCATCCTCCTTTTCTCTTTTAGGTCTATGATTCTTCCTCCCCAAATTATGGCTAACACTTCTCATCAAACACTTTGATGCACGCAAAGCTTCAAAACCTTGGCAAACAAATTCTTCACCAGAGAGTTTCTCTGAAAAGCCCTTGTGGTGGTGAGGGGTGGCTATGTGTTGATGGGTTGAGAAAAGCCTTGTGATGGTGGTAATGGCTATGATTGTGAGGAGTTGATGAGGTAGAAGATGAAGAAGGGGTTGAGGAACTTGAAATGACATTTTTAGCCCTCATTTTGAAGGCCAAATTGGCATACCATCACGGTAGGACCCAATTGGAATACTTGTGAAGTTCACAGATGTAATTGCCTAAAAAAAAAAAAAAAAAAAAGTTGCAGGACTCAATTGAAACTTGAGGTAAAGTTTAGGGACATCTACAATTAAAAACCCCATTTTTAAATATTAGGTATAGCCATAATTACGTTTAAAGGCTTAAATGCTAAAATGGTCCCTATGTTTTACTCATTTGGCCAATTTAATTCCCGTGTTTTTAATTTGGCCAATTGAGTCCCTATATTTTATTATGTTAGCCATTCTTGTCAATTCCATTAAATTAACTTAAAAATTCATTAAAGCTTTAAAAATTAATAAAAATTAAAAGTTCAGTTTACAAATAAATAAATAAAATATGAACACAAATAACAAAATTATATAAAATTATATATAAAAAATAAAAAATAAAAACTCAACAACCTCTATGTACTTCTCTCATGCCGCCTCCACTGAGAACTAAATCAAGACTAGGCCTCATTCTGGTTTGTTGCCATACTCACAACAATGAGCATCATTCTCCTCTCGCAAGTACAAATACATCCTCAAGAAAAAGCAAGGAAAGCTTAATAAAGTTCAGTCCAATGGTTGGCTTGATGCCATGAAATCCTTTTCACCTCCCTGGAAGAAGCTCAATAAGGATTTCAATGTTGAGGTTGCCTGAGATTATGTGATAATGCTTACTGCTAAAAATTAAATTTTTTTTTTTTTAAAAAAGGACCGCAATATGTATTTAAAGAGTATAGCCGATTTATTTTTTAAAAAAATTAATTATAAATAAAATAAAATAAAATAAAAAGGACCACAACTTATTAAAAAATACAAAAAAAGGACCCCAATATAACCGAGCGGCTAAATGCTTTAAATTATATTTAAACAGTATAGCCAAGTGGCTATACTGTTTTAAAAAAATAAAACAATAAAGGACTCGCCTCATGCCTGGGCGGCCATTTTTTTTAAAATATTATAGTTGTGCGGCTATATACTAATTTAAAATTATTATTTAAAAAAGTATAGCAGCAGTATAGCCGCGCGGCTATACTACTTATTTTTTTATATATATAAAAACAAAAAAGGAAACCTAGTACAGCCGACTATACTATTAATTTTTTTAAAAACCGCAGTATAGCCGTATGTCATCATTTAACGGCTCCACTAACGGAGGCACTAATTCATATGTTTTTGGTGAGATCAGGTATGTATGTAAAAAATTTAAAATGTTGAGTATTAATTTGAAATAACCCCCAAAGATTGGGTACTTTTATGTAGCCCTAATTTTTTTTTTCTTTAAACAAAGAATAAGGGAAAATTTGAAGGAAGAAAAATTCACAGAACCCAAACTTGTTGCTCTAAATAAATAAGATAAATAAAATAAAATAAAAATAAGAAACAAAGAAACAGCAACCAAGAGAAGCCAGATGCATGGGAACTAAAATCTCCCAGTCGAATTTCCCTCCATTTGGATGGAGGTAAATAACTCGAGAATTAGCTAAAATTCGAGAATTGAATAGGGGAAATTGATATTTACATTGTTGGGAGACTTAAGCATGGAACTTATGACGGCAGGAAAAATCATGGAAATTTGGGATCAAGATTCCCGAGTTTATTTTCCGCCAAAAAAGGCGTCATTTCACAATTTCTATTGAGTATGAATTCATTTTTAGTGTAATTTTTGTCATTAACAAAATTCAACATACCTAAACCCAAACACTGGAATTATTAATTGCCAGAAATTTAAACGATGGATATCTAAATTTCGTCATTTAAGAATTCTTTGCAACTTTCAATTCCTTCAACCAATCGGAAAGTCATTGAATTGTAGGATTGGAATGTCCTGGTACCCTTATGATTTTTTCAATTAATGTGAATTAAAGTTGAATTTGGATGCTGAAGAGGTATTGTCTTTGTCTCTTGCCTTGGCCTGATATTTTGTTGTACCACGTGAAAATGATGAGGAGCTACTTCTAGGTTGATAGGTTGATTCTGTCTACCCATTCCTCATTTCCCTCTCACTACAATTCTTACCAAGCAAGAAATCCTCAAAGAAGAATCCACAAAATCCCTCATTCCAACATCACTTAAATTCACACACACAGAGGCATGAACTGAGTTCTAATTCAATTAGTAAAAGGTGAAGGCGTAGTTGAAGCTTCCACGACGACATGTTTCCCAACAATATCAGCGTCGTTGCCACCGCCACCTTCGTGGACGCAGCACCACCCAACAACTCTAATTGACGCATCTTCCCATGACGACACTATGATCGCATGTTCAAAAGGCTGATGCAACTCCGAGACAAGGCAAGTGGTCCGACTAGTCCTCTACCACTGGCTTGCGCTATCGAGATGAAGGAGCATTTAGAGCCAAGTTGAACAACGAGTGCGCAGTTTGTTTTTCCTTATTTTAACTTGTTACCCAAAATAGCCAGTTTCCTTGGGTTTTAAAAAAGGGTAAACTGGTGAAATGCTCCTTGAACTTGTACTTAACTTTCAATTGACCATCTATCCTTTTTTCCATAGAAAATTAAGAATATGAACAAAAAAATTCTCGCCTATGTCCCCATTGTGTCTAAATCCTCAACATTTCATCCAATTTGCCATTAAATATAAGGGCAAAATGATCATTTTGTATGTTAAAAATAAATCAATATTGAAAAATCTCTCTCTCTCTCTCTCTCTCTCTCTCTCTCTCTCTCTCTCTCTCTCTCTCTCTCTCTCTCTCTCTCTCTTTGCAGGGAAGGTTATGGGCTCAGTTATAGGTTCTATGAGTGGGGTTTGAGAGTAGGGGTTGTTGCCGCCAAGGAGGGAGGGAATAAGGAGAAGTAATTGGAAGGGGAAGGGCTAGGGGGATGGATCTTGGGTAGGGATCGGGGTGGTTGTATGGTGGGAGAGAGAGAGAGAGAGAGAGAGAGATCATAGGGCAATGTGGGGGAGATGGAAGGGGAAAAGGATGATGAGGGAGACGAAAAGTGAATAAGGGTTGGGTTATGCCTGTAGGGGGGATGTGTTGTGGGCTGGGTTATGGGTTTAAGACCATCTCCAACCATTAGGGTGCAAACCCAAATTTTTAGTTTTGAGCCCAAAATTCTTCTCCAACCCATGTATTTTGGGGGGTGGAAATTTGAGAAAGGTGAAATTTGAGGTGGAATTCCTGTCCAAGTTTTGCCTGGAGTGGTAATTTGTGTGTAGCCCAAAGCTCTGTTTTGCAGCCCATGTAAAGAGGAAAAAGAGGTGGGCCCCATGTGACAGCAAAGCTGTCTGGCCAGCAGCCTTTTTGCACAACACATGGCAGTTTCAGGAGAGAGATGTTGGAATCCAATGGTTGAAAAAAGTTAGGTGGTTTTTTTTAATTGCAAAAACTGGGTTGTACTTGTTTTTTTTTAAGTGAAATTCTATTATGCTTTGGAATTTTAATTTTTTAAAGTTAAAATGTTCACAAAATTAAATCACAAATGTTGAAACAAAAATAATATCAAGAAAAATTAACGACAAAAAAAATTATGAGTTAATAATTCTTAAACAATTTAATAAAATTATGAGTCTGCAAGGTTGGAGGAAATTTTTTTTACAAATTTATAAATAAACCCAATCCTAGACATGTATTTATAAAAAAAAAAAAAACCCAAGTACTATTTAAATATAGAAACACACCCAAAGTCAACTTTTTAGATGTGTTTATAAATGGATTTTGAGTATGTGTAATGATGGGTTTTGGGTGTGTTTATATGTTTAAATAGTGCTTGAGTTTTTTTATAATTTCAGCCCCCATTTTGAGTGTTTTAGTGAAACTCCCAAAAAATTTGGGGGTGGGAGTAAGAGGTTTTAAATGAAGGGGACATTGGCCTAATAAATATATATATATATATATATATATATCCTTAATTTTCTATAAATTAAAAAAAAATAAGGAGGGTCAATTGAAAATTAAGTACAAGTCCATGGGCATTTCACTAGTTTACCCTTTAAAAAAACCCACGTGCCCTACACAACAACTCCTAGAAAGAAAGAAAAAAATTCCTAGCTCAAATTGTAAAAACCCTAAAACCCGCTTTCTCCTCTGCCCCACTGAAGTTCTCGTCCCTGCCTCTCGCCAATGGCTGTGAGTAATTTCTTTTGGAGATATGCTTCTCCCTCGCATATTCGTATTCTTAAATTATTATGTATGTTGTACTGGGAATATTTTTCTGGTCTTTATCAAAATGGTTTCAAAATTTTCCAGTATCTAAAATTATAGGATTTCTTTTAGAGTTTTTAGATGCTTAATGCAAGATTTTTGGAAGGTGTTTCTTTGCAACCAAATATTGCTTCTTTAGAGATTTATTTTCTGGGATAATTTTGGGTTTTCTAGTATAACATGTGGTTTGCCAGGATTCTGAGCTGCTAGCTAAATGGTATGTGGGAAACGTGGAAGTATGTATATTTGTATTAATTGTATGATGTTTTGGTTTTTAATGGGAGATTATAAATATGGTCGCTTCTTACAAGCGTAGAACAATGTTGAACTAGGGAAAGAAAAAAAAAGCACAAGAATATCGTTGCAATAGGATCTTGCCCCGTATTTGATTAGTGTGGTTGATTAATAATCTGAACATTAAGCTGAACAAAATATGTTTTCTGTCCTGGTATAATTAAATTCAGTTGTTGAACATAATGTCATGCTCTGGATCTTGATACTTTTGTTGTTTTGTAAAATGCAGACAATACCAGTTAACCCAAAACCTTTCTTGAACAATCTGACTGGAAAGACTGTCATCGTGAAACTTAAATGGGGAATGGAGTACAAAGGTATACTGCTTATGTTTTCTGGAAAAGTATTTGATCATTGTGGCATAGTTTTCTTTCTCTTCCTCATGCAATTTAACTCTATTTAGCATGTGCTTGATTATTTCTAATTCTGTTTGATAATGCATTCTTTCAGGTTTTCTTGTCTCAGTAGATTCCTATATGAACTTGCAGGTACCCTTAAAATTTCAACTCTTTTTGTTTACACATTTTAAATGCGTATTCTTTTTGCTTCTTTTTCCCCCTTTCTTTCTATGTGAGACTAGAAATCTGAAGCTGTAGCAATGTTTAATAATATGAAATCTTATGCATAGTTGGCAAACACTGAAGAATATATCGATGGACAATCCACTGGGAATCTTGGAGAGATATTGATCAGGTGAGTTCAGTTTAATTCTTTGACCTTCTTAACTGTGTTCTTCCCTAGAAATCTAATGTTTGAATGTGCCTTGTATTTTTCTTACTGTTCATTTTATTCTAGATTTTTACCATCGAGAATTTTTAAAAATTCTGGGAAAAGCATATATCTCAAGTGGTATAATTTATAGAGACCATATATGACATAAGTGGATTTGAAGTTTCTGTTTGGTGTGGTCAACAATGTATTAGAGGTTGTCTAGTTCATCGTGATTCATGTCTACATTGAACAGGTAGTATTAGTAGGCATATGAATCTCCCTCTCTCCCCGCTCCAACCCTCTTTATCTACAACATAGTACTTAATGCCAGTGCCATTTTTACCCCTCGTGTACCTCTGCTTTGCATATTATACAGACTCTATTGAAGTCATCTTTGTGAGCAAGTGTGCTTTGTTTTCTTATACCCTGCTGGTCAAATTTAGAGGTGTGAATTGTAGATGTAAGCCAAGATAAGGAAAGGTATATATATTGAGATAATTCTCAACACCCTTGATGAAGAAAGTTGAACCCATAGGATGAACAGAGATAATGCAAAGGAACAATGTTAATTTAATAAGAGTAAGGAAGGTTGAGGACCATAGATATACATCGGAGTTAATCATAGTCCTCAAAAGGTGCAAGAGTATGTAGCATTTTCTTCTGCTAAAACGGTAATATGTGGCAGGCGCAACTCTTACGGTCTGTACTTTAGAAGCCTAAAATTTATGGATGTTGAAATGCATTAGTCAATTCCTTGTTTCTCTCGCATTTTGCATGCCTTGTGTTTACTTTTTAGCCTGTGATATATGGCTGTGTAATGTATAGCTGCAAATGAACTAAATATAGGATACATAAGAACAACTCCTTGAAGGATGTAATAATCGAACTAATATATTCTGTCTTATGGAAGAATTCTAATCTCCCTTTTTACCAGATGGAATTTTACTAGTGACTTTGGTAACAAACAGTTGAACATAGTAGATTATTCAAGTTCTAAATTTTGCTCTAGTCAATACAACCTGTTTCCTCCCTGAAGCTATGGATATTTTTACGTCAACCTTCCGCATAATTCGTTTTCCAATGAGTTAAAGGTCTTTTCATCTTTCCCCCTGCAGATGCAACAATGTTCTCTATCTTCGTGGGGTGCCAGAGGATGAAGAAATTGAAGAAGCTGAACAGTTACAGGACTGAGATGTGGACTTTGGAGCAGTAGTCTTGCTAATGGACGGACTGAAACGCAAGTACTAGAAACTCTTGAACAAAGCAGAAGTTCAGTAATCAGTTTTTCTCTACTTTTGTTGCTTTTTTATTTTAACCTGGAGTGGTTAGGATGTATTTGTATTGTGTGTAGAGGTAGATATCGTTGGATGTTCAATTGACATGCCCATGTCATTTAAAAGGGCCCTAGCTGACAAATGGTTTTCTAAACTTAAATGAGCTCCGGTTCGTCGCTGTATAAGAATCATTCCGTTTTCATGTTACAAAACCATGATTTGAAATGGAACCTTTTTAGTTATTCACTGCACCAAATTTGAAGCATTTCATCATTTGGATGTTCATTGTAGCATTTCTGTAGATGGCATAATTTACTCTCTTTATTTTGGAGATGTGACGAAGATTTGCAGGATTTTCGTTTTTCGTTTTGTTAACTGTATGTATGAACTTATTTTATTACAACAATTTTACAATTGTATGCAGTTGAGACCGCCTAACTAACCCATGTAGCCTGCAATCTAGAGCATGTCTAAGAAGCCTGGATTTGTGAGATTTTTCTGGATTTTTTGCATACAATTCTCTCTTATAAATATTTGATTTCTGTTATAGCTTCCTATATGTGATTCATTTAGCTTCTACTAATGGTACTTTTTATCAGTACTTCGTTCTTGTTCAAACCTAGGCCACCATTATGGTAACAGGACTGATGCAAATGCAAATCCAATTCTTCTGGATTAGAGAAGGCAAGAAAGAAAGTGATAAATAATCATCACTTTGCTCATAATGTAGATCAAGCATAAATTCAATCACTTTTTCGCTAATCTGCTCAAATCCACGACACGAGCAAAATTCAATAAACAAACAATGAAATGGGATCCCCTTTATGAAGGGCATGTATATATGTTTTTAAAAAAAATGTATATATGTCTACATTAACAATTTAGGATGACAATTTTATCCAACCACAGTTTACTTTGCACAAATCAAATATGAGAAAGGAAATAAAATAGTTTTTTTTAGCTACTTTTTCAGTATTATCAAACATAAGTGGGAAATAAATCTTCTTTTTCTCATCTCATAAAAAAAGAAATGGAGATTGATTTTCCATCAAATCTTTTTCGTAGATCAAATGGAGCCCCATAATTTTAGTTTCGACAGTTTTTTAAAAGTCATGAATTGGATGAATGGGAAGTACTTAGTTGGTTTCTATGTATGGGCAGTATTTAGTTGTTCATGTGTGTGGGACTTGCATACATGTCGGCCGGCCCCTTTACCCCACTCAAAACTCAAGAGTTTCACACTCATCTGCCCTTCCTATTGTATTTAGTGTTTCTTGACTTGGTGCTCATGATTGAATGCCCTTGAGTTCTCAACCACGAAAAATTACAGGTTGATATCATAGAAACGTCAGACTGAGGATCCAACAAACATGAGAAAAATAAAATGTCACAATCTATGTCCACTCTGCTCCAATTTCTATTAGAGAAATGATTCCCGGTTTATGAGTGGTTATAACTATTAATGAAAGATCGGCCTCACATCCCATCGCATTCCATCAACAGCTAACAACCACCCATGCACTCATATAAATTAAACATGTACCACCGTGTCACTCTGAAACTTATGCTAAAGCTAATTGTAATTGTCCACGTAAAAATGACAATTGATAAGCGTCACTACTTATGTGGTACCTGAATTTGCTGATTTTGTTTTTCTTTTGGTGGTGGTAAGATATACTTGCAGGTAAAGACTAAAAGGTGAATTATTTTGTGGTTGAGATTCTTGCTTACCTAACCCCCTTCAATTTATGTTCTTGTTTGTTCCCCAAAAAAAAAAAGTAGGGGTGGCAAACTGTCAACACCACATCTGGGCCAGGGTTTGCTTTTATTTAGTTGCTTTAGTTGTTCAAATTGCTAAACCTTTTTTTTTATAATAGCAATTTTGGCAGCCTGAATTTTATGATTTTTTTATACAAACAATAGGATATTACAATATACTCTTATAATATGCCAATACATCAATAACAAAGTTACACCATAATTTATCGAATTCATCACAAGTATATATATGATCATCTTTATTCATATGTGAGTCAAACTTGAAATCTACTCCAATCAGTTAAAGATAAATACCATGAATCCAAGAGCTAGTTAGTCTGAATCATATGCTCATCAAGTAATTTGTCCAAACTTCCTGCATTTTAGGTATTGCATTCATTTTTTATTATAGCTAAAGATTTGGACAGCTCATTTCAGACGTAGAGAAGTTTACAGTTTTTTTCTTCTGAATTTTGGCCGAAAGAGATTTTAAAGTTTGTTTACTGGGAAATAACTTGATCTGAAAGAAGACGACAAAGCCGAAGCAAGCCAATTATTGAGATCAAATTGTTCTTTAATATAACGAGATCTTTTCTTAGACGTTGGCAGATTGTGTGGAAGTATAAATTAGAATGCATCAGTAGCTATCTGAGATATATTTTTTCTTTAAGTTCTGAGATATATTATTTAAGTTAGAAATTTGTGATCGTTGATTGTCAGTGGTACCTATTAACTGAACTAAAATCTCGTTATGTATTTGTTGCGTTTATTTGAAAAGAGAAGTATTATTAAACTAATAGCTCGTTAGTTTGAGAACTATAACTTTAACACCGAGTTCTCGTTTATTTTTTTATTGTCTGGGGCAACTTTTTATTTCTTACCAAACCTATCAATTGATATGTTCAAGCTTTGCTTGCCCACATTTGGTTAGTCGTGTTTTAAAATAATTTGACTTTGTTTATATATGGTGGCGCTTATGAGTGCTTGTTAATTACTCAACGTTTTAATTCCATGTAAGTTTCGAGTTAGGTTGAAAAATAAACTTTACTAATTTAAACTTTTCAATTTGGGTAGGTGTTCGGGAAGAAGTTTTAAGTTTGAATCTTTCACCCCAACTTATTTTTCGTCCAAAAATACTTTATGTTCTCAAGACATGAGGACAAATACACACAATTATAATGGTATGTTTATTATTCCATAATCGGATTTGGAGAAATTAAGGATAAATAGACATAATTATAAGCATTTTTACTAATCAGTATGAATTTAATTGAAGAGGAATTGGATTAAGGAGTAAGAATCTGAATTCCCATTGAAATGTCTACTATACTATCTAGATTAAAGTTAGTTCTTTTTTTGTCTCCTTTTTCATAGCAGTCTACATTTCCATATCTATGTCCATATTTGCCCCCAACCAATTGTGGGGTTAATTTGACAACCTTGTAGCAGCTGAATAAAGGAGATTAAAGCAAGGTAGTTGAGATACCAAACTTCAACTACATTGATCCATCTAGCACAATTACAGATGGTAAAGAAACCACATTTGTCTGTCATTTGAACCTTCTTGTAGGTTCATACATTACAAGGAAAATTAAGAGCTCATAAACTAATTCCTAATTATTATATATATAATATGTATATAAATAAATTACACGAACCAAAAAATCCTTTCATATGGGTAGGGTAAAAAGAATCGCAGAACCGACTGCTATAATCACAACACCAGCAATTTTCCTTCTGAGGCATCCGAAACGAGCATCCTTGTTTAACCCGAACTTAGCCTTGGCACATAAATATTTTATAGGGATATAGCTGTAACTTCCCTTCTCTCTCAAGGTGGAAGGCTGCATAGAGAAACTATTACCACACATCACGCAGATACCTGCCACTCATTTGCAGATTTTTCACCATGCTCTCGGCTTTGGAGCTGTCCAGAGATCCCTGAAATTCAAAATCACCCAACTTTAGTTTACATGATCCAGCAGATTTCACCGCACTTGTGAAATTACAATCCCGGCAAGTTAAAGAGTTCCAGGCACTGCATGAAATAGCAGTCCTGCATCCACAGATTTCATTTTTATCTTTTCTATCTTATTTTTTCTTTGTAACTACAAGGTTTTATGTTTTTATGTCACCTTCATAACTGGTAGGTGACAATTGCAACCACATTTATCAAACTAGTAATTCTAATATCCAGGCTTATTCACATACCTGCTCCTGCACTATTGTGTGAAGAGTCCGGTGGACATCCCTGGCCATGCCCTTAGCATCACCACAAACATAAATATAAGCTCCCTGAGATAGCATGTTCCAGATGTCTGAGGCCTGAACACAAACCAAAACATGTCGTTAATTTCTCAAATTAACCAAAAATAATGTCAGGACTGAAGGTCAGTAGTCGATAAAAGAAGGCGCCAAACCTTCTGCGTCATTTTATGCTGCACATATTCCTTGGTGGGTCCCTGGCGTGAGAATGCAAGCACTAGCTCAGAAAGTGCACCAGTTTCTAAGAAGTTGTTCAGCTCATCTTCGTAAATGTAATCCTGCAATGTTATGAGTATATCAATTATCAAATACCACAATTACATTACACAAGCAAAGCAACACAGCATGCACCAACAGTCACCCACCACAACCATAATAGATTTTTCCTAGGGCACACTTACCGTTTTACTATTTCTACATCCAAAGAACAATGTGGAGGGTCCCAGTTCCACTCCAGCTTCTATAAGAGCTAATCTTTCCTGAAAGAGTAAATCCATAATTACTTATAGTCTTCTAGGATATTGAGACTTATAAAGAGTGTGCAAAATGAATGAAAATTAAATCATCCAATAAATACCTGTAGGAAACCCCTGAAAGGAGCCAATCCAGTCCCAGGACCAATCATGATAATGGGTACTTTAGTGTCAGTAGGAAGTCTGAAGTTTGATTGCCGAACAAAAATGGGTGCCCAACTAGGATCATCGCTCTTCTCCAAAGGCACAGAATTCTGCAAAGGGATTAAAGAAAAAATGAATTTACATCGGTTCAAAATTATAAGAAACATAAGAAAGCTCCATTCCTTATAAAATTGTGCTGATATTTAAAATCAGTAGCATTTATGGTAGTTTATTAATACAGGAAAACTCCATTCACTATTTTTTAGCACGATACAACTCAGTAAACAAATTGTTACGCTTTTCTTGACCAACAAGATTGCAAAAAGAGAACATGTAAATTACCTTCATCCAGGTTGAACACACTCCTTTGTGAATCCTTCCTGTTGGTGTCTTCTCATAAACTAATGCACAGGTTACGTGAATTCTAGAAGACGCCATCCTGTTGAATATATTTGTAAAAAGTACATGGTCAGTGGTCACAAATACGTTAAATAGGACATGAGACAAAAATATAACTAAGAAAGAGAGATAAAAAAAGGCCACTCTATATCTTATAGCATTTGCCTAGTAAAACTCTTATGATTTATGAACTCAATATCCAGTTTAAGGAAAAAGAAAGAAACATTTACCTTGGGGATGACGAGATTGAATAGTATCTAGGCTGCAATCGTGGGGCGACTGCTGCAAAGAAGACACCAAGTGGGGGCTTGGCTGATGGATATTCAGCCATGACCTCAAGAAGGCTTCTCTGACTTGCAACCACCCATTGTGCATATTCATCCTGCACAAATTTACAAGAAAAAGTTAACACACTTACAAACATCTAAGAATAAGATATTAGTGAAGTAATATTAACATAAGGTACTTAGTACAGATTTTACTACCTTTCCAGCAGGTGATGCAAGATGTCTTAATCGGTCTGCTTCAGTTGGGTCAGATGCATGAGCTGCTAAAGCGAGTAAGGCAGACTGGAAAAAAACCAAGGACCCAAAGTCGCATAAGTTTTCATCAGAAAAACTCTGAACCAACCAACACTAAAAAGGAAATAATTGGGGGTAAAAACAAACCTTTTTGGGAGAACTTAAAAGATCAGCATATCGAGTTAGTGCTGTTCTTAATGTGCATGGTGGGAAAGGAGGTGCCAAGGAGCTTCCACTAAGTGGTGTGCCATCCTCCTTATCAGTGTGTACTGAGAAATACGTTTCTGGCGACAAGGCCAACAAGCTTAGCGCCTCTTCCACAATTTCAGGAAGATTCTCACAGTAGACACCAACATGATCCCCAGTCTCGTATCTGAGAAAGAAAAATGAGACAAGAATGTATTAAGCACCATGTGGGCATTTTACTTTCCACTTTCTTTTAAAAGGTAAGATAGCTTCCATTCTCAGAAGACAATGAAAACAATTTCCTTGGCAAAGCAACTTACATAAGTCCAGTGCCAGCAATATCAAATTCGAGATGGGTGCAAGAACGGTCAGATGCAGGAGTATGAAGTTCCTTTCTCACAGCCACATTAGCTCTTCATGCAGCAAAAAGAAATGTCAAATAACATTTACGGGAAAAGTACATAACAAGCTGCAATCTTAGAACCTTAAAAAGGTTTTTTTTCCCTCACCTGCATGGATGTTGAGCATCAATGACAGCATGACCATTTGCATTATTCCAGCTCTTATTCTCTACTGATGCATCTGCAGAATCTTCAATTACAACTCGATACTCCAACACAGCAGCAGTGTAAGGTGTAGAAATTGGTGTCATTGCATCATCCTCATCTCGAAGCAACTGATCCAACTCAGGCCAAACAGACTCTCGCCTAGAAGAGCATCAGTCAATGGAGAAATGTATGAGAATTTAATAAATAACTGATGAATGGTTATGCTCTCAAGCTATTAACTCAAATGGCTATCAAACTTCTCAGTACCATGCACTGAAGTCATCCTCAATGCATTGATCATCATCTCCGAGACCCACTGGAACAAGTCGCTTCGCACCTGAAAATGGTAACATTCTTGTCAGCTAAAGTAACATCCTGGCAACGTGAATCATCTCAAAATCCACAAGGTCCCACTCCCACATGACTTCCATCAGAAAGGAAAAAAGTCAACAACAACAAAAAAAAAAAATGGTGCATACCCTGCTCAGTGAGGACATCATCGACAACCACAGCAACCTGATTAAGAACAGGAAAAATTATATACAAATCAAACACGATCCAACAGGAAACCAGAGAATTTATAAGTAAATGTAAAGCTCCAAAAGCTAGAGTGACATGAAAATAGAATTTACTTATAAACTTAAGTTCATTCCAAACCTTGTTGAAATGCTCATACTGCCTGTTTCCAAGGCCAAACACTCCGTAATGAAGCTTCTGAAGCCACTCTCCTCTCTCATTACCCTATAACCATCATCACAAGTCGCACATTAAAAAAGATTTAATAAATAATAATAATAGTAATAATAATAATAATAATAATAATTCAAATTTCGATCTAAATTATAGCGCACCATAATAACAAAACCAGAAAAAAAATATTAACGAAATTTCCAAAAACAAAATTTACCTCCGTAAACCACTTGTAAAACCTGGCAGCATTATCGGTTGGCTCACCATCACCATATCTGCATCCACCACCAATCAAACATGTTATTTATGAAACCAAAAAATTAAAATTAAAATTAAAAAAATCAATAAATCAATCAAATTTTTTCAAAAAAAAGTTTCTATTTGAATTTTAAACTTACGTGGCCAAGAAGAAAAATGCCAAGCTCTCCTTTTTCAGTTTCTCCTCATATGCTTCGTCATCAGCAGCATAATCGTCCTACCATGTAAACAACACCATCCAATTTCATCATCCCAAATATATTTAATAAATAAACCAATTGCAACATAGAAAAAAAAAACCATAAACTAAAATGAAAAGCAAGCATACCAAATCAACAACTTTGAATGTGACCTTCTCGTATCGAGCTTTTCCTTCCTCGGCCAAAGCCTGCATTTTGAATCAAACAAAACGTTGGGACAAAAAGAAACACCAACATCCAACAAGTAAAACCAAGCCATGAAACGAGCTAACAAAGAAAAGATATTGATTGAAATTGAAGTGTTCTGATGTAAAACCAGACCTTAGCGAAGCCTTCGGCGGTACCGGTCTGGGTGCCGAAGAAGATAGTGACCTTCTTCGTCCCGTCGTCGACCTCCGGCTCAGGCGTCACGATCACGGGCGCCGGAGGCTGAATGACTCGCGGCTTCGGAGGGGCCGACGATCGCCGCCAAATCAAAACGACGACGCAGCCGATTAGGACGGCAATGGAGGTGGTCAATATCATGACGAACTCGCGGTTCTCGAGCATGACGGAGGTGACCTGTGCGCCGGATAAGTCGGCAGAGGCGTTGCTGGGGTCCATTTTGCCCTTGATGATCGCCGCCATCAGATCCAATGGCGAGATTTTCATGGAGCTGGGGGAGGAATCCATCTGAGCACAGAAGGTGGTGGTTCCAAGGAGGCGGCGGTGTGTCCCGGAATCCGGTGGCGGGAAATGATAGTGTGTAGGGGAGAGGAGCCGGATTCCGGTGGCCGAAGAGTGACCGTAGGAACTGTAGATACTGTAGCGAACTGTGGTGGGGAGAATTCGAGAGGGAAATGTGCGGTGTGGTGGTTGGGGTAGTTGAAGAGAGAGAGAGGAAGAGAGAGAGAGTTAGAAGTTTTCTGAAGGGAGAGAGGGAAGGAAGAGGGGCTTATATGTGTGTTGGGGGAAGATGGAATGGGGTGTGCGTGTGAGGGTGTGACTGAACCAAACGCCTACCAAACCAGACTGGTCAAACCCACCTAACACGAACATATCATGGGCTTAACCATGGTTAATCAACACTCCAATAATAACACCACCTCTTTTCCCTTCTTCCTTCCTCCCTTCCTCCCTCCCTTCCTTCCATGGTAAAAACAAATACGGAAAATGCTAGCTACATTCCCTATTCCCTCTTGTATTTCCCATTCATTTTATGTCACGTGTATTCACATCCATTAACGCACTCTAGCACTAAGTACCATTGGCTCTCTTCGGAAATTTTTTCCCTCCACTTAGAAAAACATTTAATGCCCTTTTTATTACCCCTATTTTAATTTTCAAACACTTAATAAGTTTGAATATAAAAATAAAGGATATTATTGGAAAACTCTATAAATTTTCATTCCTAATACTTCATAAACCAAACATAGAAATAATAGAAAGTCTATTTCCTTATTTTCATTCCTACCAAGTTGATTCAGCGAACCAAACAACCCCTAAATCTTGACCAGAAAAAAAAAAAAACCCTACATAAATAAAAGGAAAATGAAAGAAGAAAGGGAGATAACATTCCTGAAATAATCATAAACTAAAATGAGTGGAGAAATTTTCAACAACAATGATATGTTTTTTGATGTTGCACTTTCTAAAACAACATGCTTTATCCTGTCTTTTTCTTAGTGGGGAATACGTGTTAATTAGAAAATAGTAGTAGATGCCCTCGTTTGTATTGTGCCCTTTTTTTTTTTTGGGAAAGTAAACATCTTATACGTATTATATATTATATATGATTTTTTTTTAATGAGAACAAGTCTAGGGGGAGAGGATACCCCATCCCAGAGTTAGGGCCCTCTTTGAGGACTTACTTAGGGAATCTTAGCCCATTTTTTGATTTTTTATAGATTACTTATTAAGAAGGATTGTCGACAGCGAGACCCGAACCTAAACCTTATAGCAAAGAGAACGATTCTTACCAACTCAATCAATCCTCATTGACATATATAAATATTCAATTGTGCCACAATAAATATGTGTTCAATAACTTTAATTAATGTTATGCATTGAAGAAGGAAAAAAAAATTACTCGTTGTAGTTGTTCTTATTTTTTGGTATAATATTTGTATTGATTTTTTTTGGAATACAAGTGGTTGTATAAACTACAAGAAACGGGTGGTTTCTCACACACACACTACCAAGATGTTATGGGAATTTGAACATGAGACCACTGGTCTATAAATCAATGTCATTTTTCACTAGACTAAAACCCGTTGATTATAGAATTTGTAAAAACGAAGGCACATGCAAGCTTGAGGTGATCTTGATCTCATAGTCTTTTTTTAAGTTTTTACATGATTTGAACAAGTCGGGTTTACATTAAATTATATGCGTTAGGGTTGATTAATTCTTTCAAGTTAGGATTAGCATTTTCTTATACAAATTTATAAATAAACCCAATCTTATACATAAATTTATAATAAAAAAAACTTAACACTATTTAAAACATAGAAACACACCCAAAATCAACTCAAAAATCAACAATTGTATATTTTTTGGGTGTGTTTAATAAATGGGTTTTGGGTGTGTTTATAAAATATTTTTCATGTTTCGTTTTTTTATAATTTCAACCTATATTTTGAGTGTATTAGTGAAACTCCCATTTTCTTAATCATTGTGCGTAACGACAACATTATATAATAGGATGGTGCTAGAGGCATCAACTTTGGGCACCAACTTGGGCACCAACTCTCTAATAGAGGTGGGGCCCACCAATACACCAGGACCCATGTTCTATTAGAAAGTTGGTGCCCAAAATTGATGACTCTAGCATTTTCCTATATAATATGCGGACTTGGTGTGACGAATCCGGGAAATAGAACCGGGTATTTAACATGACTCGCGACAGATTTTTTCCAGGATCTGAGCGATATTTTGCAGGCCAATCAAATTCCAGGACTCATTGAAAGAGACCCAAAAGTCCGCTCTGCTCCAATACGTGGAGGGCATCCCATGCACAAGAATCCCTCGGTTTAAAGGCATGCACGAATTCGACCACCAAAAAAATAATAATAAAGGCACGTACGAATCAAAGCCATTAAATTCCATTCCCCCCATCCCTCCTAAAAATAAATTTAAATTTCTTATAATTTTGTTTTTCTTTCTAAAGTATACGAGTATAAAGATTCAAAGATGCGTCTCGTAGGCAAAGTTTGGCAAAGTTTGGCCTTTTGTGGGGTCTAAAGAGACAAAAACGCACACACACACTTTTAATATCCATGACGAATCTGGTTGAAGGTTGTAAGTTGTAGCCTGCAACTTCTAACTTGTTGTCAAGCTTTTTTTAATTACTTTAATATCAGCGATATTGGAAAATAGGAAAATTAAATTTAAGACTTTGGGTGAACGGTTAAATATTTGTAATGACTTGAGCTACAAGTCTCTTGCATTGTTAAGTTAAATTTCAAAATAGCTTAATAAATGTTCATTTGGGAGAATTTCTGTAGGAAGTACAATTCTATAAGTGGTTTTTTTTTTTTAAACAAGTAATTAGGGGAGAGAGTTTACAAAAATATTCACTGGGTGTTTAGGGGTTTCGAATCTATGTCCATATTTATGAAAGTTGAAGAATTCAACCAACTAAGCTATACCCCAGTGGCCTAGAAATTCTTCTATTAAAATGGAGTCGAAACCGTTACTAAAAATCAAAGTGTTTGAAGCACTTTAGAGAAGCAGTACATCGAAGGTTTGTATTATTGAGGTTTTGAATGTTGTTGTTCATGGCTGGGTAGGTAGGCGCGCAAGCTGCGGTGCCCATTGCTCTACCTACTATTATTAAGTTGCAATTAAAGCTTTTAAATACGGTTGAAATTTTCATTATTGCCAAATGAGTGGCTGGGGGGTTGGTTCATTGGTTTTCATTATTCACTTTTGGTTCAACTAGTGGTGCATAGCAAAAGATGATTCCAGTCCCCAGCTACTAAAGCTTTTAAATACGGTTGAAATTTTTTTATAAGACAACTAGATTTGAAATCGGTACAAAGTTAGCGGGTTGTTTTTAGAAGAAGATTTCATTCATAAACCAAAAAGACATACAAAAATGACACAAATACATGCCTCATTAAAATCTTCCTGAGAAAATCATATAGGACAAACCCCACAATAGAAAAGAGTATCACCCGTGTCATAAACTAATAGGAGAGTATGAGCCATGCTACTTTGGGCTACTAATAGTGGGTTCAGATTTGATTGTTGTTTGACACAAATACATAAACACAAATAGTAAACGGGTATGAGTTAGTATCAAGTTTATTAACTCAAATTTGACACGCTAAACACATTTAATTAGTGTTGTATTTATTGTATATGTAGATTAGATTAGTTAGGCATAGCAATGTGACCTCCTCTTGCACTCAAACTTAAATCTCGTTTCACATAGATTACAATAACTTAAAGTAGTTTAGTTTGTCAGTTGTATAAATAAATAGAGTAAAAAATACTTTCATGGCAACTCGAACTCCAAAACATACACAAATCAACCTCCAACGTGACACATTTATAAACGAGTTGAGTTAGTGATGAGTCATTTGGCACAATACATAAATAAATTGAATTAAAATTAACTAGTTTTTGACACAAACACAACCGATAACACGAATTTGCCACACCTAATTTTGAAAGCATTTATACCACTTGCTTGCTGCTATGCAAAATCTTATATATGATAAATTCGGTATCTTTTGATTAAGCATTTATACTACATTATGGTAATGACAAGAATTCTCAGTCAAAAAACCCTTTTTTTTTTCCCCCATAAAGATGCTCTCGTGACGTTGTCAAATTGCAAGTGCGGACTATCAGATCGAAGATCCAAGGTCCAAAGGTCTTATGTAGATTAAAATATTAAACAAAGAAGTCAAAAGCTAGATGTAATATAAACATAAAAACTTTAGAGTGTTGCTAAACGAATCGTAAAATTAACTGAGTACACCATACTACCAAATTATTTATTAAATTACTAATTTACTTTAATATAAAATGACCAAAAATGATATATTGAATTAACTGAGCACGTCATATTATTAGTCATGATTTTCATGGCTTTGATTGTACACCATACTCACCATATTTAGCCCTAATCAAACTTAGAGAAGTTTTCGTATTGTTTGGTTCCAGTAAAAGGATTTGTCGGTTTGTTTTAGTATAAGGATCTTGTTTTAAGTACCACCCAATGAGCTATATAGATTTTCTCATTGAATTCCGTTGTTCAAGATAACTGATGATGAATGAGATGGTGTTCCGAAAGAATCCTTTGAGTTTGATCCTGCTTCTTTGCCCACCAATCTTGATGAAAATCATTGATTTGAAAAAGGATAACAGAGCCATGAATATTTAACCTAATGGTTTGTCCCGTGAGTTAAAGTGAAGGCAAACTTGTAATCACTGGCGGACCTAGAAATTTTTTAGTGGAGGTGTAATATTGACTAAGTATGAAAAATGATTTTTCAGAATAATTGTTTTCTCAAGATAATTTTGGCGGCTTTTATTCCTTACACATCAAATAAGAAAACTTGATTTTATGGGATTTTAGTATGAAGTATATATTGACTTAATGAGCTATTATTTTTAGCCTAAATCGTATTTTGCACTAAAAATGAATTTTCATATTTTGATTTGATGAGAATTTGATTTTCTAGTATTTTTATTTGAATCCAAATGGGGGGTACTTCCTTATTTACATTGTAAACTTAAGTAAATGGAATAATATAAAAATAAATAAAAGTAAAAGGACAAAGACATTTACTTAAATGTTGAAAATGAAAATAAGGTAATCTGTACACCAGTTGAGCAAAATGCCAATTTAAAGCACCTACAATGATTTTTCCGGCGAGGGAAGGGGCAGTTGCACCTCCTTGCGCCTTACTAGGTCCACCAGTGCCTGTAATGGGTTATGGGAGAGTATGCATAGCTGAGAAATAGGGGAATTATGAAAGAGAAACTTCAATGCATAGATCTCCAAGAAAGGCAAATAGCAACATAGATAAAAATAAACAAATAAAATCTTATTTTATTGTCTTATTGGAAATTGAAATTATGCACACTTTGATTTCCTTATAACTTAGTTGGTTTCTTGTGTGCATGTGCACTAAAACACCGCTGAAGAGAAGTAAGATGATGAAGCTTTGAATTGAAGGAGTTAGCAAAATCTACTCCTATAGTAGCTTAAAAAATTAAAGATTTTGATGCAAACCCAAATTTTGAAAAGAGGGAACGAATTCATGTAAAAAGAGAAACCTGATTTAGGATTGGAATTAGGGTATTGTGTGATAGATTGTATTAGTGTATCAGGGGTATTTTTGGTAGTTAAATAGGGTGTACTTAGTTAATTTTACATTTTAATTAAAATATTATGGTATATTTAGATCACAGGATGTACTCAGTTAATTTTAGGGTTCATTTAATAGCACTCAAACTTTATAATATGATTTATAATAATAAATAACGTTCGATTTGGCTCACATAAACAATTGATACAGTCAAAGCCATGAAAATCATGACGAATAATATGACGCACTTTGAATAATAATACCATAAGAAAGATGTGCTGCTTATAAAATCAGGCGTCGACCATTCCCCTTGGATTTCACCAGATTCAGCTCCACCTCCTTATTCTGTATTTTTAATGATATATATATTACCCATAGATATGCTGTATCAGGCTGGACATAAGAGAGAGGGAGAGGAGGACTGATCACATCTTTTAATATTAAAGAAAGAGATATTATTAGACTAGAAGCTAGTAGGGTTTTTTTTTTTCCCCTCATATTCATCAAGTTCTGAAATTTTTTACAAAGAAATTTGTAACTCAAGCGATTAAAACTTACAATCGAGGTTATGCCGTTTGATTTATACTGTTATATAATACAGAGTTTTTTAAAATTCAAAGAAAGAGCAAGAGGTAAAAGTCAAACTTTGTGTACTGTAGGAAGCCTCAATTATTGAAGTGTACTTTATAACTTAGCGTCAAGTTTGATACAGTTTGACCTTAGAAAAGAAATGAAAACAACACATTGCATGGGAGGAACATAATTTGTTGCTGCAAGCGACAAGTCCATGGGTACAAACATTCAAAATTGAAAAGAGGGAGAATTTTGGAAAAGAAGAAAGAAAAACGAAAAGAAAAGAGGGGGACTAGAAAATCATGCACAGGTACAAAACATAGTTGTTAAATATAATAATATATATATCGTTACAATATTCTTGCTTACGAACCTTCAACCCGAGGAGAGGGTTCAATGAACAAGTGCATCAGATTCTTTTACTTATATTAATACCTAATTAAGCACATGATTTGTCTTATAATCATATATTTCATTAATTCAGATCATCTTATTAATTTATATTCATGTATTTAGCTCGTGTATGCATACATGCATTATGCATACGTGAATATAAAATAAACTTCCATTGGAAGAGAAAGTGAAAGTGTTATAAGTTTACGAACATATTTATGATATTGAGACTAAATATGATACTATCAATTGTCGAATTAAATATGATAATCAAGTAATTATCGAATTCCTTAGTCAATTAACTTTTTTAGAAATATGGAGTAAGGTTTTCTATCGAAGTGGTGATGTTCATGAACTTATGTTTTGATAAACTTCTTAATGGATTAGATTCGATTAGATTATCATCTATAGTCTATAGACACTGTCGGATCCATTGAGGGACGAGTGGATGCACTTGCCCTCACTCAATGTATGGGATAATACGCTCATGAAATTGCCCAGCTGGTTTGTTGTTTTCTTGAAGCATGGGGGCAAACAAAGCCTGCAAGGTATTCAACTAAATGCCCCAAAGAGGAGGTTGAGTATGTTCTAATGGGGGCAAAATGTTTGATAAAAGTCCTCGGAGAGAACATGGAGGGACGAAGTTGTGAGGGCAGTTGAGCTTAAGTCTATTAGGCTCCGTTCGATAACGTTTTAAAGGGTTGTTTTCATTTTCAGATAACAAGAATGAGGCAAAAACACGTTCGATGGCCCAAAAACAGAAAACACTGAGAATGTTTTCATAAAATAAAAACAAGTTCATATGTACTTGTAGAAAACATAAAAAAGTTGTTTTCATTCTCATGGGAAACGTTTTCATAAAAATAACTCACATATTATTATTTCAAATTGTACTATCAGACACGTTTTCATTGTTTTTGTTTTCTAAAGATGTTTTCTAATTAATCTATTAGACGCATTTTCATTTCCTGAAAATGCAAATTCATTTTCTTATTTTCATTCTCTGAAAATATTCTAAGTAAACATTCTCCGAAAATGTTAGCAAGCGGGCCATAGTGATTTGAACTTCTACATTTTTCCTCCAGTGCCAAAAGTTTCTGGATCCACCACTGTCTATGTACAGATGCCAAGTCTCTGCTCTCACATTAGGTTGCTCATACATACTTCAATTAAAGACATTGAGTGGAGATGTAGAGAGTAGAAGATCCAAGCCAATTTCCTATTTTTCCTATTTCATATCTTCATAATTGTTATAGTAATATTACACAGATGTGAACATGTTTTTTCTTCTAATTATTGTGGAAAGAGAAATCGAACCTATTAGAATCTTTCTCCATATAAACAAGATCTTATGGTTGCACAGCAGGCAGTAGCATATGTGATATAATTTATTGAAATCTTCGTGCAAGGGGGGGCATGGCAAACACTTTTTCCTCTTTAGTTTCCATCACCCAACCACCACACCTTATTTGATATGTGAGAATTATTGCTGGAGAATTCTAGAACAATCACCATTTAGGATCCATGACTTTTTGTGTGTATTTTTAATACAAGCAAAGCGATAATGAAAAAAGGAAGAACGAAACTTAAAATTTCAAGTGTAGAGTAAATGCGCTTAATCATTTTGAGCCACAAACAGAAACCTATATAGTTGGAACCCACATGAGCATGGCCCACCCACACCAACCCCACAAGCTTCAACTTTCCAAAATCTACAAAGTTTGTGGAGGAAAGTAATATGCTCCTACACAACAACGGCACACAAAAAAAACACTGGGAATTAAATATCCTACAAGTGAGGCATCCTGCATGGCATGAGCTTAATTAGGATCTGTCACCAGCGCCACACACGCTCATGCCTTGATTCTTTCTTCATATAATCAGCGACATTCATATGCGCCACATGTGACATATGCTGCACTCGTCTCCATTTTTTGCATGTAATGTGTGTTTCTTGTGTGACCATTTCATTTTTATAGTCACGCCACCCTTTTTTTTTTGTTGAGATATTTAGTGATATACCTATTTCTAGTATTAATATTATAAATAAATCCGACACAATTGAATTTCTATAAATAAATTCAAAAAATAACAGCTAGCCTTATTGAATTTAATATTGATAATTAAATTACTTGATGCCCTATTGAGTATTTTGGGTATTTTTATGAGATTTTGGGGTTGGGCTTGTTTTAAGAAATTGATGGCAGTTTTGTAATTTATAAGAAGTTAAAAGTTTTTTTGTTATGTTGTAAATGAGCTTTGGGTATGTTTCTAAAGTCCATTTCATATGAGGTATTTTTATAATTTGGGCCCTCATATTGGGTATAATAGTGAATCTCCCTTTCTTTTTTTAATTATTTATTCAAGATTCCTACTTCTTTAACCTTTTACTAAGCAGATATAGTGGTGGACATTTTAGCTCAAAAAGAACATACTTTTGTGGCTATGTGTATTTGGTTTGAGATTTTCCTACGAAAATGTTATACAGGATGTATTTTGATTTGTATGAGTTAGGATTTTCTTCTACAAGTACTTTTTGAATGGAAGGATTCAATTGGTCCAAATGGGCTACCATACAAACAATGTAGGAGGCCCATGAAGAAACAACACAAGTCTAAACCACATAAGTTGAACCCAAATAATAATAGAAAAGGCCCAATAAATTAGAAACCCCAAATCGAATGTTGAAGAAAATGAAATTCGACATCGGAAATTTGATAAATTAAAACCTAATATATAATGAATAGTTTCACTATTAATAGCATCAATGTCTTTGTGAGTTTTTATCTAAAATAGCCAAAATTTGGCCCGTATTTTCATAAATGTCAATTTTTATAAAAACTTTCAATATAACAGAAAAGTCACATGAATAGACTTAAGTACCCTTAAATCTAAAACTCACAAAAACTTTTAAACCAAAACAAACGTTCAGGGAATACTCATGATGTGTAGCGTATATTCCCAAAGTTCAATTTTTATTATGTATTGCTACGTTTTCTATTTCTTTTTTTAATTATTATAAAAATGCGAGATATATTGATAACAAAACAAAATTGCAGAAGATCTTCCTCTTAAAACATCATTGAAAATGCGCTGCTGAGTATTCTAGCAAGACTTAACTAACTTTCGTATGTTACAATAGCAATATGCAAACCATCATCCGTCCAAAAGCCCATCTATTGTCAACAAGATGAAGGACTGCTTGAATCACACCCCTGGCATCCCCTTCTATCACACATCATTAAATCTTTATATCTTGGATCAGTGCATGTATAAAACCATTAAACTTTGACGTAAAAATTTCTTTTTACTTGAATATTTGTTTGGGAGTTTCACTAAAACACCCAAAATGGGAGCTGAAATTATAAAAAAAAACTCCACACCCAAAACCCATCATTACACACACTCAAAACCCATTTATAAACACACCCAAAAAATATACAATTGTTGACTTTTGGGTTGATTTTGGGTGTGTTTCTATGTTTAAATAGTGTTTGAGTTTTTTTTTTATAAATACATGTTTAGGATTGGGTTTATTTATAAATTTGTATATTTGTTTACAATATCCAAAGATATTCACTATAACTTTACATCAGTCTTGATCTCTTGGACTACAAGGGTCCAAGAGATTTGTGGTCACTCACCGTTGGATGTAAATTCAATGGTTCACTCACTCTTGCACTCATTTTAAGAAACTTTTTTTGAACCATTGGATTAATATCCAATGGTGGGTGACCACAATTTCTTGGACTCCTGTGGTCCAAGAGATCGGGACTGAACTTTACATCTTCCAAATTTTCTCAACGTTAGAGGTATGTATGTAGAATTAAAAAAATCAACAAACTGATCTAAATGAAATTATAAATTAAATATTCTCAAAGTCTCATCTAATAGGGTTTTGCCTTTTAGGTCTACGTGGGTTTTTTTTTTATAGGGCATTTCAGTCTATTCAAGTGGGTTTTTGGCTACTTTTGAAAGTTTTTATAAAAATTGACATTTATAAAAGTACAGGGTACATTTTTGCTATTTTTGATAAAAACTCACCTTTTGCATAAAACCCACACATGCCAACTATATAGATGAGGTTATTAAGTTGTGGATAATATCGATATTGCTAGTATTGGGTTGCATGTATGTTTCTTTGACATTGAATAGGGATGGTAATGGTGCATTTAGGGTATTGCATTATTGATGTCAAGGTAAGACCCACATATTTTTTATTATTTCTTATGTGTTAATAAATACTAGCCTCTCTGCACGTGCTTCTGTGCTTGAGAGAAGTTTTTTTTTTTAAATTTAAATTTATTTTAAAATTAAAAAAGATAATGGGTAGAGTTTTATAAAAATAAGATCTATTATCTGATTTTAAAAATTTTTTTTAATATGAAAAAGTATGAATTTACCATATTATCCTTATTTAATTAATAATTTTAATTCTTAATAATTGTATTGACCAAGAATATTTTCTGGTATTTTGAATGTTTTCTGCATTTTGGTTTATATGAAAGAAGTTAATGATAAAATAATTCATTTTTTCTCAATTAATAATTTTTAATAAATATCACGTAATTTATCGGAAAATACATAATAGCGAGGGGTCCACAGGAATCACTTTGCTCACGCCTTTTGTGGCTTCTGGCGCCATTTACTATATATCCTCTACACTCAAACGGCACCATTTCACCACCAATCCACCACTAAAAATGTACCACGTCGGTATATGAAATTGACCCGGTCATACTGTACGAAGGTTATTGATTCCTGCACAAAATGTAAATAGACTTGTGCGCAGGTGAACATGAGCGTCGAAACTAACCACCGGAGTCTAAACCAAGTCAAAAAAAATTTGAAAGCAGTGAAGTTTTTGGACACCGTTCAGATCTATTGAGAGAGACGCACACTTGAGAGACTGCTCTGAAACCGAAATCAAATCTCTCTCTCTGTCGCTCTCTGCGAGCTTGAAGAAAGCTCTGCCTTTAACAATGCCAGCCACTGACGCAGACTTCGATCTCAGAGTACTATTCTTCTAAACCCTAACAATGCACTTTCGTTTTTCTCTCTAATTTTCTCACATTACCTCTCTCCGTTTTGTTGCAGCCGTCTCCTCAGTCCGCCTTCGCAATCGGGTAAGTTTCCCGCCTCCATTTCTAGGGTTTTTTTCACATATGCGTTTGGGCATTGTGTTTATGTGAATGTATATGTATGTGTGTGTGAGTGTGTTGATGTCTAGGTTTTTTGAATTTGTGCTTCAGAGAGTACGCATTTGCCGATGTCGGGAATTTAGAGCATTGTATTAAGTATTTGAATCAGACCCTTGTTACCTTTGGATTCCCGGCTTCACTTGATCTCTTTGCAAATGATCCGGTCAGTTTGCTTTAGAAAAATTCAAATTTTTTTTCTTTTTGATACATGTATTTATTTGGATTTATCTGATGCAATTGGTAGGTTTCTGTTGCTCGGACTTGCAATTGTATGTATTCGTTAATTCAGCAGAGACAACGCGATGTCGAATTTCGAGAGTCTGCTAACGAACAGAGACAGCGGTATGATTCTCTCCAGGACTAATGTGTTATGTGTTTGGACTTGGATCTCTGAATTAGTAAATTTGGGCGGAAAGTGTGTATAAATTTTTTTCCTTTCTGTTTTCATATGGGTTTTATACCCATTTTGGTTTAATTTAGTGTTATGCATGTATTTGATTGAGCACATTGTCATTAAGTTTATGTTTGTTCACTTTGTATGGACTTTTAGTTTACTGAAAAGTTTTGGAATTTCAGTATTCAGAATGATACCGGCGGTCTTTTTTCTTTAATTTTTCTTTTTCGCTATATAGGCTATTGTCAGACATATCAAGATTAGAAGCTAAAGTTGAGAGGCTTGAGGGGCAGTTACAAGCCAAAGATAGGGAGATAGCAACAATAACACGAACGGTTAGAAACTTGCAATCTTGCAAAAGTGACTTCATATTGGTTTCATATTTTTATTGATTATTTTGGAACTTATCTATGATTAGGAAGCTAAAGCTACAGCAGCTTTTAAGTCCCAAATTGACAAACTACAGCAGGAGCGCGATGAGTTTCAGAGGATGGTCATCGGCAATCAGGTTGGGACATTTGAATTTAATGCAGTTTCTTTGCTGAATTTTGGTAGCTACTACGTGAAAATGGACAAATCCTGACAAGTATTAATGATCTGCTGATGCTGCCAAAGCAAGTTAGGACTCAACAAATGCATGAGATGAAGAAAAAAGAAAAGGAGTATATAAAGTTGCAGGTACTATATTTTCTACATGTATTCATATATTGTGAGGAGAATATGTTGGTTACTTATGTTCACAGATTAGAATTTTATAACGTGACTGATTACATAGGTGGATGAGATTTTAGATTTGGAAAGAAAGAGTCATATTATTTTAATTTCAGGAGAGGCTAAATCAAGTGTTGATGGAGAAAAAGAAGGAATCTAGATCAGGCATGGAGATAATGAATTTACTTCAGGTATTAATTGGCTGACTTACTTAAATGACCTACAGAACTTCAAATTCATCCACCTAATTTTACTTTCTTTCTCCCTTAATATTATGTGCAAACAGAAAGAAGGGCGGCAGCGTGGAACATGGAACGGAAAGAAGGCTGATAATGAATTTTATAAAAAGATTGTATGTAGCTTGATTGGCTTATTTATCTTTTTACAGCCACTTCATGTCTGATTTTTGCCTTTACATTATTCGCAGGTGGATACTTATGAGGCAAAAAATCAAGAATTGATTGCAGAGAATGCTGATTTAAAGGCATTATTGCGATCAATGCAGGTAATGTTAATCATTATCGAAGTGCTGCCATTATTGTCAATTTTGTGGGTTCATGACTCCTAATTTTCACTAGGGGTACATAGCTTTCTGTGGCAGTATCTTGAAGTGCGTTTGTTGATTGCGATGACATCTTTTTCTTCCTGTTTTTCTAAGAGTAATTTGACTGGTGTATTTTATTTTGCTATTTCATTGCAAAGACTTATTGAACATATGAGTTCTTGGCTTTCAGTCACATCAATAACCTAAATGGATCAACTTTGTCTAATATTCCTGTCCCAGTGGGTGAGGGTTGAATAAAAAATTTTGCTAGAAACTTTTTGGTTATGTTGAAGCAAAACTCTTTGAGCTGTCTACATCAGAATAAAGATAAAGAGAGTAATTTCCTGTACTTGAGTTTGGCAGCAGAAGTCCTACATAGGGTTAAGGGAGCTGGGATCTATTTTCATTTTGTTTGTTGTATCTGCTGTCCTAATTTACGTCGGGATGATGTTAAGTTTTTTTACTGGACACACTCTATTTTATCCCCTTTCTGCGTGAGGATTAAGGATCAGTAACTCATTGCATAATCTTACTACTCTCTATTATAAGAAGTTTACTTGCTACCTTTCTTGGGAACAAGCATGAGTTCAGGATCCTTTAGTGTATGTATGTGTTCACATTTCTATGTTAATTGTGTTTGTTAATGTTTAATTTTATAAGTTGAAGGACACACGTGCATAATTGCCCTCTTTTTGTCTCTTGTCTCATCTGTAATCTGTGTATATGGGAAACAATACCCTGGATATTGGGCACTATGGAATTGAAACATTATGTACCTCCATTGGGTCCCATGGGTGTTGTACCTATTTGTTTTCTTCCCAGAATAATTAGCAGCCTTTAACTTTGGTGTCCTCTTCTTCATCTCTTCATCATGTTCGTTCATACGTTTTTAATTCCTATTCCCCTGCTCTGTCTTTAATGCGTAATTTTTTCTTTGGCCCCTGTTTACTTTTCACTCTGTCTATCCTACTGCATGACAACAGCTTTCGAAAGAACCGTCAGTTGCTCTATTGTTGCTCACATTTTGTGACACCCATTTATGATTCCTTTCTGTCTTTTTCTTTTTGTTCTCTATATACTGATGCGTCAGTTTTCATGTTTCACTATAATGAGAAGTCCATAATTTGTTGTATGTCATGTCCACCCTATAATTTATCCATACTAGAAAATATGTCATGCTAGTGCTTTGATTTGGCACAATATCCTGTAACCTTGATAATATCATAATACTAATAAATTCTGTAAGTTGGAAACTAAGTTTTTAGAACTCGTGTTTTCTTAGTTTTTGGGCATTATCCTCGTGTTGTGTAGATCTGCATTGGATGACATCATAATCTGCAGATTCTTTTGTGCTAGGAGTTCAACTTCTGCATTTTGTGTAGATTCTGATGGTGTTGCTTATGTGCATGTTAAGCGGTACTCTAGTCAGCATCTAGGAATTCCTCCCCTTGCACCTACCCCTTATCCAATGTCTTTACTCCACCAGATTAATTTATTGTTATTTTTACTTCTTGTCATATTTGTGGTGAGAATTCTTCAGTTTTATTTTTCTTTGCATATCAATGGGTTGTAAGTTATACTGGAATGGTTTCTGTACAGGTGGATATGCGTGATTTCATAAATGCTCCAAATGGGCAATCCAAGCAGTCTCTGGCTGCCAATGAACGAGTTGAAACTGACCACACACAGTCTCCATTGGGTGGGAGGACGGTATGACATTCTCTATGTAATGTATGGGTGAAATTTTTCATTCGTTCAAATGCTATTTGAATCACCGAGTTTGCTCCTTGCAGGATGTCTTTGATCTGCCTTTTCACATGGCGAGAGATCAAATAGAAGAAAGTCTCCGAAATAAGATGGCTTCCATAAAGGTAGTTTGTTTTCCGTTTACACATGTTCCTCTTGTGAATCTTGCAAAATATGAGCTATTGATGGGTTTCATTTCTTATGTAACAAACTTGAAGGAGCGCATGGTTCAATTGCAAGATGCACAAAAAGAAGCAGAGGTTACATCTGAAGTAACTGAGAGGGAGCTTGAGCTTGAAGCCCAACTGGTTGAGGCTAGGAGCATAATCCAAGAGCAGGTCTCGTTCTTTTACTCTTATGCATCAGAAATTAGATATTAGGCAATCTACGTGTTAATTGGATACAGATTAAATGAATTTTCTTTGAATGAATCTCTCAATGCTTTATACAAGATGTCCCATCTTTCTTAAAGACAGGACGCGTTGAGAAAACCTCAGTTCCACTTCAACTTTGATCCAATTTAATGACAGGGTTGAATATTTACGGTACAGAATGGGCCTTGCCCAAAATTTTGTTACTTCAAACCTAAATCAAAGCAATAAACCAATGCGAGACTATAAACCTAAAATAATCAACCATGTCAATGAATGAGTTTAAAGTCGAAGAAAATTGAGTGGAGGCGAGATTTTCTCAATGCGTCCTGCCTTTAAGAATTATGGGTTTAGGGGGTATAGAGAATAACTGGACTCGTGCCAGATATTCGGCTTATTAGTTGCCAGGCTGTGAATCATGACCCCTCATTCAAACATGATTCTACCTAATCAACAATTTTGATCTGCAGTCAGACAAGGTAACATGTTAGGTTGTTTGACATCTTATGCATTGATTATTTGTTAAGTGATTGTTGTAGACCATGCTTATATGGACTTCTTCTCCATCTCCTCTTGTATCCCTTACCTCTTTGTTTGTAGCGTCACCAGAAAAGTGCACAAAGTTGCAACTTTCTAAGGAGTTGAATCTCCAAGTTTTAGTCATGTTGCTTCAAATCCTAGAATTGCCTTGAAATTTTTTATCCCTGTACCCTGTTCAATGATGTCCTCTTCTTGCCTTTCAATTTGTGCAAGTAGAGTGCACTAATCCATCTACCAGTGCAGTGATGTAATTCTGCTGTTTATTATGTTTTTGGTTCAGGAATAAATATAGAGAATTGGTTTTGTTGCAGGCATCCATAATGTCTAAACAATTGGCCAAGTCTGAGAGACCGAGGTATTCCCCTTCTCCCTTTTAATCTCTATGTGAAGTAGACATTTATATGGTTATATGTATTCATGCAGGAATCTGAATGGCCATTTTAATTCTGGCAGGGAGTCTATCATTTCATCTCCCGCTGAGGTAAAAATAAGATATTTATACAAACTTTTTTGTAATTTCTGTGTTTTAATGAAATTGAGCTCCCAGGGTAGATAACTATCCCTAAAATTTACAGTTTAAGGATAGCCTTAGATAATGGCATGCCTCGAATATAAAGTCTACCTTGGAAATCCTAGGAGAGTGTGGGTTTGAAAATGGTCATTTAGGTTCCTAGAAAAAAAAAGTTCATTTAGGTTTTTCATGTTCACATATATTGCGTACATTTCATCTGACTAATTTTACAAGTTATTCCCCGTTCCCTTTGAATCTTAATGGTTTTATGTATGAATTTAAAAACCCCATAATGAGGTACTATTCAACATCCGACCCAAAAAAGAAGTGAGTTATCAAATATGAAATGCTAGCAGTATTGGTCTGATTTTCTTCTTGATTGATGTTCAGGGGGTAAGAAATTAACCAGCTTGGTCCCACCCAAAATTTTTAGCGCCAATGTCAAAGATTATTTGAAGTTGGCTGTATGCTGAGATGAATGGCAGCAAGCATGTAAGCTATTGTAGATTTATTTCTGACCAGAGCACCCAGAACAGATATTTCAGTATGTATAATCTAGAAGACTTAATCTGTATTGCCAGTGTAATTATTATCTAGCTTTTCTTATGAATATATGTTTAAACCAGTTCTAGTCCAGTTTTATTTATCCTTTATATTTTCCTATCTTTACTTTCTGCATGTTCTTACGTAGTTCTTTCTCAACTGTTCTTATCCTACAGACTTTTTCTTCAATTTGGATCTATGGCATTTTTACATCCCCGACTAGACTTGTCAGTTGATCGGATTTTGATTTGAGTTCGTAAAGTGAATAGGGTAACAGATTGAGATTTTCAGTCCTATAATCTAATCATGATCTGAATCCGTTAACATGTTGACTTAAAAAAATCAAAACCATTTCCTCTTCATATGAAATTTTGAAATTTTATTTTGGTGGTTGCTTCTTAATACACTTCGTAGCAATTGGGTTTTAACATCACCTATATCAGCGGAGAGATTTATGGGATGACAGAGGAACATCTTTTTTGTGTAGTCTACAAGTCTAATGAGTGGAATCCAGTTTCTTAGTAAAGTTTGGTTAACTACTTCCTGTCTAATTTCAATTAATTAATGTAATTAATCATTCTATCTTTCCAAAACATCAAATATAAAATGCAAGAAAAACAAAACATGCAAAGTCAACTTCATACGTGATTTTATGGTCGGTTCATTGAATCAAAGGTCCTCCCCAATGCTACTCTGTTTCTTCAAAACTAGGAAGCCATAATCCTAGTAGGAAAAGTAAAACAAGCCGACGGAGTCTAGCACAGTGGAAATGGTTTAACTTGCAAACCAGTGGTCTCAAGTTCGAACCCCCATGACAACATTGATGACAACGTATGAGAAAACTATCATCCCCTTATATCGCTTGTATAAAAATAAAAATGAAACAAAATAGGGGCACTTCTAACCTTCTAGATTTCCAAGATGGTGTGGCACTTTCTCATCCCAAGAACTGGTTGAACCGGTCGATTTTATTTTGGAATATATTAATGCATGAAGTGGTAAATAAGAAGCAAAGGTAGACTTGTCTTAAGGGTTTGGTAATTGCACATGCACCGCAGGCCCCCCAACACAGCCAGAATTGATGCATATGTTTAACGTAAGCTTAAGAAGAAAGAAAAATTTCCTTTTTCTCCATGGTTTGCTTGCCAAAATCATATTCATATGCCAATCACTCGAGAGACAAGTAGCAAATTAAATCACAAGTAAATGAAACTAAACCTGCTCTAGATTGTCAATCAATCATCAAAACAACAGGATCATGCACCCCCAAGACACCATCACATGCCTTCAAAGCCGGATTCAAATCCCTCTCTCTATATATTTATACACAACTCTTCCCATTAACTCATATACTTGCATCTAACTTCTCATAATTGCCGAAAAAGTACCCAGAAAAATCAAACTCTGAGAGCACACTGAAAACCGATGGATTTCGAGCTTCGAAGGAAGATGGAGATCAAAGGAGTTTCAGTACGTGGAGGGGTTGATCAGGAGCTTTTGTTCGACAGAAACCTAACAAGAAACCCCTCAGTGGGTTGCTCTTCTAGGATTTATTACTGCAGAAGCAGTGAAGGGGTTCCATTCAATTGGGAAATGCAGCCAGGGACACCAAGAAACCCCCCAAAAGAAGAAGCAATTCCACCAATAAGTCCTCCCCCAGCTGCGCTCAGCTTAGGGCTGCCCAAACCCTACATGGATCAACAGCCTAACAAAAGGCCTCCAACAAGTCCACTACCCAGGCTCAAGTTTTGGAGAAAAAGTAAGAAAAACAAACAACGTAAGAACAATGTTCATGACAACGTTAATTATGTGGTTGGGGGGTCAGATAAGTTTGATAAGGTGGAGTTTTGTAGCTCTGACACTGAGTTCATGGCATCAACTTCGCCTCTGAACTCTAGCCCTTCGTCTTCGTCCTCCTTCTCGAAAGGTCAGCTTTCGAGGCAGTGCTCGAGTTTGCAGAGCACTCAGGCAAGGGAGTCTTTCAGCAGTTCTGGTCATTTCAGCTGCGGTCCTTGGAAATTTAGCTCTGTCCTTATTAGCATTGCAAGGCGAGTTTGATGCAGTATAAATTTGTGTAATTGAGTTTTGCATTATGCTTTGTAATATATATATGTATTAAATTAATCTTTTTTAGTTAGATTCTTAATTAAATCCTGACTCACTCAGTTCTTAGCCATTAATTAGATCATAGATATCAACGGTATTGTACGGTAGTACTGTAGTACTGTAATACATGTTATAATATGGGTGGGCTATAAGGTTAGGATTTCTCACTTTTTAAGGTATAGTATCAATAAATATACAATGAACTTGTACCTATTACTTACGGGATGAATAATGATATGAAAAGTTAATTAAATTCTAACTTTGTCTGTTCTTAGCAATTAATTAGATCATAGATATGAACGGTTAATGAGATATATAGCGATAATGAGATGCTATTTATATCTTATTTTATGCTTATTCCCTGAGAAAATTAATCCACACCATATTGTGCCAAAGAGAGCAAACACATGAAGATTTCTGAGATTGAGGAAAAAAATACCACTAGACCAACAACATTGTAAACTTCAAATGTCTTTTTTATTTTTGTTTTTTGTTATTGAGTAATTCCTGATTTCCACCCTAAACTATATAGATAGTGTCAATTTACCCCTTCAATGTTTTTTGAGGGCTTTTTGGTCATCTTAAATGTAATTGGTAGAAATATAGAAAATTGACTGAAGATAAATTGATACTATCAAATTCAATATAGTTAAGGAGAAAGCGCTGATTACCCTTTTTTAGTTTTTGATTTGGTCAACCCTCAATCTACTTTCCCATTTACATTTCTTGAAGAAGAAAAAAAAAAGGATGGGAAGACCCTTTTGAAAATTAAAAATGCATTAATCATATGACTTCTCCATTTAGTCAAAACTTGATTTCTGAAAACTTTAAAATCAATTGCAACAAAGCTCTCTCTGTTACCTTTTTTTGTTTTTGAAGATGGAATTAATAATATATATTACCTTATGGAAAAAAAAGAAAAAAAGATTCTAATTCCCTGCATCATAGACTGTATGGTTAGCTAAGTCGCTATAATTATGCCAGAAATTAGGAATTATAAAAGGTAGAAAAAAAGAAATTGCAGGCCTGCAAACTAAAAGGTAGAAAAATAAGGAAATTCAAACGAGACATATTATCCCTTTATATTTCATAACATATTTTAAATTTGGAAAGAGACTAGAAGTTGCTGATTTAAGTTGTGATTTCTCGGGTTTAATTTCCAGAATATATGTGAAATTGGTATGACTTTTATTTACCTTCCAACTATATGCTGACCTAATTCCTTATATAATAAACATAAATGTGTCAACGTAACAGACTGTTAATTCTCTCAAAAGAAAGCAAAAAAATCCATGGAGAAATCACCAGCAAAAGGTTCTGATCTCAAAACCCTTGCAATTTTTCCAGCCAATGAGGTTTTTTACAACAAAATTCTCGCAAGAAACTCATCTGTGGGCAGCAGCTCTTCACGTTCTTATTTCGGTCGTGTGACTGGTTCTGTTCCTTTTCAATGGGAAGCAAAGCCTGGCAAGCCCAAGTTGGAGGCACATGATGAGGAACAACAACAACGTCAAAATTTTGATTTTGTGCAGAACCCTCCATTGATTATTGGTCCTCCACCAGCTACACAAAGCCTGAACATGAACAGTTTGCCCTACTCCTCAGGCCCATTCAGCAATTCTAGGGTTTGGTTGTGGAAGAAGTTGAAGAAGACTCACAAGTTGAAGAGGAAGTTGAAGAAGATCAACAAGAATAATGTTGAGGGAAACTTTGATGTTGCTGGGTTGGATCAACTTTATCATCAGGCTGACTTGTGCAAATCTGATGAGGAGATTATGAAATTTGGTTCATATGGGTCATCATCAAGTTCTTGTAATTCTTCATCATTATCATCAACGGCTTCAGCTTCAGGTTCTTCATCATCTAGTTCTACATCTGATCAGAATTTTCGACCCTCGAAGATACAAAGGCTGGCTAGGGGTTTCATCAGATGGGCCTTTTAGGTTATATTTTTCATGATTTGTTCATGTGGATTTATCACCAACTTCAGCAACAATGTGCCCTTGGTTTGCCTTTGTTTGATTTTGCATATTAAATCTTAGGTTAATAATGTGTAGCCGTATTCATGTGATGCAATAATGGTGAGAAGGTGATTGAACTTTTGATTTCACGAAAAACTCTTATTGTGAAGTCATGATGAGTTTAATTACCAGTGTTGGTACAATGCAACTATTGAGCCTTGCTGTACGGAAAACCACAACAAAGTTGGATTAATTGGACTGTAGAGAATACATACTTGTTGTTATCACATAACGATGTCGTAAATACAGGATTGATCATTTTTAATCTAGTTTATTTTAGGGAGTTGTTATTGGTACTCCAGAGAAGTTATCATACCTCCAGGAAAAAAAGAAAAAAAAGCCATCATATATTCCTCATTTATGTATAAAAACAATTTTTATAAAAGAAGTGCAAAATAATATTTTTGGAGTGCCAATAAAAAATTTCCTTATTTTATTTTAATTTTTCCTTTTGTGTGTGTTTTTTTTGGGGGTAAAAAAGGGGAGGGGATTTCAAGTTTGTTCTTTCCCGTGAGAGTAATGTATCATTGAAGTTACATGATCTCACTTATCTAATATCAACTAGTGCTTTTATTTTCTCAATTCGCTATATTGACTTAAACTCTGAGAGGCTGTCTTGAATGATTTTATGAGTGAATATCTTGTTGACTGCAATTGTTACAGAAGCTCACTTGTGTAAATGGGTCTTATTTTTGTAGGAAATGTGGCCAATCATATAAACAATATTCATAAATATGTCACATGTAACAATATTCTCTCTCTCTCTCTCTCTCTCTCTCTCTCTCTCTCTCTTAACGGCTAGGGTTTTGTGTATTCTCCCAACCGGATGTTACACGAAACATTATTTACAATTCTGATGCCAATGTGTACTAGATGATAAAAGACACAATAATACTATTTGTACTATATTTACTGATCACTTTGTTGATCACCTTTCTAATAGAGTTGGGTCCTACTAATGTATGCAGGACCTACATGTATAAGGGAGATGGTCAGCAATGTGATAAGTAAATATGGTGCAAATAGCAACAACGAGAAAATTAGTAAATGTTTAAAGCCAAAGTATGGAAAGGGATGAATATATATACAATGGTCGACCCATTTACACAAGTGTAAATGCTTACATTATGTTGACTTGTACATGTAGTTTGAGACTGCAAGTAATTATGCTTAGAGATAACACAGAATCCGTTAAAAGGATGACCTCCTCGCCCATCAATTTGTTAAGATTATAAGCTGATGAAGCAAAATCAAAGGAGTGAATCAAGCTCTCTCTCATATTATTTGACCACCTGTAATATTTGAATTTTGAAATACAGTTTGCACCTCTATTATATCCGTGTAATTAACAAAATTACTTCTGCAACTGCAAGGTATAGTTTTGTTCAAATTCCATGTTTATTTTCTCCATCAAACTCACTGGAAGTGAAATTCCAACTTTTTTCTTCCACACAAAAATTGGTATACTAAACCATTATTTTCACTATCCATTAATTACTAATTTCCTTCATGGCAAAAAAAGAAAAGAAAAGAAAATACAATTTTCCTTTGACCAAAAACCTATTGACTATTTGGCTTTTATGGTCCCCCATATGTGCCATTCCTCATAAACGTGTTGTATATCCCTTAATAAAAGAAGACTGAATCATATACATTACTCAATTTCTTAGGATAGGATGTTCGTTCTTTATTAAAGAATGGACACACATATTGATATTTTTGAAAATGTATTAATAACATATCGGTACGTTTTGTTGGCGACAATGATATCGATACATTATCGATGAGACATCGATATTGAGTTCTTTAATGAACAATGGAAGCCTAATTCCATAGCCATACTATATTTTTTGGGATCAAGATTGTATCGTGCATGTCAGAATGTTTTAGATTAATAATAGTCTGCCAACAAAAAGCATTGTGGCATACATATATGAACACATTGAAAGAGTCAGACTAATAAGTTTATATTATATTGTAACTTAATCAGTGTAGAGAGTTTGCAGAAAATGGTGTAGCTAGGAACCAAACTCATCACTCTAATGAAAGCTAGCATTTTCTAATTTCTACCCACCAATTTATGGTGCACACCATCATGCAAGTTTCCTATCTTTTCCTAATATGTACATATCAAGCTGGAAAAATATATGTACATAAATTCTCCCAACTGCAAAAGCATCATTTCCAGTTTTGGGGGGTTTAGACTTATAGGGTGGAAACATTTACAGCTTACAGCTGCTTATTCTAGAATAATCAACTGCACATGACTGTGCTGTTCATATATACTTATAGAATGTTAATTAGAGCTAAAGAAGAGACACAGAGAGAGAGAGAGAGAGAGAGAGAGAGAGATGCCATTTTCTATGTCATAGTTGTAGATGGAGATGGAGAAGGAAGAGAGTGGAAACAGTGTTGAAGCTAATAGCACCAAAGTGAAGATTAACCAGCAAAGAAAGAGAGGAAGGCCAAAGAAAAGTGCTAAAGGTAAACATGATCTGGTCAACGATACAGAGAAAGCAGAAGCTGAAGAATCCAACTCCCCTGAACTAAGAGAAGTAGTTGATGCTGCTGATGATGATGATGATCAGGAGCCTGCTGGAATTACAAGCAACCCACCAATGCATACGAAGCCGCGGAGACGGCGGCGCAAGGGGACACCAAGGCGAGCTGCAGTTTAAATTTCTAGACCTCCTTTTCTCTCTTGGTGATCTGATAATCAGAAAAGCTGAACTTTCTATGGGAAAAACTTCATTTCTAGCCTATCAATGCGAGGGATGATTTTGCAGTAAAATTTGACCCATGTTTCAATCAGGGTTGTTCTTCATTTCCTCATAATTGCTTGGTTAATTGCACAATGTCGCTAGAAATGAGCATCATACATGTTAGAGTCTTATTTTAATTTATTTACTTCTTCTATATATATGACAACAATTGCAACAAAGGTGGATTCATTCACATGAAAATACTTCTCATATACAGTATACTTCTCACCAGTCTTTCTACCTATTATCAATTGAAATGTGAAAGTTAGGTATATAAGTAGCTAGTGTAATGAAGGATACTCTAGGTTTCGTTCACTACATGTTTCTCAATTCAGGATAACTTTAATATTTCCAATTATATGAGATGAGAGGAAGTTGCTCTGAGTTTTATGGTTGAACCTAATTAATTTCTGAACTAGAAGCACTGTGGTGCCATACTTGACATAATTCCAAATGTTTGAGCGAGTTAATTACCTTCATTGTAATTTTCTTTCCATTTCAAAAAGAGCAAAGAAAAACAATATTTTTTTTCAGTTCACATCAAAGCAGGGTCGGGGAGCAGATCACAACCTTTAATAAAATAAAAAATGCTTTTTTATTCTTCAATGTTTTATTCTGTTCATAATTGTTACATTCCTTTTTCGAGGAATGTCCTACTTCAACCACTCATTCATCTAGCAAATTGGAAGTTTTTGAGGTCCTCTCGAAAGGAGAGCAAAAAGAAAAAAAAACCCTACACTCAGGATTTTCAGCGGTCGGCGACGTCCCTCTTCTCTCCCCCCCATCTCGGACTAGTATTTTGGCAGATTTAATGTACGTGAACAACATACATTAGGTGATGTGGGAGCACGTGTGGCCATTGGGCCCAACACGTGAAGCTTGCTTTGATACCATGATGGAAGTTGAGGTTCCACCCCAAAACCAATTGGCACTGAGGAGATTAGCTTAACTCCTTATAAACCCAGGCTAGGTCACTTAACTTTTCAATGTGGGATAAATACTCTCAACATATACTCTATTTTCTGGTTTAGAGGTCATCGACAGGTAGCAGTTGTGTGTGCCTCGTGTTGGTTTCTGGCTATTATGGAATGCAAGGAATGAAGTACTTTTCAGTTTTGAACCAATGCTTGCGAGAGAGAAGTCTTATCTGTGCAAAAAATTATGATGTTGAATTTCAACAGTCTCATTTGCTTCATCATATGTGGCATTCTTTGTCAATTCGTGAAGTGGCGGTTCCAAGATTTGAAAGCCTATTGGGCAAAGCTTATATTAAACTCGACGATACGAGTAAATTTTGTTAATAAACATATAAAGATACACATAGTCAGAGAGACGTAATGAGTCTTACCCTCAAATGCATATCTATCAATAAATTAAAATTGAACAAATACAAAAACTAACAATATAATCATGGATCACGCTTAAGATAATTGATATTAAAATCTTGATCATCATTGACTCTTTGATTCTCAACTCTTTCAACTTGAGGCTCAATAATGGGAGATTCGAGAAGATTTTGCCAAGAAGAGAAATCAAACATCTCAACAAAAATAAATCAATTCTCATAATAGAATCTATGCATTTAATTAATATCAACACAAATAAAAAATCTCAACAATACCAACAACAAATCAAACATCTCAACAAGATTCCTAAAATCAAAGCCCTAATTAACAACAAATCCCCAAATTTTAATTCATTCCTAATTAAACTCTAGAATACTCAATTTCAAATTAAAAATGCATAAGATAATGAAAAAAGGGAGAATGAGAAGAATAATGGTTGCCAAAAAGAGAAGTTGCTGGCAAGAGGAGAAGTTGATGTCTATTTGTCAAGAGAAGTAAAGGAGAAGTTGATGTAGACAAGATAAGAGGAGAGAAGTTGATGTAGACAAGACAAGAGGGAGAAGTTGCCTTGCAACAATTGGGCTGGGCAGCTCTTAACATAGAAATGCCCTTGCATGAAAGGCGTTAGCAATGGTACCCGTTATAGGATGGCTATTTTAAATTTGTTATTGTTGGTGTGGTGAATTTGTTTATGTAAGTTTGACTCTTTTGTCAATCAAAAGTATGAGTTGTATTATTTCCCCTATGAATGGAAGGTTTTAACGAGACCATCGTTAACGTGATGATTCTCACTCTCTACTATTTCTTGATTTTTAATGGAATATCTTTTTGTATAAAAAAAATTAACTCTTCATAGTTTTCTTTAAAAATTTAACTCTTCATAACATAAATAAATGAAGTGGACAAGAATAAAAGTAAAAGAAAATGGGGATAGAGGTCGAATTTGAGTACAAGAGAACGATCACGTTACTTGACCATTATTGGAGCTAAATTTAAACTTTCATTGTTAGTAAAAGAAGTGGAAAATAATAAAAGGAAAAGAAAAGGGAAAAAATGTGGCGGGAATCAGATTTCCATTTATACCTAATGGCTTAAGTTTTAGTCTTTCAATACTCAGCAGGGTCATTTGATTTGATCAAACTAGCCTCTTAGGGTTTCTCAGAGATCAGAAAGGTATGAGCTTCACCCAATTCGATGGCACTGCGGCCTTCTCTGGCGGTGGCTTCATGCCCCCTCAGGCCACCCAGACCGCCGACCCTTCTTTCAATACCTCCAAGGTACCTCTCTCTCTCTCTCTCTCTCTCTTGTGCTTACTCTGTTTGATTACGAACAACCGGAGGAAAATTGAAATTTTCAATGCAGCAATTGTGAACTTCTAGGGTATTGAACTGATGGGTAGTTTAGAACACTGTTCATTTTCTCACGATTTCCATTCCTGTGAACCAAACAGTATTCGGGATATGGATTGTCTTGTGCTTTGTGAGATGGCAATGCTTAATTACAGCATATATTTGTGCTTCTAAAAATAACAGCACATATATGTATTATTCATTGACCAATTAAAGTGCGGTTATTAAGGTAATTGTGACACTTTTTCAGAATCGTGACGTTCAGACATTGCTGCCACTTACAGTGAAGCAGATAAAGGATGCATTTGTCTCAGCAAATGAAAAATCAGAATTTGTTATTGACGGTGTTGACGTGAACAATGTGGGTTTTATTTTCAGATTGTTTTCTTTCTTAAACTGTTGGTGGGGTTTCTGACTTGTATTTGTTCTTAGGTTACACTTGTGGGGATGGTCCGTGACAAAGTTGGAAGAATTACGGATGTTGCTTTCATTCTTGACGATGGGACTGGACGGTTGGATTGTAACAAGTGGTAAGTTTTCTCAAGGCTTTTCTTGTCATCAGATTGATAATTATATGTTAGTAAGTTTCTTAGTTCTGTCAAATTGTCAATGACGGCTTCTGGTGCTTGTTTAGGTTTGACGAAGCAATAGACGCAAATGAAATGGAAAGAATCTTGTATGCTTCTTTCTTGCCTAACTAATTGCACCTGTTTCTGTGCTGTACTTCGATTAACATGTAGTTTTATTTGGGTGTTTCTCACTCACTTATTTGAATAAAGCCATTTCTCTCGCTTTTCAAGTGTTTTCTTAATTATCTAAGATTCAAAGCTGTTCATGTTCCGATTGAATTTTGTTCCACTTTTTCAAGATATATTGCAATTTTTTTTCCTTCCCCTTTACTATGGAATCAAGTGAAATTTTAAATTAATGCATTATAGTATTTATCCTTAATATCAGGGATGGAATGTATGTCCGGGTTCATGGACGCTTGAAGAGTTTTCAGGGCAAAAAGACCTTAAATGTCTTCTCTATTAGGTATATTCCCTTTTGCTTCACACTTTAAGAGATTATACTTATGAGTAGGTCTCTAATTCAGTATTTCGGTAAACTTTGTTGTACTTTGTGGAACTCTTTTTCTTGGGTTAGTGTTTGCATTTTGTTTGCCATTTATTTCATGAAGTTCATTTCTATTGATCGCTTGTTTGCTATTGGAGAGACTATAGGCTTGAGTTTTGTTTGTGGCTTGTTTAGCTATTAGGAAAACAATAATCATTCCATCATTAGAATGAATGAGTCAAGGAATCGCTTGAAACTAGGCAGCAAGTACAGTGACTGATATAAATTTCCTTGGAAAGAAATAATTGAAGTCTTTACCAGGATTAGTGGTAATTAATATATTGGTCTTTCTGATGTAAAATCTGGGCCTGTCGACTTTTCATGCATGTGGTAGAGAGTGGATAAGCTTTCCAGGGAAGGTAGTGCGTGACTTATATCTTGCAGAGAAAATAATAAAATTGTTTAAGCAACTAAAACTAGTTATGCTTACAACTAAAAGAATCTATCAATTTTATCTTTTTGTTATCTTTTTATGAAGAAGAAACTTCAAGGGAGGTTACAAAGTTTCTTATGATATGGTGCAGTTGAAAGGAAAATTTGTATCAGTACATATGGTTGTACTTGTGTCTTTTAGGATCTTGAATTGTTTCATTGGTGATAACTCTGTGGCTGATATTATTGTTCTAACTGGAATTTGAGGTCTACCCTGCACTGAGATACTCAATTTATGTCATTTTGCGTTGATCATGTTACGTTCTAAAAAACCTTGCACTGAGATACTCAATATATGTCATTTTGTGTAAATACAATATGTCATCCCAAGTATTTTTTTCTTTCCAAGCATTATTATGTGTGGCACACAAGGTAGTGACTTCAAACTTTTGTGGATTTTTTTTTTTCATAAAGAATTAGTACGGGCCACAGTATTGGAGTTATTTTCAGAGAGTGTAGTAATTTAAAATTTGTGAGAATGCTGTATTCTTGATCTTGTTATGTACTCTGGGTCCCAAAGGGCCACTTAGTAAGTGAAGATTTAAAAGCTTCTTATGAGAAGCATCCACAAGGTGTGACCACTAGAACCAGTAGCATCATTTCGCTACCGTTTTCCTGTAATTGTTTGATATGGCTCTTAAGGAGGGTCCAAATGATTGGCCTAGATATTAGAAGTCTTGGAAATTACTACGTCATCATTGGATTTCATGAAGCAGGGTCTAATTCGTTGACCAACATATACTTATGCTATCGTTCATATTGAGGTTTCAACATTGAAATTGGTGTGATTTTCAGGCCTGTGAATGACTACAATGAGATTGCAAGCCACTTCATTGAGTGTATATACGTCCATGTCTACAACAGCAGGTTACAGGTATTGGCCTAACTACTGAGAATCTGATTGTAACTTGGATTGCATAGTTATTACATTGATATGGAAGTGTATGCTTGGTTTTCTGATGTCTTTGTAAATATTCTGATAGAAAGCACATGTTGATGTTGGCGTCACTACTCAACCACATATGACAATCCCAACAAATCAGGTTTGATGTTCAACTGTAGATTTCAGTCTGATGCATTTTTTGTTATTGCCTTACTAGTCTAATTCATTGTTTCCTTCAGTTTTCTGGCCAATATAGCTTCGATGGACAGAGTAGCACTGAAGTAAAGGTCTTAGAAATTTTGAGCCAGCCTTCATACCTGTGAGTACATACCTTGAAAATAGTCATGTTTAGCTATGAAAATATTGCTGTGAAGTGGCCCAAGTGGCAAAACCGTCTCAATATTTAGCTGATTGTGGTCTTGTGTTACTTTTAAAGCAGCCTCAAACTAAAATCAAGGCTTAAGAAACTAAATATTGACATTATGTGGGTTTTTGGGACACCAAAATTTTTTTAGCATGTTACAAGTCATATGTTGCATGTTTAGTGGCTTGAAGTGATCTATAAGGCCCCGTTTGATGGGCTGGCTTGGACTGGTTAGGATGGGCTTTGAAGCATTGGATTGGAGGTTTGCAAATCCCTTTGGTCGGGGCAGCATTTATTAAATTTTCATACAAAAACACTCATTGTATTAATTACCCAAGTGTAATTGGTGTATTTTGTTGATGAGTGCTGCAAAAACAGAATCACATTTGTAAATCTTCGACAATAAATTGTCAGATTGATGTTGATGGCCCGAGTAAATTTAAATCACATTTGTTTGAACTTTGAACGAGATTGGATAGATTTTGGCCCATGAGAAGATGGTCAAAGTTATTCATGGGGGAAATTACTAGGAACACTCACACAGGGGGAAAAAGAGCCCCTGACAAGATTGTTTTCCAATCTAGTATTCTGTTCAATTATTGAATAATTTGATATAGGTATTCTCACTCAAGGACCAATCTTATTTGGAAAATGATCAATTCCAAATCATAATTATAAAATCATCTATTTGCATGGTGTTACTTTGTTTTAGAAGTTGCTCAAAGTTTTGACAAGATTGTGGCTATTACTTGTTTTTGGCTAGAACTCGGGAGTGCTTATGTGAGTGACATTTCTATTTTCTGTTAAATAAATATAGTAATTAAGGAATTCACACTCAAGCAATAGCTGTATGTTAATACTTGATAGAAGGGATTGTCAAGTGGCTCAAGTCACAATAATAAATCATCTGCTAGATGTTTAGTAGTCTTCCTACTTTGTTTTGGATATTTCTTTAATTTTTGGCGTGATCTTGGTCATTTGAATATTATTTGCATTCCATGCTTAATTTTGACAGCTTCAAAATTGCAGTAGTTAATAACCAAAAGCCAATGGCCTTAGAGGCCTTGTGCCATAGTCCGCCTTTTATAATCAAGGAGGTGCTTAAGAAATGGCATGCAGATCAATGATGTACTGAATGAACGCATATGCATATTTGTACATCATTGTATGATAGTGTCAATTTGTTTCTTTTGTATGCAGATGTGTGAAATTCATGGTGTAAGCTTTTCCTTTTGCTTCCTTTCTGTTTCCCATTTAATTGTAACTAGCTTTGCTTGGTTCAGTGCAAGGGAAGAGGGGGCACACCTTGATGATATAGCCCGACAACTGAAAATTCCAGTGAATGATCTCATGTCTCTCTCTCTCTCTCTCTCTCTCACACACACACACACACACACACACATTTACCTGCACATTTCTGCAGCCGAAAGAATATCTAAATCTTACATCTTTTGGATTTTGAACAGGTTAGCTGTTGATAATCTAGTACAGGAAGGCAAAGTTTACTCAACAGTTGATGACTTTCACTTCAAATCAACTGCCAATGCTTAAGATTAAGTCTTTAGCCTTGGGTTCTTTTACTTTGTTCTGTGTTTGAATACAGAGGATTGCACATTCAAGCAACTATCTGCACTTTGTTTTTAGATGTGCATCTTATAGACTAGATTATCCAAAATGTAGACAGCTGAGATATTACTAATAGGCTCATTTCCATTTGCACCTGAGCAAACTGTTTCTGTTTGTTTTACTTTGTACATAATTCTTCCCTTTCTCTTGAATTATTAAAACCGGTTTACTATCTTCTATTAGAATTGCTCAAATGGTTAAGAGTATTTACCCTTACACTTGAGGTCCTATGTTCGATTCCCACTCCCTAGTATTGCTTGTATTAAAAAAAATTTACTGCATATGAGTTCATATATGAACAATTCGAAGCTTAATCAAACTCGCTAAATTTATCCTCCGGCATACTCTAATATAATTCTGACATAAGTAAAATCAAGGAGCTTTAAGTCAAACTCAAGTTTGGCACAATTGGGTTATGCTCATTTTAATTATCCTCTAATCTCTGGTGCATTTAAAAGTTTTATTTATTATATAGTTGAAACTTTTGACAAACCCTGTCCTCACATAAAGACATGTTTCAACTTCAAATCACAGAGAGTCTTTTCCTCACACACACAGAATGTAAATACAATATAACAAATTCTTGCAATGACAATAATAGTATCTAGAGATTAAAAAAATAAAAAAATTTGCAAATAAGAAACAAAAAGAAGAAAAAGATGTCATGTGAGATGTGATCATGAAGTAATAATAAAGAAATGGGAAGCGAACGTGAGGAATGATTCGTTTCTCTGACCACAAACCCACCATGCACATTGCTTTATTAATTACTTTAATTTAAACATAGTTTGACCGTGGACAAAATTTGGGGTTTCAATTATGAAAGCCAGCCAATTTCATACCAATATTTTTTTTCTTCAGCTTTTACTATAAAGAAAGAAAAAACAAATGCAAATTCAGCCGAACTCTCTGCCAATCTCTGCTTTCTCTTCTTTTATTATTACTATTATTATTTTATTTTTCAAATGTTTTTTTTTAACGTGGAAAACATCATAATATAGCCGAACAAGTCATTTCATCTTTACAAAAGATTATGCAATGTTTCCATCACTTTCATTTAATAAGCGAATTAAATGTGATATAATTTTTTAACTAATTGATTTCAGATTGAGCTCAAAACTTTAAAAATATCTTAATATAATGGCAGGAGTTTCGAGGCTTCAATACTCGTTCACTTGCATTGCACACTTTTGTACACTTGTGGGGGGTTGCTTAGTGTAAAAGCAGTTTTAGCTCTTATCCGGGTTTTGAGGTCTGCCCTTGTCTGCCCACCTTGCAATATATACCTAATCTTTTCTTTCTTTAATTACTTTCTCATTCATGTGGATTTTGCTTTGTCCCTCAGCTTCGATTGGGTGGTTGGTCAACTTGGTCTTGTCCCTCCTCTCACTATGCCTTAGGGCTATATATATTTAACACTTGGCCAGACAAAAAAATATATTTAACAGTTGGGGGCATGTGGCCGCAGCCTCCAGAAGCAGAAAAACTTACCTTTAATGGAATATCACTATTTTGTTATTTCCAATTAATAGCACATTAATGGAATATCATTATTTTGTTATTTCCAATTAATAGCACAATGATACGTAAAAAAGTTATCATATATATTATTGCTTTAATTGCCACATGTGAGCTATGTAACAATAAACTTTGGTCCAAAAGCAACATACTTGAACTTTTCTTCCTCATGTTATACAATACCCTAGAGGCTACAATTAGAATATCACAAGATCTTATAACTTTTAGAATCGTGTACTCTCTTATCCAAGAAAAAAGAAATCATCACATCAATACATATCTTCAAGAAATGAAAGCAATTTTTAATATATGATACTAGACCAATTATATGTGACAATGTAAATTATTCTCATTAATTTGTGTGTATATACCCTTTTAAAACCTTATATGATTACCTTTATGTATTGGGTCACATTATATAAGAAATTCGTTAATGCTAATCGTATCAAAGTAAAATTATCTCTAAAAATTGCTATAAAAGGAATTGTAATGTTACCAAACTGTGAATCTAAAACACGCATCACCTACTACATCAATGATCCAAATTTACACTTAGCAACATAACTAATGAAACCCCATGTTAGAATTTGACAATCTAGGTAGCTATAGGAAGAATACAATTATATAAATAATACTGTGAGGAGAGAGAGAGAGAGAGAGAGGGTTATGGCCTCAAACACCACCAAGGAGATCCCAATAATAATTTGAAGACCAAATTAAGTTGAGTGATAATGCATCATGCTGCATGTATAGCAGCAGCTTCAGGTACCACATACCCTGCTCTTGCTTGCTCTATAATTGCTTGTCATAATAAAGACTCATAGTAAAGATATGAATTAATATTCACAATCCGATTTCATTTTGGTTTCATGCATGCAGCATGACACGTACGCATCACATTTATAAATAATTGATATTATTTTGTACTGTACACGTGTCGTTGAGATGACATGCACGCATGTGGATGCCATTACCAAATCTATCCTCTCGCAGACAATGCCACCACTCCCACCGTCTCTCCCCGCCTCTCTCTCTCTCTGAATTGTTTGGATGCTAATAAGGTCACGTAGCAAGCAATATGCCGAGCTATAATGACATCCCCCACTCGCATCTTGGTCACGTTCTCTGCCTCTCTTCTTATGTCATGTGAGTAAAAGTTTGGATCGTTTCAATTAAGGCAGCACAAAAATATGAGAATGTGAAGGTAAAAAGTTTCACATTGGAAATTTAAGAAATCTAGTAAGGGCTTATAAGGAGTTGGGGTTACTCCCCCTATTACCAATTGGTTTTGGGGTGGAACCTCCACTTTCTTCATGATATCAGAGCAAGTTAACCCACGTGTGAAAGCCCAATGACCACACGTGCTCCACGTCACCTAATAATATATATCAAATTGTTAAGAGCATTTTCAACATGTATATCAAATTGTTAAGAGTATATAAACGCCTTCATTGATAGCAATGAAATTGCCCAATAATATATTTTCTATAAGATTCTCTTTGAACATGGTTGCCAAGAAGCAAAATGTTCAAATACATAACAAAAGCCTTACAAAAGGCTGATGAGGCCAGAACAAGACTGAAGGGCAACTGGCGTGATGTTTGACACATGGCAGCCCCAAAATTATAGTTGTGGTTAAAAATGGAAGGGCGCCCGAGAGGTGCGAGTTGTCCTGGCATGAGGCTTCAGTGTTAAGTAAATGAAGAGGATGAGGAAGAGAGGAGGTATATTTTTACAGAGGGAGGGAGGGACAAAAAGAAATGACACGCGGCAAAGGAAGGGAGGATCTGAAATGATTTTATTTACGAGTGTCCTCTACGATTATGGGTCACGGTGTTTCCTCTCTCTCCCTCTTGCTTCCCCACATTCATACACATCAAATACCCTCTCTCTCTCTCTCTCTCTCTCTCTCTCTCTCTCTCAAAAATCATGTAATAAAGTAATGGCTTTCTTCGGTCAACAGACCCAAAAGAGGAGAAGAGGATATGAGAAGAGAGAGAAATATAGACACACACACCGCTTAGTCATCCCATCAAAAGCTTCCACTTTGCTTTCTTTGCTCCCTCTCTCACTCTCTCTCCTCTCCCCATTTATTCTACTATTTAATCTCCTCTTACTCATAAAACAAAAGAATCTCGATCTTCGTGCAACCCTAAATATCACTCTCTCTCTCCTCCTCCCTATTTTATTTCATTCATTCATTCATCTCTTTCTTCATTCACCCCATCAAACTTCTACTACTACTTCTAGTCTTTAAGTCTTCTGCTAATGTCACCTCCTCAATATCTGTGTCTCAACGCAAACTGAACCCTTCCCATTTACCTTATAACTTTGACATTCACTCTCTTTCTGTTTCTGTGAAAGAAAAAAAACCCACACATCTCTGAATATTTTGCTCTATTTCCAAAGACAAAGAAAACCCACAACCCAACACATACATCTCTTTCCACCATCATCACCATCATCAAAACAAATTGGAACACTCAAAAAACATGGATTCTTCTCCTCAGAACTGGCTCCTCGGCTTCTCTCTTTCCAACCACTCTCATCACCGTCACCCTTCCCATGATCTCTCCCTCTTCGAGGCCTTCGCCTCCTCCCCCTCTCACACTTCAGGTCCCCAAAAATCTCTCTCTCTCTCTCTCTCTCTCTCTCTCTCTCTTAAATAATTACTAATCTATTTTTTCTAATTAAATGAACCCAAATCTATTTTAACTTAACATCAACTATTTTTTATGTTCTTGCTCTTGCAGCTCATCAACAACAAGATCACTCAAACCCTGGCGGTGCAACTCCTCCTCCTCCAACCGACCTTTCAATCTTCAGCTCCGGCGTTGGCGGCCCCAAGCTCGAGGACTTTCTCGGCGGCTCCACCGCCACACCGACCTCCCTCGCTCACTTCTCTGGTACTACTGCTGCTGCTGATCACCACCACAATCACCAACAAACTGCTCCTCTTGCTTTGTCCGAAAGCGAGATTTACGACTCCGAACTCAAAACCATAGCCGCTAGTTTCCTCCGCGGTTTCTCCACCCCCGCCACCGCCTCCGCCACCAGTGTCCAAACAACCAAACCCCAAAACCTGGTCCCTCTCGCCTCATCCGAACTCACCCCGAAAAAAACCGCCGACACCTTCGGCCAACGCACCTCCATTTACCGCGGCGTAACAAGGTAAAAAGGAAATAACTGCTCTTAACCGCCTCAGCTACCACTACAAGTTGATAAGTTGATATCTTTATGAATTTTTATGTATCTATAATTATTTTTTAGAATATTTGCTTATTATTATTGTTATTGATAATTTTTGTTTTGGGGTTGGTGGTGGTGGGTTTGAATTTTTAGGCACAGGTGGACAGGAAGATATGAAGCGCATCTGTGGGATAACAGTTGCAGAAGAGAAGGACAAAGTAGGAAAGGCAGACAAGGTAATTTCCATTTTCTTCATTTTTTATTTTTCTCACCATGTACCAATCTTCCTAGGGTTCTAAGGTTCTTCGCCCCTGTTTGATTCTAACGTGCGCCTAAGGTGTACGATAGTTGCTTTAAATCCAATGGGTCCACTGGATCCATTACTGGGTCTAGCTCTGGCAACGGTCCCGATCATTCAGAGCAAATGAGCAGAGAAGGGCTCAGACCTCAGATTGAGATTAGATCTTCTGGCCTGTGTGACACCTAGGGCGCACACTAGGCACAAAGCATTCAGCTCTGCTATCGTGCACATTGTGTTTAATTTCATGAGTGGTGAAGATTCTGATGTGGGTTTGCTTTTTTGTGGCATGTACATGACGCAAATGATTGCTGCTATGGATATGCTTTAATCATCATCATCATCAACTTCTCTGCAGTTTATTTGGGTGAGTTTTTACTGGTGGCCTTTTCTATATAACTATTTGCCCATTATTAATTAAAATCATTATTTTCAAGTACAAGGATGGATCATGATCAAGTTTTACTTGGATTAGATAGATTCACTCTAGATTTTGGTCACTGTATCAGAAAAATATTCTTCGCACGAATGCACCAAATCATGGCTCAGATTCTTATTTATGAAAAAGTAATTAAATTAAATAAATACTTATTGAAATTGTTTTGTAATAATATTTATAGGTGGATATGATAAAGAAGAAAAGGCAGCAAGAGCCTACGATCTGGCAGCTCTCAAATACTGGGGTCCGACTACAACCACAAACTTTCCGGTGAGATCAGCGGCCGGCATGCAATAATATCTTTGAGTTTAGAATTTTTTTGTTTTTTCCTTCTTGAAAAGCTTTGATCTAACTTTGTCATCAATTTTGAAGGTTTCTCACTATGAGAAGGAATTGAATGAGATGAAGAACATGACTAGGCAGGAATTTGTCGCTTCTCTTCGAAGGTAAATAATAAATATTTACATGTTGTCGATTACTTTATTTATTTATTTATTTATATATAATACTTTTTCTTGTTGCTGGATTTTTAGAGATTTTGTTGTTGATTTATTTTTATTTTGCAGGAAAAGTAGTGGATTTTCTAGAGGAGCTTCTATTTACAGGGGGGTCACAAGGTTTGTAGTTCACCTTTTGTTGATATTAATATATATATATATATATATATATATTTTTCGTCTAATTAAAATCCAATTTTTTTATTCCAGGCACCATCAACATGGTAGATGGCAGGCAAGAATTGGAAGGGTTGCAGGCAACAAAGACCTCTACCTTGGCACTTTCAGTAAGTCCCTTCACTTTTTCCTTTTAAAAATTTCACAATCAAGACTTTGCGGTGTTAACTAATAAAGACTTTAATTTTGCTTTCAACAGGCACCCAAGAGGAAGCTGCTGAGGCCTATGATATTGCTGCCATCAAGTTCAGAGGCCTAAATGCCGTGACCAACTTTGACATGACCCGCTACGACGTGAAGAGCATTGCTAACAGCAACCTTCCCATAGGAGGAATGTCCGGAAAATCCAAGAACTCGTCGGACTCCGATAGCAAGAGCATTGAAGGTAACCGTTCAGCGGACGATCGAGATCTCTCCTCTGCATCCTCTGTCACCTTTGCATCTCAGCAGCCTAGTTCCTCCACACTAAGCTTCGCAATTCCCATCAAACAAGACCCATCAACAGATTACTGGTCCAACATTTTCGGGTACCACCACAATGCCAAGAACCCTAGCACTGTCTCAGTTGCACCATCATCCTTGTTCCAATCTTGTACGACTAATGTGCCCTATGGCAACAATTCCTCACAAATACCCTTCAACATGGACTTCTCAGTCTCAGCCACCTCTAGCACTTCTCCCCCTGAAACCAACAATGGGTACTTTGGTAATTACAATGCCCATGGTCAACAACAACAACAACAACAAGAAGACCAAAGTACAAGTGGTACAAATTCAATCCCATTTGCTACACCCATTGCTTTAAATAGCAACAATGGATTTGAAACAACTTCTGGTTATGGAAGCTGGATTGGGCCAAGTCTTCACACATTTCAGACCCATGCAAAGACCAATCTCTTTCAGACACCAATTTTTGGCATGGAATAAATTTTAGCAGCTGAGATCACATGAGGAGATGAAGATGAGGACCTCTGCAAAAAAACTATGAAAAGTGAAGGACGAAAGGAAGAAGACAATGTTTGATGTTTGCATGCACATGTGGGGGTCAAAAAAACTTTAGTTGAATTAGAGATGAGGTGGACTGACAGGGCATAGGTCATAATTTGACACAGGAGAGCTCAGCTCACACTGTACTAACTCTACTTCTTTTGCTGAGATGGTGCTTCTTACCTTTTCTTTTTTGTAATTTTTTTTTTCTTTTTGTTCTTTTAGCTTTTTCTTTTTCTTTCTACTGACATGATTCTATATATGGGTATAATGAAAAAGAAATCCTTTTGTAATCCTTTGTTCTTGCTTGTTACTACCACAAGTTTTCCATGTGAAAAAAAAAAAGAATGACAAAGAAATATCTATTTCAAAAGTTTCTTTTGTATGAATTATGAATTATGTTAATTTCTCGTAATATTTTTGGTAGCAACCGTGCATCTATTTTCTCGTAATATTTTGGAGGAAAACAAATCCAGTCTGGGAGCGCAACTCAAAGGAGAAATACTTCCTTATTTCTGTTTTATTCTCTCTTAAGTAACATGAGGAGAGAGATAGAAAAAATAGGACAATGAAATGAAAATAGGGAAGTTTCATCTCAACTCAAAAAAGGATAATGAATATTTGTGTGGCCAAACTTTAGGAGTCCCGCTCCTCTCAACTAAAACAGTGAAGTAAAGTGTAGAACATGCTTCTTAGTGTTCTCTTGTGATATTTAATATTTAATATTTTGACAAGAATCAACTTCATCAATTGTTAAATTCCTAGTCTGACAACATAATAATATAAACATCGTCGATTGTATGTCGTTCACGATGAAATACTGGGATTCGAAGTTCACATGAACTATTAGTCCAAAAATTGACAAGAACAAAATGGAAAAGGAAAATGTTTCCAAAATATATATATATATATATATATATGAACCTGACCCCACAGAGAGTACATGCTCGTACTAAATTATCAATACTTATAAAAGTTTAGGGAGGTTTTGGTTAGGATAAAATGACTTTATTATATACTTTAGCAACTCAAATCAATACAAATAATTCTGGAAAAGTAACAATAAATACTCAATTAGATTGATTCCTGGTAGCTTTACTTTTGCCTAAAATTCTCTTGTATATGCAAAAAAGGCGTTCCACTCTTTTGAGTCGTAAAGACTGTTGGGTAAGAATGGCTTGACCAAAAAGTGAGAAAGCCAAAATTAAGATAACAGACTTTATAAACAAGATGATAATAATATGCAAGAGGACAAGAACAAAACCCATCTTGCATGTTTTGGGGTGAGCTTTTTGGTTGATCAGCTCCCAAATATAAAGAATCCTGTCTTTTCTTGTCTCTTATAAGATGATGGCATGCAGTCCTTTCCTTTGCATCTTTCGGCGCCCATTAGATCTTTGAACCATCTAGCTCCCCTCATATTTGACCATTATGTTGAGGTTTGACCATACATATGCATACACACATAAACTCGTTCAAGTGTGCATGAGATGCATTACTTTAAGGTGCAGAATATATAAATCACTACTGCTTAAAAACTAGACTTAATTCAAAGCCCTAATTCAGAGAGGGAGGTTCCAACTATGTCAGGTAATAGTTTTGTAATTATCGGTATCAATATAACATTTCGATAGTTTAACAACATAACATGTTACATATCTAATAAAAACATAAAATCAAAAGTGGAACATAGTATGATGCATGCATAAGATTTCAAAAAATTTATAACGATAAAGGGCAAAACGAGAATTGGAATTATTTCTAGCCAAGATTCGTCAATGGCCAGGGCTTTTCCTTCCCAAAACCACATCAAATTCTGAACTAATAACGATACATGAAGATCTTAGTTTCAGGAGAATGTAATAACTAAACTCTATCGCATTATTGGACCTAATGGCGTCATCTTGGATTATACGATTGTGTGCCGAATTTGCCTTGCGGCTTCACCTAATGCAAACAATTGAATGTTGTGTAGCTTCTGGATATATGTATCGATTAAAAAAATTTGCATTGTATGAATAGTATAGGAAGCTGGGTGTCACAATGGTCCAATATGTACAATTTCAGCTAAGTCTATTATCATGAGACCCAAACTATTGTCTAGGATTGGCCGAAATATTGGTCAAACATATGGATTAAGATAGTTGTCTTGCAATCTGCAAAACAAAAGTTAGGAAGAAAGTTGTCGGGAATGATTCAAATGTTGTGTCAATCAAATAATATATTTTTTTCTTTTTTGATGTATGAGTTTCGACAAATTGAAGTGTTGTGTTGGGCTAGCTAGTGAGTAGTTTTATAGGCAATACCATCAATAGGGAGGGATAGTTGCCTCTTGACAGCAGCATAACATATTGTCCTAGAGTAATTCTTCTTCTATACTTATCAGAGAAAGAATCATGCTGTTATCTAATTAATACGGTGTGACGGTTGATGTGTTATTTGTCGTAATAAACATTGACGTAATTTTTTTGAGAGAAATATATATGTAATTGAGAAGTTAAGCTATATTGTTAGCGAATTAATGTGAACGTATCATATTGTATATTACATTTCTAATAAATGTAAAAATGTGGTACCAAGCGTGGTACAAATAAACTTATTGGGTCTGAAAATGTGGTCCCCCGTGCCTTATTCATGCTATCACGCTCGTGCATATTGAACTCAAATCAAATACTTTGAGTAACTCTCGGAGATGCCGCTGATTTTTTAAACTCCTTGAAGTAAGCTACCTCTAGGACTCGAGCTAAATATTATTAATATGCTATTTGAAACCTATATGTAAGGCTGTTACTGGATGTCAAATTACAGAAAGCAACACCCAGAACTATGAGATATTAAATGTAGCTATAGTTAAGAAATATTTTTAAAGAGCAGCACGGTCAAAAAACGCAAGATGTTTAGGTAAACTGCCGAACTGAATTTGAATGTTTCTTTAAACGCAAGATGTTAGATCACTCCGTTATTATAATGGCTCTTGTGACTAGTTAGTACTGGCCTTTTGTGATTAATGGTTTTTTTGGCTGAATTATGAATGCAATCTTAGAATTTCTTTATATAAAAGAACTACTAGGGGAAGTAGGTTTCTAACACACGGACACCACCAAAGGTACTATATAACGATTCGAACTTGAGACTGCAAGTCGAGACCCTTTTCCATTGGGCTAGACTTCATTGAGAAATTAATGTTTTTCTTCACTATGCATTTTATTGAATTCTAGAAACTCTTCTACAAAATTAATGGAGGAAATCCAGTACTTTGCAATCAAGCCAAAACTAATATACCATGATTGTCTCTAGTACTGGATGGCCCTTTGATTAAAAGGGGAAAAAAAAAAACACAAAAGAAAAGAGAAGAATCTCAGTGATGAGAGCTAGCTAGCTCTAGCTAGCATATAGAAAAGTGGACCCAACCCGAATATTAGTGATTTAAAAGTTTTGTAATGTACAAGAAAAACGTTGCAAATTAAAAAAATAAGTGAAAGGGCACCAAACCCTTTGTACTGCATCTGCATGCATGTCTACCAAAAACTTTGTCTTCAAAATTGAAGGCCACCACCACCTCACCACTCAGCAGCACATGACATTACCTGAAAAGGCTACGTTTTAAAATGCAAGAAATACTAGTCAAATTCTGCAAATGATCATCCATCTACATTTACCTTTTCTTTATCCCCTTTAAAAGACTTGTAGGGCTGTTTGGGGGGACCCTTTCCCCTTGTTTCTTTGAACTTGAGTCTCCATCCTTGTTTCCCTCTCTTTCTCTTTTGGCCTACAACCAAGTTTATGTCGGCCACACCCACCTCTTACTTTTTTTTTTGGTTGCTTTGACTGACTCATCCAATAGTTAATACAGAATTATCGGTATCTTATGGACCAAAATCACTGTTTGTTTTTGTTAATCAATGATTAAAAAGATATGGGCTAGCTTCCATTCTGGAAAATACTTGGCTCTTTACGTGTAAGGAGTTATTCCTCTTTAAAATGTGTGCATAAACTTTTCTTTGTTATATTTGCATATATATGCCAGACTGTGATTAGTTTGTACGGAAGGAATGACTCTTTACATATAAGGAGCCAAATAGCATCTTCGGCATGAGCCTTGTTAATGTGTTTGGAGATGTGAACAAGGACTCGTGGATTTGAAGCACACAATAATAAAAGTAGGCGTGGTAATAATAGACTAATAGCCATCTTGAACATTGCTTTAAATTTATATTCTTCCTTTTACATTCTTTAATTATTGTGCGGGAGTAATTATTGTAATAATTTGTGGATGCTGTTCGCTAAGTATATAATAATCATGGGGCAATGAGGCCGCACGTGCTGGCTGACTCGGGTTTTCGGCGACGTGTGCGGTTGAATGTTGGACTTGGACTTGGGAAATCGAATAAATATTCCTTCACCTTCATGTACAGAGCTTCTTCTTCTTCTTTTTTTTCCATTGATAAATAATTGATAGGATGTGGCTGTTGATAGCTGGTTCTTGAGACTGGAGATTGATCTTTACCATTTTTAATAGTGGCCACTAGGGCAAGTAGCCCAAACAAAACGCTGTAAATTTTCTTGTTCTACATGTTTGTTCTCATTGTTTATTCTTTTTACCCTTTTTTGTTAGGTAAAATACACGTGCGTCAACATGGACCTTTCAACCTCACTCTCTAGTACTCTTCACTCTCCAATCTCAACAGTTTATTCTTGTTTTTATTTTAGTTTTTGGTTGGACGGGGCTCCAACTCTCTCATCATGTAAAAAAACTTACATGTAACAGGAATGTCATTGTGACTGTATTTCAAGCCAATCACGCATTATCATGTCGGAAAGTTATATTGTTATGTTGGAAAGTTAAAACACAAGACAATGGGTGATTGGCTCAGGATAGCACCACTGTGATATCCTCGATGTAAGTAAGTTTTTCTCTTCATTAAAAATGGCCCACATTAGAAATATTAAGAAATTTGAATATCTCCTAAAAAAATAAAATAAATAAATTGAGTAACTGCTCTTAATTCACCACTTAAGCTACAAATTCCTAGTTGTTTTCACCTCTCTCACACATAATAAGATTTATGATATTGTGGAATCCATTTAGAGCTCATATCATGTGACCCATGTAAGGCCTATTTCATGTGAGAAAGTTAGCAAAAAAACAATTAGGAAAAGAATTCGATTGTATAGCATTATCAAAGTTTAAACCTTTTGTTGTATTTTTGATGCATCAAAAGTAAGTTGTAAGAATTCTATAGGTTGGTCTATGGCCCGTTTTACATTTGTAAAAATGAGTCCATTAATGTTAAGAATCGTACTATAGTGCATGAATGAAACTTCATGGGTCTAGTGGTCCAAGTGACCCTATTAATGGGCTTCGACATAATAGATGGGGAGGACCATTGGGTATCATCTTCTATTACTTTTTTTTTTTTTTGCAGGACATCTTCTCTTAATTAAAAAACCTTGGTCTTCCCGTTTTCAAGAATTCTATAGTGAGGACTTTATATATGACTCTTAGATAAGATTTTATCTCTTAATTATTGGATCAAATTAATTAACCTTTGAATTAAATTAATTAGCCTGATCTACCAGTTAAGAGATGAGACCTTACTTAAGGGACTTTTTCGTCCTATCAATTGACCTCTTCGTGGCAATAAGAAATACAGCAAGCCATGCTCCTATTGGGCTTGGGCCCCCCAACTTTTCATTTATATTACCCGAGAATTCGAGATGACTCATCTTCAAGAAACCTAGTGTTAAAAAAACAAAAGCAAAAGAGAAAGTTAAAAGTAAACAAAATCAACTTTAAAAAAATGCTTTAAAATTTTGAGTACCACAAAAACGAAAAGGAAAAAAGAAAGTAAGATTTAAACAAACAAAAAAAGGGGAAAACTTTAAAAACAGATCGTTGGATAAAAATTTCGTTTTTTGACAACGGAAAAATGAAAAGCATGTTTCATAATAGTTGAAAACGGAAACTAGTTTTCAAAATAATGGTGATTTTTGAAAATAACTTTAAAATATTTATTTTTTAGATTCCGTTATCATTTTTTTTATTTTTTATTTTGTCCTCATTTCTCGTTCACCAATTCTACATCACCACACATATACCACACTCTAATCACTAAACTGAGTATTTGGGGCCTCTCGACTTGGATTCGGCTGCTTAGGATTCTTGAATTTCCCTTGGCTCGACACCCAAAATTCAGCAAAAAATCATCAAAAACTTGCTATGAACTCTTTGTAAGATGCACTTTCATTCAATGATCTCAAATTCACAATTTAACCCCAAAAAAAATATCATTTCCCAATTCCACATAAATAGGTTTTATTTCAAAATTCCATTATATCTGAACCAAGTCAAAATAAAACGTATGATATGGGACTCGCCACCTTGAGCAAGCAAGCCCACTTGTTACCCAATGGCGACGACCCTAAGACTTGTATATGTGTCCATGTGGCCACGACACTAAGACATGTATATGTGTCCACTTGTTATTTCAAATACATTCAATCTTATGCGGTTCTAATCAATTTCAAATATCCCTGTGGCTCTGGCCCTGTTCCCGCTCTCATGGACCTCAAATACATTCATCTATTTAGATGTAGTACATTTGAAATTGATTTGAAATGACTATTTATGGAAGGAATCATTTGAACTATATTTTATTTTCTTCCTTTCTTTCTTGTTTGTCCAGATCCTAGCATACATGAATTATAATAGTTTATACAAATAGTTTTATCTTATAATTTCCTCTAAATCCATAAATTTAGAATCCCTCCGTCCAAATAGAACCTACATGACTAGCTCAAGCGGTTTTATTGTAATGGCCTACTCTTTAAAGTCTCAATTGGATTGAATGAAATTATCTCATGCTTTGACCAAAACCCTAATTCTCATGCATGCAGAGTTTGCAAGATAACTATTATCATACATATATCACTCAACAGATGATAATATTATCCCTCCCTAGAGTGGCACGGTATATGTCTTTATGCCTTTGGAAACTTTAGTTATAGCATTAAAACCCAATGTTAGCTTTTATGCAATGCCAAATTGACAAATTGCCAATGGTGTTGTCATTTTCTCAAATACAATGCAATTGTTGGTTAGTGAGTAAGAAGCAAAATCAGTCAACTTGAAGCTTAACTAAACTCCATTCCTTACAGTCCAGAGAGTGACCAAGTCATTTGTTGATAACATCGACATGCAAAATTGTGAATGATTGAATCTGCTACACAACATCAATTAACAGACAATTTCAGTACCTTAGATGATTAGAAAGTACAACTCTCTACTGCTAAGGAAACATGTTCGCTTAAACATAGGTTTCATACCAACCACAATATAAGCTTCTTAATTAAGGACACTGCTTGCTTCCTTTCGCTGTAAGGAGACATTCTTTCTTCTGGCAAATCACAAATAATTGACACATATATAAAAATTATAAAAAGAAAATTTTCTACATACATATTAGATTATGATTGACATGAAAATAGGAGTTCTTATTTATGGGAGAATACGACAAATATTTTCCCCTTCTTAAAACCATCCTCAACCCTCAGATTCTTTGGCTAAGATGGCATGTGCCACGTGTCATTCTTGCATGTGTAATGTGCAAAGAAGGAGAAGAAACAAAAAATGATGATACGCTAATTGCCAATTTCTCCACTTCACTCTAAAGAGGAATGAAATAATAGGAATCTATGGCCGCACTTCATCGACTATAGTCCTAATCCCAACTATCCAAGGGCCACGGATTCAAGATTAAGACAAAACTTAGGTCCAATTAACCCACTAATCTCACTGGAAAACAAATCAATGGTCCCAAAGCAAACCAATCAATACGTGGCAAGTGAAGGGTATTTTGGGAAGGAAAATACAAACAGCAGAAAGGACAAAGTATGGAGTGGTGGGGCCCACCATAATTGGATCTCCAAGTCGCCAAGTACTAAAATCCGAGGGTTTCCTTTGCGTCATCACTAATCATCCAACATATATAAAGTTTTAAACCAACTTACCAGCCGGATTTTAAAATTCCAATCCGACGTTCCAAATCCGTTCTTCATTTACAAGCAGACAAGCGTGGACCGCCTTTTCTTCTGTCCGATTGTCTACGTATTTTTCTATTTTTTTTTGTCAAGCAGGTTTGGCTCGGCTAAAGATTAAGCCACAGGTTCAGATTTGTTGTTATACCTATTGATACCCAGAGCATAGTATATGCATGTGAAGAAATTATTGTGTGTATCTAGTACACCACGTGATATATATATTGAAAATTATAAATTTTACTAAATTCTAGATGTTATATTATGAATTCGAACTTGGTACATGTGTGTTATATGTAATTTGAATCGATTCATCGAATGCTATATGGTATAACAGAATCAACGGATAGATTGAGACACTCAATATTGCTGAAGTATTTGGTGCTTGAGTTTATTAATCCCACGAGTGTTTCGTTGAATCATTAATCATTAAGGATTAGGGCTTTTGAAGTGTTTAGCAGCTTGCTAGCCAAGCTCGCGCTTATTAAGCCAAGCTAAGGCAAGTTGGAAGTAAATCATGCACACGGTTAAGAATATAAAATTGGACAGGGGATGAAGGTGAAGACAAAAAAATAATGGAGATGGGTTATGCCTATAATAAACTAATATTCATCAATTCTTAGAGCAAACCTTATATATAGTACCAACCCAACCCCATGAGTTTTTCACATGCTACTCTAGAGAAAAGCCTAATCAAAGCTCCAATACTAGACGAGCTCCTAGCTAGAAACCCTAGCTAAAAATTTGTATTGTGAATGGCAGGACCTGAAGTATTCACAAAAACTACAGCTGCAACCAGCAGCCCCACCAACAACAAAACCATGGTAACCAAATCCCCATCAACTACGAAAACCGCACTTCGAAGGTACGTTGGGGTTAGGCAAAGGCCGTCAGGAAGATGGGTAGCTGAGATCAAGGACTCATCTCAACGTGTGAGGCTATGGCTAGGCACTTATGACACACCTGAAGAAGCAGCAAGAGCTTATGATGAAGCTGCCAGAGCCCTGCGTGGCGAAAACGCACGTACCAACTTTGTGTCTCCAGGGCCAGCCACGAACCCCAACTCAAGTCCATTGGTCTCTTCTGTTTCCAATGGGGGCTTTATGTCGGGGTCTGATGGCAGACATAGCGGCACAGGGGGGCTTAGCTTCTCTTCCTTGAAGGCCAAGTTAAGCAAGAACCTCCAAAGCATCATGGCTAGGAGTAGTGATCATAACAAGTCATCCAAGAGTAGGGTGAGTGATCACTTCACTTTTGCAAGTATTTTCCACTTCAGGAAATACCAATACCAAAACCCAATAAACCCTTTAATTGATATGAAGAATATCGAGAAAGTGGTGCAGCCTAGCATCATTGTGCCTCATAACGGAGAAGGTAGTACTAGTACTGAGCCTTCCTCTTGGGAAAGCTCTAGTGTCTCAGACTGCAGTGCGGAGTGGGCTCACGGGTTCAGGCAAGCTGGAGTGGACTCAGAAGGGTCTGAAATTGGGGAAGGGAACATTATGGACCAAATTATGGGGTGGATAGATAGCCCTGATAATCAGATGGGCAGTAGGATTAGTGTTGGTGATGATGATAGTGAGGAGGGGTCAAGGAGTAAGAGGTTCAAGGTTTCTTCTTCAGTCATGGTGCCTCCAACATTTAGCACTGGATCTCCATTTAATAATATTAATGGAGAAACTTCAAACTAAGGCAGGAGGGTGCATGTCAAGATATATGCAAGTGTACTTCTTTGCCAATTAAACTAGGGCAACATGGATAAGGCTTCTTCACAAAGGCTGATAAGTGCCAATAAGAAGTTTATTGTTGTTGCATGCTGTTGTGATGAGTGATGTCTCAAAGCTAGAAAAGTGCTTCATCAAAGGAATTAATGTACAGAGAGAGAGAGAGAGAGAGAGAGAGGAGAGAGAGAGAGAGAGAGAGAGGAATAAAAAGATTATAATGACTAGATCGTGAGATATTGTCTGTTTCCAAATGAAATGACCAAGTTAGGTGTTAATGACAAGGAATAAGTTAAAATCAAAGTAGAAGACAAGTCTCGTGTACTTTTTATATTGTTTAGAGTTTTAAATAAAGGCGAATTCCAAACAAACCAACATCACAGATAGATAAGTGACAAGAATAAAAAGGTGTAGCACATCTCTATCTCCTGGATTATTGAACTTAGCCATTGATGAGGTCCCTCTTCAGTCCAAATGAAAGCATCAGCACAACAAAGTACTGCAAATCTTGCAAGTTGATGAACCCTACTGCATCTTCATCAGGCAGGGTTTATGTTTTCTGATATTTTAATCAGTAAAGTTGACACACCATGGCCACCTCATGAGCATCAACTTCAACAATGCATTAGTAAATATGTCGAATCTAAAACCAGTCATAACCCTGCCACTAGGGCCAATAATTATGTCAGGCGGCCTTTGTTTGGCAAGCTGCTGTAAGTTTTCGATGATATCTTTTGTCTAGACAAATTCATACACCTCGTTTTGCTTATACGGCTTGTTTAACCTGTATATATCTTTGGTATAGGGTTTTGTTTTAAGTTTCCAACATTCATGGAAAGAAAATCGTTTAAGAACTTTATAAAACATTGATTGAAAATAGCAGAGATGCGATGGATAAGAAAAATGAAGTGGATGGCAGGGGGTTGCAGACATTTGCATTTTCCCATTTGTATACTTATATATCAACTTGGCATATCAAATGCCTGTTACTCTACTATAATTCCAAGTACGAAAAGGGATAATGAATTGAATTGCATTTAGTTCTGCTTAAATAAAAAACATACAAAGGTCCAATATTCTTGAACAATTCTTAAATATTCATAAATAATAATAAATAAATATCAAAAAATTGAAAACAAAATAATAAAACAGGAGGAAAATCCTAGACATTCTGTTGATCCCATAAGGTTGAATTTGCTACTTTGCTGGATTGCTGCTGAAAGATCGAAAACAATAACATGCTGCTATTTTAGTGTGAAGCAACTTACTTGAGTGCGAATTCCTAATTGGCCATATATTACCCTACATCAATATATTTCAAAAACAACTGCTATTGCCCAAGAGATCGAAAACCTTCTGTCTATCTCAGCACCACTGTGACATGCCAATGTGGTGTCGATACCACTGTGACATGCATGCCGATGCGGAACAATACCCTAAATTCAGCATATGCTATGCATGTTATAATTTAGGTGTGGTCACGTGTTTCGGTGAAGGACAAATTGTTGAAGAATATAAAGTCCCATATCGAAAATTTGACAAAATCAAATATAATTACCATATAATAAATGGTTCAACTATACCAATGACGCAGATGCCTTTTGTGATAACAACTCCACACACCTACTGGGCTATGTAGGTGATTAAATTGGGGACAATATCGGTGTTGTTAGTGGTGCGCCGTTGGTTCGTCCCACTGAAATTTAACACATGTTAGGCGATTCCAAGCTCACTATAGGCTTTCGACATGCATGATCGTCATCCTACCGTTGGATCTTTATCAATAATGCTCGGTCAGATATTGTATAAACAAGTTTCACTAATATTCTTTCTTCGTTTTTTTAATATTTTTTGCAAGAGGTAATTCACTACCTAAATAAATGGTTTAAAGCAAGAAATGGGTTTTCATGTTTCATACAGGTCAAGGCCGAGCCCGTTAACTAGTGCTTGGTTTGACATTGGATAAGACCAAATTGAATGGGCCTGTGAGCTATTGCTCAAGTAATGCAGACCTGCAGCCCTCATAATCAATGTCTAAACCAGAAATTGAATATCCCTCTGGGGGGATCTAGGAACTGTCTACGTTCATGAATTAGGCTGTGCCAAAAGAATTCATCGACTTAATCATTGATTAAAGAGAGGCGTGAACACAGGGAGGTTTTTTTTTGCCAAACTTCGGCATGGCTATAATGACTTTCTTGGCTTTGAGTCTGAACTTTGTACCAAAATTGACCCGACTAATTTGTATTTGGAATTCAGGGTGTGTTTTGGTAAGTGTAATAATTTAATAAATAACATCACCATCGGACTATTTGGAAATGAGACTTTTGTAGTGTTAAACCCTAGGGCAATGGAGGAAAAGAAAATGTCAAAGTAAGAGATTGCCCTGCCGTCAAGCTCTCAAAAATTTGAAGGCTTGGACCCAAAAAAAATGATATTCTTTTGTCAAAAGCTGGCGTCTAGCGCACTCAAGAAACTGTTTGCTTGCTTGATCATGTTGTCTTGTATGCACTTTTAGCCAAAAGCAAATAAATGGAGTAATCCACTCACTTTGATGCTCTCTCTCAATGATTCTTTACACACTCTCATGGATAATAGTTTATCATCATTTATGGACATACACTAGCCCCTTTTTTTTTTTTTTATTTTTTTCGTTCACGTGTTATAATATAAGTAGATATTTATTGATATCATATCTTAAATGTGAAATATCAACATCATCGTCCATACATATTATACCGATGGCAACAGTGTCGGCAGTGCTGGTCTCTATGTACACATGAGAAATTGAATAATCTCAATCCCGTAATATCATTACAACCCAGAATCACACACAAGAACGCAATTGCCATTCCCATGAAACCATGCAATCATTTCATAATTAATAATTAATAATTAATTAATTGTCTACAAGGACCACATAGATGAAAGGAAACAACACATATAAATAAAACCAACCCTTATATATCATACATGTCGTCCTCAACCATTTGCTCCTCCAAGTGGCTGAGGTAGGTGGATTTGTTGTTGTTTAATGAATTTCTTGTTCATGCAGCCTAATTATTATTATTATTATTATTTACTTTACCAGCCGCAGTTTCAGTGCATAGCAAACCGGAAATTACCAGTTTACCGTCCAGCATGGTGGTGTCAATATTTTTCACCTTGTCTGGGGAAGGAAGTAACTAATATTAAACTCCATGTTGCAGTGAATTCTCAATTTTATATACTTGAAAGTGCAACGGGTCTCCGCAAGTGAAGGTAACGTGCAAATATGGTTCGTTTACCAGGCCACAGATGGTGGTTTTAATTAAAGTGCACGTAACTACTTTTTCCAAGGAGTAATTTATTCTAAGCATTATTATCTATACCTAATCCAAATAATAACACTCAAGCTAGTGCAATCTTTGCCCTTGCTCTGTCAACCATCGATATTGGGGAGGGGAGTTTTCTCACACATACTGTCAAGGTGCTATGGAGTTTGAATTTGAGACTATTGGTTTGCAAGTTAAGGTTATTTTCCATTAGATTGGACCTCATTGACCATTGCCCTTTCTCTTAATGTTCAAGTACTTAGTACCTTTTTTTTTAATCAATAAGAGATGAGAATTCAAATTTGGGGCCTTTTCTAATGCTGAGAAAGAAGAGAAATACCACTAAATTCATAGCTAATTTGTATAATTTTCATTATTCGGGTTTACAAATTACAAACCTTTTAATATTCAATTTTAATTTCTCAACCAAAAATTATACTTGAAGACATTGTGTTAAAGCGTCCACTTCTTTTATAAGGCTTCTAAACTATTAGATAGACATTATAAATAAGACATTTTAAAACTAACATATGCTCTTAGCCTTGTGAGAATTAGTATCTTATCATTGTTAGACAATCATTGTTGGAAAATAGACCAACAATGTATATCAAACTTACATACTTCCTCACATGAAAGTTCATCTTATTTATTAACAGGTTGGTGCATGTCTATCCTAACCCTAAAAAACCAAGTTAACTTACGAAGAAATGACGAACATGAATTGAACTCAGGACCGCTTGCAAAGACACTATATTAAACAACTATTAACTGTGAAAATTCAATTTGATCGGAAATTAACAAATAATGTATATAAAAGTTACAATTAGAATACAATTCTACTAGCCGGCGGCTAAGTTGTTGAATAATAATATCCTTGTACGACTGCAGGGGTTGAGTAGATGATCAACCCAGTATAATTACCACACCAATCACTCCGTCAGGTCCATTCCTAGGAATCCATGTGGCAAAGCAGTTTTTTTTTTTTTGTCGAATGCGAAGCAGTCGGTTTGATAATTGACTCCTAACACCCACAAGAAAAGAAACATAGCTGAATATTCACAACCTCTTTAATTTCATCCAACCATTTCGTATGGAGTTTTATGACAAAATCTTAATTTGTCGGCGCCCAATTAGCGCATCTCCTTCTCCCTTATCTCCAATAATTAATCTTTTGATGGCTTTGTTAGGCATACGTCTCTTTCTCAAATATATAATTGAAAAGAAATAAAATAGTTTATCTTTCAATTCTTCAACTGCTCAATAATGTTGAACGTGAGAGCTTGGCTTGGATATATAGCTTTCACCGAGGGATCTTTCAAATTGAGGGATACCTTTGTAGGGCTCATTCCGTATTATATTTCATTAACCCAAACCGTCTATTATATATATACTCATTCAAAGATCATCTCTACAAAAAAAAAAAAAAAATCACTTGAATCCTATATCATTTGATCACTCAATTGAATTATTGAAATTTTAGTACTTTCTTGAAGCGATTTTATAGGACACAATTGAATATCGAAACGGTTTCCGAATTTGTCTATATATGGTGAACCATGATGTAACACCATCCTCTTATTATTTATCATGGGAAGCATAGAATTTTCTACTCAATATTTTTTCAGCTTTATTTGTATAAAAATGCCACGCATATAATTAGGGGCCAATGCGATGTGGTTAACCGGACCGACTGGGCATAATTTTCCATTGTTCTTTGTGTAGCCCATTCTACGTCGTAAGCTTTTTTTAGTAAATTTAGGTTTTAGTCACAAAAAAACTTTGACTTTTGAAAAAAGCCAAAACTTTTTCAAAAAAGACAGAAAAACCTCTCAACTTTCAAACCAAAGACACGCAAATATAAAGGATTCCTTAGGAAATCCAAAAATAAAAAGGGCATTTTGTCATTTTGGCTTTTTTCAAATATTTCTCTCTCCTTTAGCTTTTTCCAAAATGTCCTTTCTTTTTTTCTTTCTGGATATTCATAACTTCAAGACCTTGTGATGTTCTTGGAAAGAGGAGGTACATTTTTGTCACATCCGTCAACTTGATGAGCTGGCACTATGGTTGGTTTGTTAAACATCAGTCAGGCTAGGATTAGTTGAGGGTTTGTTGGGTTAGCACTATATTAGTCAAGAGAGTTTGTATTGTAAGGTTTGTTGAGAGAAAATATTGTATTCTATCAAGCCCAGCTAATATGGGTCAATGTGGCGTTTGATCAGCTGCCTTCGAAGTTGAAACAAGAAGTTTGACAATGTGTCCTTGAGCCGAGTTAACACCTCCTGAGTACCAAACTCTTCAGGTTTCAGAAATACACAAACACCTACTGAGGTTTCAAATTGTTTTCACAAAACCTCTTATGTTAATTTTGCACCTAAAAATTGTTGGCAACATCAAAAAATTATTTCAAATGACAATATTAACCTCAGATATTAGATTGCACATACACCCTTGAGATCTAATGGTTGAATTAATTTTGTTATTTGAAGAAATATTTTTAATAAAATTATCAATTTTAAAAGAGTGTCCATGTTAATAACTCACTTAAGCCTTCAAGCAAATACATTGACCATGATAACTTTTTGAAAAAATAAAGTTTTTATTTTATTTTATAATAATGAAACAAAGAAAATAATAACATATGATCTCAATATCCTAAAAATTAAAACAAATTTAACTGCCATATAAAAAGAGAAATTTGAAAAGAAGAAAAAGAAAAAGTTGGGAAATCCTATGTAATTTTAAAATAATAATAATGCAAAAACCAACATAATGGCTTAAGTGAGTCAGGAGTCAAGACCGACCGTCCTTGCCCTCAAAAGCAAAACATGTTTACGTGCCGTGAACTTACATGACTAATGCGAAGACGACACCACATCCAATCTTATCCATTGCTGTTAAATCAACTCTAAATATAGCATCATCTGTCACCATGCAATACCACCAATAATTACCATATATAAATAAAACACCCCCTCTCTCCATCTTCTCCTTTTCCCCTACAGCATGTGTATATATAATTCATATCAATGTCAGCAGATACTTCTTGCAATCAATGTAGATAAACAATGATTGCAATTTGCAACAGAAGTACTAAGCTCACGAAATGCGTTCTTAAATTGAGGTCTTGCTTCATACTACTTATGGAAATGTTGAAATGGCTTTATGTCAAAAGTGTTTCTAACAGCATTTGATAGAAAAATTCTAAATCATAAAAGTGCTCTCTAAGAAAAGTCATTTATGACTGCTTTTGTAGGAAGCAAATATGCTCATTTGAAGAACGTCGGAATTTTTATTAAATATCCAAGCATGAAAAAAACACTTGAAAGTGATTCCCAGAGAAACAAAGTTTTTATATTCAAAAACACTTACAAACTTTTTTTTTGCTAAATGCTAATTGTCAAAAATGCTTACACTCTCAACACATATACTCGTTCAAGAATCACTTTATATTTTGATGAAAGTTACAACATTCTAAACTATTGAACTTTTGTAAAATTTGTAAAAAAAATTTAAAGGTGCACAAGGAACTTAGATCTAATTTTTATAGTTTTCTTGGTCTTCTAGTAATAAAGGAACTAATAATCAAATTTGTCAAAACCAAAAATTTAGTGTCATATTTGACAAAATAAATGTGGTGTCACGAAACACATGACTTTGAATGCAATAGCGAAAGTTCAATTACATAAGTTTCAAGTCCACTTTGTAATCACGAAACACATCAAAAAATAGCATACCATTAAATAAGAGATGCGTAGAATTAAGAGGGTAAAATAGAGAGAAATTTGATTGGTACCAACCATTGCTAAACTAGGGTTTGGCAAGGCAAAGGGTTGGTTGGCATGGGGAGCACTATCATTGATTTACTGTACAATTTTATATGTTAGCGAACAAACTGTCAAACTTTAAGAAATGATGCATAACCAACCCCACCCTTCGCCTTATCTGACACTTATATCATATATGTGGGGGCACTCCTTATGCATTGACAAATCCATCCCCCTTTGTCTTTCTTCTCATTCTATTCAATTGGCTTATTGGCACACAACAGAATCAATCTGAGTTTTTCAGTGTTACTTCGGAATTGACAATTATAGCCCTCTTTGGGTCCTCCCTCAATCCATCGGAAGAAGGAAGACAATATTTGGCTCCTTGTTGGTAAGGACGTTTTCATCCTTACAACTTTATGTAGCCTAACAACATAATTACACATGTCGAATTTGTCTAGCATTTACAAGGAGCTTGTAGCTCAAGTGATTAAGAGCCTTTACCCCTACAAGCAAGGTCCAAGATTCGATTCCCCTTCTCGCCCACTATCGCTTATATTATAAATAAATAAATAAATTCTTGCATTTATTAACTCAACAACTAAGCATCTATTCAAATGTTAGAAACAATGGCGTAATTCTATAATAGATCTTTGTGGATCTATCATTTATCGGTGTATCTACTTGAAGAGGAAAGTTGATTGGTGCAGATCTGTTATCTTTTGGTGCTTACGAACAGTGGGTTTGCTTTGTAACAACAGGGTTGCAATCCGGCTGATTTAGTTTCTTTATTTTTGGAACAAGTCTCATAAACTCTCTTTAGGTTTTATGTGTAATTTTCATCTCTCCTTTGTGAGAGCTTTTTGCCTATCTTTTGTGAGAGTTTTTAATTGTATTGCTTTGGCTTGGTTTTTTCAAGCTTTATCTCTGTTTAATTGTTCTAATTTTGCAATCTTAATTGGGATGTCTATGCCAAAGTTTCTTCAATCATGCATGATGGTTAGTGGATGTGCACCAAATTGTCTTAATGTTGGTGTTAGATTTCTCCATAATTGTAATGGCTATTTGTGGCTAGTTTATATTCACTTATTTTGGCTAGTTTTTTTTTTCCGCATTATTATAAATGCAATCACATTTTTTTTTAATAAAAAAAAATGACACGTGTAACAAATATTATTTGTGATAAGGATGAGAATGTCGTGATTAGTCAGGATCCAACTATTGTCCAAAAACAAATTACAATTTTTTCGGTTGCTCTTTCACTTTATGCTCTTTCTCCCCATATTAATTTAGTTTGTTATTGTGTTTGATCATTAGAGAAGATTTACCCATATTCGACACCATAATTGCTTTGTACCTCTTTTCATGAGAAATTATTATAGACAACTTTGGAAAAAAAAAAATCAATATTAACACATCACACGTTGTCACATTTTGATGGTCTTCTTTGACATATGAAAACTCAAATACTATTAACGAGATCTAGCTCAATGGAAAAAAGTCTTGACTTACACACTAGTTGTCTAATGTTCGAACCCCCATGACACCTTAGTATTGTGTATATGAGAAACTCCCCTCCCCTTGACTCAAATACTCATCAAATAATAAATCACAACTAAAAAAAGAAAAAAGAAAAAGGTTAGTACAGTAATTTAGTATTTCACAATAATAAAATCAATAAATAATGAACCCACAAAAATAAGGAAAACTAAGGCCCAAGTAATTAAGCAAAGGTAACGCTTGAGTGAGTCAGTGAGTGAGTGAGTGAGAGAGAGAGAGGAGAGAGGTGAAAAAGAAGATGACATGCAGCCGCTTTTGCGCTTGTCGTAGCCTCAATTCATGGTCATAGCCTCTCTACTCTCTCTCTTAAATTTTGATGGGGATTTGATACTTTTTCCCATCTCTTTCTCTCTCAATTTCTCTCACTAAACTCCCTCTGTCCCTCTCTTAACAATTCGAGGAAGAAGAAGAAGCAGCAGATTATGAGCCCTCTTCGAATCTCCTTTCACTGCATCTTCGGGTCCTGAAAGGAACAGAGAGAAAAGGAAAGAGAGAGATTGAAGTCATGGATTCGTGGGCTGTGTGGCAGAATTTCAAGCGTCTTTTTCTTGGTAGTTGTTATTCTATTCCCTCTCATTCTCTCTCTTCATTCATAATCCCTTTTGTTTCTCTGTCTTTCTTTTTGGGGTTTTTCTTCTTTTAATATTTTTGTTCCTATGTGATGTGGTGGTCTCTGGGTGTGTCCTAATTGTTTCTCTGATTTCCAGGTTCACAAAAGTTGGGCTCTTTGTGGTAATGTGGAGGCTGGACTGCTTGTTATTCATTAACTATGGCCACGGATTCTTCATTTGATGGTACCCTTTTGTTTTTTTATTCTTCTATTTTCATTTTTATGCTCAAATTGTTTCTGGGTTTTAATTCTTAATGGTTGTGGATGCTTGGTTTTGATAATTTTCTTGATTGGGCAATAAAGTTCGACTCTTTAGCTGGATTTGGAATATGCATGGTAGTCAGCTTGAAGGAAAATTGTGGTTTTTTTTTCTTCCCGAATTTAGTGTTTTCTGGTTTTGATTCGAGCTTATGGGTTCTAATAGGTATTGATGAATATTGATGGTCTTGTAGCTTCTAGATTGATGTTTGATTTTAGATCATCTCCCGCGTGATGGTATTCAGCATTTCAGAGCTAAATTGTGAGGGTAGATTTCTGAGTTGTTCAGCTGCTATTAATCAGATATAATGAAGTGGTCTCTTTTTCACTGCATAATATTATCTCCTTGCATTATTTAGGAGAAGTAAGCTTGTAATTTTATTTTTTTGGTAGTAGTTTATGCTTATGACTAAGCTACCTTATCAAATAAGTCATTTGTAGGCTCTTAAGAAAATGCAGAGCCAAGGGAATTCCAAAGTCAACTGAGTTTGTGTTTAGTTCCAGGATTCGTGTGGTCTTGATGGATCTTACCCAATTATGTGTGACCATCCCATGCAATTCTTATTATATTTGGTGTAGTTAGGCTGTCTTGTAAATGAAAGTCAACCATTTTCCTAATGATGTTAGTATTGCGTATACTTTGTTTAATTTAATACTAAGTTCACTCCACGACTAAAATTCAAGATTGGACCGGGATTCTGATGAGTCTTCCTGACTAAAATTAAAGATTGGACTGGGATTCCTAATGAGTTTCTGAAGTGGCAGGTAATGGAGATTAGTTGACAGTTTTGTAAGGGTGCATGTTAGTTGTTTTGGGATTTGTGCTACTACTCATATCATGTTTTTGTTCTTTATTGTTGACATGTCATGCTTATGGTTATATGGATTTAAAGTGATGATCCTAATTGAAAAAAGATGCAGAAGAGGAATTTTGATTCAATGTATGGTGTTTCTGGCGAAAATCTTTTTGTTTCATTGCCCATATCTCTTTCTAAATATATTTACCCTTCTTTTAGGAATTTTTCAGAGATCTATGTTTTTCTTTCCTCACTTTGACTCTTCTACTTTCGATATACTGATATACATATTCATTCATCTTGGTTACAGGACTTGCACTTGATCAGTCAAAAAGCAGTAAGTTAAGTGTGGAGAAAAAGAGAGAGCTTGTATATGAAATATCAAAGTGGTCACACGGTGCCTGTGAATTGCTACAGACATGGAGCCGTCAGGAGATTTTACAGATCCTATGTGCAGAAATGGGGAAAGAAAGGAAATATACTGGCTTGACAAAAGTGAAAATAATAGAGCACCTTCTGAAAGTTGTGTCTGAAAGGAAACCAGGGGGAAATGAGGTTTCTACAGACCTTAAACCACAATCATCTGATGCACCTGGCCAAAGAACTGCCAAAAGGCAGAGGAAAACTGAGAATCCATCTCGACTACCAGTTCCAGAAAACAGTATTTCAATCAATAGTAGTGGGAGTGACTTAGCTAATACTACGTTCTGCAAAAACTCAGCTTGCAGAGCTACCTTAAATCGAGAAGGTGCATTTTGCAAGAGGTGTTCATGTTGCATCTGCTATCAGTTTGATGACAACAAGGACCCGAGCCTTTGGTTGGTTTGCAGCTCGGAGCCGCCATTCCAGGGTAATTCATGTGGCATGTCGTGCCACCTTGAGTGCGCTTTAAAACGTGAAAGTTGTGGTATTGGCAAAGAGGGAAGACGCAGGGGACTTGATGGGAGCTTTTACTGTGTATCTTGCGGCAAAGTGAATGATTTGCTCGGGTAAATATTTGCACATATTAACTCTGTTTTTTATCTTCTTTTATTTTTTATTTTATGGTCACTCTATATTTCACAAAATTTTATGGACAATTCCGTAGAATCGTGATAGCTTTCATTTTTTTTTTTAAAGTCTACCCTACGCCCCCCAGTTTTTTTTTAAAATGTATTGCACAATGGACGTATTGCACAATGGACATATTGCTAATTTAAATTCGAATTTATGATTTTATATTTATTTTATTGCACTATCTTAAGATGAAAAATGCGTAATAACTTATTCTGTGGGCTTAGTTTCTTACTACAGTGGTTGTATGATAATTTACATGATTAAATAATTTGTTTCATTATTGTACCATTTTACCTTTTTCTACAAATTCATAGACTTTGGATAAAGAACTGCAATCTTCTTGAATACTTATGTAGGACTTTAAGTGCGCAATTTATCATTTAACAATTTATGAGTTTTTACAATTGTTTACAAAGCAGTATTGAGTTCTTCTTTTCTTTTCATGTTAATCGATTAGTAGTGTTTAACTCTTAAATCTACTGGCCTGTATCAGTTCTAGCTGTTCTTTTGGGTGGCTGTGATGTGACCTTTTATTAATTTGAGTTATTCTTGATTTTATGTGGGCTTATAAAATATGCAATCAAGCTGAATTTTTTGTTTTCTTTTTTATTCATTAGAAAGTAAACATGGGTGACTAATCATCATCTGTAATGCAATTTTCTTAATGGGGACTTCTCTCAGTTGACATGTAGGCATATGTTGAAGAATGTTTGAGCAGGCTTTTGTTTCTCATCTAATACTTTGGCATTTAGATCTAATAAAAATCAATAAAAATCAGTCTCGAGAAGATCTTAGCAGAATCGTTGCATAGAATCACATAAACAACACATGCTGGGATAAATTTCCTGGGGTGATTCTCCCTCTCCTTCTCAAAAGCTATACTGAACTTTCTTGAGAGTATACAAAGTGTACTAGTTTTGTATTTGGTGTCTGAAGGAGAGACACATATATAATGGCCCTAGGGCTTATACTTTCTGGAGCGTTTGTCTCCAAACCCTTTGTTCTGTAGAAACATGAAGCTCATGGCTGTTGCATAAATCATAGATATCTTTATTCCAGTTTTAGAAAGAAGTAAAATAAATTTGAAGCTTATATGACCTATATGACCTCTAATTCTGTACTTTCGCCTATTGGATGTACTTTTTTTTATTGACTAAACTACTTTCACTCAAGTAGGCTGCAAAAAAAGTGCAAGTTGTATTTCTTTATAAAGTATAGTTGGTTAATGTTTGACACCAAGCCTTATTCTTTTGGAGCTGTGTCTTTCTTACAACAAGGTTAAGGGGTATTATCTGGATAACAGTCATCATAATCACTGTTACCCATAAAATGACAAAGTGGATATTATAACTTTAGAGCCTTATACAGAAGCTTTCTGCATGCTCCCAATTTAATACACGAGATAGCATTAGACATTTTTCCTTCAAGTTGTAACATTTCATGAAACTTGTCAAACACCTATGACACCTACGAGTCTATGAATGATTGATTTGATGAGTCGTATTGAGTTGTTAAGATTCTTTGAAATCAGATTGTGAAGTGGGCAGCATTGTGCTACAGTTCTGATATTGAAGTTTTTCCTGACATCGTAACTTTTAGAGCTTGATTGCATTCTTCTATTGAAAAAAATGTTTTGGTTATTTTGAAACTGTAGTTTGGTTATTTTGATGCTAATGCCAAAAGGTTGATACATACAACATATCTATTGACAGACATACATAAGTACATGTTCATGTATATATGTTAATATTATATCAGCTCCATTGTTGCAGAGTTGATACTGTTGCTAGTGGTAAAAAAAGATCTCTCTCTTTCTCTCATTGATAAATAGTGTCGGAAGATATTGACTGATTTATGATTACTTGATTGATGTCTATTCTATTTTCATTACCTACAATTAAGCTGATTTGAACTGATTAGATTGATTGCTCGTAATTAGGCTGTCACTACATTTTACTTGGCTGATTACTTGTAATTTGGCTATAGTTTGAATTTATTTCCTAGTATTGCACTTTTGTTCTTGTATAAATTCCTCCAAAACGGAGAAGACTAATAAAAAAGAAAAATGGATTTTCTTCTATTTGTAAGGCATTGTAAGTGGTTGACTAATGAATTTGTTGCCAGTTAATATGATGCAAATAAATGGTTGCTATTTCTTCTCTGCGAATGCTGTTTATAACTAATGCAAAGCATGTAATATCACAACGAAGCATGTAATTATTACTAATTTTCTTAGATATTACTTTTTCCTCGTGTACAACAATCTGATTGGCATTGTGTTCTTGCATGTATTTAGATCCTGGAGGAAACAACTAGTGATGGCAAAGGATACCAGACGAGTGGACATACTGTGCTATCGTATCTTCTTGAGTCATAAGCTTCTCAGAGGGACTGAAAAGTATCAAAAACTTTATGAGATTGTGGATGAAGCTGTGAAGAAGCTTCAAGCTGAAGTGGGTCCATTAACAGGCTTACCATTAAAGATGGGTCGGGGTATTGTTAACAGGCTTTCTTCTGGACCAGAGATTCAGAAACTTTGTGCATTTGCTGTGGAGTCACTGGATTCAATGCTTTCCAATGCAACGTCGCATTCATTGCCCAAGCCTACAAGACAAGGTAATCTAATTCTCTGCAACTGTCACTCCCTAACCAGAGTCACTGGACTTACTTGCATTCCACAACTTTGCTGGTCACCTTGTGTAGCAAACATACCAACGTTGTAATTGTAATAAGTAATTAGTTTCATATGATCTTTTCATTTATGTTATACCAGAGTTGTCTGGTTTCTTCGTTTCTCTCATCATCTCTTCCTAATTGAATCACAAAAAATCCATGATGTTATTGTAGAGAATGTATCTTATCTTGTTTATTGGTTTCTTCAAACACGTGTTCATCAAGGGATTTAATGGTTGTTTAGTTGTTGTACTCTTTTAAACTTTCAGATCCAAGTTTGATTGCTCCAGACATGGTTAGATTTGAGAATGTCCATGCTACATCCCTCACTGTGGTTTTGGGTTCCGAATATCCTCCCCCAGAAAATATAGGAGGTTACAAGTTATGGCACTGTAAGGCTGATGATATGAATTATCCAGCGGAACCCACGTGCACGCTGTTTGCACCGAAGATGCGGTTTGTTGTGACTGGACTAATTCCAGCTACAGAGTACTGTTTCAAAGTCACTTCGTTTCATGGTACAAGACATGCGGGCATGTGTGAAGTTCGGCTCTCCACAAGTACTGCTGGAGATGAAGTCCCTAATTGTTCAGTGACAGAGAGAAGTCAGAGCCCGGCTACCAACTGTAGCAGCCTTTCTAATCCTTCTTCAGTGGAAGATGAAACTAATAATGCTATTCCATATGGTGATCAGGCTGATAACCGAGCAGACAATTATCTTACTTATTGCAAGGACACTGACAAAACTGTTTCTGCCAATATATCAAATGATGCTATCAACTGCAATAGCATGGGCGGAGGACCTACAGCAGATGCAATTTCTTTGTTGGACGAGGAACAAGCCAATGGGATGGTTGGCTCTGTATCTAATTCGGATGTCCTAAAACGCGAGTGCAAGAAATCACCAGAGGGCCAAATCATCGAAGACATCAGCACTGATAATGGATCAAATTCCCCTGTTCGAACTGGAATGGAATGTGTACCATTTGTTGGTAGCTCCGAAGCTGGCTTGCCAATCACTCCTTGCAAAATCGAAACACTCAAAGATGGGCTAGGAAGGAATGAAAAATCCAATTCCAGTAGCAAGGATTTAAAAAATGGGACTGGGAAAGAAGAGGAACCCCAAGATGGCAGCACATCGAAGAAGAGAAGTGGGGAAAGGCAAGATGAGGAGTGTGTGGCAAATGGTGTTTCAAATAGGGACTTTGAGTATTATGTGAAGGTTATCAGATGGTTAGAGTGTGAGGGACATATTGAGCAGAACTTCCGGCAGAAATTTCTGACTTGGTATAGTTTGAGAGCTACCCCTCAGGAGGTAAGGATTGTGAGAGTGTTTGTAGATACCTTTATTGAAGATCCTGCATCTCTTGCAGGGCAACTTGTTGACACCTTTTCTGAAAGTATTTCATGTAAGAAATCATCTGTTGTGCCAAATGGGTTCTGCATGAAGCTTTGGCATTGATTATCCTCTGTTAGGGTTGTTGGTATAAGTTATTAAGAGTGCCTGCAGCAGCAATTCAGTTGGATCTCCTGGCAATGTCATTATAGTCCATCATCAATTATATTACCATCCTCATTTGCCATTCTTATGATGTAAAAATGCTAGATTTCATTTCTTATTTAAATCCAGTTTCGGCTTCATTCATGGATATGCTGTTTCTGCTAGCAATTTTTTCAGCAATAAATAGCAGTTGTATCTATCAATATGTATGCTCTTGGACCATCAATGATGATTGGTTGACTGTTTATTTTAATAATAGATTGTCTATTCTATTAAATATTGAGTTTCTCATCAAGGAGCTTGTTAGCTTGAGTGGTTAAAAACAATTATATTTGCACCAGAGGTCTTGTGTTCGATTCATCATTCACGCACCCATTAACATGTAGACGTTCTTGTGTCTGCCTATTATATACAGGGTAGAAACGTAGTGGAGTTGTGTTGGACCAAAATATAGGGTGTCACGTTATTTTATATGTAGTTATATGAGTGATATGATTTGGCAGTCGGATTCAAGAATTTCTCGTTGAGGTGGGTAGATTTTCCGGCAACTCTTTTTCTTCTCTTTTTCTTTTTGAGTTTTTTTTTTCCGTGTCAGGACTCTTTTCTCCTCTCTATATCCTCTCTCTCCCCAACTGTTTTATGGCAAAATTTGAAACTCTCTCTCTTCATCTTTTTCCCATCCCGCCTTTTTTTCTCCCCTGCTCTTACCCCGAAGTCTTCGAAGTCCAAACCCTCTCTCCCTCTCCCATATTTGTGCCGCCTCAGTCAAAGATGAATTTCTTTCCTTTACACCGAAACCGGTCAGGGCTGAGCTCGAACTCCTCTTAGAGCCCTCTCCTTTGACAAGAGCTCATACTCCTCTCACTCCTCCATTCGGCATCAGGTAACATGTTTCCAATTGGGTAATACAAAATTCTGGACTCTTTTATTTGTTCTGTTGAAGGGTTTATACCATTTGGGTTTTGCAGAAATTTTACTGAAAAAAATGAAAAACCAACTTTGATTCTGATTGGGTATCGCAAATATCTGGTTTTTTCTTAGGTTTAATTTGTTGAATGGTTTTATTGGTTACAAGGATTATTTTTTCAATGGGTTTTACAAAGAATTTACTGACAAAGGGAACATAGTGAGTATTACTGAAATCTGGGGTTTTTGAAGGATTTTCTCATTCATTTAAAACCCATTAGGTGTGTGCTCTGATTTGCCCATGTTCATATTTTTTTTTTTTTTCTGGGTTTAGGGTTAGCAAAAACGAAAAACAAGCAAGAAAGAGAATGTTAGCAACTTTAGCCAAAAGAATATGAAGGAAACATAGTGTTGTGAGGATCAAAAGATGTTATTGCCACTTACTAAATTTAAGACATCGGATTAATTTTTTATAATGGAAATAACAATATTCAATTATTTCAGTACTCTATCACTACAACTAGTAGTCAAATAATTGTTTATAATACCAAAAAACATGTTGGGCTAGGATAAGGGGTCAAATTCTTTCCAAGGCCAAGCTTTATAATTCACCCTTTAGTTATCCCATCCTTTCTCTTTCTCTCTTCTTTTGCCAGCTTAAAATTCATTTGTTATTTTGTGGCATACTCAATATTTATTATATCTACAGTGACAGGTCTTGGATTTGATTATGTTTGAGTTTCACACTGCTGAGCACTTTCCCCACAAAGTCTGATAAAAAGGCTTTACATGGATAAATTATTGTATGGTACTGTAGTACAGTCACATGATATATATAATATGGGTGGACGACATGGTTGATATTTCCCACTTTTAGAGTATAGTATCATGAAATATCCACTTGTATTATAAAACGTGAACGAGTTATATCATGTGGACCTACTACGCTACCACACTATAGCTGCTTGTATGTCAACTTCAAAGTGTAGTCCACCACATGAGCAGCAGAGTCTTCTCTAAATCAGTCACAGGCCCTCCATATCTTCTCCTACTGCAAAGATGTTCAAGCTTGAACGAACTTAAGCAAATCCATGCCCAAATAGTCACCACCGGTCTTGCCCGTTTCACCTTCATTGCCAGCAAGCTCTTAGCCTTCTCTGCACTATCAGAATATGGCAATCTGCACTACGCTGAGACACTATTATACCAAATTACCAGACCCAACGTCTTTGATTGCAATTCCATGATTATGGGTTTCTTGAAACGCTCTGAATCTGAAAAGGGTCTCTCCATTTACACCAAAATGCGAAGGATGGGCACTGAGCCAAATGCTCGTACTTTCACTTTTTTAGTTAAAGCATGTGTTGGTGTATCTTTGCTTGGTCAGCTACATGGTCAGATAATGAAGTTTGGACATGGTTGTGATGTTTATGTTATTAGCTCACTTATTAGTATGTACTGCAAATGTGAAGCTGTGGAATTTTCTCGTAGAGTGTTTGAGGAAAGTTTGGATAAGAATGTGGCTTGTTGGACTAGCCTTATTAGTGGTTATTGTAGTAATGGGTTGGTTCATGAGGCTCGTGATTTGTTTGATGCAATGCCGGAGAGAAACGATGTTTCTTATAGCGCAATGGTTTCTGGGTATGTTTGGAATGCTTGTTTCAATGAAGCTATTGACCTGTTTCGTGAATTGAAGAGTCATGTCAGGCTCAAAGAGTCTCTTTTGGTCAGTGTTCTTAATGCTTGCGCGTCCGTGGGTGCATTCGAAGAAGGGAAGTGGATTAATTTGTTTTTGAATGAAAACGGTATCGAGTATGGACTTGAGCTTGGTACTGCACTAATAGATTTTTATGCAAAATGTGGATGCATTGAAGATGCACAAGAAGTGTTCAGTATGATGCCTAGTAAAGATGTGACTACTTGGAGTGCTATGATCATGGGATTTGCTATCAATGGTGAGAATGATATGGGGCTTGCACTTTTTGCAGAAATGGAAAAGAAGGGACCTAAACCAAATGCTGTGACATTTGTTGGAGTTCTCACGGCATGCAATCACAAAACTCTGGTAAATGAAGCATGGCGCTTGTTGGGACGCATGAGTAAAGTTTATGGTATTGCTCCAGGGATTGAGCACTATGGGTGCCTGGTTGATCTCTTGGCACGCGCCGGACAAGTGAAGGATGCAGAAATATTGATAAGAAGTATGGCAATGAAACCGGACGGAGCGATATGGGGGTCTTTGCTTAATGGCTGCCTGATTCATGGCCATGCTGAGGTAGGGGATAGGGTGGGGAAGCTTCTGATTGAGTTGGAACCTCAACATAGTGGAAGGTATGTTCTTCTGGCCAACATGTATGCCGAAATGGGAAACTGGGAAGATGCGACGAGGGTCAGGAAAATGATGAAGGATAGAGAAGTAGTTACAAGTTCTGCTTGGAGCTTCATCGAGATTGATGGTGTTGTCAATAAATTTGTAGCTAACGATAAGTCTCATTCTCATTCTAGAAAGATATACAAAACTTTAAACCAACTCAGAAGGGATCTTGAAGGCTTTTCAATTGGTAATGATGCATCGTTGCTTTAAAGAAGTCTTTATTGGTGTATTGGGAAGATCAAATCCAGAGGCAAGTCTATCCTCTTCTTCCAAAGATGCATCTAGCTGCTTATCTTTACATTGAATGCTGTTGTATATATTTAGCTCAGAAGCCTGCCTCCTTTGGTGTGCCATTCGAACAATTCGAAGTTCCTTAAGGGAGGGAAATTATTACAATTAAAAATATTTTCCATAATTAGTATAGTTTATGGAACAAGATTGTCCATCAGTTGGCTAGAAGTTTGTTGAAATACCCGTCCACATCCAGCAATTTTTGAAGTTTTCTCCAAGCTCCATGAAAAGCCGATGACAGAGATGATGAGCCATGTCTTCCTAAATATTTAATTCCAACGGTCAGTCTGTGATGTCTGCAAAATTGGCTACAAGCTCCCTAGTGGCACCATGAATTGGTGGGGCCCAATCCTCTCTTGGCATGCCAAGTGGATTTTTATTTTTAGTGAGAGGATGGTTAAAGCAGGAATTGAAATACCATTGTACCCACCGTCTTCTCAATACCACTCTCCACTGACCAAACCTGAGATCAGCCTTACAAGCACCCAAGCTGGTTCCTTTTGTTTTCTTCTCCAACCAACTCCACCACCTTCAGAAGAAGAGCCTTCAACTTTGTGTTTGTGTAGCTTCAAGTTTGTGCACGACCAGACTTTGCTGTTTTCTCATATTTGATCAATCATCCTGGTAAACAGTAAGGCTTGAAGATGTCTTCTGCAATCTTCAGTGCTCCGGTTGCTGCATCCGGCCACGTTGGCCTGTCAACCAACCCTCTGAAAATTTTCCCGGTTAAAGATTCGATTGGATGGACCAAGAAAACCGTCTCCAATGGTTCAAGAACTCACTGCATGAAGGTCATGTTAAATCTAACAGGTTGTTCTATGATTATATCCCAAGTACCCAAGATTCTTATTCTTGGTTTGTTTGATTTTACAGGTATGGAACCCAATCAACAACAAGAAGTTTGAGACTCTGTCCTACCTTCCACCACTCTCTGATGATTCAATTGCAAAGGAGATTGACTACATGCTCAAGAAAGGATGGATCCCTTGCCTCGAATTTGATGAGGTCAGTTGATTTTAAAACTTTAGATGTTCTGTGTTCTTTTTTCAATCCGAGGGATATTGGGGGATGAGGGATTTGGACACAAGACCTCAGGTGCAGGAGTACCGGCTCTCAATCACTTGAGCTACAAGCCCCTTCATGTTGTTATGTGTTCTTAAAGTAATAGATTTCAACTTCTGCACTATAGTGTATTAGACTGGACTGGACTGTGCAGTCTTTAAGACTCTTTACCAGACTTAATCGATCGGATTCGGACGATTTAATCCAATCAACAAGAAGTTATCTCTAGGGTACTTTACTGATGAGATCTTTAGGCTTGCAGTAGGATTTATCATTAAATTTGATAAATTTTTGGGAGACAAATTGACACTCATTAATGTTTGATTGTTGCAACCATGGAAGATCGGGCATGTTTACAGGGAGAATAGCACGATGCCAGGCTACTACGATGGGAGATACTGGACATTGTGGAAGCTGCCCATGTTTGGTTGCACTGACCCGTCTCTGGTGCTCAATGAAATCTACCAGTGCAAAACAGCTTACCCAAATGCTTTTATACGCTGTTTGGCATTTGACAACATCAACCAGGGTCAGTGTATGTCCTTCGTCATTCAGAAGCCAACCGCCGCGGCCGCCACCACCACCAACGCTTAAAGTTTTACAGTTTTCCCGGGTTCCTCTATAGAGCTTTCCTTGAAATCAGCTTTCCATTTTCACGTTGTCGCTGTTTTCCTCTGTAATTTATGTGGCATGTATGCATAAGGTGGTTGTCGTTTTTACTGCCCCTGTTTTGGGAAGATAATAAGACACTTTATTTATAATATATGCTTTTGTTATCCATCAGCCCATGGTTTTCAACTTGCCTTGGTTTTGGTGGGACTAGGAGTCATAATACAGAGCTATTTATGCTGACACCTCCTAAGGTTTTTTGTATTCTAGAGCTTTTTTAATAGGGAGGACTAGATTAAACTAGGCTTACAAAATGTCCAAATTTCATGTGCATTTCAGGCATAATATGTATATGTTGTTTAACTTGAAGAAAAAATAGAGGCTATTCATAAGAGGTTGATGATTAAAACTTATCCTTTAATAAATTTTAGTCATCAACTTTTTTTGAATAGTCATTGACAACAATATTCATGTGCAAACAGTAGTCTATCGACAAATGATTGATGTCATAAAAAAAATCTTGTTCAAACGACAAATTATTGATGTCATGAAAAAAGCTTCTTCAAATGACAAATTATTGATGCCATGATAAAAGCTTATTCAAATGACAATTAACCTCAATGATGTGATGTATGTACAATCTAATTTTTGATGAAATTGATTTTGTGAAAATAATTTGAAACTTCATTAGGTGTTGGTGTAGTTTTTGAAACCTCTAGAATTTTGTAAAACAGTAAAAACCTCAAGAGTGGCCAACAAGGTATAACCCAAAGGAAAAAGGTTTTTATTTGCAGACCAGTAATCTTATATTCGAATCCCTATAACAATATTGTAGTGTGAAAGAAATCCACATTTTCCTTATAATTTAAACTATCGCTTGTATTAAAATAAAATAAAAACTCAAAAGTGTCGGTATAAATAACTTATAATTCACTATGGATTAAAGTTGGCAAATGCTGGCCCCACCCCCACTAAGTAACAACTCTCCTGATGATTGGAATATGAAACTAGTGGTATTTGTCTTTTCTCTAAATATTGTATCAAGTCTCATGAAGATTGGATTTCTAGTGGTATTTCGAAAGATGTCCCATCCTAAAACAGAGTTTCGAATCTGAACAACAAAACAAAGTAGTGAATAGCAGTCCCATATATGATTCTCTCTCATAATGTCATGTGGTGCTCTCTTATTTTGCGATTACAATATGAATGTCTTGAGAGCGGACAAATTTCTATAGCCCCCATAGAATGAACCGCAGATGTGGTATTAAACTATGATTTATGCACTGCCTTAGAGGAAGTTTCAGGATAATTGCAATAAAACCAGACACAGATTCAACTCAGTACCTTATTAAGTTACTAATTTAACTTTGATCTTGCTTTAAGTTTGTACTAGTTGTCTTGTTTTATATAGTGGGTTTTAGCTCAGGGCCTTAAGCTACTATCATTTTGCCAGTATTAACAAGGTCAAGAAGGCTAGGAAGGAGCTACGTAGATCCTTGAGTTGAGAGATATCAGCACCTTTGTTATCCTCCTTTTCACTTTTCGCATTTTCCTTTTATCTTTGTTTTCTTGAGAGATGCCCATGTTTACAAGTAGCTAGTCCCATTAATGTTGCGTTTAACAACTAATACAACTCCGAAGAGGTGAACCAAATGACTAATTTGTTCAAAACCCCCGACATAAGAATCAGTCAATCACATGAATCTCATTGGGAATCCATCATTGGATGCAAAATACAATGAACTAGAGAAAACCTTACACGGTCTGACTGATTTGGGTCCATCCTACCGATGGCTTTCAAGTATCCAAGTCTCTCCACATGGTTCAACTCATGCTGGAAGACCCTCCTCGTCTGCATGTAAAAGAACCTGATAATTAGAGATATCCGAAACTACAACAAAGAAAACTTTCACATGTAATACTAATAATTTATCATCCCTGTCATGTACACAACTCAAACGCAAGGTTTTCTGGTCATTTTAAATGATAAAAAGGTGAGATAAAACCAAAGGCCAAGTGTAAAAGAAAAATGCATTTTGAAGAATCCTCCAAGCAGCCCATTTTATGTCATGCTTAAGCTACACATGCAAAAAACCACTAAATTAATCCCCAGAATACACCAACATATCATCTCGCATCTTTCACAGATTTAAGTCATCGCGTAATAAAGACAAATTCTAACATCTTTAAATCAGTAAAGTCAAAGAATTGAATCACTGAGAAAGATAATGAAGAAATGTCATAATTTCACATCTATGTAACAAAAATTCAAAATCGGAAACGGGAGGCTCATATGAAAAAACTTCCATTGGCAGCACAAACCTATGTTTAAACATTCTAGAGGAGATCAACTTAATTCTTTACACAATTTAACCAGGTAACATACCATTTTGCTAAACAGATAACACATTCAACACCTTTCCAGTTCCATTGCCTCACTACAACACTTTGAGAAATGCTGTGAAAACATGTTTGTTGTATTCATCCCCAATCGCTCACATTTTATTTACAATGACATCACAAATCGAAGCATTTCAGCCCTAACCAAGAAGCAAGAAAAGCTTGACCAGAGAGTACAATAAAAATGATGTGAAACATAAAATTCAATTTGAAGCACTAAAAAATTATGATGAGAAAAATATGTTAAAAGTTAATTCACACATGACAACAAGACACAAATGTTCACTCATGTCAAATTGTACTTCTACTTCACGTGTAATGATCATTTTTTTGACACTGAATCTAACATGATCCATGGTTTATGAGAATGACTTAATTAAGGGAGACAGAGAAACAAATCCCTTTTATGAGAAAGTCAGGTAAGCATCCTAAAAAACCTTGAAAAATTGCAGATGACTTCCACAGAAAATGCCATGCAAACTAACAGAACAGAAGCCATCATCTTAAATACAAGTAATTTAAAAGCTTGTCAGTAAATATTTAAAATGTACGATTAAGATAAATGAGAAGAGAAATAGAACTACGCAATAACGAAATTAGGCAATTCCAGAACATATGAACAATGTTGCATTAACAAAATCAAATCAGAACCCAACTTCAAAAGTTAAAGGCTCTTGCTATCGTCTGCACCAAAACTTCACATATACTCTACATCTTCAAGTTTTTTAGATTAGAAACTAGCGAGTACTACCACACAAGATAACCATATGTCAACATTCAACTAGAAACAATTATCACCATGCGAATTAACTAGCTACCAGAGTTTATCCCACAATGTCATAACTCCAATGCACTTCTCAAGCAGAACAAATCACCATCTGAATACTAGGAACAAGACTAACCTACCCTAGAAGGCTAGAACCTACAAAATGGGAACAGTACACAATAACATGGATTTGTTGATGAATAACTTAGGTCAATTGCACCATAAAAATAAAAATAAAAACTTGAAATATAAATATTGTCATTCTAATTACCACAAACAAGAACAAAAGAAAGCATAAACTAGCATATACCACACCCAACAATATCTAACTAGTTTGTAAACTCAAAACAGCAAAGTAAGCACATTCCAAAACCCTAAATCAAAGAGCAAACAAGGGGATTATAAACCCTAAAATATACCAACACTATCCAACTTATTTAGTAAACTTAAACAGAAAAATAAGCACATTCCAAAAGCCAAAGGGATTATAAACCCTAACCAGTAATCTAGCGATTACGCTCAGCAGGCAAAGGCCGATTAAATCCACCGCGGCGATTCATATACTGTCTCGGCTGCCGCTTAGTGACCGCCCTAATGCCGCTCACATCGGCGCCAGGCACGGGCTTCCCTTTCGTCGAGTCAAATCCAGTCGGAATCCCAAATTTCTTCATCATCTCAATCTCGTCCTCGTCCAGGCCCTCGTCACCACCACCATCGCTGCTCTGCTTCTGCTGAGTTTTCTGCTCCTTCGCGATGCCCTCGACAAAGTCAGCCACCGCCGCCTTCTGCCTCTCCCTCTCGTCCTCGGCGGTTGGCTCGCGCTTCTGCCGCTTGCGTGCCTCCGCAGATGGGCTACGGTTGTGGTGGTGACGCCGACGGTGGGACCGGTCGTCCGGAGAGCGAGAGCGGGAGACTGAGCGAGTGCGTGAGCGGTACCGGTCCGGCGAGCGCGTACGGGAGCGGGTGTGGCGTGCTCTGATGCGCTCCGGTGTACGCGACCTCTTGCTGCGGACGCGGTCCCGGTCCCGATCACGATCACGGTCGTCTCTGTCCCGGCGTCTTTCTCTGTCTCGATCTCTGTCACGGTTTCGGTCGCGGTCCCGGTCCCTGTCTCGCTCTCGGTCCCCCATAGTCTCTGAGAGAGTAAATGGGGGGTTTCATGATTTTTGAAGGAGAGGATGCTTTTATCAGGTCGAAGTGAGTTGATTCCAGTGTGAGTGTTTGGATTCAGAGTTAAGACCCCCAAAAACTTAAATAAATAAATAAAGTACCAATAAATTCAAAAAACAAAAAATTACTTAATCAAATCTCATTGTACATTTAGAGCTCATTTGGAAGTGATTTTTGCAATAAATTCAAAAACAAAAAGTTACTTAGTCAAATCTCAACACTATTATTATTGTGTAATTTTGTAATGTTGTTTGTAATAATTATTCGTAAGGGTTGGCCAAAGTTGGATTGAATCAGTTTTACATCAAACTACAACAAAACAAATCACAACAGAAAATTTCGGTTTTGACAAAACTCACTAAGGAAACCAAATCTAATTAATTTTACATAGTTTGGTTCGAACGGTTTAGGTGACAAGACTCGCTCCGAATTCTCCCTTGGAATCCATGACGAACCTTGTGCACCTCGGACATCTTACCAATGTTGGACCTACTTTACTAAAACGCCCTAATTCATTAATCTAAACTACTTAAGACTTCGACTCCTATCGATATTTTGGCAGGGTCTCCACTGTAATTGGAACAATTCCCAAATTTCAAACACATGTAAACAAATACATAAATAATCTCAACTTTCAGCATGCACAAGTTAAAGGCACACACGACAGTTAAGACAATTCAAATAGACCCTCAGGCTCACTACCCAAACTTAAATCAAGCAAATCAGAGCGAGTAATGATTATAATTACAACATGGGGAAACATAATGTAGAGAATGATAAAAGAAAGTTCCTACGGTGTGAACAATCGCGATTCCTCGACGTGGTGGTCTCAACCTCGAATATCTAGAACTTGGGGGTGCAAAACATAAAAATATGAGTGGACGAAAATAAAGTTGGAACATAATTTATATTCAACATAATAACCCCATCCATTTTAGAAAATAATGCCAAAACACCATTCAACAGAATCCTTTTGTATACGTACATAAATACCATCTAATACTTGAAAATATTTCAATTTAGTATATTAATATCATAGCATACGATAAGGAAAACCAAATAATTAATACTTCCCAATTTCTTGGAAAACATTTCAAACCCGTTCACTTATGCCATATTGAAAACAGTAAAATCAACACCTTCAAAGTAAATCCACCCTCAACCATGCCCTTACTAAGGCGCATGCTTGCCAAGAACATAAAATAGCCAAGTATTCTTACGAGAATCCAAATGTCCAATCCAAAATTCATTTAAAAAGCTCATACATATACATAGTACTCTCAATGCACATGCCCAAGAAACCTCAACTTGAAAATAAATCCACACATATATCCATATAAACTAAAACCCCGTATTCAAATTTCATAAACAAACCCAATATCACCATAATCCAAAACCCAAAATCCATATCCTTTATAATTAATAATCTCCAAAATTCCCATTTCACATTATAAAAGCCGAAACCAATCCGATAATATATTCCATAACCTTATTAAACCAAAATAACCAATTTCCAAATAATTCATAATTATGCAAGCAATTCCATAATCCCAAAGAACCAATATAAACCAAATTCATTCAAAACAATATTTATGTATGCGTTCAACATATGAAAATAGTGCTCATTCAAAACAAATATCCACTCACAATAAGTCCAGCGCTGCCTAACCTCTAAAAGGGTCCCTCCTGTGGAGTATGCGGAGACTGAATACTTGCACTGACCTCTAATTTGGCCGAGAAGTGGCCAGAAATGGGGGTTTTCTCGCAGGAAAACCTAAAGATTTCACATCGTTGATTTGGCTTTTCCAATGACGAATCCAGTCGGGTCATGGGTGGTTGAGGGAAGCTTGGGGAAGCTTTTGGTAGCCAAGTGATGGTAGGTGGTGGCGTGTGGTGGCCAAAAAACAAGTTTTGGTACCAACGATGTCAGCAGCTGTGGTCAGACGACGACAAACGATTGACGAAAAGGTACAAATTACTATAGTAATTGCGGGTATTGTACCTCTCAAGTGAAGGAGAGAAATGATGTGGAAGGTTGACCCTGGGTATTTAATTTTGACTTCTCGAACATTACAATTGTGCCACTGCACTTTCGTAGATCATAACTTCTTCATTTCAAATTGGAATTGAGCATGCCGCCTATCTGCGAACTCGTATCGATGAGCTTTACACAACGGTATCGCTCAATTACCCAAATTCCTTTCTAAATAAAAAGTGACTAAAGTGCCCCCTACCCCAACGGCAAAAATGTAATTTCGTAATTAAATAATTAAATAATTAAATAAACTACTTAATTAGGTCGGCGTGTTACATCAGGGCTAACTATCGTAAAATTCAACATGCCATAAAATTTAAAAGTTAAATAACTAACATATTTATCCAACAACAAAAAAAACTCATATAGTCAAAGAATAACTTTAAAGTCTGATGAAACTTCAAATTCAACATCTTTATCTAGTTATTATCTAATGAGAGGATTACACATGTAATATAACATAAAAGAAATATAAATATACAAGTAGACATTCCGGTTCAGTTTAGATCAATTCGCAAAAGCTCGAAACTATAGTTGAACCAAACTATTACATTACGATTCGATTCTAATATGTTAGACTTTTGTCTTGGTTAAAAAAAAAAAAAAAAAAAAAAAAGAAGAAGTTGGTATTACGATTTGCTAAATAAAGTATATGAGAATTTTCATATATGTATTCTTCTTCAATATGGAGGTATTTATAAAGAAGTACAAACATGTGTTAATCCTAGAAGAGATAAAATAAAAAATTAATCTCAATTACAATAAGACTAAATAAACAGATAAGTAACCAAAATCCTAACTAAATAATGTTTCTCTAGATGAATTCACATTGGAGTTTTGTTGGAGTTGATTGTTTACTAAGAGTTTTGAAGTTTAGCTAATGTTGAGATTTTGAGATAGGTTAGTTTGAGATAAATTAGAATAATGTAATGACTTCTTTGGAGGCAAAAAGATTGTATCGAATTATCTAGTTTTACTATTAGATCACTACCTATAGCTCCTTAGAGATACTATAATCTTAAGAAATTGTTAGCTGAATTTGGTACTTCTTAGAAGTCAAAGTCACTCTTTGTTAGCCAGTTTGGGAATTTTCAATATTAATATCGTAACTTTAGTTAGTGTCAAAGTGGCAACAATTTTTTTTCTTCGCCAAATTGTAGCAATGGTCCCTGAACTATACCCCAACTTTACTTTTCATCCTTCACATTGTTTTGTTGTTACCGTAGTACTTTAATTATGCCTCCAGTTACAGAAACCGTCATTGCCGTCATCTATGTCAAATTTTCCGTTAAAAATGATGACATGGCATTGACAAGTCCTACTTGGCATGGGCAAAAATGTATTTTTGCACAAATTTTTTTTTTAAAAAAAAAATCAAATTATATATATATATATATATATATATATCTCTCTCTCTCCAGCCCCGATTCCTCCCCCTCTCCCAATTAGGTTGGAGGTTCACTCTCAACTATGAAAAATTTCTAAAGCTTCCTCCCAATATCCATTTGAACTGCAAAACACCATATATGGAAAAAGAATCCGGTAACAATCCATCCATTCGCAACCTATAGAGGCCAAGGAACGGATTTTGGAGGAGGTTGGTGGTGGGCTGTGTAGCTAAAGCCATGTTTAAATGATTGGTGGGGGCTGGGAAGAAATTGGTGGGCGAGAGAAGAAACATGGGTGAGAAGGGGCCTTGATAAAAAACCAATGCAAGAAGAATATATGAAAATGGGACAGACAACGCAAGCGGCCCATCTAGATACCCATAAACCCTCTGCTTCTATGTTTTGATCAGATCTGGGGAGGACGATAAGGGCTGGGGTTTTGGGTTCGTGGGTGCTGGGGTTGTGGCTACGGTAGAGGGTGGCTGTGGGATAGTTTAAGGGTTGGAGCTTGCAGGTGGTAGTCATGGGGAATGAGGGAAGAAGAAATCGTCGGGGGAGGAGGGAGAGTGCACATGAGAGAGAGAAAGAGAGAGAGAGAGAGAGAGAGAGAGAAATATATATATATATATATATATATGAATTTCCTAATTTGCCTTTAATTTTGACAGAAAATTTAACTAAGTTGACGGAAAGACCAATGATGCAACATGAGATCTAATTGAAACATCACGGTAACAACAAAACAATGTGAGAGACGAAAAGTAAAGTTGGGGTATAGTCCATGGACCATTGCTACAATTTAGCCTTTTTTTTCTTTTATGAGCAAGCCTATAATGGCAACATTGTGGTAAACAAGAAGTGCAAAGCCTTCGATGGCTCAAGAGCACTTCATATGGGATAATTTTATATTACATCGGAAAATGAGTTGATGGATCTTTGTAAGATGAAGCATGGCAACTTTTGACATCTAAATGCGGGGTGCCAGGGTGGATCTAGGTATCACTTTTGAGAAATTGTAGAAAGAAGTCGAGCGCATAAGCACTTCGTTGTTACTCCACAACTGAGATTATTAAGTGCAAAAGTGTTGTACTATTAGGCACAACTAAGATTGGTGAGTCTAAAAACACTTCAATGTTATTGCATAACTCAATAATGGAGAACCGACCATCCCAAACAATTGGTCATTTGTGGTGGTTCGTCTCTTTGTCCTTCTCTCAGTCGACCATGTTTATCTCCCATCCTCTACCTCTACTCCACCTCTCCACCTCTCCCGCTCTTTCCTCTTCTAGACCATCGTTTTCATTATGCTTCTTCAACACATACTCCTCCTTCTTATTCATCTCCTGGCTTTTTTCCTTTTGTCCTCTTGCAGCTTAGCCTACCCACTTTTATGAGCCCTCAATTACAAACCCTCTGTCACATCCCTACATAAATATATCCCCTAGTTATTGAGTTCTCCACTGACTCCTCATTCGTGTTCCCCATTACACAATGGTTGACATATGAGATTGGGCTATAAGGTTTTAGGAGTTAAAGATCTTGTTTGACCAAATGAGTATGTTGCAGTTTCGCCCCTACTCTTGCACGTTGGTCCTGCTAACGAATGAGGAAGAATTGAGAAGAAGAAGAAGAATCGAGAAATTAGAAAGAGAAAATGAAAATATTATCTGAAAGTTTGTTTGTAATTACTGAATATTACAGTATCCCAGAGCCATTTATACTTTGAGCTTTGCTTAGTAATTAAGCTAGCTCTTCCTAACTAACAGAGAGATACATGTGACTATTACAACAACTAATACAAACTAACACCCATGATTAACGCAACCATCTTGACACCTCAGCACCCTTGCTATTAGCCAAACACCCCCCCTCAAGCTCAGTCTGGATTTCGCAGTCTGAGATTGATACAGTGCTGTGAGAACACAGGTGCATGAAGTCCTTTAGTAAATACATTTGCAACCTGCTCATCTGTTTGAATGTATTGACTAAGATTATCTTTGCGTTGAACCCTTTCTCTCACAAAATGGTAATCAATATCGAGGTGCTTAATACGCAAGTGAAAGATTGGATTAGAACAGAGGGCTAAGGCAGACATGTTGTCACAATGAATCATTGGAGGCTCAGGAAGAAATTCATAAAGATATGCTAGAACTTGTCTTATCCAGACAACATTAGTAGAAATGTTAGCAAGAGCCCAATACTCTGCTTCTGTAGAACTACGAGAAACAGATCCTTGTTTCTGTGACTGCCAAGATACTAGATTAAGACTAAGAAAGACTACATAACCTGTAGTAGACCTGCGAGTTGAGATATCTCCTGCCCAATCTGCGTCATTGTAGGCACTGATAGAAACAAGACCAGGTGAATAGAGAATAACAAATTGTTATGTCCCTTGTATATACCTCAAGATCCTCTTAACAAGATAGAAATGAGCATCAGTTGGTGTGGTCATATATTGACATACTGTATTGACAGCATATGCTAAATCTGGCCTTGTAACTGTAAGGTACTATAGTGCACCAACAATACTACGATACAAAGTGAAGGGTTCTCCTTCAGTCTTTAAAATTTAAGTATGTGGTTTACTTGGAGTAGAACATGCTTTACAGGTACTCATACCAGCCTTTGCTCGCAAATCTTTTGCATACTTTGACTGATGTACAAAAATAGCCCCATTACTCTGATACGAAATCTATAGCCCTAAGAAATAAGATAGTTGCCCCATATCTTTCAACTCAAAACAGAACCAAGATTAGTAATAACTTCTTGAATGAGGCTCGTATTAGAACCTGTTAAAATGATATCATCTACATAAAGAAGTAAAATGACTACATCTAAACCATGATGCTTGATAAATAAACTGGGATCAGATTGAGAGACTTTGAAACCTAGAGAAGGTAAGTATCCAGTGAACTTTGAGTTCCATGCCATCGGGGCTTGTTTCAAGCCGTATAACGATTTCTTTAGGCGACACACAAAATTTGGATGTTGAGGATCTTCAAACCCCTGTGGTTGCTTCATGTAAACCTCTTCATCAAGATCACTATGTAAAAAAGCATTCTTAATATCTAATTGGTTGAGTTTCCAACCATGCATTGCAGCCAAACTAAGAATAATTCTGACAATGGTGTGCTTAACTACTGGACTAAAAGTCTCAGAGTAATCAAAACCATGTGCTTGGCTAAAACCTTGAGCCACTAGCCTTGCTTTATATCTTGGAATGGTGCCATCAGAATTTCGTTTGATCTTGTAGATCCATTTACTACCAACCACATTTTTATGCAAATGAGGTAGAACTAAAACCCATGTGCCTTGCATATGTAAAGGTGCAATCTCCTATTGCATGGTTTTCGTCCATTCTGAGGAGTAAGAGATAATCTTATAACTAGCAGGTTCATCTAGTTCTGAAAGAGGCAGAAAAGTCGAACTAAAGCAATGATAATCTGAGAAATCCTTATGTTTGCTAATTCTAGACTTTGCTCGAGTTTGCATAAGATGATCATTAGCATGAGTTGAAGCAGCAGAGCTAGAGGAACTATCTGAGTGGGGAACAACCTCAGAAGAACTAGATGATGGTATATGAGGGAGTAAAGTTTCCAACCGAGCTTCACATAAAAATGGCAAAGTATGAACTGCAGGTGTAGAAGTCTTAGAGGCATGAGAAGAAGAAAACTACGATGTAGATGGTGAGATGGAAGATACAATATGTGGTGGAGGATCTGTATGATAGGTGGGGAAAACTACACTTGAAGGAACACTGATAGGCATACAAGAAACTGAAGAAGTGTCATGAGGAGGAGACACCTTACGACCTTTAAAATGATATAAACTTTCATCATGGATAACATTCCTAGAAATAAGAATCTTGTGATTTTCCATATTATAACACAGGACAATCTTATAGCCCAGCACATAGCCTAAAAACACACATAAGGAAGAGCGAGGCTGAAGCTCATACTTAGTGAAGGGCCTTAGACACGGAAACACAACCAAATCAAATATTCTGAGATGCTTAATCTCTGGAAGTTTATGAAACAATCTAAAATATGGAGATTTATCTGCCAATATTCTACTAGGCATTTTGTTAATAAGATAGGTAGAATGTGCCATAGCATGAAACCAAAAAATTTCAAACAAAGAAGCTGCAGTTAATAGGGTTACAGACATCTCAATCAAATGTCTTTTTTTTTTCCTCTCAGCAAGGCCATTATGCTGAGGAGAATAAGGACATGAGATTTGATGTTCAATCCATTATTCAACAAGAAATCTGTAACCTGCTTGCTCATAAACTCTTATCCCCCGTCAGTTTGAAGACACTTAATAGATGCAGAAAATTGATTCTTAAGAAATGCAGAAAACTGAAGAAACTTTGAGAATGTCTCAGATTTATTGAACAATGGAAATATCCAAGAGTATCCACCAAACTCATCAATAAAGGTCACTACATATCTATATCTATCATAGGATTTACATGGAGAGGGTCCCTAAAGATCACTATGGATTCTTTGAAATGGCACTAAAGACTTTAACATGAGTAGATGGAAATGGTAAGGTGTGCATTTTACCATTTAGACAATAAGGGCAAATATGCTGATGAGCATCTACAGGAACTAGTAATTGAGAAGTTTTAAGCATAGTATGAACTACCTCATTAGTAGGAAGCCTTAACATACTATGCCACACAGATGATTTGATTCGCTGGCCCACATACGTAGTAGTTGGAGAAAACGAACCATCAGCTAGAGTAGAAGAATTGACTGGAGGAACGGCAGCATGTATAGGATATATGCCTTTATTGCTCTTGCCCCTGAGAAGAACTTGGTTTGTTGCTTTGTCCTGTATACAGAAACCAAACTGATAAAAAAGGACAGAACAGTTATTATCTTGACGAAGCTGATGAACTAACAGAAGCTTAGCAGTAAGCTAGGGAACATGGAAAACATTATGTAGATGTAGTTTAGAAGTGCCACTAGAGAGATTGGTGTGGCCAATGTGAGCAATATGCAAACATGCCCCATTGCCAATACTAACTTAATCTGCTGAAGTATATGGAGTTATAGAATCCAATTGATCCACAATGGGCACCATGTGATGACTTGTACCACCATCCACTATCCAAAATGTCTCAGGAGAAAATAAGGTTTGAGCTGTCATTGCAATGAGAGACTCAGGAGGAGAGGAACCTTGATACACGTAGTTTGAGCTATGAAAGCAATCCAAAGCACCATGGCCATGTTTCCCATAGATTTGACACTCAATAACAGATGATGACGCTGAGTGCTGATGAGAAACATTCCTATGGTAGCAGTTGACAGCAGTGTGTCCACGCTTATTGCAAATTTGGCATTATGGCACAACACTAGTCTTCGGAAAACCACTCTAAGACAGTCTGTAGCCTTGAAAACCTCCACGATGAGGAAAAGATCAATTACTAGAAAACTGTCTTCTACTGAAAGAAGTAGACATAGAACCAGAGGGCTGAGCATTGGCATAGAAACCAAAATGAGATACAAGAACAATCGAGGGAGTGCAAGGAATACCAATGCTTGTATTGAGAGAGCCAGAAGAAGTATGACCAATCATGGCCACCATAGGAGTATGAAGAGTTGAAAGGCGCAATTCAACAGATTGTTCAGCAGCTAAAAGCTGAGTGCGAAACTCTTTGAACAAAATGAAGGTATCTTAAGCGATGACAACTGTCTTGATCATCTCATACTCGGAAGGTAATCCATTAAGGGCTACGATCATGAGATCATCATCTGAAATCAAAATACCAGCAACGGATAACTGATCCTTGATATGTTTGAGATGCAAGAGAAATTTGTCGATGGAATCACCACCTTTTTGAGCTGTCTGCAACTCAGTCTTGAGATGACTGATCCGAGCACGAGACACCGTGGCATAGCGATCGGAGAGGCTCAACCAAGCATCACAAGCCATTTTACTGCCGATAACATATTCAATCGCGTTGTCCGAGAGTGTTGCAATCAGAAAGCTCAATAACGCTTTATCAGTCCGAAGCCACTCCTTATACCCCGCAGTAACCTCTAAGGTGACTCATTCTTCATCCAAAATAGCAATTTTTTGGGGAGCAATGGTAGATCCATCGAAGTGGCCGAAAAGATCATAACCTTCCAGGACAAATTCAACATGATACCGCCATTGCAAGAAATTATTATCTTTCAGGCACAGAGTAACCATTCCTAGCAATCCTTTAATTTTGAGAGATGAAGCCGCTATTGATGCAGAAAAAGAGGAATTTGTTGAACAATCACAAAAGAAAGATGAGAGTTTTGGAATCGAAGAAGAAGACGTGAAATGAAAAAGGAAATTGAGCATGAAATCGATGAAATTGATTCAACGAACAAGAATTGAGAAGGAAATTGACTAAATTAATCAAAGAAGAAGACAGAGGAAGCACATCAAGATCATAGGGTACCACGCAGGGCTATGATACCATGAAGAAAGTTGAGGTTCCACCCCAAAACCAATTGGCAATTGGGGGGGGGGGTGAGTAGCCCAACTCCTTATAAGTCCTTGCAAGGTTTCTCAACTTTCCAATATGGGACATTTCACTTTCACATTCTCACACACTCCCGCACGTGTGGCGAATTTTAAGCCTAACACGTGAACAACATATATTGGGTGACATGGAGCACGTGTGGCCGTTGGGCTTTCACACGTGGGCTAACCTGGCTCTGATACCATGCTAACGAATAAGGAAGAATTGAGAAGAAGAAGAAGAATCGAGAAATCAGAGAGAGAAAATGAGAATATTATCTGAAAGTTTGTTTGTAATTCCTGAATATTACAGTACCCCAGAGCCATTTATACTTTGAGCTTTGCTTAGTAATTAAGCTAGCTCTTCCTAACTAATAGAGAGATACACGTGACTATTACAATAGCTAATACAAACTAACACCCATGATTAACACAATCGTCTTGACACCTCAGCACCCTTGCTATTAGCCAAACAGTTCCCTCCGAGTTTCTTTATGAACCTTTTTTAGCCCAATGAAATACATGGATTGGAACTTGGATGTGAATTCCAAGCTAAAAACTTTAAAGTTAACTTTTAACCTATTGAGTTGGAGATGGCCTTCTTAGGCTAATAACCCAGTGATCCTTTTTAAGATCTCTAATTTGGGAAGTGGGAGTTTCTGTATGGATCGATTTTGTATTTTGGGCTGGTGTGTTTGGTGCCATTTAGTTTTTCTTTGGGCTTAGTTTTCCCTGATTTGGGCTGTTTCTGCTTTTTCTGTGTAGTGGATTAGCTAGATGTTCAACAGAATTACCTAATGAATATTTATTATAACTGAGTGTATATTTCCAGAAGTTGTTCAGAATAAATCAATAAAGTAATCAGTTTGCCTAATCCCGTCTTGGTTAAGGTTAGTGAACCACTTCCATGGCTACTTTGGTGCTCCTTATAGGATCCAACAAAAGGCCTTATACAGGACATATTTGGAAATCGTTCATATTATAATAATTATTTATTATGAAAATTGTTATTGACACTATAAAAAAGACAACTTGTACTCATTACCTATGTGTTTACAAAGAAAAAGGAGGAATGCGCGATAACTTTTTTGAGTGCCAATAACAGCTCTCTTTATTACTTGTTTGAATTTAAGATCTGTCATGATTCACAATAACAACTTACAAAAGAGTAAAGCTACCCTTTTTCTTAATTATTATAGATGATAAAATACGACAACTATCTTCTTACAATGAAGTAGAGATAATACTACCACTCTATCAAATATATATCTTCATCGTGTGAGTTAAGTATGAGAGCTCATCCAATCAAAGTGGAGACAAATACCGCTATATCAAAGATTAGTTGATGAGTGAAGCTCTACGCTAACCTAGTTGTAAGTTGTAACCTAATCAAATGTAAAATAAGCATTTTATATTTCTATATACTGAATCCAATTTATAAGGAAACATTTACATGCTACAATATAATTAGAGGCAGAACCAGGATTTTAGTTTACAGGGGCCACCTTCAAGTTATGTTCATACTACAAACCTCAAGCATATACTAGAAGATTTAATGTAGGTTATAAAAACAAGTATCAATATATTTAGGTATTATCAATGGAGAAGATCGAAAACCAGTCCTTAACTCCTTTCTCACACCCCCATGATTAATTATCAGGATCGAAGACAGCAACTATTCCCTTAACCAAGTCCTTTTCCTTGCATGCGTACACGGAGAACTGGAAAAAAGCAGTTAAGACTTGGACCCTCCCATCTTCCAAAATACTTTTGGGGACCAGTGATCCATGTTGGAGGAGCTATTCACCAGCTCCAAAGTTTAAATAAATACCACTAATCTTAATTTTTTTTTTTTTATAAATTTGTTCTTAAATTGGTGTATGTCCAAATACAAAAGCATAAACAAACTTTGGAGAAATATTTCGCTTTTCATTTGGTAGTAGAAGTCGTTTTTCATTGCATGCAAATAATAGTTTGACATATGTGTGTTGAATTTTTTTATTTTTATTTTTTGAAGAGATTTGCAATCACAATCACATGTAGTGACGAACCCATATAGGCACAAGAAGGTGCTCCTTCCCTCACCGGAAAAAACTTTGAAGGTGTCGGAAGTTGCCCTTCTACTGATACCCACCAATTGTTTGTGAAAATGCCTCAAAGAGGTTGAGTTCTTTTCTTTTGTGCTCGCCTATATTTTTTATATATAAAAAAAAAAAATTGGTCAAAACGACTTTGTTTTGGACCAAACAAAAAGCAAAAAAAGATAAAAACAAAAAGAGGAAACCTAATACAAAGGAGCCTTGTCTTACCGTCCAATCCAAGGCTTGCATTGTGTTGAAACAAAGCATAGCATAGCACGACTTTGCGTTGAAGAAAGAAGCCTAACCCAAGCCTTGCTTTGATATTGATAACTATAATGATGAGAGCCTATAAGAGTGAGTGGGTCAAGCCTTAAGCCTTGTTTGGTTCATAGAAAAAACTTGATAGAAAATAATTTCTCATGTCTTTCTTAAGGGATGAGAAATTGAAGATTTTTTTTCCCATGTTTGGTAATGCTGGGGAAGTAACCAGGAAATACCACTTTATTTTCTTTCAACTATTTAATTTGCATAGGAATATAAAACAAAGTTTGTTTAATTTTCCAATTATACCCATTTGAAATTAAATAAAAAAAGAATGCATTTAACGCTATATTGTAATTCTAAATTGTTAATGAGGATAAAATGGTCATGGAAAATGTGTATTTAATATTGACTCATTTTCCCAAACTTTCCCACGATGAGGGAAAACAAAACCCAAGGAGGGAGAAGGGCTTCATTCCCACCCTCCCTACTTTCTCATGTGCTAGGCAATCATTTCCCGGACTTACCAAATATGGGAAAGTAATTGATTTCCCATCCCCAAGCGTCATTTCCCATGAACCAAACGGGGCTTAAGGTTTGTTTTTGAAATCTTCAGCAACCACTTCATTTCTTTCTTCTTTTTTCTTTTTTATTTATTTATATATTTAATATATAAAATTTGGCTATCTCTATATTCATATGATCAATAGCAAACTTGAGAAGGAAGAAGTTGTGCAGTGCATGACTCGATGTATAATCATGATTTGTTTGTCTAATTGATAATTTGATATGTATTTTGATTAGATTAATTGATATTAATTTTTGTTAAATTAATTGATGATTTGATATGAATTTTAGTCACGGACCTAAAACCCTTATGTGGTTGTCTAAATTTTTTTATTTACCTTCTAGTCTTTTAAATATTGTCTCTCTCTTAAAAAAGTTCATGGGTCCGTCACTAATTGCATGTCGCCAACTTAATGCATAAAATGTCATTTTTTTTTACCAGATTTTGATGACTTTTTGGGATCCTTGGAAAGATCCCACCGCTCCGCAACAGTCTCAGATTCTCTTCTCTCGTTTAAAAAACGAATAATGTGAGTAAAGTAATGATTCTGTTTTTAATCCCACCCACACACAGAAACCTGCACTTTATTTACCGCAACTCGTGAAGACCAGTAAAGCATCACTTTCTTTCTTTATTGCAGAACGGCCCCTGCAGGGATAATTTGGTGGAAAAAGGTACCAACATTTTTATAGTTCTTGGTTGGCGGGAAAACATCCCTATCTGAATGCTGGTGTGTTTCGCCCTGCACAAGAAAACATCCCTATCTGTCTTGGGGTACCATGCTTGATGAAGGGTAATTATATGCTGCAAGAGTGGTCGCACAGGTGACGTGATCGAACCGTTCCACTTGAGAACTTCTCTCAATAGATTGCAATGTAACTTCTTTTTTCCGCCTCCTCCCTTGACCAATTAATCAAAAAAAAAGAAAAAAAAAATTTGCATCCTCGTTAATTTAGTTTGTTATCAATTAAAATTTTGTAATATTTCTTTTTTCAATATCGACAGATGTTCTAAATTCAAATATCACTCTCCATTAATAAAAATTAAAAAATATATATTTATTGAAGCTTTGGGCTGTACAGATACAGTCAAAATATAGAGTAGCCGGGTAGACTTTCCCCACCTATGATTCCCTTCGGGGCTTGGGGTTAAAACCTAGAGTTTCCCAACAAATTTTGACCAAACAATTTATTATAATTTTGAAAACTGTTATTAGCCTTCTTTAACAGCAAGCAACCTTCCTCATTTCCTTTTTCTTGGACTTTAGTTCATTTCATATTAATTTATTTTTTATATCAAATATTATTAGTCATTATATCAGCATGTTTTAAATCCAAACTAGTTCAGTAATATTATTATACCCTGATGTATTTTTTCTTCTGTTTCCTAGTGCACATCCACATATATATATATATATATATTCAAGATTGACTCATAATTGAGTGACTATGTTCCATACCCTATGTCCTGGGATGCCATTTAATTTACTGGAGCCCTAATTCAATTTGGTCCTACTCGATGAGTCACTCCCTATCCAATATAACAAAAGGATACCTATTACTTGTAGCTTCCTAATCTATATATATGGTCCTAATCAATTTGTCAATTTTGTAACTGCTTTAAAGCTATATGGTGGATGTATATTCTGAGATGCGGAGCTGGAGGAATTGTACGGTCGCTCGTTCACATTTATCAATAGTCAAATTTAGTACATGTATGCGTAATCAACTGACGCTAGCAAATTAATGACTCAAACTGCTACACAATCCTTTAAGACAAAGGGGTAGTCTGGTAGGGTAGGGGAAGAACAGTCGCTTTTGTATTTGATATATTGGAGGTAGGTACAGCTGTCTCAAAGTTTAAAGGAAAGTTAATGGAGATTAGGAAATAACTAGTTTAAAGAAGCTGGTGACATGGGGTGGTTGGTCTTGTCACATTTCTACAAAACTTTTGTACATAACAATTAAATGGATTAACAGTATCATGTTCCAAATCCATTGGTGTCCAGTCACTTTCACTGATTAAGATTTGATAAAGAATTTGAATTAGTGATTAATGATAGTTACTAAAACTACAAAATCAAAAACACATAAGATATTGATTAAACTCTATACACATAAAATTATCCGTAAATCATGCGTATTAGATAAACTTGAAGAATTTTGTTTTCGTGAGGATTTGAATTTAATCACGTCTTATATTCGTCATTTTAACATTGAACCACTCTTTGTAAGCTAGTTAATTTGATTTGTTTTGCTTCTCTGCAGGTTTTTTGTGTTTCTAATATTAGGAAGAAAAATACCATTAAACTAAAAGTTAATTGAAATACCAAGAGAAAAAAACTTGTGTAGCCTGAGAAATAGAAGCTATAGGTTTCAACTTTCATAATTGCGAAGTATTACTTTCCATGGCATATGCTTGAGAATAACAAGCTGAAAGCATACAAATGCTTGTGCATCTACTTACTGGCGGACCCATAAATTTTTTAGCGGAGGTGCAATATTAACTAAGTATGGCATGAGGAAAATATAAACTAAGTATGGCATTGTTTTAAGTGTCATATGGCATGAGGAAAATATAAAGGTTAGAGAATATTGCTAGCATTCCTCATAATTGATATCTGAGTACGTGAAGACATTAAAAGTGTGGTGGAATAGATGGGTGGGGGCACCGCCGTTGTCATAGAGCATGGGAAGGATGCGCGGGCGATCACCCCGAAAACCTTTGCTTGCTTGGAGGCATCTAGAGGCTCACGCAGCACAACCGGCGAGCAGAGCCAACCCCAACCATTACAGTCACGAGACGCGCCGGCGGATAGAAATGCCTATAGATAAGGTAGGCAGGGGTAGCTTGCCAGCAAAGGGCGTGCATGGTAGCACTTTTTTTTTTTTTTTCTTGTGCTATTTAGCCCTTCTTTCCCAAGTGATTTCTCTTGTGAGCCTTTCACTATTGAAATGACAGGATCACTATCTCTGGCTCAAGGACTGGCCTTATCTTCTTTTAATGCCTATAGAGAGGCATGCAAAAGCTCTTTTAAGGCATGAATTCCTGAAGGTTCTAATGTCTATCATGTTTTTTTTTTATATATTTTATCATGTCTATCATGTTTTTTCTAATGTCTACCATGAAAAATGGTTTTTTGGAATAATCATTTTCTCAAGATAATTTTTGGCGCCTTTTATTCCTTACACATCAAATAAGAAAACTTAATTTTATGGGATTTTAGTATGAAGTATATATTGATTTAATGAGCCATCATTTTTAGCCTAAATCGTATTTTGCACTAAAACCGAATTTTAATATTTTGATTTGGTGCGAATTTGATTTTCTAGTATTTTTATTTGAATCTAGATGGGGGGTACTTCCTTATTTACATTGTAAACTTAAGTAAATGGAGTAATATAAAAATAAATAAAAGTAAAAGGACAAAGACATTTACTTAAATGTTGGAAATGGAAATAAGGTAATCTGTACACCAGTTGAGCAAATGGGCAATTTGAAGCACTTACAATGATTTTTCCGGTGAGGGAAGGTGCAGCTGGACCTCCTTGCGTCTTACTAGGTCCACCAGTGCATCTACTGAAACAAATGTTTTTTTTATATATGATTTATTTTATGATTTCGCTATTTAATTCATTTTTTACTAATAATTAATTAATGTATTTACTAATATCCATGCATTTTGGCGTGTATTAACACTAAATAACAGAAATGATGATCTCTTGCATCAATTAAATATTACATTTTGAAACTTTTTCCTGGCAAGTCATGTCCTCCATCTTGACTAATATTTTGTTTGGTTTATCGTTGCACAAGGCCTAAAAATATTGCTTTATGATACTACGCCTGCAAGGTCTTAAATATTGTTGCAAGCGTAATTATAATTACGGAGAAATCTAACATCAACAAAGGTCAAAGGCCATTATCATCACGGAGAAATCTAACATCAACATTAAGACAATCTGATACATGAGCTTCCGCTAATGATCAATCCAAATGATTCATTAAGTGAATTTTTATTTGAATGCATTAATTCATATTAAGCGATTGACTATAATAATATATTACTGTGTTATAAATTACTTCATAGACTAATAATTGGTAAAAGATTTCAGACATGAGAATTAATGGTTATGAGGAAAGGCCGGCCAGAAGCAAGTGGACAATCGAGAAGGAGCTGAGTTTGAGCTAGCCATAGACCCATTCCCTTACCCCACCGGAGCGTAAGCAAAATGACCCATTGCCGTTCCAAATTGTCTTTAGTCTCATGCCACTTTGCTAAAGCTAAAGTCCAAAACTCTAATCAATACCCTTTTTATTCTGGCTTTTAACTTTTATTTTCAGTAAAAAAAAGTCTAAAACAAAGCATAAACGGCTATAAGGCACAGCTCATGCAATATTTTGAAGAAAATTGAGACTCCACTCTAAAATTAGTTGGTAATAGAGGAGTAGCACAACATAAGCAGTTATTAGGTTTTTTTTAACTTTTTAATATGAGATTTTTCTTCACATTCTCACATCTCACATGACCCCATACGTGTGATGAATTTTCAAGTCTAACACGTGAGCAATACATATTGGGTGACATAGAGCATGTATATCCCTTAAGCTTCACACGTGGACAAACCTGCTTTGATACCACGAAAGAAGTTGAGGTTTCACCCCAAGATTAATTGACAATGGAGTGAATAATCCAACTCCTTATAAGTCCTTATTAGGTTTCTTGACTTTCTAATGTGAGACATTTCTTCACACATTTGCCATGTACTGTTTAGCTTGGAAAAACCCTTTTTACCCGCATTAACAAGTTAAAAAATCAAATTAATTGTAGAGTGACATCAAGACAATCCTACAAATTGTTTTCTCCATTTAACCTGTTGTCGCCCTTCTATAAGAGTAATTATCCCATGCATGGATTAACCATCATTCGTCCCAGCCCAAGTCCCACACCATCCCCCCCACCCCCAAAAACAGGACAAAACACTGCCTTTGAAGTTTGAACCAATATAAAGAAACAGACATCCCTTGACCCTGCCTCTTAAATTGAGAGAGAAAGATAAGAGACTTTGGCTCCCTTTGCTTTTGTTTCACTTCAGCTGCTGGAGATTTGTTTCTGTGTTGAGCAACTTTGCTTGCTCTGCATATGAAACAGGGCTTTCCCTGTTGAAAAGTTTATAGCAATGAAATACATTAGGACCAACAGCTTGAAACGGCTATTCTCACTCAAATGGAGAAGTTTAGAAGAAGCCACAAGCCTAAATGGTTCTAAAGGGGAAGAAAACAATGGAAGCTTCAAGAATGTTGAAGAAGCTGAGCTTTCTCCCAAACCCACCTGGAAATGCTTTTCCTATGAAGAAATTTCTGATGCCACCAATGGTTTCAGCTCAGGTTTGTTTGCTTCCCAGATGAGTTTAGAGACTGTTAGATATTTTTTTTTGGGCTTTTCTTTGGGTGATAGAAATTGATATCTTGTGACGTGGGTTTTGTCAGAAAATTTGGTTGGAAAAGGAGGCTATGCAGAGGTGTACAGAGGAATTCTAAAAGATGGTGGGGAAATTGCAGTAAAGAGGCTCACAAAGGCTGTCACTGATGAAAGGAAAGAGAAGGAGTTCTTGAATGAGATTGGGACCATTGGCCATGTGTGCCATCCAAATGTCTTGTCACTTGTGGGTTGTTGCATTGACAATGGGCTTTATCTCATCTTCCATTTCTCCTCTAAAGGCTCTGTTGCTTCTCTTCTCCATGGTAAACATGCAACAATGATTTCTGGGAAATACCCATCTTGTTTTGCTTATTTGTTTGTTGGGTTGGTTTCTGGTTTGTTTTTCATTTTTGGAATAATTTTTCTTATGATGGTTCTTGAAACCCTTCTTGTAGATGAGGATTTACCACCCATGGATTGGAAAACAAGGTACAAGATATCTATTGGGACAGCTAGAGGCCTCCATTACTTGCACAAGGGCTGCCAGAGAAGGATAATTCACAGGGACATTAAGTCTACAAATATTTTATTGACTCCAGATTTTGAGCCACAGGTACTCATTTAGAATCATGGTTTCTTTCTTGTGCCTTTTCTTGATCAAGAACAATGTTGATGTGAAATTTTGTGAAGTGGGTTTCAAAATGCATTCAATTTGATGTTGTTTTAATGTTTGAAATACCACAGATATCTGATTTTGGACTAGCAAAATGGCTTCCATCTCAATGGACTCATCATTCAATTGCTCCAATTGAAGGGACATTTGGGTACTCAAATTTTGATTTGAATCCATCAATGTCAAAATGATTGCTGATTTTATATATGTATATGTTGTGCAGGCACTTAGCACCTGAGTACTATCTGCATGGAATTGTGGATGAAAAAACAGATGTGTTTGCTTTTGGGGTTATTTTACTAGAGCTCATTTCAGGCAGAAAACCAGTGGATGGCTCTCACCAAAGCTTACATAGCTGGGTAACATTAGCAACCTTCTACAAAGCTTATTATATTGATTCAGTCTATTTCAAGTCACCCCCACATGCCTCAAGGATTTTATTAATTATTATGCAATTTCTTGTGGTTCTATTGGATTTTAAATCTGACTTCAACAGGCAAAACCAATATTAAACCAAGGAGAAATGGAAAAGCTAGTAGATCCAAGGCTTAGAGGGGCCTATGATGTTACAGAGCTGAAAAGACTTGCCTTTGCAGGATCTCTCTGCATTAGAGCATCTCCAACATGGCGCCCTACCATGACCGAGGTAGCAATTAATTTTAATTATTAAGTGCATGCTTTGCTTTGCCTTAACAACAACATATTAGATATTAACAAAGCTTATCATACATTGACTAATTGAACAAACGCCAATGTCACACATTTGCAACTGTATAGGAAACTCATAATTAAAAGCCCACAAATCTTTCTAAATAAACTGCGTGTAAACTGAAAAATCAGATCTTCATAGATATCTGTGTTTCCATTGTCATATTGATGAATCCAAATTCCAATAGTAAAATTTGGTTGACTGGCCAACTAACACAGCTCATATGCATTAAAATCTAATGTCTTAATATATATATATATATATGTACAATGTACAGAAATTCTACTATTCGAATGTCACGGATGTTATGTATTTTTACTATATTTTTATGCTTTTCTCTATATTTACAGTGACATCCGCACACGAACACAATAATAATGTATGGACATTTGGATGAGAGAATAATTGTATATATATATTTATATAATTATATATACACACACCATCGTGTAATAGTCATCTTCTGGTTTCAAAAATGGTACGTGGTAGTTTGTCTGTAATGACTTTCTGCATCAATTTTCACCAGTTAATACCAAAAAGATGAAACTTAGATTTAGTTTTTCTTTTTGGTAGTTGGTGGCAGGGCATTTGGGTTTTTTCACGCAATTCTGATTGCCCAACAAATGGTCCATTCCACCTAACCTAAATATATATATGCTAAATTGTAGAATATCTATAATAAGGGATTAATGCACCTGATTAAGAAAGATTAAAGCTATGATCACCAAAATGATTGTGAGAGTGGGTCCTAATTTGACTAATTATTGTAAAACCATGTCAATTTCAGCAGTCTTTTTCATTTGCATGTTGAATACATATTCCTCATTCATAAATTAATGAATTAAACATGGCATCAAATCAAGACTAATCAGTGAGCTTTGTGGGGCTTAATTTAGTTGTGATAATTTCCATAAATAGGAAAATTTAATTGGGTTCCTCTCCTAATAGCTTGAATATTAATGTATAAAGTCCAAAAACTAAATTTAGCAGCTGAATTTACTGTCAACAAAGTAACAATCTTGTGACACAAGGAAGGAAAGGAAGTGTCTGTGTCTACAAATGAATGTGTCATCAACTTTAAGAGAAGAACTTGTATGTCACGGGAATATTAGCTTCTCCTTCTCCTCTGCTATATATATATATATACACGTCAAGTTGACATAAATAGTAACTTAATTTGCCACCATTTGCAGGTATTGGAGGTCATGGGATCAGAAGGGGACATAGATAAAGAGAGATGGAAGATGCCAGAGGAAGAAGAGCAAGATGAGTTTTGGGGTTTTGAGGATCTAGAATATGAATGCAATAACAGTTCCTTCTCAATTTCTCCACATGATTCCATTTCAACAGGAAGTTGTTGATTAAATTAGCATCGACGTGTACATATAGATTTACAGATGTTTGGTATATATATAAAGCAAGCATGGAGACAGAGGGAGCTGTTGTTAGCAAGGCCACTTCACGTGATGAGATTGTTATAAAACTTGTAGTGATTTGACTCCACAGCGCTGGACATCACTTCCCAACACTTTTTCATTTACCTTTTTTCAAATATCTTTCATGCTTTTGCTACATTGAGAAAATCGAGACTGTAAAAGGAACTGATATGTTGGGATATGTTCAATTTTATGCATTTCAGTCACCATTAATTTTGATTTTTTTATTACTAAATTTATGGTGTTGGTGATTTTTTATTCATTTAAATACAAACGATAATCTAAACTAGAAGAAGAGAAATGGATTTTCTCATTTAAATTGTTAATATGTCATAAAAGTTCGAATTTAAGACCGTTAACCTGCAAATCTACCGAGTTAGACCTCGTTGAAGTGTTGGTGATATTTTAAATATAAATGAAAGTTGCCGACTTGGGAGAAGTAACATGCAAGACAAACAATGACATTTGACATGCATAAAGAAAAGGTATGAAGAAATTAGGCAAGGACACATATCATGCATGAATTGTCATATAATACAGAAAAACAACTCATTATATGATAAGGAAAAAATAAGAACTTGGGATAAGATGTACATGTCATAATAGTTTTAGGTAGTGGGATATAAATATCAGAAATTGCTCCAACATGAAAAAGGGTTCTTACATCATCCCACATGTTGTACTTTTATTTATATTTATTATTTATTATTTATTTTTATGAAGAACGTGTTGTACTTGAAGTGGATATTATTGGCCTACAAAAACAGGGGAGAAGGCTGAGATTAGTAAATACTTTATAATTCACAATTATACTAATTGCTAATAGTTGACAAGTATTAAAAAAAGCGTGAAACGACATTATTTTAGTGTAATTTTCAACATAGAGTGAAACAATTATTATATATCAATCTACAATATTTGATACGTTGCTGATATTTTATCGGTGTTGTATTGATATTTAGTAATAATCTGTATAATACAATAGGAGTGAGACAAGGAGAGCTTTCATGAGAGCAGCTGGCAAAAGAGTAAGTCTTCCTTATTGTCATATAATATAGACAATATTATTGAGAGCTGAAATGATCATAAGTATTTAAGAAACACAAGGAATTATAATTTCCGTTGTATTTTTTCCCTGGTTTTTTGTGATTATTGAGTAATGATTTATATTGGACAATAATCTGCTTGCTGTCATGACAGAAGGCATGTATGGTTCGAGCCCTACCCAAAAGGTCCAGTAAAGCTGTCACTGATGGAACCCAAGGCAAACTTTTTTTTTTCCCCCATAACTTTGTATGCCAGCAACTCATCTTTTAAATAATTGTGTTACTACATTATTTTCATGCAGCTCCATTGCCTACGTCAATCATTGAATGATACTTTCTAATGATTAAAATTAATTGATGCTTGATTAGTTTTGGTCACACTCATTTTCTCATGAAGTGTAGTATGGTAAGTATGGTCACGTGATATAACTTATTCTCATGTTATAACATATTTATAAATTATACCGCGTGGCCGTACTCCAATACTACTCTATAATTTCTTGAGGCGACTTTGGAGTTGATCATTAAAAATACTGAAAATAATAACAATAATAATTTTAAATTTAAGAATCGACTTTCAATTTTAAATTTAACTATATATATATAGCCAAAAGTCTTCCTCTATTATTTTCCTTTCATGTTTTGGATATGTATGTGTCAATGTAAGCTAATCATAGGCAACCAGGTGACAAAATTATCCTACCAAAAATAGAATTGGATTAATATATTGAACAGGTGCCCAGGAGCAGTTATATCCATATGCTTTGGACTATATATTAGAAAAACATAGTCATTAGAGACAGATAATGTATGTATATGCATTGGAATGAATTAATTTCAACGGAATTTAAGAAAGCTAGCTATTTCGAAATAAATAACAAATAATAAAGTATGGCTTTACATGCAAACACAGTGGCAGTTGATATTAAAAAAAAGAAAGGTGGCAGAAAATGGACGGTGCATGTATGCTCAGAATACCATTATTTTGAGGCCACATATCATGTGCAGTGTGTTAGGTGAACAGTAACCATCCACAGCCGCAGCCACAGAGAGAGAGAGAGAGAGACAGAGAGAGAGAGAATCTGTATCGGATTAGTGGGTTGAAGGGTTGATCATATAATATTTTTGTTTTATAAAAATGTTACTTGAAGTTGTGATTAGTGCTTGAAAGTTGGTTAACTTAAAAAGACTTGGGGAATAATAGGGTGGTGCAACGACAAAACTATAATGCACTAAAACAGTGGTGCCCTGGAGCTTTTAGGAGAAAACTATGGCGTACAAATTTAGAGTTGTTGATCAGTGCCCTAATTTAATTAAACTATTATTGGAGAGAGTTTTGGTGGCTTGACAAAGCTTGCTAATGACGTTTTTTTAAAATTAATACGTATTATTATTATATTAGTTAATGTCCACTCTTATTAGCTTTATTAATTGTTTTTTTTTTTTGAGAGCATATTATATTAGCTTAGTTGTAGTTTAACAAACTTAAATGGGTTCATCAGATTGTCTTAGTTTTGATATTAGATCGTTCCGTTATTATAATTGCCATTTTGTGGCTAATTTGTATTGGTCCTTTGTGGCTAGTGATTTTTTCAGTTGAATTATGAATGCAATCCCAGAATTTCTCAACCAAAAAAAAAAAAAAAACAGTTTCAATAAGGAGCCTATACATAAGAGAAAGAGCTTGCTTGCTAGTTTATATGTTCATTACCAACTTCCCATGTACATTGTATTTGACTGGCTAAATAGATTTATGGGAGCTATAGTATGGCATATATTCTCCTATGTAATATTTTATATTGGTGGTGACTAATATTCTCTTATTAGACTCTTACCAGATAAATGTTGATGAACTGTATATCTAAACGTTCAGAAATCAACGTAATGATGATATAAATTTGTAGTCTTATAACTTAATTTTATCAAGAGAACGTTTCTCCTTGTATGAATTTTCACGTATGCATGAAGTTATCTGTAAGATTATGTATCTAATCTACAAAATAAACAATGTTTTAAAGTAGAACAGTGTAGGGTTAAATATTAAGGCATGTAGCACTCCAAGATTTTAAAACTACTAGTGAGACAAACCACTATTAGACCTTGGACATTGGTCTCAAATGCAACAAAAAGCACACTGTTTTGGTTCATATACCGCACGCGCAACACCAAGCTATCGGGGTTTACAGACGTTGCCATTGCCATTGTTTTTCAACAGCATTCTGCTATGTGCATTCATATGAAATTATGCGTGGATCATAATGCATAAACAATGAAGGAGAGCGATTAACTAGTACCGGGTACCAATGTGCAGTACTTGGTATATTTTATCGACATTTCCACATATCTATCGAGTACGAACAAAATATTGAATAAAAATCGACCATGTACCAAATACTATATAGCAGCACCCGATTTCAAACAATCTTTTCCCAAACAATGAATTGTGACTAATAGATCCGACTTTCTACGGGCCACCCATGCCTACATGAGAGATGCTTCCACATATCTATCGAGTATGAACAAAATATCGAATAAAAATCGACCATGTACCAAATACTGTATAGCAGCACCCGGTTTCAAACAATCTTTTCCCAAACAATGAATTGTGACTGATAGGCCAACCATGCCTACATGAGAGATGCTGATTATAGTATAAAACACCAACTTAGCAAATTGACTTCAAAATACAAAGAAGCTAGCCTCAGTATGATTCAGACAAAGGTTCAAAGTACTCTTCAATAAAGCACACAAAAGAATTTAAGATACAAAATCATCAAAATTTACAAATTTTCTGTAGAAATATAGGATTACAAAATTGTGCTGTAATCGTCCACTTTAAATTACAAAATTTCTAAAGACAACGGAAATTCAATTGGATGTGAATTCCGTGCTTCTCATACGGCCTTGTACTTCGGTCAACGATTCAAAATAACTCAAGATCATAACCCTAGCCGAGGCTACTAAATTTGCAAGTTCTAAGTTCCTTAGATTTGACTTGGTGTTAGCATCATTCATATCGCATTCAGTTTTGCCTTCTGCCCCAAAGCCACCAAATCTATGTCACACCCCAGCATTATCTTTGTTGATCAACCAGGCATCTGAACCTTCTTCACACTTTCGCCAGATCTAGATTGCCAGTTGAGGGCAACAAACAGGTTATTCTACGGTGGCAGTCCTCTTTTCTAGCAGTGATTCCATAAATTCTGAACACAGTTTGGTGAGGGGCGGAAGATTATGCGATGACCCACTAAACAGGGTCTCCCAAGGCCTCTGTGATGGGGCAGATGGGGCTAAGAAGGCCTGATCTCTCTTTAAATCAAACCGCGGTAGCTCCCCATAGATAGATGCATATCCAAATTGCCCTGTTAAATGAAAAATTAAAATAGTATTAAAATAAAATACTGTAATATAGGTACACACAGGTACAAACTCAAATATCATTCATCATTATGAGGTCCTCGAACACAACAGCTGCATTAGTTATAACTTCTTCAACTGGCTTAATTTCCCAAGCAACTCAAATTATGGTGCTAATTCTTCGGTTGGAAAGCATATATAGCATGTATGTAGTTCAACTGACATAAGACAGACCACTGAACCCATTCCTCTCACAAAAGCTTACGTATTGGCATATAATCAACGTTTTCTAACCTCTTCCCTTGAATATTTATGATACATATGTTAACGTATGTATGTATGCAAACTCTATCTGTACATGGGGACAAAAAGTTAACTCATGAATATACGTTAACTTTTCATTCCAAACTGAGCTTGAAACTCATGGCGACTATAGGCATCTCACTTCCTACTAGAAAGTCTCCTTGAATATTTAGACCTGAGTCAATACAACATACACATTCATATTCTTCTTGAACACAAGTAGTATACGCGGTTTTTTATTTATGATAATGCACCACAACAAAAGATCTAATTCTAGTCTCATTTTTAATCTAAGAAATTATATATACTATGCTATGTTAAATGGCACAGGACAAAATACAGTGATACGAAAAATTTACAAAAAGTTGGATATAGAATTATCAATAAAATAACATATACTATATTCTATGCATGTTATAAAATAAAAATAAAATAAAAACAATTATAGATCGATTCCTTGTTCAAGCTTCATGTTCATCTTTAATCAATCACACACAAAAATAACACAAAACTAATGCACAGTGAAGCTCTACCTGTTTCATCAAGGGCAACATGACTCTCCCGCTTGGTTAGACTAAGTTCATTTGTTTCATTGCTATATGGGTCAAAGATGACGTACGCATGGTCACCATTCATGTACACAAGTAAAGTTTGTGGTGGTTTCCCATCTAAAATATTATATTGGAAGGAATGCTGGTTCCCGTTCAGAAAAGCAAGACCCCCACCCTTAGCCTGAGATATAAGCACAGAGGATTAGAATACAATTCATTCTTTTCTAATACCATGAAGTAAGTGCAATTACAACACAGAAAAGCATCACAAATTCACGCCTGTAGAGTTCGGATTAAAGAAAATAATTGTGTAGATTTGTGTGCCTTGAAAGAGTTGGACCTTTCAAACAAAGTGACAGGAGAAAATGCAACCACACTTTTTATCAGAGAGGAACCAACCTCCCGCCTAAAATAAATCAATAAACCAATAAATAAGGCACACAAATGTGCACAGACCAGAAATCAAGCAGTTGAGTTATTTTCTCTTGAATTCTAGGTTTTTCCTTGTTTTGGTTTTCCTCTCTTTGGTTTTTTCTTTCTGTTGGGTGGGGATTTATGGATTCATGCATCTGAAAACACATTTCAACATGCATGTCCATATCCACATCAGCCCTCAGATTCTGTATGGCACTGCTGTGCCCACCAAATTATAGATTTATATCTTTGTTCATAGCAAAAAAAAAAAAAAAAAAAATCAGTTAAGTCTTAATGTTAATGAAGGTTAAAGACAAAATAACACTGCATCATTTCTTATATTTTTTGTTAAAGTGATTCTAAGTGTAAAAAGAAAATGGGGAAGCATATACCAGAATGGCTCTCAACAAAAGGCAGAGATTTTAAGCACAGCATACCTTCCTTACAGACCACATGGCCAATGGAACAGGATCTGTTGCATTGAATAATAAGATTACCCCATCTTTTCCTACGAGAGAAGGTTCATTAGAGCCCATACAAGCAGATGATTTGGGAAGAAGGGCAAGAACTGCAAACGATGATGAATCTGGCGCACAGGTGACATCTGAAAAATGCACAAATAGCAGAATTTCAAATCAAAGTAGGATGCCAGTGACATGACTGTCATGATCAGTAAATAAAGGAACATTCAACTCAATCCCAGTGGAATAAAGAATGGGACACAATGTTGTCAGCGTCATTCTCAGCTCTTTGGGAGTTATAAACATAGGCCTAGCTGGTTGAACCATTATAAAGTTCATGTGATTAGTAAAACCTCAAGGAAGAGAAATAAAAACACACGAGAGATGCAGACCTTCTATGTGAAGCTTGTACGACCAAGATTCAGATAGTTTTGACATGTTCCACACCGATAGCTGTGGTTTTGAACCTTGGGAGACAGACACGAGATACTCTGATTTCCCAGAAAAAGACAGGGTCACAATTGGCTGAAAAAATGAAGACAGCTACATGAGAGAGAGAGAGAGAGAGAGAGAGAGAGAGAGAGAGAGAGAGAGAGAGAAGAGAGAGAGAGAGAGAGAGAAGCAATTCATGAATACTGAATGCAGTCCGCTGAATGGTTTTTCTATATCTTCTATCAACATTGTAGCTTGAACCAGCATAAAGCATAAACATGATGCAGTAAACATGATAACAAATAGCATATTCTAAAGACACTCTCCATTTCAGGCCTTTTAAGACCACCCTTGCAAAATTTACTAAATAAATAAAGACAACCATGCTCAATTTGGAGCAGTAGGGAGGTCTGAAATTTCCAGAAATGAAAGATCAAGTCCCAAATGAAAAGATTGGAAATAGACAGGCCATGACTGGTACTTTTTCATGCACTAATAAAATGATTCACACAAAATAATATATGTTTCTGAAAAAGAATAATCCAAAGACAATTAGGATCTGAAAAATTCACCATCTGCGCCTCTCCAATCACAGCCACAAGTGCATTGTTGTCAGGGTCCCATAGTGTAATTACAGTTTCGGCTGCAACAGCCAGAACTGAACCATCAGCAGAAAATGCAGCAGCTGTCATTGGCTTCTTCCTGCAAGGGAAATCATTGTTCATAATACTGAGAGTTTTCAAATAAGTTCATGTGTGATGAAGACAACCAAGAACCAAGAGTTTTGAATACGAGGTTATTTTATATGTGCCGAAAACATCTGATCTGTACATTGTTCTATTTTCTTTTACCACTGTATTATATACCCAGCCATTTTTTTGCACGAAGTATATCCACAGATGAGGTGTCAACTTTTTTTCTAATAAGAAACAAAATTTTGTTGAAGGAAAATGAAACAGTTTAAAACAGATGACAAGGTGTACGCTGGTCTATAAGACCTGAATCCTGGCAAGTAATCTCTAAGAAATAAAAAGACACAAAGAACAGGACTCTAAGACACCTACAGCATCAAAAGCTGTATTGAACAAAGGCCCAAACCAAGAAATCCACACCGCAGAATTCACATAGCTTCTATGACTAACCAATATTCAGTTACAACATCAACATTGAGATCTGAGCAACAGCCAAAATAAATTTTGTTCATTAAACACAATAGAATTTTAATAATTCATTCATAATTTTGACTATTCATGAATTAATCATGTCTTAATAGTTAGTAAATTTTAAAAAAAAAGAGTAAATGTAGGATATTCAGACTGCCTCAACAAGAAAGTTTTGTCTTCCAAGATAGAGCGGGGACATACTTGTATGAACCTACAGCGTGACACATCCAACCAGAATGTTGCAGTGCCTCATGTTTCTGCTGAACCTCATCACTGCAAACCCAAATCTGAAACCGTGACATACATTTGTAAATTTCAAAAAGAAACAGAATCCTCAACAATAAATATACAAATCATTCAAAATTACCTTGAAATCCCCACCATATGATGAACTGACAACCATATGACGGGTAGGATGGAAAGCCAGAGAAGAAATTCCAGCATCCCTATACAATAAATGAATATTCAGCTTCACAACTTTGTAGCATATAAGAGATTGTAAATTAAGAAGATACAAATTTTCCTCGTGCTTAATAAGTTTAGCAGCAATTGACAGTCTATCAGAAGCAGGGCACTCAATGAATATCACAACTGAAGAAAAATATCAAATTCTGCCAACTACACTTTTCTAGGTAGAATCAGTCAGGTCCAAACCTGTGAGGTTCGTAAACAATGGTGGACATGGTGAAATTTTTGTTCTGTGACCCTGATGCCCAAAACTTAAGACAAACAAGACCACCTAATCCCTCCTCAGGCAGTTTAACTTCAACAGTGCTCATCATAGAGCCATCTCCAGATAGAGACACCAAAGTCACTATTACCTGTGACCACAATATCCCAAGATATGGTCAAATTAGTGATAAGATGTTTTAGTAGAATGTAAATAAATGAGATGGTTCTCTCAAGCTATAAAGTAAAATGAGCAACTTACCCTGATTTCATCACCTGGTTGATGGTTTCTCTCACAGACTTGAACCTGTGAAATGCCCAATCCAAAATAACTTAAAACTCACATATAATCACTAATAAACAATAGAGCAATCTCTCTCTCTGTATATATATTATATATATACACACATACATATACTTTATGTATGGAAATAAATTTGTGCATAAATTTGATGCACATGAACAGGAGAAGGAGCAAGTACATGATGCATCCAACTGGAAGATCCTATAGTGGCCCAAAACTAACAACAACAAAGCAATATCAACCTTTTTAATTTACAAGACTAAAATAACAGAGACCCCCCAAAAGTATATTTATTCAATTGAGAAAATATCTTATGTCAAGAGAAATATTTCAATTTAAAACCATTTTTCTCTTCCCAACATGTACATACAACCACAACCACAACCACAACCGCAACCACAAACATATTTATCAACACAATAATTTCACATAGCCAGCAGCTTTGGCTAGTACTTGCACCTAGGAATTTATGTTGTGGGTATTTTTTTACCAATGAACAAACTCCCTTACAAGGACAATTAAAAAACCCAGAAAGCAATAAAAAGTTCTCTGTAGCAAATTCAACAATTATCCATTGAAACTCAAATAAACAACAAAACATCTTCACCTCAGAAACTTCACGGTCATCAAATAAGCTGTAGAATTGGATGCGATAATTCTCTGTACGCAAGGCAACCAACCCAGCAGTGTGATCAAAGGCAAACCTGTTGCATATTCCTTCATATATCTCTGGAACTGAATAAGGAAGCTGAAAAGTAAACAGTTCTAATTAGAAGCTTTGACATTAGTTTATTCCTCACATAAAATATGCTGGAACTAACTTCACAGGCAGATTCACAAAAGGTGAACGAATCCATCAAAACATTCAGCAGCTATCCTGGCACATTCGTAAAAAAGGTAGCTTAAGCACCAGCTCACTCTCTCACACATGCACACATTAGCATTCAACCTGAATGCAGGGTTAGACATTTAAGGCTCATCTTAAGGCAAGGCAGTTATAGAATGTCTCAGCCCACTATTATTAAAAATTTAATCATGCACATACATCCTGGTATAGCACTGAAAACATACAGCAGCAATGCTCGTAAATTCATATGAAATGTAGCTTAAGCACCAGCTCATTTAATCTCACATATGCACACATTAACATTCAAGCTGGATGCAGGATTAGAGCAATTTTAGCCTCATCTCAAGGCAAAGCCGTTCTAGAATGTCTCCATCCTATATTAAGTAGAAATTTCATCCACCATATTCAACCCAGTCAAGGTATGGTGCAGACTTTTTGATGTCCTTTTTATCACACTTGCCTCACAAACAAAGGACCAGTTGACTCTAGCCTGCTCATCAATATGCACCACACCTGTAGCCAGGTCCTAATGATGTGCACTGTCAATAGTGTACATTACTAATCTGTGTTTCTTACGAAAACATAATGTTTTTACTAATAACTGCTACCTCAATCTACTAAACGTTTATAATAAGTCAATAACACACAATAGTATGGCCTTGAGAGACACAAACCAGAATTTCCAATTGAAACAAACCTTGATCCCTGAAATAGACTTCACGATTTCCATTAAGGGCATTTTTAGTATATGAATTTGATTATCTGCACAAGATATCTAAAAACCATATATCAGTGAAACCAGTAGAGTTCATTAGTTCCTCACCACAGAGAATGCACGAATATGTTAATTGAAAATCTTCTTACAGAAGAAAGTGAAGGATCTAGAGAATCAGTCAAATATAGAAGCGGAGATCCAATTCTGGGCAAGAATTTCTTTTTCCCTGTGTCTAGCTGCCAGACCACAAGAACTCCTTCCACTCCGCCTGGATACCACAGAAGTGTCAATATATATAGGACACTTACAATTAAGAAATTCAGACAAAGAAATGGGGGGCGGGGAGGGAGAGATATGATGAGGAAAGGGAAAGACATATTCCAGGTCCATTTTCACCTGCAATTGCTCAAAATCCACATACCTGAATATAAATATGCTCCGTCAGAAGAGAAAGAAAGGACACTTATTCCAGCAGGATGCCAATGCCATGTGGTGCAAGAATCAGCATCATCATCTCCCCTAACTCCAGGTCTTTCTTCCTCATTATTCATTGATGTTCCATTTTCTAGTTTGCCACCATCAGAAAACGTACGATTACCAAACCCTCTCCAGGTTAGAATTCTCCCACTTACTTCACCTGCGGCAACAATTGTCTTGGTCGGATGAAATGCAAGAACCGTCAAGTTTCTTGTATGATGCAATGTAATCTTCTTAGAGACTAAGAGTTTAGAATCTATAGCAGGGACTCTCCATATATGAATCTTCCGCTTGTTCCGGATGCCAAAGAATTTTCCCGAGGGACTGACAGTTATAACCTCTGGTTCTGGAGTCTACCAAATTGAGTAATAATATCAATATCAAATAGGGCATAAATACGTCAGCAGACAATATAGAACAATACATGATAACAGATAGCTATCAACCAATTCATATACGCAATAGAAAAAACCTAAAAGCAAATAATTTGTAGTAGATTCTTGCACCTCTGCGAAAACACCACCACCCAAACGAGATTCAGTTAAATCACACTTCCGAATTTGCCCACGCAAAGCCTTTGGTGCATTTGCTTGAACTTGGGTATTCTCAACAGACAAGTAAGCGAAAACATGAACCGGCAAGGCACTTTCTCGCATTCCTTTATCCGGTTGGCCCAAAAAGGACGGAATAACCTGAAAATCAAAACCAAACAACGCTACCCATGAACATTCTCTCGGTTCCCAAACAGAAAATAAAAGAATAACAATAAAATAATAATAATAAAAAGCAACCAAGCTAAATAAATACCATAGAGAAAATGGGCATTTTAATATCAATGGTCTTCATCAACTCAGCGACTGCAAAGTCCCAATAGCGAAGGGTGCCGTCGAGGGAGGCAGTCCAGCAAAAGCTCAGAGCTTTGTTTCCGGGAACTACTATGACGGAGGTGACCAAGGCATTGTGAGCCTCCAAGGACGCTATCTAAATTAAACAAATAAAACCAAATATTATCAGAACAGGGCGGGTATGGGAGCGTAAATTGAGGAGGAAGAGGAGGGTAGAACTGGAAACCTGTAAACCGGTGGAGGTGCTAAAGATGGAGACGACGGTGCCTGTGCAGACGAGGAGGCGCTTGGCGTCGGTGGAGAAGGCCGGAGGTGCTGACACGTAGCTCTTGCCGCCCCCAATCATCTCTCTCTCTCTCTCTGCAACTGTTTGAGTTTGAGAATTCAGAGAGTTGAGCAGCCTCCCTTTTGGTGTTTTGGAGGGTTTTTGTTTTAGGGGTTTAAGACTTTGGCTACTGAGAATTTTTCTACATTTTTTAACGAAGAAGCCGTCGAGGGTCCCTTCAAGTTTTTTTTCTTTTTTTTAATCTTTTTTTTTCCTTACTTTAGGGCCCACGCTAAGGCCCAATTAAACAAGGAAACCACATAAAAATGGGTTTGGCCCGATCACAATTCTTTCAGAAATTTTCACCAAACAGTTTTTACTCTTCCCATCAAAGAAAGAAAAATCAATGGAAGCTCGCCCAGTCCCTAGATTTATTGGCTTTGTGATATAATTAAAGGTCAGTAGGTCTTAGGTTTGAGGACTGGCACCGATCGGATCAACGTATTACTAGAAAAATCAATGTCGGGAAACACAAATGGGGAAATCATGAGAGCTAGGAAAATGGTCCATTAGGGGCAATTGCCCCTACTAGCTATTGGTGATTTATACTTGGGAAAAAAATAGAACAGCAGAATATAACTCTTTGAAAAAAAGGAAAAAAAGGATAATTTGAGTACAGAGTAGTTGATAGGTCCAAGCTAAAGGGAAATGTTTTGGATGGATATGAAATTATGATCCAAAAATTTCAACTTTTGCACGCCCAAATCATATATGACATCTGAAAGTTCCAAAATACAAAAGTTTCAAAACAAAACCGAATTACATGGGAATGAATCAATGGAAGGAAAGAGTTGGCCAGTCTCTTATTTAAGCAGTTGTAACAACACATGCAAATATAGATTAAAGAATAAAACTATATATTCTCTTAAAAAGAAAGAAAGAATAAAACTATATATTTGAACTGCATATACTGATCATCACATCACTTCTCTCACCTCCAGATAAAATGATATTAAGAGGTAATGCTCTTCCATAAACACAATTGAAGAAGAAAATGGCATTTCATTGATTAGTTATCATATTTACAGTCGCATACTTATATACAACCAAGTGATCCTTTAACTAGCCCAACAGAATTATTGCTCATCAATACCTAATCCTCTTAAGTATAACTATAAATACAATTGAAAATATATTTAAAACTATATCCACAGTGCTCTTCTTTTATTATGTTTCCTTCCGATACGATATCCTTCTCTTCCAGTGAGCCGGCAGACTTGCTTCCTTCTGCTGCTGGCAGCTTCCTCTCAGAAATGATACTGCATGTATGGTTTGCCTAGATGAAGGGAAATTGATTTTGTGCAAATATATCCCTTTGACTCGTAGCATGTTCCACCTAATCTGGATGATTATGAAGGATATGTATCATTCAACTTTTTAATGGCAGGGAGTTGCCAAAGCCCAAAGGTGATTGCTTATGTCTGTAGCCTAGAAAAAAAAAACAGAACAAGAACAAGAGATCTAATGAGACTCGCGGATATAAAAAAGAAGAGTAAGTCTAGGTGGAGAGAGCATCAATACTCATACCTGCATGGTAAGAAATTAAGACTAAGGCATTCCTCTTTTGAAAGCTTCCACCATGTTTTTGCAGGATTTGATTGATCATGGATTTTGGGATAGATTTTGACAACCAAATTCTTACTTGCAAGCTAAATAATTAAAAACATTGAGTAAAACAAGATCATAAAACCTTTAAAGTACAATGTTATAAATTCAAGAGAGTTGGTAGATAAATGAAAATTGAATGATAAGCAAATACATACCTAGGCTCTGGTAAATCATTGATTCGATGTTCTTGAAAATGGAAAGGCAAGCGCTTCAATGTGAGCATCATTGTCCTCTTCATCTTGACCTTCAGCCGCCTCACAAAATTCACCATTTTCTCTCTGTATTTCATATTGAACCCTAAAACCTAATCGGTAATCAGACGAATAGAAAGGACTGGTTTGGTTACATGATACAGTGTCTCAGAGTCTTTATCAGGTGATCTTTATAGATGAGAAATTTAGAGTTCAAAGGACCCTCAAACAAGAGACGAATAGAAGGGAGAGATTTTTTTAGAGCACTGTACATTCAAGGAAATCTTCGTTCTCAGAAGGCAGGCCCAATTCCTGATGGCTGGAAGTTGAAGAGTGAAGTCCAAAAGGACGGATCTAAAACCTTGGCTACTGGTATCCAGCAACTGGTCAGCACTTTTTCACCTATGAACCTGATATTAGGAGCAGTGACCTGATAAATAAACACATTAAAAAGTTAGAATATTCTGAAAATTAAATTAGTGATATAAACCTAGCTACAAATATCAGAGGTGTAAACACTGAAACTGAAAATGTTCTCTAGCAACCAGAGCATTAAAAGTACTTCAAGGATTTAAAGCTAACATTAATTATATGACATCTAGAGCTCAAGTTTGATAATGAGCTCGAACCCTCAGAGTTATTGAGTTAGAAAATTATGATTTATTTCATCACAAACTGGTCTTTAATTGAACTAAACCTTTATATTTGCCAACAAAACCAATTTGATATCACTTGTATTCAAAATATTCGAAATAAATACAAAAGACAAATTTTCTTTTTGTAGAAAGAAAGAAAATTAAACAATACATATATAAAAAGCCTACCGATAAAAGTTGACATTTTGGAAGCAGAAAATCAAGAAAGAAATTAAAAATAATTCGGTCTATTCAAGATCCACCCAAGCAAGATGTACCCCAAAAAATATACTTTTTAGCATATTAAAAGCATCAGGACACTACAAAAAATAGACCCAATTGGGACTGTTTTTCGGAATCAGATATATGGGCAGTCCAATTAACCACAGTTGGCATCAGCATTAGATTTTTCTTCTCCGAATCCTAAGAAAGCTTCTGTGCTCAGAGGCTAAGGTTTCATAAAACAGAAACAGAACTTCAACCATACATATGAGAGTAAATTATGATAAGTTGGAACCATGCTCAAAAAATAGGGTACAACTAACAATGATCATGAAGCCTAAAGAGGTATATTTACTGAGGTATACCTCTCTGGTAAATCAAGGATTCGATGTTTTCCAACCCTAGCTAGGTCAGGCTCAGTAACGGCTCCATCATCCTCCTCATCTTGGCCTTCGCGCGCCTCACAAACTTTTACCATTTGCTCTCCTTATTTCTGTCTCAGTGGAACCCTAAAATTTAATCAGTAATAAGAGGACCAAAGAGGAGGGGAGAAGTTTGTGCACATTTCTCAGTCTCAATATGGTCAGTTTTATAGATGAAAAGGAGGGTTGTAAAAAAATTGGCTCATTTGAAATCAGGACTGGTATTAGGGTTCTGAAATCAGATATGGGATGTTATCTGCAGATTTGGTAAGTAATGTTGTTACCTTAAAAAGAATAAAGAGTGGTTGCCAGGTGCAGGGTATGCTTCATTTCAAATTGGCAAGTAAATCTGTAAAATGTGGAAATCGAATTTCAGGCAGCGGTAAGTAAATTCTGCAAAAAACGATGTTATAAACATACTCTTGATCTTGTAATCTTGTTTTTGGACATTAGAGCATCTCCAATGGGCTCTCTAAATGACATCAATCCATGCAAGGAAGATATTATGGATGTCTGGTTACGGGAAGGATTGAAGTTTTTACTTTTTTCAGTTTCCAATACCTGATAAAAAATATTGACCTCAATTCATGAAACAGCCATAAAATCACATGACAGATTTCAAAGCAAGTTCTGCAGAGGCATTTGAAGGGGAAGACATGAACCCACAAATCATTCTAATGGCCATACATTAACACCAGTTAACGAGCACCAACCATATATTAAAATTCGAGCTTATATGAACATAATTGATCGTTTTCCATGCGGGAGGTATATTGAAATGCTGCAACAAAAAAGGTATTTTAATTACAACAGCCATTGAACATCGTTAGATTCGTTTTCTGTTGATACTAAAACAAGACTATTGCCAAAAACACACAAGATTGTTGCCAAGCCTGTCTCGTAAAGAATAAAAGCTGCATAGAAACACCAAACCCTAGTGACTCATCATTCAATAAAATACAGACTTCGGTACAAAGCCTAAGGTACCTATTCTTAGAGGCACACAATACGTACCATGCCTAAATTGGCACTAAGCTTAAATTTTGTCTCCTTTTTTTTATAAAGAATTTCATGCTTTGAAAGCGAATAGGGATTGGAAGTGAACCGAAAGCTGGAGAGAGTCCACTGGTTCAGATTAAGACAATAATTCGTAGCTGCCACAACTCCAAATACTTTGGATGAATACACACCAAAAAGAAGTAAAGTTGATGTAATATACTTACAAGGAGGGAGGCTTTCTATGTATGTGTTAAGTCCGCCAGACAAGTGTTGAAACAGATCTTCATTCATCAAATTTGTCCCAAGTTTGGACTGTTCTGAAAGGAAGGATAACTGGCAAATGGTACACAGAGAGATCTTATGAGAGGGAAAATGCACTGTGATTGTTGCAGGAAAAAAAAGAACAAAGAAAAAGAGAAAGAGAAAGAATCAACAATCTGCATGAAGAAGAAAGGCCTTCATTGATTTATCATCAAATTTACAATCACATAATTATATAAACCACGAGAGCCTTGAAGCTCAACAGATTTATATCTCGTCAATAACCAATCCATTTAAACAAGTATCATTACAATTGGATCTTGTTTACAACTTTATCAACAATGCCCTCCAGTTCAGATGTTTGCTTCTCTTCAAGTGAGTTGGCAGGCAACACCCTTAGCCCGAGTTAGGAAATGTGAACAAGTGCAAATGGATGGCAGGGAGACATAAACGCTACCATACTAAGCCCAGGACAATAGTCACAGATAAAAATGGGAATGCATGCCTTGAGGATTTGCATATACGAAGGGGACTTGATTTGCTGCGAGATAATATATCATTAGACTCCAACCACGTTCTACCTAAAATTAAGGGTATGGTTCTACATGACCCGTTAGTAAGGCCATTAGGTTCTCCGCCAATAGGTCTATCGAGTCAGCCAATGCAGTTGCACTGGCTTCACAGCTTCTTCTCCTAGCTTGCTTATCATCAGCTCCTGCAATCAATATGACTGAAATCAAATTAAAATACAAAATACTCTATATACCAAAACATGAAATGTAGTCCAACGATCTAGAGCTGTATTTATATGATGGCCTTTTTATCTAGAGTAGTTGATAGGTCCAAGTTGGAATATCTCCATTCCCCTGTTGATTCTCTTAAACCAGGCACTGAGTTGCAAGAGTTGCAAGAGGTATAAAGTTCCAAAAGGAATTCTGTGCTACAACTACCATCATAAGTATCACCATCTAGATGTAGAAATACAATGAGAATGATTGGTCGAGTATTACCATCACATTGAGAAGCTTTACTTAATCCCATTTTACTTGTACAAAATATGAGCATTATCAAAAAAATTATACATGAATGAATTTTCCAAAGCTTAATGTGTCCCTACATGAGCCTTCCATACAATATTCAGTACAAGATGACTAGCGACACAGTTGCACACATTTGTTAAGCAGATTCATATATATAACTCATGTTGATCAATAAATTTAAAGAACCCAAACCTTAAGGGAGAATATTAAATAACTCTTATTGTTTGCATTCATGAAAAAGGAAATACAACCTGTGCTAATACGAAATAATTGATGCATTTTCATGCGGAAGGTATTTTAAAATGCTACAACAAAAAAGGCATTTTAATAACAACAAGCACTGAATGCTGCTAAATTCCGTTTTCTGTTGAGATTAAAACAAGAGGTGGGAATATTAATTTTATTAACTATTAATTCTTAGACACATACAGAGAACGTACTATGGCTAAATTGACACTAAACACGCTTATAAAGCAAGTAGGAAGCATTGGAAATGAACTTAGACTTTGAGAGATCATCCACTTGGTTCAGAGATTAAGGCACACAAATAGAAGCCATATATACTTACAAGGAAGGAGGCTTTCTGCATATATTAAGTCCACAAGAGAAAGTTTTTCAAACAGATCTTTGATCAAGTTCGTCCCAAATTGGTCTATTCTGCGAGAAAGGAGAAAGTTGAATGTTAAAGGAAATCTTATAAGCATGTTCCCTCTCTTCAATTGTTGCAAAAAAGAAGATGTACAATGTGCATGAAGAAAAATGGCCTTTCATATCTATTATCAGATTTACAATCACATAATTATATACAACCAAGTGAGCCTTTAAGAGCTGAACAGATTTAGAGCTCATCAATAAGTAAACCTCTCAACTAACTATAAATACATGAATCATGATTACAACTCTATCAACAATGCCCTCCTGCTAAGATTTTATATCTTCAAGTCAGCTGGCAGACTCCCTTCCTTCTTCTGCTCAAATAAGTTGCTAGCTTCCCCTCAGCCCGTGTTATTAGGAAATGTGGGAACATGTGGATTCGGAGGCATCTTTCCTGTGTTTCAAGAACTGTCCCATTAATGCCTTGATGCCTTTGAAAGTTTAGGGTTAGAAGGACCCTCAAACAGAGAGGAAGTAGAAAGGAGATATTTCTGAGAGCATTGTTGAAGGAAAGAATCATTCTCAAATATGGCAGTTAAGCATTCGGAAGCCCCAATTCCTGATGGCTGGTTTCTGAAAATTCTTTGCTGAGATTGAAGGCTGTCTCCAAAAAATGGCTTTTGTTGATTCAAGACAACCACTTTTCCCAACATATGGACCACGCCACCGTTTTCGACTCTTGTTTATCTGTATTTGCGAAAACAAATGAGATGTACTTCACATTAATATCTACGGCTGAATTTATATGAAACCTAGAACTTATAAAATTTATTTTTCATATGAACCATATATTCTAAAAGGGGATGTTAATTCTCACAGTTTGAGTCGGAAAATTAAGATCAAATTCATCTCAACCTGAACCCTAATGAGCTAAAACATTTTGTAAGCTCAGGGGAATTGGTGGATAAATGAAAACAAGATAAGGAAATATACCTCTTCTGGTAGATCATCGATTCGATAATTTTGAACTCTAGCTAGGTCAGGCTTTCCAATACCAGCACCATCATCGTCTTCATCTTCGCATTCAGAAGCCTCACAAATTTTCACCACTCTCTCTCTCTGTCTCGGTTTTTACCTAATTTTATTTAAAAAATAGTATCGCCGCGCGGCTATACTCATTTTTTGATTATTTTTAACAATTGTATAGCCGTGCGGCTTTACTTTTGACACGTGGCGCCTAGCGCTGGCCCGTATAGCCGGGCGGCTATACCCGCTTTTTAAACTGTTTTAGTATCGCTATACTCGGGACCCGCTACTATAGTACAGCCGCGCGGCTATACGTGGTTATTTTTTGTTTTGTTTTAAAAATTTTATAGCCGCACGGCTATACTCGTTTTTCCCTAATTAAAAAAAAAAAGATACCCCTTGAGTGGCATAATATGGATTTCTCATTTTAAATTACTGTAATTAGTGGTTTAAAGGTATAGCCGCGCGGCGATACTCTATAAATATAATATTTTAACGATATAGCCGAACGGCTGTACTTCATAAATATAATATTTTTACGGTATAGCCGCGCGGCTATACCACATAAATATAATATTTTAATAGTAGAGCCGCCCGTTGATAACCCAAAAGATAATATTTTAAAAGTATAGCCGCTCGGCGATACGCCAAAAATTATAATATTTCAAACGTATAGCCGACCGGGAATAAGAGTTTCATGTCGTTAACTCTGCTAACTCGCCATCGATTTCAACTGATTCATTGTGTTTAATTCTTACACACAGCAATACAATGCATTCTTCAAGGTCTGAAATTGAGCAATCTTTGTATTTTTACTGCTTTAATGCTGCCTGGGCTCCTATCATGTCTCCACTACATCAACTCAGAAAACTGATGGATGGGTCTGATATCATCCCAATGAATAACTTGACTCTGATACCATGAAAGTGCTGGTAGAAATTGAGTAATATCATCCCAATGAATAACTCAAAAAAGTGGTCACATGAATAACATGATTCTGATACCATCCCAATGAATAACTCAGAAAAGTGCTCACATAACATGACTCTCATACCATATTAGAATGTGAGCTTTCAACTCGAAACCAATTGGCAATGACTACTCAAGATCATTTAAACTATGGCAAGGCTTTAATTCCCCAATGTGGGATTCTCTCAGCAAGAAGCAAGAAGTCTGCCAGCATACTTGAAGAGAACAATCAGAAGTGCTTCTCAACATCGGGCATTTGATATTTTTGTAAACATAATTCAATTGTATTCTCAATGTTATGCAACAATCACAGAGTACTTTCCTCACGTATACTCTCTGAAGAACTTGATGGTTCTGATTAATCTGAACAAAGTTGATGATCTGGCAAGCTCTTTTGAGATATTCAAGGTATTTTGACATTTTTGTTCCCAATTGCTTTTCGAGCACATTGGTAACATGAGAGCAACTTTTGAAATGGTGCTAGTTCAGGTAGTAAATGAATTTCCAGCTTAAGACTTCGCCTGGAAGTCTTTTTTTTTAGCTAACTACAAAACACCCCCTAGATGTTTGGAGTCATTCTCAATATGGGCCAGGGTTCAATTTCATCAAAATACACCCTAATATTTTCAAACCTATCCAATTTAATTCTTCCGTTAAGTTGACCATGTGGTCATTCATTAACTGCTGATGTGGCCACTGGTCAGTCTGTGGGTTGAGTCCGACAGTAAGTAACAATGAAAAGACAACAAAATTCAGAAACCAAGCATATCATACACCGGACAGAAGTGCATTTTTTCAGAAAGCAGGCATATCATGCATGTAAACATACTTGTACAATTTCAGACTTAAAAATTACAATATCAAATTACAATATAAATTTCACTGTCTTAACTTGAAAAAGAAAATTCTTAACGATTTATTTCATATATAAAAAAGAAACATGACATTATGAAACTCGTCATCAAACAGCAACAGAATTCACGGGACACCAGAAAATTTTTAAAATTATGCCAGAAAGGTCTTCCAACATCAGAATTAGCACCTTTAGCAGAAGGCTCAGCGTGTGGTTTCATAGCCGGGAAGAGAAGAACTTCCTATCCAACCACAAACAAGACAGTGAGAAACCATTAAAGGTGACATCTCACACATGACCACAAACACAAGATTATTGAAGGGGAGAGGGAGGAGGGATGGAGGGCACAAACCTTGATATTCTGTGAATCTGTTAACAACATACAGAGCCGGTCGATTCCCAAACCCCAACCGCCAGTTGGAGGTAAACCATACTCAAGAGCTCTACAAAATGTTTCATCCAAAGGCATTGCTTCATCGTCACCTGATTGTCGATCCTGAAACTCAAACCACATATCATAAGAAAAAGAAAAAAAAAACCAAACAATTTATAATAAGATACCAAAACTAAACAGTGAGTCATACCTTGAGTTGATCAGCAAATCGTTGGCGTTGTACCACAGGATCATTCAATTCAGTGTATGCATTGGCGAGCTGCCCACCAAAATAATATTTGGTAACAAGCACAACGCAACAAACCAAAAGATGCCAAATAAATAAATAATTCAAACAAGTCTTCAAGTTGGTAAACATACCTCATGCTTGTTGACAAACAATTCGAAACGTTCAGTCAAGCCCGGTTTTGATCTATGCCACTTTGCTAAAGGACTCATTATCTCGGGATGGTTAATGATAAATGTAGGATTTACACAAGTCTCTTCCAGAAAGTGCCCCACAAGCTGCAATGATAGAAAATGTCATCAACACAAGATAAACATGAGATTGCATTACCACATTAAAAGCCATTCCCTGCCACCAAGCAAAATTGGATTTATATTATAACCAGATATGTTTGGCATTTGTGAGAACCATTTGAATCAAGTAATTGAAATGGAATGATTCAAATGGTTCTTAATGGTTTACATGAAGTTTTCGTATATATACAAGGGCGTAGAGAATCTCAAAGTTATGTGATTTTTTTTTTTGGGATGAGAATATGCCATCATAATTCTCACTCTATTGAAACTGCGATGAGTGTATTCAATGTCATTGCACCTATGAAAAATACCATTAGCTCCTCAAAAGACTCTAGTTCAAATTAGATAAAATATCCTGATTCATGTACTGGATTTAGAAGAATATTTTGGAAAGGGGAAAAAGAAAATGATTTACCTTGTCCAACAAACGAGTTGTTGTTTCAGGAGGAGAACATTTGATATCAAACTTCTTGCATGCCTCCTTAAGATATTTGTTCGCTTCATCACTAGAGAGATCTGCTGGATTTATTTTGAGATCTGCGATCTTATTTAATTCATCGACCATGTCGATCCTCCTGCAACACAGTACCAGTTAAAACCATCAGATAAGTTGTTTCAAATCTGTTTCAGTTATAACATGCATGACCAATAATGAATTAGTTTACAGACCTGAAAGGAGGAGTGAAGTCAATCTCAATTGGATCCTTATCGAGCCCATTCAAGTGATACTTGATTTTATATCCACCAGTGAGTTCCTTGACCATCTCTATTTTAGATTTAATATTATATCAGCAAAGAAATCCAAGTAGTTTTAAAGACATGGAGAAGTGCAAAAGAAGCATATGTTTGAGCCATACCACTCAACATTTCCTCGGTCAGGGTCATCAAGTCATTGTAGTCTGCATAAGCCATGTAGAATTCACAGGTAGTGAACTCAGGATTATGAGTCAAATCAATACCCTCATTTCTAAATTGTTTTCCAATCTCATAAACACCGGCACGAGACAGGTCACCAACAATTAACTGCTTGAGATATAGTTCAGGTGCAATGCGCATGAAAAGCTTCATGTCAAGTTCATTGTGATAAGTCACAAAAGGGCGGGCAGCCGCTCCACCAGCAATCATATTCATCATCGGAGTTTCAACCTGAGGGTGGGAGAAAATAGAAGAACCAGATGACAAAGATAGAAAAGACACAATATGTAAGGCACCATCAACAAATGGCCATGAAAACGCAATGGATACAGAAAGCAAGCTGATGAAAGACTAACCTCCACGAAATCACGCTTGTCCAGGAACCTTCTAACATATTGAATTATCTTAGATCTGGTCTTGAATATTTGTCGAACCTCGGTGTTCAACATTAAATCCAGATAACGTTGACGATAACGAGTTTCCTAGCAAGAAATACAATTAAGTTAACACGTAAAATAATGGAAAACAAGAACAGTATAAAAATTTGAAAACTAAGGGAATAACATAGTATGACTACTTAATCAAAACCCAGAACTGTAATCTTAGTGTTCTCACAGATACTGCAAAAAAAAAAGGTGTAGAAGTTTCTTCATCAATCAATACCTGGTCTTTTAAAATATAAGTTTCAGGATTCCTTGGGCTTCCTGGGACCCATCCATCAGTCTTCTGCAGAAGTTTATGTAATGGAGTCAAAATAGGAGCACAGGCAGTATTAAAGCAGTAAAAATACAAACATTGCTCACCTTCGCATTAGCATTATCAGAAGCAGGACCAGCTTTATGCCTTGGCATCATATGAAGACAATGTGATAAGACTATAAATGATCTTGGGAAAATGCTCAGCTCCCCCCTCTTCGTCTTCCCTAAGAGAAAGAAAGAAAGAAACAAAACAAAAAATTGTGTAATCCAGACAAAATGAACAGTTCATAGTCCCGAAACATACAAAATCCAGTAGAAAATTATGTCACAAGTCAATGTAGAGGCTATAGTGCTTTGTAAGTGAAACATAAAACTATAATCTGGATTACACCAACAGCTATTACAAAAACACTTGTGCTTAGTAAGTGCTTATTCTGCTGGATCATACAATTCGAAAGCAAATTATTATAAATAACAAGTAAAAGGTATATCAACAGCTATTACAAACCTGGGAACCCAGTCACTCCAACAATATCACCACGCTTAACACTAGAATGGAACTTAGAAAATTCAGATTCATCCAACTCCGATTTGCTGCATGAAAAAATGAAGTCAATCACACATAAGGAGAAGCAAAATAGTTCGCATTTATCTAAGAAGGGGTGAATCCAGAATTAATTAGCTTTCCACTTTCTACAAGACCAACTTCATGCCATCATCCGATCAAGGTATTTTTATTTCATACGATTGGAAAATTAGATGGAAGATGAGAAAAGATGAAAAGAATCAGTTGATCTTATTTACACATAAAAATGGTATTTGATGAGTAGCAACTTCAGAGCAAAATCAAACTTAAACCAACTGCTATATAGACTTGGGCATGCTGTGTGTGCGCCTGCACATATATACTACATACAACTAAAAGCTTCAAGTAATTTTTAAACCCTAAAAAAAGATGATATAAGAATTGTTTCAGATAATAACAAATGCAAAGATGGCAAATGTAGTTCGTTACATTGTTCTAAAGGCTTACTACTACATTAAGATATAAATAACAAGAAAAAGAAGTAGGGGTGGCAACAAATTTATACCTTAAATCAGCCATGACTTGAACCTTTTCACCGCCACCGTGTAAATCATAAAAGAAAAGCTTAGAGCCGGAGGATCTTTTGCTCATGATTCGCCCTTGCATAGGAATAAAATAATTCACATCAACAAAGAGAATGAAAGTGATAGATGATACCCTAAATAAATATAAACCCCTAAGTTTGAATACCAGCTAGCGATACACTGATCTCCTCCTGATGCTCCCCATTGCTTAAGCCGTCATACTTTTCTACATATTCAAGCACAGTCATTGAAACAAAGAATTTGTGGGGATATGGATTTTTATTATCTGCCTTCTGTGTAGCAAGATGCTTCAGCCTGTTTTCAAAGTATTGCTGCAACATGACAAAAAAAACAAAAGAAGAGAAACGGATGAGGCTCGGGTCATAAATGAGTGAGAACAAAATCTACACAGAAAATAATTAATGTATACCGTTGGATCCATTTCTTCATCTTCAGTAGCTATATTTTTCTTAACCTGCGAGCTTGCTGTGGCGGCAGCCTGTAAGATAAGATCAGACTTCATAATCAACTACGGTGAGCTTCTTTGTGTACAGTAAGAAATTACAAATTATCCTTCAAGTGTATCCAGAGTTCAAGTGACTATTTAGTATGAATTCACTTTCATGGTCGTTGAAATATTAATTTTATGCCTTCAAATCACCAAAAAATATATATAAAAAAGATTACTGGGAAACCAATACTTATATATAATTAAGCACGCCACAATTATTTTCATCCTTTACAAAAGACCAAACAGAGAAAAAGAAATAAAAGCATGCTAAGATATTGGGTACCTGCTTTGCCTTCTCCTCCTCTTTTCTTCGCCTCTCCTCTTCCTTCTGCTTGTTCTTCAGCTCCTTCTTGCGTGCACTGCAAGCATTCCACAAGATTCAAAACAATAAAAAACGAAAACCCATATGGATTAAAAATAAAAGAAACGCGTCATGGACAGAAATTAACATATTTTTACGTTCATTGTTTGGAACCCAAGCAAAATGCCTAAAATCCCTCAATTCAAAGGCGATTCCCTTTCTCAGGGACCAAACAGGGTTCTAAGAGGCACGTACTTTTTGCTCATAGTTCCTTCCGATTCCATTGTCAAATCTGAGACCTCTTTCGTTGTTTCGTCAACAGGGCCTGCCATTGCAGCGACTCCTTATGTGAAGGGAGAGCAAGAGGGTTTGTGGGGTTTTTGTGTCGATATGTGAAGGGAGAGCAAGAAGGTTTGTGGGTTTTTGTGTGTGTAGTAGCTAGGGTTTGGCGTTTGACTATTACGCGGGTCATAGAAATAAGCTGGGTAATTTATAGCAAGCTAAAACCCAGATACACTAGGATAATATAGAGTTATTTACCTAAACACCCCTAAGATCTTAAATTGTTTTCATAAAACCCCTTTCTTCTTAAAATTCCTTAAAAAATTGTTAATTTCATAAAAGAATATATAAAATGACAAATCTGCCCTTTAAATTTAATGACATAACTAAAAACTGAACCCACCAGCACACACGCCCCCTCTAACCCTCTCGACAAACACCCACCCGCTCAGGGGTGGGGTTGGATCAGAGATATCAGGTGTGGCGATTGACAGTCGTGGGTGGGGTTGGATCCGAGATATCAGGGGTGGCGAATGAGAGTCGATGGGTGAGATATTAGTTTGGGGACATTGTTCCTAAAACTAAGGTGCCAAGAAATCAAGGTGGGCTTTTGGGCGGTGGATGGGACTTTAGGTGGATGAGGGCTGTGGGTTGTGGGTTAGGGAGGGGGTGTGTGGATGTTGTTCAGGGAAGGAAGGGGGTTTTGGGCCAGAGAGAGAGAGAGAGGAATAGGAAGATAAGATAGAGAGAAGGGCCGTGGCTGGCAACCATGGCCGCGGGGTTAGGGAGTGCAGGGGCAGTATGGTGCTGGTGGGTTCACAAAAAAAATTTCAGTTATGAATTTAAGGGCAGATTTGTCATTTTGATATTTTCTTTTTATGAAATCAACAATTATTGAAGGAATTTTAAGAAAAATGAGTTTTATGAAAATAATTTAAGACCTTAGGGGGTGTTTGAGTAATTTTAAAAATCTCAAGGAGTTTTGTAAAAACAGAAAAAAAAAAATTAGAGTGTGTTGGTATAAATAGCCCTCCAATAAACTAGGAAATTTTAAATCAAATTCTACTAAAATCTAGAAACTAGAGCTAAAGTGTTTTTCCTTTTCCCTTTTTACAACGAAAGGGGCTGGCCTTTCTGTTTATGGCAATATGGATTGGAGATTTATGTTAGGCAGTCGTGTTACACTTTCTAATTTCTGTTAAAGTTTTTTTAAAATAATATTTTTTTCGTACTTTTTTTTTGTTCAAGTATTTTTATTTTCTCCTTTTTACAACAAGATAGTTCTGGTGCTGGCCTTTCTATTTCATGTGACTGAATTTAAGGTGGTAAGAAATTTTAAGTTGGAATCCTTATTTTATTAATTAAGAAAAATTATTTAATTAGTATGTGTTTGAATGGAAAACGGCACTAACAAATGCATATATTAAAAATCCATTTTTATGCCAAGTGTATAAACTAATTTCAATCTCAAATGGGTTCCCACCACAGCGGTGGTCACTTCCCCATGGCACCACAGTTTGAACCCCAGAATCGAACTCCAATATAACAAAAAATAAAATAAACTAGTTTCAGTCCCTACTAAACATTTCACATAATAGTCAGTCAATAAGAAAATGACCAACCAAACAGGGGGTCTTAGGCACGTACTCTTTGCTCATAGTTCCTTCCGTTTCCATTGTCAAATTTGAGACCGCTTCCGTTGTATCGTCAACAGTGCTTGACATCGCAGTGACGCGGTATGTGATAATGTGAGGTAGAGGAAGAGTGGGCTTTCTGGGGTGGTTTTTTTGTGCCACAGTGTAGCAAGGTTTGGCATATATATAGAAATGAGGTTGCCGACTAATTCACCTTTTCCTTACATAGGAATTCTTCGTTCCTTGCTAACCAAGAAAGTCAAGAATTAGGACATTTTTTTAATGCGGGAATTCTTCATTCATTTTTTTTTTTAATGCGGGAATTCTTCATTCCTTGCTAACCAAGACAGTCGGTCGTCTAAGGTTGTCTTTTTCCTGTATAAAAAATGAAAATCAAACATGTGTATTTTTTTCAGTTTAAAGAAAGAAAAAAAAAGGGACCCTCCTCCGCATACGGTTTTACTTGGACCCATCCATGTCAATTTTTGTATCTAATATATATATATATATATAGAGTTTTTCTCTAATGTGGACGTCCGCATTTTGTTAAACTACTGTTGTTCACTTCTTTCTTGTAAATACATATATATATTGGCAAATTTGTGGACAACCATAGTTTAAGACGTCCGCATTAAAGAAAAACTCTATATGAGTTGTTCTCTGCTATGGACGTCCGTATTTTTTGTAACGTCTGGACTACTTGTTTTTTTGCCTTCTTTGTGCTAATAAATCAACCCAAAGTCTTTCATCACTTTTCTTGGTAAAGGTAGAATAGAAACCATGCTCTGCCAATACTTAAAAGTCAAACATCACCTCTAGATTGGGCTTTCCTTCATTGGTGCTGTAGAGATAATTTGGAGGCTGTTATGTGTGCTTTAGTGCCTTTTTTTTTTTTTATATACTGGTAAAGAAGAGAGATGCAGAAAACAAAATGGAAATGGTGTCCTTCCATTCATTCTGATCATGTGAAAAAACAAAACGAGTCCGGACATCCGCACTAGAGAATAGTCCTATATATATTTCCAAAGTTAGGAAGGGGAGAAGGAAAAACTCACACACATACAGGTACCATTACCATAGGGTAGGAATTTGAACTCAAAACCACTTAGGAGAACACCCATTTGATATTTTTCACATATTTCTCAATTACACCAAAGTGCATTTTTCAGAAACCACGCATATTATCATACATGTAACATATTCATACAATTTTCAGACTTATTCTTAAAAAATAAATGAAAATTAAATTACAATTTAAATTTCACTGTCCTAAATGAGTAAACAAAAGGCCATGAAAACGCAATGGATATAGAAAGCAAGCTGATGAACTAACCTCCAAGAAGTCAAGGTTGTTCAGGAACCTTCTAATTGATGGCATGTTTACTAATTCATAATTGGATTAGGAGGAATTAAATTGAGTATGAGTTCGGATTGAGGAGAATTAGATTCCGGATTCTTATTGAAGTTGTTTACTAAACCATTCATGGATTGAAGAGAGTTAGATTCCGGATTTGAAGTTATTTAATAAACAATATGGAATTGGGGTAGGAGTTGTATTAATTACTAAAATTTCATCGTTGTTAAGTTAAAGTATATGGCAAATTTTGAATTTTAAAATTGTGTGAGGATATAATCAATAAAAAAAGGTGAATTCCTAATGGGTTAGTTCTCCAGGACTTAGAATACCATCTCCTATCTAAGAATTGAATTCTTCCAAAATCATGAATTCAATTCTTAATTTTGTGTGGGCCCCACTTACTTTGTAATTCCTTGATGTGAAGTAAACACATGAATCATCTATAGGTGGAATTTAATTCTTGATTTGTAAACACACCATGAATAATTTGAAGTTGAACCTTGGGAGTCAATATTAAATCCAGATAAAGTTGACGATAACGAGTTTCCTAGTGAGAAATACAATTAAGTTTACACGTAAAATAATGGAAAACAAGAACAACATAAAAATGTGAAAACTTAATACATAATAACATAGTATGATCTGAGTGATTTTATGGTGAAGCATATGATAGGTCATTCTCACCATATAATCACTTATAATCACTTAAAGTGATTATATGGAGAAGCACGTGAGAGATCTTCTCTCCATAATGGTGCGTTTGGATGAAGGAATTCTAATTTTCATAGAATTTGTAAATGACAGGATTTGTAATTACAACATTTAAAATTACGTCAATTCCAAATTTCAGTGTATAGATATCTTGTATATAGAATTTAGGAAATTATGGAAATTACAATTTCCCTTGTTTTGATAATCATAGAAGGAATTTTAAAACTGAAACTCGCAGAGCAAGGAGGCTTAAGAATAAAAAAGCATGCAATTGTTCAAAGTGAGAAGTGATCAACTTGACATTAGCTTTTATTCAAACTCGTTTCTTTTGTATTCTTTCAACAATTTATTAAGATCATCCAAGAGGTTCAAGAGAACATATTCAATAAAAGTAAAGCATGTAACATTCAAATCTCTTAAACAAAAACATTCAGAATCGACCATTTTGCCAGACTTTGGTGCATGTTTTCCCCACTAAATATACACAGGGTTATAAATTTTTTGTTTAAATGAGGATGATTCATACTGAAGCACAGTAAGGACTCAAATACAATCAAGTTGTTCCTCCAGTAAAATAAATAAAATTATAATCAAGATAAAATCATCTAGATTACTAAAAAAAAAAATGTGTTCCTTACTGTTTAAGGTACTTGTAAAATAAAGATAACATGAGAATGAAAAATGTGTTTTATGCCCTTGGTGAAATAAATATAAACACCATTCCCTTTTTTCTCTCAACTGGAAGTGTCTTCAACATGAGAAATTGTTTCTCATTTTCTATAAACCAAGTGCATGCCTTAGATTGTTCATCTGGACTAAGTTCTAGAATTGCATTAACTTCATTATGTACTTCTAATGGATCAAGCTTTTGTGTGGTAGCATTGATAAATTGTTCGAAAGATGAAGCCATTTTAGCCACTGAATCAGCAAGAACATTAGGGATACATCTTTTCTTTGGTGGGTGAATATCATAAGATGGTTGATTTCTTTTCTTTGGACAACTAGAATTGGGTGAGACATCATCAATGTGAGAATTCTCAAAACCTTGAGTATCAGCACCCAAGTCAACAAAATTATTGGGTTCACTATCATGGGTCATAACCTCAGCAGCTTCAACACATGTTTCAGCACCCTATCTAGTAGCTCTATCTTGCCGCATAAATCCACTATATCATCCCAATTTGCAAATACTTTAGATCAAAAAGTTCTAGCATCTTCATGAGACTATCATGAAAAAAAGATTTTAAATAACTCTAAATTTACCAAAAAAAATCCTAGTTAATTACATTGTAAATTATCTTCACATACTCGTTTCAAACGTTCTCTTTATCTATGGTGATCATCTTTTTTGTTGCATCTCAACTGAATCCACTTTGACTTAATATGTCACTGACTACAGCATAAAACCTTTTACATGTCTTGCCACGGTTTTTAATGTTATTGGCACTTACTTCAATATTGTATTGGGCAGACAATATGGCATTCTTCTCTGAGTATCTCTACTAATGAACCATCCATTTGTATGTTCCAACATCAATAACATTTGTCATCTCCTTCATGTTCATTACATTGCTTCTCTTTTCTTTTTCCTCTGCTTTAGTTTGGTTGCTTTCTCTGCCATTTTATGTAATTGAATTAATTACAACAACATTAATAAATATCATTCACAAATTTATTCAAATTGATAAAAATGTTAAAAATTAAATACATGAAGTAAACACTTATTCAAATTAAAACATGAAAAGTTCAAATTGAAAAATCATGAAATAGTAGCGTCTCGTGCTTGATAATCATGAAACATCTGCAATGCTAATGTGTCACGAAAATTAGTCCACTAATCAGTAACTTGAACACTTGTAATCCTATTTGCATTACCCTCTAACATAGAATGATTTGATATCTCATGATCCACATAAGCTAAAAACCCCAAATATTGATCTTGTAACACAGGGTCATTATTGCTTGAGTCGGATAAAGTTATGCAACACAAAACATGCATTTATAATCCTAATTTAGGTTTTGATGTCGATAAATGAAGGGGTATGCAGTATACTCCATCACTTTTTTAAAAACCAAATGACCTCCATTCATTTAAGTGATATCTAGCCAAAAAACCTTGTCCATTAGCGTATCCCGCATCCACAAGATAATACTTATCCACAATACAAAAAGTTTTAAAGAATAATTAGTTATTTATATCTAAGTTTGTGCTTAATTAACAACGAGTATCATAAATTACCACTTGGGACTTGAACGGATTATCCATGGCTAAAGCATCTCGCAAAACATGAGCATCAGAAGCAGAACCCTTCCATCCAGATATTACATAGATGAATTTTAGATAAGGATCACAAACTCCTAAAACATTGGTAGAAATATCTCACTTTCTATTTCGATATCTTGGTCTCTCCCCAGCAGACACTGTTACTGGAATGTGAGTTCCATCTAGTGCCCCTATACAATTCTAATGACATGAAAGAAAAAACAAATAAACAAATACTTTTAATGTAATTACAAGAACATACTTTTGTTTAGCTCAAACCACTCCCACTTGTCTCTTTATGAACCACCCTATAGCACATGGATGAAGTTTCAAGGAATCTTGACTTATTCTCATAATTGCAAGCAACACACTATTAAATTGTGGACTATTTGCTTCTTTAGAGTGATAATAGTCAAAACCAATGACCCTAAACTTCAAGTTGTGCACAAGTACATTTAAGAAAATAGCCACAGACTCTTCAATTGAAACATTTCTTGTTGGAGTCAATTCACCACTTCCATGCAAAATAATGCATAAACTCTTAAATGCATTCTTGCTAACTCGTAGTTGTTCAATAAAATTAACCTCCCTCCTATTATATAGACGGTTCAAGTAACATCGTCTTTCTTGATCATAATCACGTGAAGGCTTTTTGACCAGATAAGTTTCATTATACCATGCTACAACTATGGCAATGACAAATGTAATGGTACCAAGAATAATGGACATTTTGTCACTATTTTATTCTTCATCTGTAGCACACTTGCTACTTAAACGTGTAAGAAAGTTATCTACATAATCACTAGCCATACATATTTATATTTCCAAATAATCTTATTATGTAGTCATATCAAACACCAACAAAAATGTCATCATATAACTAATTAGTCATACTAGCCAAATAAGAGAAACTAATAACTCTTTGCTATACATGCAATGACTCCAATTACCATATAACTCTAACCTCTATGTTTAAATGTAGTGATCAAGTTGTGTCCATCTTAACGCACCCTAGATCATTCAAGAGCCACACCACACCCAAAACAAATTACTCAACACAAAAACATATTCAAATCCATTGAACAATTGGACACTTGACTTCTGATTCGTGCATTAAATACTACAAATGAATAGAGAGATATCAATACAATGAGTTTAAAGAAAACAAGAAATATAAGTATGATTGGTGAGGGCTTCTATAGCATAAACTACAAGGAAGCTATAATCTCCTCAACCAAAACAAACTCTGATGAACCCATATCATAAATACATAGTAAAATTATGTAGCTAGAAGGTGCAGAAAACAATAATTTCACAACATATAATCTTATCCTTTTATTAAGACAACCTTCTTTCTCAATTATGAAATAACAAAAACATGAATATCTACAACGAAAGAAAAAACGCTGAATTTTTCCCTCACACACTTCTCTTATGATGTTTAACTTTATTTACAATTGAGTCAACCCAACCATTCTCCTAAGCACACATTCACATTCCAAAATAACAACATAGAAGGTGATGAACAAATAAACATAATCAACCCATAATCTGAAGTCATAAATTGTTATTAAAAAAAAATTGAAAAGAAAGGATAGGTTGAGACTACACCTTTATTGGAACAACATCGAGTCTTAGATTGAAAGGCAGAGATGACAATAATCTGAAAACCAAAGATTCTCTCTATCAGATAAAAAAAAGATGATTAACTTGAATAGAAAACACTGGAAACCCATTAGATAAAGAACTAGATAACAAAAACAAACTAGAGATAGATCGACCAATAAAAAAATTAAAAATTGCAACTACATTGAAAGCTCACAAGTGAAACTTGGATGGATGGCCTTTTTTTCCCACTTTCGTTAGAAAACTGATATGGATGTATTTGTCGAGGAGATTTGGCGAGCAGCAAATGCAATTTCCCCCGCACTTGTTGCACAATTTAGCCAATTATAATAGGATTTGAACTTGGAATTTTGGATTAGCAAATCCCTCCATATATTTCCCACATGTGATTTGTCAAATCTCGAGCAGAATTTGCCAAACGCATGGATTTTCCTTTTTCATCCCAGACTTGTTTTCCTTTTGCCAAACAGACGGTAAGTGATTTTGTAAGTGATTTTAGGAAGGCCAAAATCACTCCCAAACATGCCCATATTAGCTTACTAATAAAGGGAGGGCGAATACGTGGACATAGCCAAGTTGGATGGAGGGAATATGTTCCCCACTATGCACCTGAGTTTGAATCCCCCTCTCCATAATTTAGATTATATTAAAGTAGAATATCGCTTTGTATAAAATAAATGGAGGGCGACAAATAATGTGATGATTTCCTTGTTCAACAAGAAAAAAAAAAGCATGTAAACATATCTACTTTACTAACACAAGACAACGAATTCCATGATGAATAAAACAAAGTACTTTGACCATCAAATTTGGGACATAAATTTAAAGGAAGATATATGTGTAAGTAGTTTTTTTTGATGTGTTTGTTAATTGGATATTGATTACAAAAAAGGAAAATGCATTTAAAGAAACTAGTGGCACGTAGAGACAAAACTGACTCTGAGAATTTGAAGACCCTGTGCGAAACTTAAATTGAGAACCTATATATACAGTCTCGATCTCTTGGACCACAGGAGTTCAAAAGATTGTGGTCACCCCCCGTTGGATATATATATATATATATATACAATATCGTGAATTGATTCCATAAACCTAACTACTTTTTATGAAGACAAACCATAACCTAGTGTTATTGTGTGGTAAAATTGTTTAATTGTTCATGGGTTCAATGCTCCTTAATGTCATTTTATAGATATTTTTTTTTTTTGAAAAAAATAAGTAAAAAGAAACCACTTAAGTCACACAAGTGGAATCGAACCAATACCCCTAAAAGGTATGAAAGAGTGAGAAAACCAACTATGTTGGGCACACAATTGTGTAATTATATTGCATGCTCACATATATATATATAATCTATATATATAAAGCAAAAGGCAGAGAATGGTGAAACATTCAAAATACCAAAAAATGCCCTTGGTTAATTCAAACATTAGAATTAAAATTATTAATTAAATGAGGATAATATGGTAAATTCACACTTCTAAAAAAAATTAAGATTAAAAGAAAAAGATAATGGATTCTATTTTTACGGAACACAACTATCCATTATCTTTTTAATTCTTAAAAAAAAATTTAAATTCTTTTAAAAAAGGCCTCTTGCAGGCGCGGAACCGCATGCAGAGAGGCTAGTATATATATATATACAACATATACATGTAAGAAAATTCGTAGGCCCTCAAAAATTGGAGCCTGTGCAATGGCACCACTTGCACACCCTTAGGGCTGCCCCTACGCAAAGAACATATATACTATAAAAAGAACACAACTTGACGAGGAAATAAAATTCATACATCAATAACTTTTCATCTTGATCTCTATATAAATATCAAATCTGAAACTTGTAGGGCATTTAAAAAAGAAAGAATAACATATGACATATATTGGATTCATACTAAGTGAGGAATCTAGGTACTTGTTTCACATTAAGTTAGGATAATGTGATCATACGTCTAAAATGCAAGAACCAGTCGTGCAAGCCCTCGAAAGAAATTTTTCTAAGTAGCTATTGAACATCAACTTGCTAAATCAATTACATTTAATTGAAATATAAAATTTGACTCAACTACTCACAATCATCTCAATTCAATTTGACAAGAGTAAATAAATATTATATTATATTAAATATTACTTAAAACTAATTATATTACATATTGGGCCATGCTCAAGGATATGGATAACAATATCATCCCCGACCCATCATGACCATGGATTTTTAGAATTTGGAGATCTCCTTTACTCGCTTTCAATTTTCTCCTGAGATCGCTCCCCATTAGGGCCAGGGACTTGACTCGACAGGGATTCTTGTGATCCCTAATTTTGAATGTTTGATCATTTTATTTCTTTTCCTTAATTATATGCATTAGCATCCCCCAACAAGGTCTAGCTCAATGAAAAGAGGGCCTTGACTTAGTGGTCTCAGGGTCGAATCCACATGACACCTTGATAGTGCGTGTGTGAAAAATCCCCTCCCTTTATAGTTTAGACTATCGCTTGTATCTAGCACCACACGTGTGCCAATTGATTTTATTTTTTGCCTTTTGTTTTTAGTTTAGAATTTTAATTTTAGAATTAAGAAAGATAAAATGGGTTTAGTTGTGGTTTATAGAGATATGACCCATGTTCTGATTTTGTTTTTTGTTTTGAATTTTTTTAATATGAAAAGTTATAAATTTACTATATTATGCTCATTAATACTTTCAATTCTTAACATTTTCATTAACTAAGGGTATCTTGTAGTATTTTGAATATTTTACAATTTTTTTTATACAAACAATATTCTACTTTAATCTAATCTAAAAAAAAAAAAAAGAAGTAGATAGATAAATAGAAGAAATAGATTTTAGGTTTCTTTGAAATTTGAATTTTTTAGATTAAATGTTCAAAAAAATAAATGAAGGTAATATAAACATAACTCAGAAATTTATTTAAAAGTAAAGTTGAGGTTGAAACAATTGCTAACCAAATAACAAACTTTGGCTATTCATATTCTAAAATTGAGGGAAAGAGTCACATTTAATGGGGAAAATTTGATTTTGAGTGGTGTTAACCACCCAAAATTGACATCAGAAGAACAGGGCTAGCATCCAGTGCGCGACAGTCGCAGCTCCATACCGTGGAGCTCCTGCAAGAGCGGCCTTTAATTTGAAATAAAAGGTCAAAATCGAGACACCACAACGGGGAAACTCTAATCGCACGGCCAGAAAATTTCAAAAGAAATTGAAAAAAATTAGAACGGCTGCCGTCTAAATAAAGCCAAACAGCAACAGCGGCATTTCTTCTCTCCTCGATTGGGCTCTCGCTCTCTCTCTTCCTCTCTTGCCCAACACTCTCATTTGTTAAAATCTCTCACTCTTAACAAAATTAGGTTTCGTTTCAAATTCCTTGTTCAAAATTCTGGATCCCGATCTACCTTTTCATCTTCCTTGGAAGACTGACACCCGAGCGGTTCGATCTATTTCTTTATCCCCAACAGGGACATAATTTTCTCAGGTGCAATCGACCCGTCGTATCGTGTCTATTCTTTTGAGTTCGCTCTGTCTCTATCTGCATTTGCATTTGCATTTGCATTTGTGCAGATCAGATTGTTAGGGTACAGAGGGATTTTTGTTTCTCTCTGAATTTTTCAAATTTTTTTTTGAAAAATGTCGGAGGAAGAGAAATTATTGAAGGAGGCGAAAAAATTGCCTTGGGATGATCGGCTTTTCCACAAGAACTGGAAGGTGAGGAACGAGGCCAACATTGACTTGGCCGCTCTCTGCGACTCCATCGCCGATCCCAAAGACCCTCGCCTTCGTGAATTTGGTAAGAGATACATTTTCATTGCTGGTCATGAACGCTCTGCATTTTGCATTTTGTTTTTACAGTTTTTTTGTGTTTGGTTGTTTTGGTCAGGTCCGCTTTTTAGAAAGACTCTGGTGGATTCTAATTCGCCGGTGCAAGAGAAGGCGCTCGATGCATTGGTTGCTTTTTTAAGAGCTGCGGATGCTGATGCCGGAAGGTTAATTAATTTTATTTTTCTTCTTATTTTAATTTGGTTTTTAACAAGCCTTTGTTTGGATTTGTTAGCTTAACGTTTATGTATTTACAGATATGGCAAGGAAGTTTGTGATGCGATTGTGGCGAAATGCCTCACTGGTAGGCCGAAGACGGTGGAGAAGGCTCAAGCTGCATTTATGCTTTGGGTTGAATTGGAGGCTGTGGACGCTTTCTTAGTACGTTATACAGCATAACTTATGCTTTTTGGTTTGTTTGAATAAAAACAATATGCTCCATTAAGAGAACGAGCAATTGGCATAAAATCTCTATTATGTGAAGTGTTGTAGTTACTAGTCTCACAATTTGGAGTGTTTTTTATGTTATGACAGTTCACAAGTGAACTCTGATATAATGTAGTATTAGTAGTAGCAGCAGTAAGATGTCAAGCGCTGGTGGTTGTTTCGTTGAATTTGATTAGTCCTTGCAGGTTTTTCTTAATTTTGATCATGTGGCATGAAGGGCTTGTTAACTACAAACATATGGTCTAAGTTTCAATATCAAAATTTGGCAGCAGGCATTTTATGTGCAATAGAATGTGGGCATTGCCTTATTGTGGTTGGAAGTTCAGCTTATTCCTGGTCTGTGTGTAGGCATATATGTACTTTAGATGAGAGAAAGGAAGGGAGAAGGGGGTGGGGGAGGCTTATTGGGTTGGAGTATGTAAATCAAGTCAGGCATTTATATACCAGAGTAGGTTGTTTATTTGGTGTCTAGAGCAATTGAAAACAGGCATGGAATGAGGTTGGGATTATTTGTGTGGAATGTAATTAATTTGTTTAGTATGTTTACTGTGTTTGGTGTGCTAATGAAATCTTGGGATAGTCATATTTCCCATTGCTATTGTTGATCAATTTTCTTGGGGACCTTTACAATGGTTGTGGTTTGTTGTAGGATGCCATGGAGAAAGCAATAAAAAACAAAGTTTCCAAAGCTGTTGTGCCTGCAATTGATGTCATGTTTCAGGCCTTAAGGTTTTCCCACATAATTTTTTTTTTGCTTTTGTGAAAACTATTTTTCAATTCTTTTACTTGATTCTCTAACTGGTATGTATTATTACTTGCTGTAATAGTGAATTTGGAGCAAAAGTTGTTCCTCCAAAAAGGATTTTGAAGATGCTTCCTGAACTATTTGACCATCAAGATCAAAATGTTCGTGCATCTTCTAAAGGACTTACTCTTGAGCTTTGTCGTTGGATAGGAAAAGACCCTGTAAAATCAATCTTGTTTGAGAAGATGAGGGATACAATGGTATGCTAAGTATTTTTATGTTGTGTGTACCGTTTTGTCAATTTTTCTTGGGAAAACGAATAATTACATTGTCCACTTTTTTGGTTGAAGAAAAAAGAGTTGGAGGCTGAGCTCGCAAATGTTACAGGGACAGCCAGGCCATCTCGCAAAATCAGGTGAAAACTTTGTTGGTAATGTGTTTTAACTGAAGCCAGAACACATCTATTTTGTTGTATATCTTAAGCTAGATTATTTTAATTCTATTTATTAGATCCGAGCAAGACAAGGAGCCAGAAAGGGAAGCTGTTTCCGAAGTTGTTGGTCCTGGTCCTTCTGAGGAATCTACAGCTGATGGTATGTGATTGACTCTTGGGACTTTTAGATGCTTTTCCTTTCGAAAATGATATTTTAGTATAGTATTTAGATATTGTTGTGGTGGATGGGAGAAAAGAATCTTATATGCCAGGCTTCTAGGCATCGCAGTGTGATTTTTGATTTTTTTGTTCTTTCACATTTTCTCATACTTATCTCAATGTTTCATGATTGTCAGCTCCTCCGGAAATAGATGAATACGAGCTTGTTGATCCTGTTGATATATTGACTCCATTGGAGAAGTCTGGATTTTGGGACGGAGTGGTCAGTGTTATCTCCCTATCCTAACGTGTAGCTATTTGTGTTTCATAGTGAATGTGAATTTGATGCTACATTCATCAGAAACTGTGATATCAAATTGTGGTTTTTAACTTTTCAAGTTATGCATGTTGTCTTCCTATGCTGCTTATTGTTGTCAATTTTGTCCCTGTGCTCTAGAAAGCTACGAAGTGGTCAGAGAGAAAGGAGGCTGTTGCAGAGCTAACCAAGCTTGCTTCCACTAAAAGAATTGCTCCTGGTGATTTTACAGAAATCTGTCGGACATTAAAGAAGGTATATTTTGTACTTCAGTTGAAGCAACTATTTTTATCTTCCACCCACCTCAACATTGTACTTTTTCCATGATATTGCCTATGGAACTGTACAGATGATGTACTACAAAAGGGATTTTTCTCTCTTCAATCCATTTCTCTCATTGGACTATCATTTTTGTGCAGCTCATAGCAGACGTGAACATCGCTGTTGCAGTTGAAGCTATCCAAGCTATTGGAAATCTTGCCAAGGGTCTAAGAACTCATTTTTCTGGCAGTTCGCGTTTTCTGTTACCAGGTTTACTTGTAAGTTTATTTGAATAATTTTGTTTATTCCTCAGGAAAGGAAGGAGCATTACTATTATAATTTGTTCTGGGAATTGAAACTGACGATCCTTAAATCTAAATGTTTCGACATTATAAATCAATGCTCTGATCAGATACTACTGTAAAAAGCAAATTGATGAAATGAGTTAGTGTGATGTAAATATTAAGAACGAGGTTACTCTTTGTCCGATTTAAAAAAAAAAAAAAAAAAAAAAAACTAATTTCCTAACTGTGTGAGAGATACATGGTAATTCAAATGTTGTATTTGAGATTTTGTTTTAGCCTTGATTATGTTTTTTTAAAAGAAACTTAAAGCTTAGTTGTGTCTTTGATTGTTTTGAATTTAAAATTTAGGCTTTGCATTTGACGTCGTTGTTTGTAGTTTGCACTCTTGATATTGCCATGCATGCTCTGATGTTTGTATGCTTCCAAGTTTTCATTCTTCATGTAGGCTACCTTTTCCTCTTTACTTCTCTTGGTCATGTATTATGAATGGTAGTGCGCAAACGATCTTTCTTCTTTATTGATTTATTTCCGAGGATAGCTTATTGAGTGTATTTTACAGTATATTATTAGAGTATCTATAATTCAGTACTTGCTTTTTTTGTTGTCTATTTGTAGGAAAAATTGAAAGAGAAAAAGCCAACTCTGTCTGAGGCACTTACCCAAACTCTTCAAGCAATGCATACAGCTGGATGCTTAAATCTTGTTGACATTGTTGAAGGCAGGTTTTATATTTTTTTTCTCAGTAACTTATGTATCAGTTATACACTTTAATTTTGTTTGTATTGCTTGTTTCATTTATAGCTTCTTGGTTTGATTATTGTCTGAATTTACAGTATATGTGAGGGCAGATGTAACTCTTTTGGTAGGCTGTGATTGAGGTTAGTTTTATGAATTCTTTTTATTGCAGATATTAAGACGGCAGTGAAAAATAAAGTGCCTCTTGTGCGTTCATTGACTTTGAACTGGGTAACATTTTGTATTGAAACAAGCAACAAGGCTGTTGTTCTGAAGTTACACAAGGATTATGTTCCTATCTTTATGGAGGTCAGTGCATTCTCGCCAAAATGTCTGATGTTTTTCACCTCCTTTTTAGGCTTACGGTTTTGTCTTATTTTTTGGTTGAAAATTTATTTTGTAACCTTGTGTAATATGATTTTTATGTTCCTGATGCTGCCATATATGTGCCAAAAAAAAAAACAGAAGGAAAAACTTTCAATTTTAGAGTGGGGGTTGAATTTTTCTTGTCTGCAGGATTTGGATTGTCCTGTTTACAGTTTTGCATGGTGTTGGAATTTGGATTAGTCAGTTTTAAAAGTTTTAATAGATAATTGGGAATATCATAAAAACCAATCCCATGACCTATATTACTGATTAGAAAAATAAGTATAGATGCAAATCTATTAGAACAACAACATTTTCTTTTAGCATGGATTTGAACTGCATGATGCTATTACTTTTTTTTTTCTTTCAATTATATAGTTGTATGTAATTGCTAAAAACAAACAATCTGAACATTCCAGTGCCTCCAAGATGGAACCCCAGATGTGCGGGATGCAGCCTTTTCAGCTTTGGCAGCAATAGCGAAGGTAGTATGTTCAGTGCATTAACTGATTTATGTTTTGATTTTTGAAACTTTGATTTTAAATACTGACATAGTTTTTTTCATCTCCACCATGTTCATTTCCTTTAGTTGGTTGGTATGAGGCCTTTGGAGAGGTCACTGGAGAAACTTGATGATGTTAGAAGAAAGAAGCTCTCTGAAATGATTATGGGTTCTGAAGGTGGTACATCCACAAGTGCAAGCTCAGGTTTGTGTTCTGTTTTGGTACTTGTAGTCATTAAATCTCTTCTTTGCTTAATGCGATGTTTTCTCACTTTGCTTCTGTACTTTATGATATGCCAGCCACAGTCAAAAGCTCTGGGGTTACTGCACCTTCTCTGGAGGTGGGTTTCTTGTCTTTCAGTTTAGGGATGAAGCTTCTGTTGCCTATGCTTATAGAATGTGGTTACACTACAGTGTGGTTGTTGTGATGCCTTTTATTTTACCTTTGATATTATATAATTGGACATATCCTGTTACATCTTTTCAATTGTTAGAAAACTGTTTTGGATGCCAGACTTATAAGGGCTTATATGTTGATCAAATTTTATGCAGACTTCGGACAGTTCATTTGTTCGAAGGTCAGCTGCTAGTATGCTTAGTGGGAAGAGGCCTGTTCAGGCAGCTGTGAGTTCATTTTAGCTATTTTTAATTTTTGGTTGCCTGTTTTGAAACTATCGTTGGATTATTATATCCTCAATATGTTTCAAGACTGACGCATTTTTTTTAATTAGCCTGGCAAACAAAAAGGGGGATCTGTTAAATCAGGTGGCAGTAAGAAAGTAGATACAACTGTACAGCCAAAAGCTTCCAAGTTAGTTGAAACCCCTGAAGATGTTGAGGTAATGTACTTTTTGGCTGTGAGATTGCCCTCATTCATTTCCTAGTAACATTTAAAAAGGATGTTTTCTGTACTGCACCTTTTGGTTTGTGAAATGTTGCAGCCAGCAGAAATGAGTCTTGAAGAAATTGAAAGCAGATTAGGGTCTCTTATACAAGCAGATACCATCTCTCAATTAAAGAGCTCTGCATGGAAAGAACGGCTTGAAGGTTAGTGATGATACTGATTCATCAATGAATACGATTATGACATGAAAAGCATTTGCTTCGTGTTTCAAAAATTATTTATCTATAGTTATCTTTTGCACTAAAATATTAATTTAAAGGCAAAGCATTCATTGTTTATTTGACATTTTCATCGCCTCATGGATGCTTTTGGCGATATGTGCATGTGTATTTGTTTAGTATGTAATTACTCCTAGTTATATGTTACGTAATATTGAGAGTTGGAATTCCACTTCGGGGAATTAAAGCCTTTCCTATTAGTTTAATGATCTTAGGCTTCTTTTCCCATTGCCAACTGGTGGTTTTGGGTTGCATGCTCACATTCTAATATGGTATAAGAGCAGGCCATTCACATTTTTGGCCCAATAGCCACACACATGTGCTCCACTTCACCCAATATGTGTTTGGATTGGGTGACGCCACATGTGGTTGGGCTTGTTGACAGTGTGAATACCACATAGGGGACTTAAAGCTTGGTTAATAGTTTAAATGATCTTGGGTCTCTTCACCTATTGCCAATTGGTTTTGGGTTGGATGCTCACATTTAATAACTAATGGCTTGAACTGTCATTATTTCATCTGATGGTAGCCTAATGTCATGAATTTACATCATGATCTAGGTGCTGAAGCCATGCCTTTTTACCTTCTTTGCCTTTTGAAGTAATGTTATGCTGATGAGTTGTATTGCAGGTAGGAAAGGTACCCAGCCCAGTACCAATTGTTCAATTTATGTTTAGGTTTTTCTACTTTGATACTAGAAAACATTTCTTCTTGAGCAGGAATAAGGGATATGATACTTTTAAAATCACAAGTTTCATGTTAATTTATTTCATTGTATTATTTATGTAATAGTTTCTTCAGCGCTAAACTACTTTTGATTCTGTTTTGTTGGTGATTTGATGTGTTTTGTGTTGTGTATTTTATGGTCCATTCACATGGTTGATGGTCCCATCTTTTCCATGCAATATTCTGGTTGACTTTACTATAACTATGATTTGATTTTGGTGCAGCCATATCCTCATTCAAGCAACAAGTGGAAGGTCTACAAGACATTGACCAGTCAGTTGAGTTATTGGTTCGTTTACTTTGTGCTGTCCCTGGTTGGAGTGAAAAAAATGTTCAGGTATTTTGTGGTTTTGAATTTGTCGTTCGGCAGATTTAACATTGTCTTTTGTTGTTTGCTTTCTTCTATAACTGTTGTGATTAAAATATTTTAAGGGCATGTATTTTGATTAATACAGGTTCAGCAACAGGTTATTGAAGTTATCTCTTATATAGCCTCCACAGCAAAAAAGTTTCCTAAGAAATGTGTAGTGCTTTGTCTTCTGGGTGAGTGTTCTGTAATTTAGATTAGACATTAGGGTATGAAGCATGATTTATGTGTCTCCTTGGTTGTTGCTGTGGATGGACAGAGAGTTGTCAACTGGAGCGTTTAATGTTATGCACTTTGACAGGTATAAGTGAACGAGTTGCAGATATAAAGACCCGGACACATGCCATGAAGTGCCTCACTGCTTTCTCTGAAGCCATAGGCCCAGGATTTGTTTTTGAAAGAGTAAGTTCTGTTGTGATTCTTCCAAGTAGGCGAAGTTGTGTTATAGTTTTATTCTGGATGTCTTTTTCTTTTTCCTGATGCACAGATGCCTAAACTTATATTTATGAGCATGTGATTTATTTTGCTCGGTCTCTAATGATTGTTTAGTATTTCTGTTTGTAGTTATACAAAATTATGAAAGAGCACAAGAACCCTAAGGTTCTGAGCGAGGGAATATTGTGGATGGTTTCCGCTGTTGATGATTTTGGGGTCTCACATTTGAAACTTAAGGTTTTTACATTTCTATTCTGATTCTGCTGATTTTATTTTCCATTATCAGTTTCAACAATTTATTATTACTTAGTTTGTTAGATAAAGAGGATATTATGTTTGACAGGATTTGATTGATTTTTGTAAAGAAACTGGACTGCAGTCCAGTGCTGCTGCTACTAGGAATTCTACTATTAAGCTTTTGGGGGCTATACATAAATTTGTTGGTCCAGGTGACTATTCATTTTAGTTTGGATGCTCCATATATGTCAGTTTCATTTTGGTGCTTCTAAGATTTATATCCCTTGCAGATATTAAAGGGTTTCTTAATGATGTTAAACCTGCACTACTTAGTGCACTGGAAGCCGAGTATGAAAAAAATCCTTTTGAGGTATTCCTAATTGATAGTCCAAAATTGCATACATCAGTTTTTCTTGTTATGGATAACCCACGTTCTTTATTATTTTCCAGGGTGCTTCCGTGGTTCTGAAGAGAAATGTTCGGGCAACGGAATCTACTTCATCTGTCTCTGCTGGTGGGTTAGATAGCCTTCCACGTGAAGATATTAGTGGAAAGATCACGCCTACTCTGCTGAAGAGCTTGGAGAGTCCTGATTGGAAGGTCTGTTATATGCGTGTGACAGTTGCTTCAAGAAACTTGTCATTCATTTGATGTCATATTGAATGTGTTTATTTTTGCTTTTTCCAGGTTCGCTTGGAGTCAATTGAAGCTGTAAATAAAATTTTGGAAGAGGCTAATAAGCGCATCCAGCCAACTGGAACTGGTACAAAACATCTATATTATGTTACCTGCTTCTACATAATCTCTCCATTCAATTTCTTGATGACTATATATTTTTTTATACTTCCAGTGGAGTTGTTTGGTGCCTTAAGGGCCCGCTTGTATGATAGCAATAAGAACTTGGTTGCTGCGACTCTAACAGCTGTTGGTAATGTTGCATCTGCAATGGGAGCACCAGTTGAAAAGTTCAGCAAGGTTTGTTTATTATTAAATTGGGAACTACTTATATTACTTAGCTGTTATTTTGTCTTTAAGACAGTTGGACTTTAGCATGAACTGTTACTTGCAGGGCATTCTGTCGGATGTTTTGAAATGTTTAGGAGACAATAAGAAACATATGAGAGAATGCACTTTAACAACATTAGACTCATGGCTCTCTGCTGTTCATCTTGATAAAATGGTTAGTGTTTTTTTTTATTTCTACTCAGGTTTTGGAATTTTAGTTGCACGTCAGGCATTGTAACAGTTGTTGTTGCAGGTTCCTTATATTACAGCAGCAATATCAGAAACCAAGCTTGGTGCAGAAGGGCGCAAAGATCTTTTTGAGTGGTTGACGAGACAGCTTTCTGGGTTAAGTGATTGTTCTGATGCTGTTCATCTTCTAAAACCAGCTTCTTCTGCTCTGATGGTAAATGTTAATGGATATTTATTTATTTATCATGAGAAAATCTACGCTTAAGTCTCAGCTTCCTCTGCTATGACAGATATTACTCACTTATGAAATTACTTGAATGTCTGGAATCTCTTATAGGATAAATCCTCAGACGTCCGTAAAGCAGCCGAGACATGCATTTCTGAAATTATGAGAGTTAGTGGACATGAATCAGTAAGTGTACTATAAAACACTGGTGGTTTTTTTTTCTTTTTGTGTATCAATTGATTATCTTCTCGTTTTATTTGTTTATGCTACTGGTTCAGGTTGAGAAGAGTTTGAGAGATATTCAGGGGCCAGCTTTTGCTCTTGTTGAGCGATTGAAGCCTTACGGGTCTTTTCAAGGTGCGTTTGCTGATTTCTTTGCTCTGATGTTTTTGCTTGTGTTGCTTTAAAGTAATTTGAATTGTTTCCTCTTAGAATCTTTTGAGTCGAGAGCAATATCGATGGGCCCAACTTCCAAAAGCATTTCAAAGGCTGGAAAATCTGCTTCCAATGGAGTTTTGAAGCATGGAAGCAAAGCTACTTCAGTATGTTCCTCTGACATACTTGACGGCATTTAGTTTTTCATTTCTTATGTATTGGAATCAGCATAATAATTGATTGTTCTATGAATTGCAAAGAGGACCATTGCGACAAAAGGATCAAGGCTGGATTCAATAATGTCCCAAGATATAGCTGTCCAGTCACAGGCCTTGATAAATGTTAAAGATTCAATTAAGGTATGTATGGCAATAGCATGGATTTTTAACTTGCATACTAGTTTTGGGTCTAGTGATGAATAGTCATTTGAACTGCAGGAGGATAGAGAGAAATTGGTGGTTAGGAAGTTTAAGTTTGAAGAGCCACGGCCAGAACAGATTCAAGATCTTGAGGTTTGTACCTGTCCAGGTTTCACATAATAATTTCTGGTTTTTGTTGCTGTCATTGATGTTATGCTTATATGTGAACTTTTGCTTGCATTTTAAGCAGAATGATATGACAAAGTATCTTAGAGAGGATTTGCATAGGCGACTTCTTAGTCCAGATTTTAAGAAGCAAGTTGAAGGGCTTGAGATGCTGCAGAAGGTGTTTTTCTGCCTTCCTAATATCTTGATTTGTTTTGGATATGTCTGCATAGTTTTACCAATATTTTATCGTATGCATTCCAGGCACTTCCAACCATTAAAAAAGAGATTATTGAAATTTTGGATATTCTGCTAAGGTGGTTTGCTTTACAATTTTGTAAATCGAACACAACATGTCTGTTAAAGGTATGGTATATGTTTCTTTTATCCATTCTTCTCTCCTTGGTTTTTAAGTCTTATGGTCTTTAGGTTTGTTGCTTTCTAACCACCTCTGTTGTGATTCTTAGGTGCTGGAATTTCTACCTGACCTTTTTGATAGCTTTAGAGATGAGGCATACATGTTGACTGAGTCAGAAGCAGCCATATTCTTTCCATGCTTGATAGAGAAGGTTTTTTATTTTGTTAAAAGTTGATAGTATGACTTTTGAATATTTCTGAATTTAATAGAAAGCTAGGGCCTCTGTTGCATTATTCGATCTCACTTATGGTCTGCTGAATCTTGTGCTGCAGCTCGGGCATAACATAGAGAAAGTACGAGAAAAAATGCGGGAGTTGACCAAACAAATTGTTCAGGCATATACTGCAGCAAAAAGTTTCCCTTATATTTTGGAGGGCTTGCATTCTAAGAACAACCGAACTCGAATTGAGTGTGCTGATCTTGTTGGATATTTGATTGATCATCATGTAGCTGAGGTAAGCGTGTGTGTGTTTGTCTGTTAAAATACAATCTTATATGATACATTTTTATCTGGTTGTGGTATAGGATGCTTACATCTACTTTTTCTGACAGATTAGTGGACAACTAAAGTCTTTGCAAACTGTTGCCAACTTGACAGCAGAAAGAGACGGTGAAATTAGGAAAGCTGCTTTAAATACTCTAGCTACCGGTTATAAGATTCTTGGTATGTCGTGATGCCACGTAATCAGTGTAAAGTTTTCAGCCATAACTTAAAAATAATTGATAATGTGTGCCACAGGTTTTTACTGATGTAATATGCTCTCTTAGCAAGCAATTTCTTTTTTCATCTTAGGTGAGGACATATGGAGATATGTCCGGAAGTTAACAGATGCTCAGAAAAGTATGTTAGATGACCGGTTTAAGTGGAAGGTCCGTATATATTTATGCTTTCTATTAAGTTTAAACATATGATGTGATTTGTTTCTGTTTCCATTAATTAGTATTGTTTTATTTTAGGTTCGAGAAATGGAGAAAAGGAATGAAGGAAAGCCTGGCGAAGCTAGGGCTTCTCTGAGGCGTTCTGTCAGGGAAATTGGGTACATGATTTTTATGGCTTTTGCAGCCTAATGTTGGTGCTATTTTACTGTTGTCAAAGTCCACTGGCTAGGTTCAATAGTTTATAATCCCAGTAGTATACAGTTTACATGTTGATAGAAGATAAGGAAGTTAACAATTCAGTTAGAAAGAAGGAACTTCATATTGTAGGCAGTCTTTTTTTTTCTCAGGTGGTTACTAGTTTGCACGACCTACAACTGCCATAAATTAATTCGTTATTTTTGGGGTTACAATTATGTCATTAGTTTATTACTTAACTAAAGTTGCTTATCTTATCTTTATTTGTCATTAGGTCTGATGTAGCAGAGCAAAGTGGGGAGGTTATGCGGTCTGTTTCTGGTCCAGCACTTTCTAGGTATTTCAAAATTTAATTTAATTTATTTAAAATTTTTAATTCCTTTAATTTCTATGTAGAAAGGTCGTGCTTCAATTTCTTTCCCAGTGTAGTTATTTTCTAATTATTGTGGTATATGATGTTGATATCATCCTTCTAGGAGAAACTTTGGCCATTCTGAGCCTCACATGGAGAGCCAACTGATGCCCCATGGACTTTCTGGTGCCAATGGCCCAACAGACTGGAATGAAGCTTTGGATATCATTTCTTTTGGTTCTCCTGAGCAGGTGCGGAACTTAGCTTGTTTAGGTGTTATTTTTTGGATGTGGTAACAATCTATTTCTTATAATCAAAGGGACGTATGCTGTCATCAAGGTTGTTCTATCTTAATTTGGTTGCTTGTGGGCACATTCTGTTTGTGGGTTGTTGGGTGTTTTCATCTTTCCTTCTATTTTGTAATTACTTTCAATTGAAGAACATGCTCTGAGCAAATATGCCTGTGTTCCAGTCGGTTCAAGGAATGAAAGTTGTGTGTCATGAGTTGGCACAGTCGATCAATGATCCAGAAGGCAGTGCTATGGATGAGTTAGTGAGGGATGCAGATAGACTTGTTTCTCGCTTAGCGGATAAGGCAAGTACAGTAACAGTTCAGTTGATAACAGACACTTCTACTCATGCCTTCATCCCCTTTTTTTCGAACTCTGGTTTTTTTTGAAAGCTATAACCCTTTCCCCTTCCTTTTATTCTTCAAATAGGTAGCCAAGACTTTTGAATTCAGTTTGACAGGAGCTTCGTCTAGGTCTTGTAAATATGTCCTGAACACTCTTATGCAGGTAAATTTACTATCTAATGATTGTGTGGATTTCATTCATGCTTTCATGATCTTCATTTACCAATGTAAAGCATTATTAGTCCTTTTGAACATTTTGTCCTTAACATGCTGATTTTTTCGAATTTTCTGCAGACATTTCAAAATAAAAGACTTGCTTATGCTGTGAAGGAAACTACTCTTGACAGTCTAATCACTGAGCTCCTGCTGTGGCTTTTGGATGAGAGGGTTCCCCATATGGATGATGGCAGCCAACTTCTGAAAGCGTTGAATGTCTTGATGCTAAAGATTCTGGTTAAGATTTACTGGTTTTCTGCGTTGGTTGTCCCACAGGAGTTTTTGGTCTATTACATCAGTTATAACTATGATTTCTACATGCAGGATAACGCAGATCGAACTTCGTCCTTTGTTGTTCTCATCAATCTCTTACGTCCTTTAGATCCCTCAAGATGGCCATCACCCGCTTCAAATGAAACATTTGCTTCCAGAAACCAGAAGTTCTCTGATCTGGTTGTCAAATGTTTAATCAAACTTACAAAGGTATTGTTTAATACTTGGCCCTTCTATTCAGCTTCTCTTTTCATTAGTAGTGTCTGTCAAAATGTATCCCATATGCACATGCATACATCAACTCTAATTTTCTTGGTTGCCATATTATCCTGTTGCCGTTTGATATATGATGTGTGCTAATAAATATCTAGTCTTTTTATTAATTAGATAATCTTTGGGTCTTTCTGAAGTTTTACTTTCTCTGCTGCAGGTTCTTCAAAGCACAATATATGAGGTCGATCTGGACCGCATTCTTCAAAGCATATATTTGTACCTACAGGACTTGGGGATGGAAGAAATTAGGAGAAGGTATACTTCAAAATGATTCCTAACCCCCCCTCCCTCCTAGTTCCTTTTCATGCACTAATCTTCTCTCCTGTATTGTGAAAAAAAAAAAAATCATAATAGAGCCGGTACTGATGACAAACCATTGCGCATGGTCAAAACTGTTCTACATGAGCTTGTGAAGCTTCGTGGAGCTGCAATTAAAAGTCACCTTTCTATGGTTCCTATAGACATGAAACCACAGCCAATAATTCTCGACTACATTGATCTGAATCTTGAGGTAATAATTGAATTAAATACTCCCTCTTTTATTTATACAAAGACACTGGATTTATTTATTTAATTTTTTTGCCTTTTGTACATGGCAGACTTTAGCTGCAGCAAGGATGTTGACATCAACTGGGTCTGGGGGCCAAACTCATTGGGGTGATTCAGCAGCCAACAATCCCTCATCTGCGACACATTCTGCTGATGCACAGTTAAAGGTCGAACTGCAACAGTCTCAATATTTATGAATCTCTTTAAAAAGGTTATATTTTTCTTTTGCTAAAAACTTTTTTGGTTCTGTTCCACTTTCAGCAAGAACTTGCTGCCATATTCAAGAAGATTGGCGACAAGCAGACTTGCACCATTGGTCTGTATGAACTATATCGCATAACCCAGCTCTACCCCAAAGTAAGTAATTGATGTTTCAATAGCATTTTAAGAGATATTGACTTGATCTAAGTTTTTGCCTCCTGTTTTGCATGTCATTGGGTTTTGTGCATGGATCTTTCTTCTGTTTATGAATTTAGTTATATATGTATTTCAGGTTGATATATTTTCTCAGCTCCAAAATGCTAGTGAGGCTTTCCGGACGTATATTAGAGATGGTTTGATGCAGGTCAGTATCATCATTACTTCCCGTAAAATGTTCCGTCCGGCCCACACTTGATAATGTTCCGTCCGGCCCACACTTGATGTTGATGATTCCTGAAAGAGGAACTTAGGTTTCCTTTCCATGAAAATAAATTACATTTTATTACAGATGGAGAAGAATGCTGCAGCTGGAAGGACGCCTTCAAGCTTGCCAATGCCGACTCCTCCCCCAGCTTCTCTGAGTGTTTCTTCCCCTGAATTTGCACCCCTGTCACCCGTACACACAAATTCCTTAGTTGATTCAAAATCATTAAATGTGAAATCGGAACCAACTAGCTTTAATCTACCACCATCATATACTGAAGAGAACAGGCTGAATAATGCCACTAGAGGTCTCACTGAAAACTCAATGGTCGACCAAAGGAATGAGAGATATATTAGTGGAGGTAATTAATTGTACTAATGTTTTTTCCTTTACCCCCCCAGCTTCTCTGAGTGTTTCCCTGAATTTGCACCCCTACATCCATGATTCTTGTTTTTTGTATTGACCTGTCATCTTGGGAACTGCAGTCACGAGTGGAACCTTAGATGCGATTAGAGAAAGGATGAAGAGCATGCAATTAGCAGCATCTGCTGGGAACCTGGATCAAGAAACAAGACCGTTAATGTATGTGAGCGACAATGTAAACCAGGTTGTCTCTGGTCAGATTCCTCATGCGTCAGAGAATCTCCTCCAGAGTGGGGTTCTCCCTATGGATGAGAGGGCATTATCTGGGCTTCAAGCCCGGATGGAGAGACTAAAAAGTGGGACCATCGAGCCCCTTTGAAAAGAAGACAATTCTCGAGCATTTGCTTGTCACCCTATCACGCCTCTATTCTCGAAAATGGCAGGGATGCAGTGCTGTGCAAGTTGAGTTGCGGCTTCAGTACTGGTTTCTCATTGCAACTTAAGATGTTGTGGCAGAGTTTTGGGGAAGTAGGCCAACATGTGCTATTGGCTTATCGTATACTGAAATTGCGTGTCTAGTAATTTGGCATTTGTAAATTGTAGAGGAAGCTTTTACTTGGGAAATATGAGTCGTTGCTTTCATTTAATACCAGCCCAGCATAGACGACATTTCTTAGATCCTGAAATTTTTGGCACAGTTGTTTTGGGATGTAGCACTGTCGTGCTATCGGCGTAATTTTTTAATTTTTACTACAATTGGTTTGTCTAGCAATTTGGCTCTGTATATTGTTTTATAAGCTTAGGCCTTGACGATTATGACACCTTGCTTTTATTTAATACAAGTGCATACAACTTTTCCTGGTCGATTCATTTTTGGACATTAATTTTTTCCATTCAGACCGACTCCAACTTCGCTTTTATTTTTGAAATAATGGGTTTTTATATCTGTCATAAACTGTTAGAAATTTTCTAAATTTTTGGCCCTGTTTGGTGGACTGGACTAGACCAGACTTCTCTGATTAAACTGGACTAAAATCTTACCTGTCGTTAGATGGGCCTAAATGCACTCTTGGACTGGTTGGACTTGATATTTTGCTTGGGAAACCATTCCAGCAAGGGAAATTCTATATGAACCCCAATAATTATTCTTTACACCCCATAATTTTTTACACCCTACTAAATATTAATAAAATTTCAAATTACTCATTATACCCCATTTTTTTTCCTAAATTGCCCTCATGAACCCCATTCCCTAACTCACTTTGCAAACCCCATCCCATATCAGACAATACCCACCGAAAACCCCATTCCATTTCAACACACCCCATCTAAAATCAAACCCCACCTCATCTGATATCAAAGCCCCACCCCATCGAAAATTCCTTCATCTTGCAGATACACCCCGTCGCAGCCCTTTGCAAAGACCTATCGCACAACCCAGCAAACCTGAAATCGCAGAACCCAGCAAACCCCCATCGCCGTCGTCGGTGGCCAGGTCCGATTCCGATCCCTCACCTTCTCTTATCTCTCCCATCACCGTCGTCGGTAGCCACATGGTTCTGATAAGACTATCGAAGCCCAAGAAATCTTAGTTATTTGTGGCAGTTTGGTCGTCTGATTCTGGTTTTGATTTTGATTTCAACGGGTTTAGGCTCGGACCTGGTTGTACGAAATTGGATTCTAGTTTCAGTGGATTACCATCGAAATGGTTACATTGATTCAGTGGTAGTCCACCGAATTTGAACCTTACTTTCGGTGGATTATCACCGAAATTGTTACCTTGTTTCGGTGGTTGTCCATCGAATCTGTTTCTATTTTTCAGGAGACTCCCACCGAATTTATTTCGGTTTTTCAGTGGCACTCTACTAAATATGTGTTCTTTTTTCAGTGATAGTCAACCGAATTTATTTCCTTTTTTCAGTGATCATCTACCAAATACGTTACAACATCAGTAGACGTGCAGAAGTATAGACAGCGGCTTGACGCTTTGAATGCTAATCAGGTGTGTTTCTCTTACATATCATCCAACTTTGTTGTGTTTTGTATTATATATATATATATTGGTTTAGGAATGTATATTCCAGTAGTTCATGCTATATTATGTATCATATTTCAGGTTATATGGGAATCTTACAGGTTTGAAAGAGAACACCACCCATTTCCAGATGTTGCATTCTACTCAGAGATGGTCAGATGTTGTGATGTTATTGAGCCCTACCATCCTGAGCGGGTTCTTAGGCAGTTTGGTCGAGTGCAGACGATTCCTCCCAGAATAAGTGCCCCAACCAGAACAGGTGATGAGCGTATGTTGTCCTTTACTAGGCCGCTTGTGGCATTAGGGGAAACAGTTGCATTGCGTACACGACCTTCCTAAGTTTATCAAGCAGTTGAGACCTTGCAACAGATTTTAGAGGGTACAAACATACGGTCTACCATGACATATCAACGTCGTCATGGTTAACTGACTTGCTAGCATGCGTAGTACTCATGGAATTTTGTTGTTTTGATTAGTTATTGCATGTTTGTATTAGAACTCATGGAACTTTTGTTGTTTTGATTAATTATGAAGTTTGTACTTAAATATATGATTAACCGGATGATTTGAAAGGTATTAATTTCTAACGGCATTCTCATTATGCTCTGATATTCTATATTAGATAATTCCTTCTTTTATTTTTATTTTTCAAAATGATGGCTTGATGAAAGAAACTTGCCCTTGTCAATTCTGGTGGTATCATATGGTTCTTGTGGCTTGATTAGTTGAGAGACATGAAAAGATTTTAAGGGAGTGGAACACTACATGAAGTAGTTCTCCATTAATCATTGCGTACACCATAAGCAAAAACAGTACCTGCATTGTTAGTAACCAAGCCATAAGATAGGGAAAATTAACAAGAGAACTGAATGAAATTTAATTAATTAACTTTTTTCAAATAAAGCCAATAGACTTTTCATTACAAGCAATAACGAATTCTCCCTTTGGAGTCTATAAGAGCAGTATGTCGTACCATCCTGATGAAGAGTAAGAAGTTTTTCTTGGACAAGTTAATGCTTTTTCTTGGACATAGTTTAGTATGCTACATATAATACATTTACGTAGTGTTTGAAAGGCTTAATAGTAAAGGAAGAGAATTTGAAAAGAGTGACTTTTTAATGACTATGCACACAAAGATGTACTTTTCAGGTTCATGTGAAAAAAAAATAAATAGAATTATTAGATCTATAATCTCACTTCTGTAACAGGTGCATTTTTCATCAGTCATCAGTGACGGTATCTGTAATAGCTACATTCTCCTCTCCCGAAGTTGTTGAAAAGCATCCACACGTGCTTGGTACCTCGAGTACAAATGTGTTACATTGCATATGTCACTTTGTTCATGCCACATTCTAGAAACTGGTGGAATAGGATGATTTGGAGACAATAAGTTACTGAAAAAATAAATAAATTTCGGTCGGTAGTATACCACTGAACTACGTTCCATCTTACGGTGGATCTCCACCGAATATTACGTTGCTGATCGGTCAAACCCTACTGAAAATGGTGCAACTTTTCGGTGGCATCCCACCGAATTTACCTGTCGCGTTCGGTACTATGTGCTGAACACAACCAGCTACTGTTATGAAATACTAAACTTGAAAAACGCCAAAAAATAAACTCGTACCTCATTCGAAGCCTCTCTAACTTCAATCTCACCCTTCATAAATAAATACAAGATATTTTTGCACTAGTATAAACGTATAAATCTAGGGTTTAGGGTTTAGGAACATGATAGTTTGAGAAAAAACTCAAACTAGGGTTGCAGGAACATATGTGGTAGGGGTGGGCATTCAAATCGGCGAACTGGAAACCCGAGCCGAACCGCACCGAAAAAAACCGAGTTAACCAAAAAGTCAACAACCAGTCAAAAAACGAACTGGACCGGTTCTAACCGGTTCCAGTTCCGGTTTCATGCTTTTGAAAACCGGACCGAACCGAACCAGCCCAGTCAAATTAAAATATATAATTTTAATATATACTTAGATATTGTTAAAATATTTTCACCAAGCCCAGCTCCACTAAACATCAAATAAATAATCAGGCCTAACTTTATTTTTTAACCATCTCACAGCCCATCTCTATTTCTTAACAAGGCCCAACTCTTTATATTTATTTGTACCACTCTTCCACAATCATTCCTCTTACCCTAGCCGTCCCCTCCATTATCTCTCTTTCCAAAGGTTCCTTTTTTTTTCTTCTTGTTCTTGTTCTTCTCTGCAATTTTTTTTTCCTGCTTCTTCTTTTCTTTTTCTTCTTCTTCTCTCCTCTCTCTCTGCTGCCAACTTTTCTTCTTTCCTTTTTCTTCTTCTTTTATCTCCTCTCTCTGCTGCCGACTTTTCTTGTCTTTTTTTTCCTTTTTTTTTATTCTTCTTCTTTTCTCTCCTATGTGATGCCGAATCTTTTTTTTTTTTTTCCTTCTGTTGCCGACCTTGTATTTTCGTCTCCCACTTCCGCTACCGCAGCACATCCCATGTACCTCCATCGCCTTCCACTGGCCAGAGTCCCCACATGCATCCGAGCCCAGCTACCTGCACTAGCCAGCATAGTTCCAGCTCCAGCTCTCTCCCTGGAGTCTCTCTCCTTCTCTGAGCACGCTTCCAAGACAGCATCTTGTAGATCTTGGGTACTTGTTTTGTTATACAGCGAGATTGCAGATCTGATGTTGACTTTGGAAAAATACAAAAACAAAAACAGAGCTGGGATTGTAGATCTGGGGAAAAAAGAAACAAAAATAGAGTTGGGATTGTAGATCTGGGGAAAAAAAAGGAGCTGGGATTTGTTTGCCGGTCTAAACCGGGAAAACCGGAACCGAATTGGATTTGAACCGGTCCGGATTGGTTCGGTTGCGTAATTAAATTTTCATTGAAACCGGACCGGACCGAATGTACAGTACGGTTTCGGTTCTAATTTTAACTAAAAACCGGGTGGAATCAGACCGTGCCCACCCTATATGGGGTGTAGTGAGCAAATTTAATTTTAATTTTAAATTTTTTTGTCCTTAACGGTAATTGTGTACAAGGGTAAAATAGGTTATTTATATTTAAAATTAATATGGGATGTAAAGAGCAAATAATGGGGTGCCAATAAAATCACCCTTTCAGCAAATGGGGGTATTATAAACCCAAGAGAAACCATGGGATTCGAAGCCTCCTTTGTGACTTCATCATTGCTATTTTGAACGTAGATTTCTTTCCTCTTTATATCTTTTTTCTTCTATGGAGGTGTGATTCTCTCTTCTATCATCTCCTCTCTCCTCTCCTCTCAACTCTCATCTATGATATCAGATTTCTCTCTTAATTTTATTAATTTAATTGTTAAATATTGAGATGACTGCCATCTCTTTTTTCAGGATTAAAGCTCGAGTGGCTATGGTTTTTTTAGGGGGGTTTTGATTGTTTGTTTGTTGATGGTTCATTATGCTAATATTCTGCATTATCCTTTTAGATATTGATTTGGGGTCATTTATATGTGTGGAATGATATGTTAGTTGCTCGCTGATGTTTCACATGTCATGATGTGCTGCTTTTTTCACTATTTTTCTTAAGGGTCCTGTTCCTGCTACTTGAACCCTTTGCAAGATTATTATTATTTTTTTCATTTTTCTTACCTGTAACGGTTGATGAATAAATATTTTTACATTGTCTGGAAAATGGTATATCATTGCTCCCATTAAGCTTTCATAAGAGCATCTAGATTGTTCTGTCAAAAGTTAGAAGTTTGTAAACAAAAAAATCAGATTATCATCTGAGTTCATTTAATACACTCTTCCTTTTCATTAGAAAACTTGAGAACTTGCGGTTTTCGTTTTCGTATAAAACACAAAATACATCACCTGCTGGCTGCTACATTTTTTTTCTTCCCTTTTTACCTGATATGGCGCTGTGATTATATTTTATTGTGTCTGTTTTAAGTGGTTTTTTTATTTGTAGGTGATTTTAGTTTTGAGAAGTCCCCACAGCATGATGCATATGTGGCCAAGTTTGAAGCTGAACTTGCTCAGCATGATGCATCTATTGTAAATTGGTAACTGGGAGGAACTCAGTTTTATTAACTTACTCATGCAATTTATAGGCTAACAATGCTCCTATATAGATTTGCAGGTGACGTTGTAGATCTTGGTATTATTAGAGCTGGAGAATTCAAAAAAGTTAAAGCGGTTTTGAACCCACGAGTGCATTTGGTAAGTTGTAAATTTTTGGTTCTTTTTACAACGCCATAAAGTTATTGTTGTCAATCTTATTGTTATTGTTTTCTTATAAACATCCTGATGCGTGGTTTTTACTTTATGTAGATGTCTAAGGGTAAGACTAATAGATATGTGTGGCAAGCCAACGAAAAGGAAGCATTGTTAAATATCCTTGATGAATTAGTTGCGAGTGGTCAACTTTGTGATGCCGGCACATTCAAAGCGGGGGCGATGAAATTGGTAGAAACTAAACTCCGAGTATTGATCCCACATACACCTATTAGAGTTAAACCCCATTTGGATTCTAAATTGAAGAAATTGAAGAAAGATTATAGTATTGTTGTTGACATGTTAAACCAAAGTGGTTTTGCTTGGAATGATGAGAAGAAATGTGTAGAGGTTGATAGGGACGAAATTCTTGTAATGCCAAAAGAAAATCTAATGAAAAATAAATGACATTTTGCCGAAATATGTTCTAAACGTTATGAAAGACCGGTATACAGCTTTTTTTAAATCTTGGAAATACAGAAAAAGAATGAAATCATTCCTAAATTTCGGTTGAACTACTTACTTTTGTTTTTCCTAATATTTGAGAGGAGAAAATCTAACCTAAAATCTCAAGTCCAATAATGAAAATTTTTAATTACTTGAGCTACTAGTCATTTGCTCCACTAAACTCCTTGTTGACATCTTGTTTAAGTTAGTCAACTCAAAGTAAACGATCTTGATTATGCGCCTAATCAACACTTATTGGGGGATGATGTACCATCAATGAATTAATTGTGGGAAGAAAAGGGCAACATTGACCGTCCCCTTTGTTTTGTCAATTTTCATATTTTTTCTCTCTCTTGACGTGTTGACTTTGGTAAACTAGCTTGGAGCTTCCAAGCAACATCCCATCAAGCTCCAGGCAATAACACAGCAAAGAGGTCATCAATAACAACTTTGATATCATTGTGGGGTTGTACATAGAAAATAGGGGATGCTCTGATACCTCAGATGCCATGCTAAGATTTCAGAGGGACGAACCCTTGGTCCACTACTAGCAACATTGATATTGTCCTCAACTTAACTACATATTTAGTAGGTGTGGGGTTTTATATAATAGGCCTCGATGTTGTTAGTATATTAGGCATCGGTTTTATAAATAACAGGACTAAAAGTATATAAAGGCATCAACACAAATATTTAGTTTTTTCTACCGATGTCATTTATTATATTTAGCATCGATTCTTGAAATATATTGATGTGTAAATTGTTGGGCGAAAAATAAAATTTAAGCGCCAATTTAGCTCCGATGCCAAAAGCCCATTGTTGACCGCTACAGTGTTTTTTTCCCCAAAAAAAATTTCGGTCCCTTCGTGAATTTTTCAGGTTTCCCCTTCTCTCATAAAATTTCCCTCCTCTCTCTCTCGATAGTGACTGAGCTGAGACAGCTCCCATCTTCTCACCTTCAAACTCCCTCTCTTCTCTCTCACGATACCCCCATTCACCCTAAAACATCTCGTGCCATACCCAGTCATCGTCCACTAGCCATCAGCGAGCAACGTCGAAGACGACCACAGTGCCCATCGCCTACTCCTTCGCAGGCTTCATATCAAAACAAACCTAGAAATCCATAACCCCAAAATCTCAGCCCAGTACTCTCTGTCTCTCTACTCTCTGTCTCTCTGCAACCCATGCTGTAAATCGAGCCATAGAACAAATCCGTAGCTACACCACTATAAAATGCTATAAAATTCTGACTCTGAACAATCAATTCTATAAAATTTACAAACTTTTTATTCATTCTCGAAAAACATAACTTTAACTTAATCCTATATGCAGGGCCGGCCCTGACTTTTAGGTGGCCCTAGGCCATAAACTAAATGAGGCCCCTTTTTTAGTATATGATTGTGAAAAAATAACAAATAAAATGATTTTACTTCGCGCTATGAGCGAATAAAAAATGTAGTATGCATTATAGTAGGACATATCTCTATAAAAAAAAATTAATATCATGAAGGAAATTACAAATTTACAAACCGACATTCCAGCAACCAATAACCCAAGGAAAGAGTTTGTTGTTTGCTTCTATAATGGGTCTTTATGTGTTTTGTTCTTATTGGAAATTGAAAAAATAGTTTGCTAGATAGGAACAAATATAAAGAAAAATTCATAAATCTGATTACCTTTTGAAATTCTCATGCTCCTCTCCTCTTGGTCACCATCAATCTCAAAGACAAAGATCAAAAAAGAAAAATTTGTGAGCTTTTCATTGAGAGATGGATTCTTAGGGTTACAATATAAGAAAAGAGGGATGAGAGAAACTGGAAATAATGGATGGATTGAAGAGATATTGGGAAAACAGATAATAACATGGTGGTGAATTAAATAGATAGTATGTTCTTCCATGGAAAAACTAGGAGTAGGCGCTACGTGGGAAAAGAGGAAGCGTGTTGGGGTTTCTTCTCGGAAGAGGAATCGTGTTTCCTCATTTAATTTTATCATGTGTTTTTTTTTTAATAAATTGGACCATAAAAATTTATTCCAAATTCGTGAAACTTCCCCCAGATATTTTATATATTTTATATTTGATGATGGTATACATATATAATATAAACAATTTTGGGGCCCCCCTTAATTGGAGGCCCATGGCAATGGCCCTTCTTGCCTACCCCCAGGGCCGGCCCTGCCTATATGGAACTTATGAAGAAACACTATGATGTGGAAAAGGACATGTTTTCGTGACATATTGCAAGAACAGAGAGAGTGAGGAATGTACTTCACCCTGCCTAGGTAGAGGCTATTTCAATCTCATGATTCTTCATGATAGGAGTTCCAGTTACCGTTTGTGAGGGATCTGAACCGTAAGCGCTAGTGCTATATGTTCCATTTGAAGTATCATAGACAGGTGCAGTTGGGTATGGAGTATCCGACATCAAGTGCTGAAACGGGTTAGTTGAAGGTCTAGGAATCTCAATAGCTCCTTCCAACATTTTCACCACAAAACTCATCGAAGGCCTTGCTTCAGGCATATACTGGACACACCAAAGAGCAACCTTTACAATTCTCTCAGCCCTCTCTTTATCTTTCTCCTCTATTCCGCACACTGCCATTATCTCCCCTAGTTCTCCAGGCTCAAACTTCTTCCAAACCCACCTTGGGAACCAGTCTTGGCTGTCTTGAATATTAATGTCAAGATTCCTTCTCCTGCCAATGATCTCAAACAATAGCATCCCAAAGCTGTAAACATCACATTTGTGTGTTACAGAAAACCTCATCCAAACTTCCGGTGCAGCATAACCAGGAGTGCCTCTCCCCCCAGTCATGGTTATATGAGTATTATCCCTGTTACAGAGCTTGGCCAAACCGAAATCAGCTACTTTTGGAAATAAATTTGCATCCAAAAGAATGTTTTCAGGCTTTATATCGTAATGGACTATTCGTTGTTGGCATTCTTCATGCAAGTAAGCAATCCCTCTCGCTGTCCCCACCGCAATTTCATGACGCTTTTCAAATCCTAAGTCCTTGTTGCTATGAAATAAGAACTTGTCAAGCGATCCATTTCCCATGTACTCATAAACAAGTGCTCTGAGGTGTTTCTCAAAGCAGAAGCCATAAAGACGGACCAGATTGAAATGGTGAATTTTTCCAATTGTACTAACTTCTGCCATAAATTGTTCCTCTATTCTCTTGTCTGAGCTCCCATTTAGAACCTTCACTGCTACAAGGGTTCCATTACTAAATATGCTCCCTTTATAAACTGCACCAAATCCTCCTTGCCCCAACAAGTGGGTGAAGTTATCAGTTGCAATCTGAAGTTGTTGAGAAGTGAACCTGATGGGCTTCTCTCTTTCCATATCTTTTAGGAACCCGTCCATTGTGATTGTCCGGACGTCGGGATTAAGAGGGCTGCCTGTCTGACTTCTTTCATCCCGTCCTTTATAAACCACGCAAATCAAAACCACCATGGTCACTAAGATGACTCCTGCATAATTTAAAACTCAATGAAAAGCCATTAGCACTTGACAATTGTTGCTTTTTTCTAAAATGAAATAAAGATCAACAAGTAATTAACAACAAACCAATGCAGAAAACAAAAAGCAAACGGGGAGAGGGATAGATCTTACCCCCAAATGTGGAAAACAATGCTATGGAAATAGCTGGGTTAAACATGGGAATAATAGTTGTTGCCTCTCTACTATCTGACATTAATCAGGAGATATATTACAATGGAATTATAAAAAGCATTCAACAAACTCCCAAATGTTCTGTAGTAGCACAATTTAGATTACACATTGATAAGTCCATAAATTTACACATTTATGTACTCTTTATACTTAGTTTTTGTAGGAGAATTTGATTTAAAAAGGACTTATTACTTTATTTTCTCAATTTTCAGCTTTCCAGAGCAAGTAATTTGTTTCCAATGGAAATACGACTTTTTGGTGGAGTTTTAGTACGAGACCAATTGGAGATGAAAGCTAAGACCTTGAAGATGATTGTGGAATTTTTCTAGAATTTTCTGAGCAGCCAATGAGAGCAGTCTTTGAAGTTAAGTCAGCACAAGGTGCAATCCCGTCAAAACTGTGCTGCTGTGGAAGAATGAGTATTTGAAGACTTTCCTGATTTTTCCTCAAGGCTCGTGATATATGGATGGAAAGATAAGACAAAAATCTACACTTTCCATATTTTTGCCGAATTTTCTTGGAGGAGGAACAACCCTAAACGTGCCTGCAAAGTAACTGATGTGTTATCCCAGTCCAAGTAGGAAGAGGAGTCAATTACTTACCCATTTTGGATTTATGTTTTAATTAGGTTTTTCTTTAATCTTGGGCTGCTGTAAAAGCCCAGCTAGGGTAGGAATAGACATGGGGGTGTTTTATTTAAGCATGAGAAACAACTCCCTGAGGGACACGCAAAGACTAGGAGAAATTGGAGACACCGGAAGAGTACCGCAATTGGCTAAGTTTGATTGTTTCTTCCTTATGTTTTTGCTTATGTCGAATTCTATGATTATGTGTAACTAATTTTCTCTTGCTAGGGCATGATGTAGCCCTAGTATGATAATCTAGTTTTCTTATTTTACCTATCTATTGATTGCCGTTTGATGTTGGATTCTTAATCACTGTGCTTAATAACTTGGTTTCTTATCTTGATGCTTGATCACCATCTAGACTTTTAATCGAGTTAATCGGATGCAAATTAGAGTAAATACCATACTTAATTTGAGGCTTGCTTCTTGTGATTAGGATTGTAATTCGTCTAGGGTAAATACCATACTCCTAGGGTTTACATGCTTGTTCGAGGTTTTCATTGATCTTAATGAGTTTCTATGTGTTGATATTTGACCTAAATACCATAGGCGAATTGCATGTAGGAATATATGAGTTAGCCTAAATACCATAGGTAATTCATGAAAAAGGAAAACTAAGCGGCGACATCAAATGGTTAGTAAATAGGTAGGTGAATAAGAGGCTAGATCGGATTACTAGTGGTGAATTCATTGTCCTAGTGCTTTTATCAATTTGAATTTCTCATCTTGTGTTTCGTGACTTTCTACTTATTTTGCCTTTTAATTTCGTTGTTAATTAAATCATTCTTTCAAAAAAAACCCCTTTTGTGTTTACGTGAGTATGCTACGTGTTTAATTTCTTGTTTATATAATTAGAGTAGTTAAATTATTTTGTGAAGTAAATTAGGTTAGACTAATTGGTAGTTGAAATCAATCCTCGTGGGAATGACCTCGTATTTGCCATACTATATCACGATTGACCTTGTGCACTTGCGAGTATAATTTGTGTTTAGACTAATCCTTATAATCTCTATTTTTCAGGTGGTCTAAAATTCACAACAAGTTTTTGGCGACGTTGCCGGGGATTGGCTTCGTCAACTACGATTTAGTTCAATCTTAATTTTGCTTTTCAGTTTTTATTTTATTTTATTTTTCTTTTTTATTAATTATTTTTCTTTATTAATAGTTTCTTTTTTTGTTTTATTAGTTTTTATTTATTATTTCGTTTTTATTTATATTTATTGGAAATTTCAGTTTTTTGGAATTGATTTGTGTTTCTTGTTTGTCTTGTTTTTTTTTTTTTTTTTCAGGTTCAGCTTAGTGTATGACTGGAACACGCTCTCAAGGTCAGGACCTCATACCATTTGATCTTGAGATTGAAAGAACAATTAGAAAACGAAAAGACAAATTCACTCACTCACTGGAACATCAAGAAGACGGAGGTTCCGTTGAAAATATAAACGAGGAGAGTGACAAGATCGTTGGGGAACAACAATTAGCTCAAGAGGAAGCAATGGAACGGGCACAACCTGCTCGACCTATGAAGGAGTACTCCATCCCAACTCTTTCCAACACTCCATCATGTATTATAGTTCCAGAAGTTGAAGCAAATTCGTTTGAACTTAAGTCCGGAATGATTCACTTGTTACCATCTTTCTATGGGAAGCCGAACGAAGATCCTAACATGCATATTCGGGATTTTTTCGACATTTGTGGCACAATCAAGATCCTAAATGTCTCTGATGAAGTGGTTAGGCTGAAATTGTTCCCGTTTTCGTTAAAGGATAGAGCCAAAGCTTGGCTTCACTCACTGCCAGCTGAATCCATTACTTCATGGGAGGGATTAGCTCAAAAATTTCTCCAGAAATTCTTCCCAGCGCAGAAGACGAATCAGCTTAGAAGAGATATCATGCATTTTAGTCAAGGGGAGCATGAGCCATTCTATGAAGCTTGGGAGAGATTTAGAGAGTTGCTGCAAAAATGCCCTCATCATGGCATTATTGATTGGATGCAGATGCACCTCTTTTATGAAGGACTTACGACTGCAAACAAACGAATGGTTGACTCTACATGCCGAGGTGCATTGATGGAGAAGACACCTCAACAAGCGTTTGATCAATTTGATTTGCTTGCGAATATTAATCAACTGTGGGGTAGTGAGCGGACAAAGAAGGTAGGAGTTTATGAAGTTGACACCGACACTGCGGTTGCTGCTCAAATTTCAAGCCTTGAGAAAAAACTTGAAACTCTTATGCGTGCTGTTATTCCACCTTCCCCACATCAAGTTTACGCCATTTGTTCTGACCCAACTCATCCAATGGAACTTTGTCCATCTACTATGCAAGGTTCTGAGCAAGTTCTTCAAGCTAATTCTTTTCAGCGACCTCGGAATGATCCATATTCGAACACCTATAATCCGGGGTGGCGTAACCACCCAAATTTTTCATGGAGCAACCATCAACAACAAGCTAGCTCTACTCGTCCTATCCATCACCAAGGGCAGCCTTCAAGTGAGCCTAAGAAACCTGCGTTGGAGGACTTAATTGCTCAGTTTGTACAGACTTCTCAACAAAATCAGAATACTATGCAAGCGTCCATCAATAAATTAGAAACTCAAGTAGGCCAACTTGCAACTATTGTGCATGAGAGGGCGCAAGGCACATTCCCAAGCCAACCTGAAATTAATCCTCGAAATTCTGAGCATGCCAATGCTATTAGAACGCTGCAGAGTGGAAAATCTTATGGTCCACAAGAGAATGATGCACCAAATGCTGGCCACGCTGAAGATCATGTCAAGAAGAGCGGTGAAGATGTGGATATTACTTCTAACAAGCCAAAAATAGTCCCACCTACATCATCTATTACAGCTGCAGCCGAGAAGCCAGAGGAAGAGAGTTACAAGCCATCCTTCCCATTCCCACATCGTGTTCACAAGCAAAGGAAGGACCAACACATGTTTGATATTTTGAAGATTTTTAAGAAAGTGCAGATCAACATTCCCTTGCTTCAAGCAATTCAACAACTTCCTTCATATGCAAAATTTTTGAAGGATGCATGTACAAACAAGAGAAAATTCGCACCACATGAAAAAGTGTTGTTAACTGAAGAATGCAGTGCGGTGTTGCTCAAGAAATTACCTCCAAAACTGAAGGACCCAGGGAGTTTTACAATTCCTTGCATTATTGGTGATGTTCAATTTGATAAAGCATTTTTAGATTTAGGCTCAAGCATTAACCTTATGCCTTTGTCTATTTTTCAGAGATTGGGTATTGGAGAGCTCAAGAGTATGTCCGTTTCTCTTCAACTTGCGGACAGATCAGTCACATATCCTAAAGGAATCATTGAAGACGTGTTGATCAAAGTGAAGCACTTTGTGTTGCCGGCTGATTTCCTAGTTCTTGACATGGAGGAAGACCATGACATCCCACTCTTGCTAGGCCGTCCCTTCCTTGCTACAGCTGGTACATTGATTGATGTGCAACAAGGAACTTTAACTTTGAGAGTTCAAGGGGAATCCGTTGAGTTGGATGATCGACTTGACAAAGCCCGAAGTGATGTGCTCCAAATGAGTCCATTTCCTACAGTAGAGCAAGCTTATGCTCATGTTCGACGAGAAGATATCCGACAAGCTGTGATGTTAGGAGCTCCAACACCAACCAGAGTATGACTTGCAACAAAAGGAACATACCAACCCTCTCACCCAATTCCAACTGCTCCTCTCCAGCTACAGACCGCTGCCAACAAGACTACTCCACCTTCTCGACCCAAGGCTCCCACAGATGGGAATGGTTGCACTCATTGCGGGAATCCAAAGCACACTCGAGAGACCTGTTTTAAACTACATGGCTATCCAGATTGGTGGGATGGTCTCAAAGCTCGTAAACTTGCTGCTGGAGGAACGGGTCGTGCTGCCCTTGTTACCACGGATCCTCTGATAACGTTAATTCCTCATGAAGAGTCTACCTCAACACCAGAAAAGGACCCTTCATCTTTCAGTGACTCAGGTAACTGTGGATATGTATTTCATACATCATATACAAGTGACTCCACAGGTTGGATTATTGATTCACGAGCCACAGATCATATGACGTTTGATCCAACCGATTTTCTAAGCACAACCACATCACAACGAACAAGTATTGCCAACGCAAATGGTGTTACCTCTCCTGTGATCGGTGCTGGAACCATTGGCCTCTCTCCATCTCTTTCTCTTCAAAATACTTTGCTTGTTCCATCATTGTCTAATAAATTGATGTCTGTGGGCCAAGCTACTGAGCAACTAAATTGTTGTGTACTCATGTATCCCAACTTCTGTTTATTTCAAGATATTCTCACCAAGGAGATCATTGGTCGTGGTACTAAGAGAGGGGGGTTGTACTATGTGGATGATTTTAGTATGGGAAAGGCACACAGTGTGAAGCACTCATCGACTTGGAAGGATCAACAACTTTGGCTATGGCACCGGCGTTTGGGGCATCCATCTTTTGGCTATATGAAACATCTATTTCCATATTTGTTTTCAAATTCCTATACCACTGATTTCCAATGTGATACTTGCATCTTAGCCAAGAGTCACAGAGTCTCTTATCCATTAAGTGCAAATACAAGTGGTACTCCATTTGCTTTAATACATTCTGATGTTTGGGGTCCTTCGCCTATCTCTACAACTTCTGGCTTCCGATGGTTTATCACTTTTATAGATGATTGTACCCGCATGACTTGGCTCTTCATGATGAAAAATAAAACTGATGTGTTTCCCATATTTCAGTCATTTCACAAGCAAGTGGAAACTCAATTCTCTACCAAGATTCAAATCCTTCGTTCTGACAATGAGGGTGAATATATCAACCATGACTTCCAGACTTACTTCCAAATGCATGGTATTATCCATGAGACCACTTGTCCTCAAACTCCTCAACAAAATGGTGTTGCGGAACGAACAAACCGACATCTCCTTGAAACGGCACAAGCCCTTCTGATTGGAGCTCATGTTCCTCGTCACCATTGGGATGATGCTATAGTCACCGCTGTCTACCTCATCAACCGAATGCCTTCCAAAGTTTTAGACTTCCGGACTCCATTACAAGCACTTGCCCAACATGGGCCCTTGCCCTCCGTTCAAATGCTTCCGCCCCGAGTCTTTGGTTGTGTGACATTCGTCCACCTTCATAAGAATCAACGTGGCAAACTTGATCCATGTGCTCTCAGATGTGTTTTCGTAGGCTATGCTGCTCATCAGAAAGGATACCGGTGTTATCACCCCTCCAGCCGTCGTACGTATGTCACTTTGGATGTCACCTTTATGGAGTCTGAGATGTTCTTCCATGATCCAATGTCCAACTCTCCGTCTCAAATAGGCATACAAACAGTAACAATGAATGGAGTCTGAGATGTTCTTCCATGATCCAATGTCCAACTCTCCGTCTCAAATAGGCATACAAACAGTAACAATGAATAATGAGGCTCTGGAAATTCAAGGACCTGAAGATTGGAGCAAAACAAACCGAAGCAATGAAGTTGAATTTCAGAACATGAGCCAAGCGACCGGTCGCCAGAAAATCCTGAAGTAGAATTTCGACTCTGCCAAAAAGCGACCGGTCACCAGGAGCCCAACGACCGGTCGTCAGAAAATTCTGAAGATGGAATTTAAACCTGTCCAAAAGCAACCGGTCGCCAGGAACTCAGCGACCGGTCGCGTCCCCGCCAAGAACACGATATCTCTTCATATTTCACCAACGAGACTGATGAAGACCCCCCTCACATCTCAGTACCCTCTGACCAATCTCCTGAGAATACTCCTGAGGTAAGTGATTCTACTACACCTACTGCTTTAGTTGATAAAACTGTTAGATATCAATTACCTGTTAGACAGAACCGTGGAAAACCGCCAAATCGGTATTCACCAGATAATGGCAAGACATCAAAGTATCCAATTGCAAACTATGTTTCTGCTGAAAAAGTATCTGCACCCCTCCAAGGCTTTGTACACCAGTTATCCGCAATTCATATTCCAACCAAAGTAAGTGAGGCATTGAAGGATCCAAAATGGGTTCAGGCAATGAAGGAGGAAATGCATGCTTTGGAGAAAAATCACACATGGACACTGGAGAACTTACCTCATGGAAAAAGGACTGTCGGATGCAGATGGGTTTACACTTTGAAATACAATGCTGATGGGTCAATTGAACGTTACAAAGCACGGCTTGTGGCAAAGGGATACCCACAAACATATGGTATTGACTATGAAGAAACCTTTGCCCTTGTTGCAAAACTTAACACTGTTCGAGTGCTCTTGTCCATTGCAGCAAATCTTGATTGGCCTCTCCACCAATTTGATGTGAAGAATGCCTTTCTTCATGGAGAACTCACAGAAGAAGTCTACATGGATATCCCACCAGGATATGTTACATCTACTCATGCTAATGTAGTGTGCAGATTACGAAAGACATTATATGGATTGAAGCAGTCTCCCCGGGCATGGTTTGGGCGTTTTACCTTGGCAATGAAGAATTATGGTTTTAAGCAGAGTAATTCTGACCATACTCTGTTCTTAAAACACAAAGGAGGAAAGGTAACGGCTCTAATCATTTATGTCGATGATATGATTATTACTGGGAATGATATGCAGGAAATCTCTCAACTACAAAAATGTTTGGCAAAGGAGTTTGAAATGAAGAATCTTGGTGGACTCAAGTACTTCTTGGGCATTGAAGTTGCTCGATCAAAGCAAGGCATATTTCTCTCACAAAGGAAGTATGTTCTAGATTTATTGGCAGAAACAGGAATGTTGGATTGCAAACCTGTGGACACTCCAATCGTTCAGAATCACTACCTTGGGGAATATCCCAATCAAGTACCCATTAACAAAGAAAGATACCAAAGATTAGTGGGACAATTGATCTACCTGTCCCATACCCGACCCGATATCGCGTATGCTGTCAGTGTTGCTAGTCAGTTTATGCATTGTCCAAGTGAAGATCATATGGATGCGGTTTTTCGAATTCTTAAATATTTAAAGTCAGCACCAGGAAAAGGACTTCTGTTCTCCAAAAATGGTCATCTGAATATCAGTGGCTATACAGATGCAGATTGGGCAGGGAACGTCACTGATAGACGATCAACATCAGGGTACTTCACATTTGTGGGAGGTAACTTGGTTACTTGGAGAAGCAAGAAACAGAATGTCGTTGCTTTGTCTAGTGCAGAAGCAGAATTCAGAGGAATGACCAAAGGAATTTGTGAACTCCTTTGGTTGAAGAAATTACTTACAGAGATTGGATATGCACCTACATTAGGAATGCATCTACAGTGTGATAACAAGGCTGCAATATGCATTGCACACAATCCAGTTCAACATGATCGCACTAAACATGTTGAAGTGGATCGACACTTCATTAAAGAGAAACTTGAAAATAAAGAAATTCAGCTTCCGTTTGTCAAGTCCGAAGACCAGCTAGCCGATATATTGACAAAAGCAGTTTCTAGCAAAGTATTCCACAACTCACTGATCAAGTTGGGCATTGGTGATATCTATGCACCAACTTGAGGGGGAATGTTAGCAGTTGTCATATGTTGAATTTGTCTACTATCTCATTAATGAATTAGTTTGTTTAGTCATTAATGAGGTTAGTAGAAAGAAGTTAGGAGCCTACCTTAATGTAGGGAAGAATTCCAAGGTTGCCTAACATTGTAGGCTTGGTTGCCTAACATTGTAGGCTTGGTTGCCTAACTTTGTAGGCTTGACCTTGGGAATTCCAATTGGTTGCCTAACTTTGTAGGCTTGACCTTGGGAATTCCAAGGTTGCCTAACTTTGGGGGCTTGCCTAACATTGTGGGCTTGATTACTTGTATATATATGTGTTGATGTTAAGTAATGAAACATAAGTGAAAATCAGAAAATATTCTACAACTCTCATTCTCTCTACACTTTCCACTATCTCATCTCAATATTCTCTATGTTTTGACAAATATGGGTGTGGTGGTGAGCCACTGTTGAAGTTTATCCCTGTTGGTCTTCCGCCACCTGCAAAACACCAATTTAAAAGCAACCAAAAACAAAGAAAAAAAACAAAACCAAAGAAAAAAGAGGAATTGGCTTGGTGCTGCACATGGCGACAATAAATAAAGAGATATTCATTGAAATGTCACTTGAATTTATACCTTAGTTTCAATTTGTCGCCTAAAAAAAAAAGAAAGATTTTCTATTTAAACCCCACACTTCTCTTAGTTCACCACATATTCTAAGTTCACCCCAACTTTTAATTTAAATTTTCACAATTTCTAAGTAAACCCCACTATCTTCCCAAACTACCCTTAAATACACCCCAAGATGAAAAAATAACAAATAAAAGAGATTTTCTATTTAAACCCCACAAGCTACCTTTAGAGGAGAAAATAAGTTTTTTTCTACTGCTGAAGCAGCAACCGAAAGCCATTGCCATTTGACAAAGAGGGTTCCCATTATAATACTGCAGATTCATATGTAACAATGTTAATCCTTTGAAATCAAAATTCAGTTCAGTTGATAACATCACTATATATTCCCAAAAGGTGTCATACAGTTTAATTTGATAGTTCCTAAGAAGAATTCTATTTCCCTAAAACTTCCAAACCTATAACGTTGATGACATGTACCACTTTCATACTGTCCTCTAACATTATATGATCATTTGCTCCCATCCTCAACGATTATACTTGTCTTGGTCACTTAGTCCATGCAACAGCTTCTGACAAAATATGAACTCAAAAAATATAAATGGAAGTTCAACAGTCATACCACTTTGAACATTCATAGATTGAGGCCTCGAACTTCGAGGACCTGAAGTTTGGGAAGGGCAATTGCTTGAAGAATGCCCTGTTTGATGACAGTATATGCAAGCACCCTACCTGGTATTACTTCATTGGACATTGTTTGGCATTGCTGGCCCACCATGCCCTCTCGCTGAAGAACATATTATACATCTTGTCAAAAGATTGGTATTTCACTTATTGGTGACACATAACCAAAATGCTTGTTTGATTTCCTCACCAGTTTCTATTTATTTGTTTGCAGCTTAATCTGAACTGCAAGCACATTATTCTTTGCCAGTCTGTTGGTCCTCCACACCTCAAGCAAGAAACGAAGCCGAAGAAGAAAGGCTAACAATCCGCCATGTGCTATCTCATAGGCATACATGGAATAACTTTTGATTCCTATCCTGGATTTGGAATCGTTGCACAGATCATATACTTTCACTTTCTTACAATAAAATCATGAAAAGCAGTGTTTTTTTTTAAAAGAATAATTCCAAAACAAAAAAGACAATAACAAATTCATGGTTGATAATAGCATGCCTATAACACGTAGGATGCTGACTTAAAACGGTTGACCAAAAGACTAAGACTTGCCTCACTTCCTCTTCCATTCCCTAGCCTATAATACATAGACCATGTCTACTGCTGAAGCAGCAACCGAAAGGCCAGATACGTTAGCCTTTTGGTTGCTAAACAAACTCTACTTATAAATACTTTATAAAAGTTTACAAAACCCAGTAAGTTGGATGAAAATAAAATTATTGTGACAAAACATCTAATAGTAAGGAATCAATATACATCAAGATGTACATCAAATGAACCACTAAACTCCTTGTTGACGTCTTGTTTAAGTCAGTCAACTCAAAATAAACATCTTGATTATGTACCATCAGTGAATTAATTGTGGGAAGAAAAAGGCAACACTTTTTGTCTCTCTTGACACTTATTGGGGGATGATGTACCATCAGTGAATTAATTGTGGGAAGAAAAAGGCAACACCTTTTTTCTCTCTCGAGACTTTTTTTTCTCTCTTGACGTGCTTACTTTGGTAAACTAGCTTGGAGCTTCCAAGCAACATCCCATCAAGCTCTAGGCAATAACACAGCAAAGAGGTCAAGTCACCACCGTCAATAATGAATTTGATTATCTTTGTGGGGTTGTACATAGAAAATATATAGGGGATGCTCTGATACCTCAGATACCATGCTGAGATTTTAGAGGGACGGACCCTTGGTCCACTACTAGCAACATTGATATTGTCCTCAACTTAATTACATGTTTAGTAGGTATGGAGTTTTATGCAATAGGTCTCGATATTTTTTCTAATTTAGTTTATGTTTTCGTTGGATTAACAAATGTTAGTTTTTATTACTATTATTGTAGCATAGTGATGCTGTTGGGTGGAGAGATAAATCTTTTACAAATTTTGATAGGCTTCGAAAAGTATTTGGCAAGGACTGTGCAACCGGAAATTCTGCTTTAGCTCCTGCTGAGATGGTTCTAAATGATGATGATGAAGCATCTGAGAGTAACATTCCTGATGTATAGTTGGATGGGAGCCATCATACTGATCAAACTCAAGCTCAATCCAAATCATCATCATCAAGAGACAAAAGGGTAAGACAAGGAAATAAAATGGTTGATGGTTTGGGAAGAATTGCCAATGCATTTGAGAGTATGATGGAGAACTCTGACGCCAAAGTGCAAAGGTTGGTTGAGAGCTTAAAGGAGCAGAATGCAGATGATGATCATAAATTTGTTGGAGATGAGTTAAAAAAGATGGAATTTTCTATTTCAGATAAAATCTCTTTACTTACTTTATTTACTGATTCGGCAAAAGTGCGAGTGTTCAAGACATTAGATGAGGGTGATGATAGGTACGAGTATGTGGCGACACTGCTTAGAGATCATAGATCTCGTGGTTGAAATGTAGTTTTGAGCTTTTACTTTGTTATATTTTGGACTTGTTGTATTTTGATGGGCAAAAGCCAAATAGGTATTTTAATTGCTTTGTTAAATTTGGATATGTTTTGAGCTATTTTAGAAGTAGTATGTGATGGGGATTTCTCAATTTTAATTAGAGATTTTCTATTTAAACCTCATACTTCTCTTAGTTCACCCCATGTTCTAAGTTCACCCCATCTTTTAATTTAAATTTTCACAATTTCTAAGAAAACCCCACTATCTTCCCAAACTACCCTTAAATACACCCCAAATTGAAAATAAGAAATAAAAGAGATTTTCTATTTAAACCCCACAATTTTCTTCGTTCCTAATAGAAAAAAAAACACACAAATGAAACCCCAAACTCGAAATTTAATAGTTTCTAGAAAAAGAGAACAGCTTTACCAACAATTTTTAATCTTGTTTAGTTCCAATATCTCATACGCCTTCAATTCTATCTTGGGTCTAATTGGTTTTCTGATTATTACGTTTTTGCAATCCAATTAAATGTGATAATTAAAATAGAATGGTCAGGAAGCCAATGGAAGTTGTTCTTTATAGAGTTGGTCCCATATCATGTTATAAACAAAATCAAGACAATTCAAAGTCAATGTATAAAAGAGAATGGTCAGGAAGCCACTGGAAGTTGTTCGTTATAGAGCTGGTCCTATAGCATGTTATAAATAAAACCAAGACAAATGCAATAGCAAATACCTCCACCCATTTCATCGCAAGCAATCAACAAGAGTGTTAAAAAAATAAAATAAAAAATAAAAATAAAAAAAGAAAAGCAATCAACAACGAGTAGAGAATAAGATTATTACAGTCAAACAATCAACAAGCATTTCCATCAATTCCCACGCAGATTTAAAGAGGTAGACTCATCAATGTTCTACGTCTTTAAAAGAGAAGAGTAATCTGGCAATAGGATGTAGAGGAGTTTGTATTTTTCTAAAACTTAATATGAAGAGTGGTAGGGTGTGTGGGGTGTATATAGATGTACTAGGATTAATTATTAAGTTGGATGACCTTTTTTGTCTTTTTACACAATAATAAAACTTACAGCTTAATGATTTAAGTATTGGGGTGAACAAAGAGAAGTGCGGGGTTTAAATAGAAAATCTCTTTAATTATGTGCATTTTTTATATTAAATAATTTAATAAGCACTAAATTTTTTAATTTTTTAATTTTAGGTCAAGATTAAACTTCTAAAGCGAAAGAACAAAAGGAAATGTTTCTCACTAAGGCAAGCATGATTTTGAGCAATAAACACTGCGATGGCTATATGTTTTTGCAGGTTTGCAAAGAATATATATTAATCCAAAGAAAATGCTTTTCCAATTTCCATCAACTTAATCAGAAACGATTCAATATAGACAGTCATGTGGCTGTATATATAATATTGATGTGACACGCAAAAAAAGAGAGCACATTTTGGAATCACAGAAATATTGATCCTATATGGATCTTATGAAGAAGCACTATGATGTGGAAAAGGACATGTTTTCGTGACATATTGCAAGAACAGAGAGAGTGAGGAATGTACCTCACCCTGCCTATGTAGAGGCTATTTCAATCTCATGATTCTTCATGATAGGAGTACCAGTTACGCTAGTGCTATATGTTCCATTTGAAGTATCATAGACAGGTGCAGTTGGGTTTGGAGTATCCGACATCAAGTGCTGAAACGGGTTAGTTGAAGGTCTAGGAATCTCAATACCTCCTTCCAACATTTTCACCACAAAACTCATCGAAGGCCTTGCCTCAGGCATATACTGGACACACCAAAGAGCAACCTTCACAATTCTCTCAGCCCTCTCTTTATCTTTCTCCTCTATTCCGCACACTGCCATTATCTGTCCTAGTTCTCCAGGCTCAAACTTCTTCCAAACCCACCTTGGGAACCAGTCTTGGCTGTCTTGAATATTAATTTCAAGATTCCTTCTCCCGCCTATGATCTCAAACAATACCATCCCAAAGCTGTAAACATCACATTTGTGCGTTACAGAAAACCTCATCCAAACTTCCGGTGCAGCATAACCAGGAGTGCCTCTCCCCCCAGTCATGGTTATATGAGTATTATCCCTGTTACAGAGCTTGGCCAAACCGAAATCAGCTACTTTTGGAAATAAATTTGCGTCCAAAAGAATGTTATCAGGCTTTATATCGTAATGGACTATTCGTTGTTGGCATTCTTCATGCAAGTAAGCAATCCCTCTCGCTGTCCCCACCGCAATTTCATGAAGCTTTTCAAATCCTAAGTCCTTGTTGCTATGAAATAAGAACTTGTCAAGCGATCCATTTCCCATGTACTCATAAACAAGTGCTCTGAGGTGTTTCTCAAAGCAGAAGCCATAAAGACGGACCAGATTGAAATGGTGAATTTTTCCAATTGTACTAACTTCTGCCATAAATTGTTCCTCTATTCTCTTGTCTGAGCTCCCATTTAGAACCTTCACTGCTACAAGGGTTCCATTACTAAATATGCTCCCTTTATAAACTGCACCAAATCCTCCTTGCCCCAACAAGTGGGTGAAGTTATCAGTTGCGATCCGAAGTTGTTGAGAAGTGAACCTGATGGGCTTCTCTCTATCTATATCATCTAGGAACTTGTCCATTGTGAGTGTCTGGACGTCGGGATTAAGAGAGCTGCCTGTCTGACTTCTACTTTTCTGCCCTTTTTTAAAAACCACGCGAACCACGATAATCACTAAGATGACTCCTGCATAATTTAAAACTCAATGAAAAGCCATTAGCACTTGACAATTGTTGCTTTTTTCTAAAATGAAATAAAGATCAACAAGTAATTAACAACAAACCAATGCAGAAAACAAAAAGCAAACGGGGAGAGGGATAGATCTTACCCCCAATTGTGGAAAACATTGCTATGGGGGGAATAGCTGGGTTAAACTCTGACATGCGAATAGTTGTTGCCTCTCTACTATCTGACATTAATCAGGAGATATATTACAATGGAATTATAAAAAGCATTCAACAAACTCCCAAATGTTCTGTAGTAGCACAATTTAGATTACACATGACAAGATATGGATTTCATTAGACAGAAAGCTCAAAGTAAATAACACTTCGGTAAGTCCATTATTTGACCAAACAGAAACTATTCTAATGGTTGAATCCGTGTGGGGTTTGTTGACTTTGGTCCCAATTTGTACAAAGCCTTCCTTGTGAAGGAGAAAAACATAAGGAAAAAAAAATAGAAGAGGGAAGTAGTGGAAGCCACCACATGAAAGTCCAAAAAAGCAAAGAAACAAAGCAAGATGACTTATTCTTTTATGGCAAGCTAACAGGTCCTTGAAATCAAGGACTCACCTCAACAGATCAAAAGACCCCCACGGCAATTGAATTGCCTTCCACATGAAACACTTGCTGCCAGCAAGTCAAAAAAAAGGAGGTCATCTCTATAAAATCCGTCCAAGCATGGAACTGAAAAAGAAAAAAAAAACAGGAAGATAGGCATGTGGGTTACCACGTGAAATCCCAGAGGGGAAGAAACAAATTGTTTCTTCTTTGGATGATGCAACTGGTGGCTTGTGCAAGTGTATGGAAAAGCAAACAAAGAAAGAATATCAAAAGCATTTATTTTGTTTGATCCAGGGGTTCCAAATCAACAAGGAGGTTAATTCAGATTTTACTTGGACAGGACTTTTATCCTTGGGTGTCTTAATCAAATTAAAAGACACTTGTTAATGGCACCAAGCTATGAGGGACCAGCTGGAGCAAAGCATGGCCACAATCACTTTTCCTTCACGGCTTCATCATTCCAAACAGCAAGCAAGACCGTTGGGTCTCTCTACTATGCCTTCAAGCATCTCAAACACAAGTTCAATCCGTGGGGATTGTCACGATGATTTCCATCATCACAAAACAAAATCAAATGTGGTGCCTTTGTAAGGAAATCATGAGCAGGGGTTTACCTTTGACTTTGGATTTTCCGAGATGAAGATGGGTGTGGTGGTGAGCCACTGTTGAAGTTTATCCCTGTTGGTCTTCCGCCACCTGCAAAACACCAATTTAAAAGCAACCAAAAACAAAGAAAAAAAAAACCAAAGAAAAAAGAGGAATTGGCTTGGTGCTGCACATGGCAACAATAAATAAACAAAGAGGAAGACTCCCACCGAAATAAGGGAAGAAAAGTCAAATGTGGTACAAAACCATGCAATATTTTCTCATGTCATCTACCCATGCAAATTTCAATGAGATTAAATTCAAATCTCTCAAATACAAATTCCCAATTAGTGGGCTACACTTGCCCATTAATTTTCAATTTTTCCCATGGGTTATTTACCCATGCAAATTTCAATGAAATTAAATTCAAATTTCTCAAACACAAATTCTCCATTAGTGGGCCACACTTACCCATTACTTACCCATTGTGGGATTGTAATTTAGAGACACTGTGTCTCGAATGGGTCGAACCTAAAATAATAAAACCTCATTATTTAATTAGTGGTGGTGAAATTATGTGAAAGTTCACATTTTTCTTCAACACACTTTGAAGCTTATTGAATACACTTATTGCACTTTCGGGTAGGGTTAATGCCCGGCCCGGTCAAGCCGAGGTTTCAAAGACCTTGGTGCGGACTCTCCCATTGGGCCAGGCTTAGATGGGCTTGATGGGCAAATTCTTTGTTTTTTTTTTCTAAGTCTATTAAATATTTTTTTACACAACAATTAAGAAATTAATTTAATTTATAACATGTACGTAATAAACATAAAAAGTGATCTTCAAAACCAATTTATACGTCAATTGCAACTTTTAATAGTCGGTAGGTTGAATTCCACCTATGTGGAAAATCATTGTCTCTATATATATATATATTTCATATTTAACTCATTGTAACAATTTACCCATAATTCATGCCTCTTATTTGATGAATTCATGTTACTGTACAATATTAGTTAATTTTTTTTCTACACCATTTGGACAACTTTATTGTTCTATTTCTTATGGCCGGACCGGGCCTAGACGGGCTCAAACGGGCCGAGTTGAGGTTAAACCATTGGCCCAAGCCATACCCATTCTTAGAGCGGACGTGCTTTGGCCCATTGGGCCCCAGGCTACCCACTTAGGCCCGTGGGCCATGGAGCAAATGATGATCCCTACTTTTGGTCAAAGATGAGATATTTGCTATCTACAATGTTAGAGTTCACTCCAACTAGCAAGATATTGTCCACTTTGGGCAGCCTTGATATGACTGTTTTGCATTACAATTCCAATTGAATAGGTTCTTCATCTATTATAGTTAGCTTGGGTAGCCTTGATATATTGCTAGATGTCACTCTTAGCTCGTGGAAGTCCTAGGATTAATTGTGATCAATCCATGTAAATGATGAATTAAAAAAGGGTTTGAATTCCAGCTTATTAGAAATAGTTCAAATATTTTCACACTGCCTTACTAATTAGAAACTAATGGATCGCACACCTTAAATGGTTAACTTTGAGTAATACAAATGAGAATGAGGAAATCAATTACATTGATTTTATGTCTATGATTGAGTATGCCTGAAAACATTGAACAATCGACGAGGTCACAAGTAAAAAAGTTCTACATAAAGAAGGGGCGACTGGTCGGCCACATATTGGTGACCGGTCAATTTTGTTCCGAGAGGAATAAAACCCTTCTGCTGCAACCCCATGGGCTAAACCCTAAACCTATCAGAATTGTGAGGCCAAAAAACCTCTCTCTAAGAGCACCTCTAGCGCTAGGGCCTTGCCTTGGCAATAGCCCCACCATGCCCGATTTCAGACTCCAGCGCAGAAAACCCAACCCGAGCAAGGCATGGGACCCACTAGCTTGGGCAAGCCCATATGCAAAAATGGATTGGGCTGCTGACGTTAGCGTTGACCCACCAACCCACATAGCCCAACGGCTACAAGCCACGTGGATTCTCTTGGAGCCTCCGATCAAAAAATCTTGCCCAATCCAACGGCTGTCCAATTTTTGGCTAAAAAAATCAAAAAATTATGGAATTTTTTTTCTATAAATACATGCCAATATTATTCACTTTCCACACCAAATCTTCGTACAAATTCATCTCCTTCCAATATTTTTCACTTTCCACACCAAATTTTCTACTACAAAATTCCATTTGTGCAAAAATACAAATGACCTTTTCCATCGAAGCCGAAGGGTCATGGACAAACATTCGAAGAGGTCAAAATCTTGGCGACGAGGTAAAAAGAAAAATTTCTGTTTTGTTCAATTTAATGTCATTTTTTAAATATATATTTCTTGCATTTCTAATTTCATTTTTTTAAATAGATTATTCAAGGCAAAACAAGAAAGAGGAAAACCATTACACATGACTCCTCAAGTGAACAATACCCGCAATCGGTTCCAGTGGTGCATTCCGTGTTGAAAATAATGGTATTATTACGTCCTCCGAAGGAAAATACTCCCCCACGTCGTGATTTGGTGGAATCCTCCGCCAATGATTGAGTCGTCCTTGTACTCGATTGTGTCAGACTATGAGGATTGGGAGTATTTCAATTGTATGATGAGTGAGTATGTATTTCAATTGTATGATGAGTGAGATGGGAATTTTATAATAAATATGGACACGTGGCAACCGAAAATCTTACCCGAAAATATAATTTGAAAATTTTATCCGAAAATGTGATCTGAATTTTTAGGTGAGAATTTTATAATAAATATTGACACATGGCAACCAAAAATCTTATATGAAAAGCTTATCAAAATTAATGGTTTAAGTATAAAAAATAGAAAATAAAATAAAGTGAATAGTGTTTTCCATTGCCTTGCTCTTTGAGGTGGAACCAAAAAAAGCAAGGCTGTCACTATTCACTTGAATAGTGACAAACCTTGCCTTGCCTTTGCCTTGCCCTTGCCCTTTGGGGTGGAGGTGCTCTAATAATGTAGACTAGAGCAAGAGTACCATGATATAGAAACCAAAAATCCAACCCGTTATCGTCATACTGAAATGATGTATATACGAGTAGTTAAGGGAATGTCGAAGATGTCCTTTATCATCGTTGTCCATATATAAAATTTTGTTAAATTCACAAAATGGGTATTAACTTGTAATCAAGAAGATTAAAAGTTGGCCATACAAACTTGTTACAACAAGTACACCGAATTACGCATTTGAAATATATGTACTAATTTCTGTATGTGCTACGATTTGACAAAAATATACAAAAAAAAAAAGAAAAATTGATGTACAGGTCTAAAAGCTTAGGCGTTTGGGAAAGGAGAGTTAGAGGTACTCCATCCATAAGCATGCATTCGGGTAAATACCAATCTATGAAGCCACTGCCATCTCCATTCTTATATTTAGCCATAATGCTCAACTCGTACGTAGTCAAAACAAAATTGTGGCATATACGCGGCACATATCATCACAGGCCAGGCCATATATGAATTTCATCCCTACATAATTTCCTTCCAAGATTCTAATCACATGAAAGTTTTACACAAAACTGAAATCTGTTTTTAAGAATTAATTTACACGATCCTTTTTTTGTTTGTCAATAGCGAGCTTGTTATGCTTCAATAGCTACTTCCAGTGCCTTGCTTTCCAAGCTGCCTCTTCAGCTTCCCTAGCTTCCTCTTCAGCTTCATCAGCTTTCCTAAATGCCTCTTCAGCTTCTGCTATGGCAGCTTCGGCCTCTGCAACTGCTCGACCCATAGCCACAGCAGCCTCCTGTTGGGCCATGGTCCTTCTTATGATGATCATCTTCTTACGTTGTGGTCTAGATTAATAGTCTAACAACATAAGCATTTATTTCATAGCATAATATATATAAAAATTTGTATTCTTTCATGCAATGTCATCCTATGCATGTTAAGAAAAGGAAAAAAGCACTAAGAAGAAAATAAATTAATGATAATATCTTCCTAAATCCATATATATTTTGAATATATTTATTAGATTTAAAACATGAAATAAATATTGCTTTTTGTGTGTGTGTGTGTGTGTGTGTCAATGATCAGGTATCCATCCAACTTGCCATTCATGAAATAAATATTGAAAATTACAATAAATAAATATATATATATATATATATATAAATGTGTGTGTGTGTGTATGTGTTGATTGGACTGTGGGATTAGTACTTGATTGGACTGTGGGAAGAGAAAAAAAAAAGGTCAAATTGAAATATAATTCTCACGAGAAACCTGCCAATGATTTTCTAGATCTGGATCAAAAGAAGACTGCATGATTATGAAACCCTAACAGAACAAAGTAATTGTAACAGGAATTAGAACTGGAGATGTACGTACCTCTGGTACATCATCGATTCGCTATTTTGAAGTTCGTACGGCTCTTTAGCTCTAGCGTCATCTTGGCCTTCAGATGACTCAAACACCCTCCCCATTATCTCGGTATCTCTCTACCTCTCGAAGAGGAACCCAAAACCTAATCAAATAGAAATTAATTCGAAGCAGGGTTTAGGGATAGTTTTATAGATGAGACGGAGTGGAGAGTTCTTTAGAATGGTTGTTTGGAAAATACTATGGGCTGTTTGTGGGCTAGTGCATGAACATATGATCCGGATCTCCTAGGTTATTATCAGGCTCCATCCTAATGTCTATCCTTGATTATATAGGGGACAATTTTTACTCATCACTTTAACCCAATGTGTACTCTCGGCACTCTTCTCATATCTTGACACATATCTATAGTATAACCATAGTTAACTTCGATTAATGTACGAGACAATCTTGAGGCAACCCAATATAATACTCCCTCCTCCTCCCTAGAGAATGACAAAAACAAAAAACAAAATAGAGTTAACTGCATAAATAGCTTATTTTATTTTATTTTTATTTTAAATATTTTAAAAGATTTAAAAATTAAAAGTTAACTGTGGTTATGGGAAGGGTGGTGAGGGTAGACATTGGATTCAAATAGAATACCAAACATACCCTTAGTACTTGAAGAGCTATTGTTAAAAATAGTTTTATCAAAAATAACCAAAATTACCCCTTATTTTCATAAATATTAACTTTTATAAAAACTTTCAAAATTATAAATAAAATAAAAAAAACTCACCAAAATATATTCAAATGCCTTCAAAATTAAAACCTACATAAACCTATAAAAAAACAAAGAAGTGTCCAAGTAAGTTAACTCAAAATAATATAAAATAAAGAGAGAAAGTCAAACTGCGTTTGGTTCATGAGCCAATAAACTAAATTAGTGCAGTGACAACAAAAGAAAACAAAGCGGGTGTTGTAACCTTTTCTTTGGTTCGATTATGTATGCAATGTTCTCTGCAAGCAAGGAAGTGCAATGTGTTATGTGGAAAACAAAGTTAGTCACTACTCTTACTGAATTTTTTTTTTAAGGAAAAAAATAAAAATAAAAAGAAAGAAGAAGAAAAGTGTTAGAGTTTGTATAGGAAAACACTTTCACTTTGTCCCACATTGGAAGAGAGTAGCTTTCACACATAGTTTATAAGCACCAACTCATTGGAAATGCTAAGTAGAAAGTGGGCCTAGTGAAATGGAATATGGGGCTATTAAATATATATTTAATCGTTAAAAGATGGACAATGTTGATTAAAAAAAATTTTATAAAAAATTATCTAAAATTCGAATTTTATTTGAACAGTTATTACAACTGTTGGATGAAGAGGTATCAGACCACTATACAACAGACAATTTGTTTAAGCTATGGGATATAGAATTTTGGAATCACATTATCACTTCTCCACAAATAATCACTTCTTTAGAGAAAAAAATATACAATGGCTTTGATTTGTGGTAGTTTAATCCTAGTGGGCAATCTCCTATCGAACTACAAGCACAAGGGATGGAGGAAAAATACTGTCTAAAGGACACTGCAGGACTCTATCACCCAACCAAGTCAGTATTTTCTATTTTAATTCTACTGTTATATTGAATCTTGTTGTATTAATTTGATTTAATAATATACTAGCCCCTACACATGTGCCAATTGGTTTTATTTTTTATTTTTTTATTTTATTTTTAAAATTAAAGAAAGATAACATGGGTCGTTATGTTCCATAAAAGTGGGACTTATTATCTGATTTTGTTTTTAATTATCATTTTTTAATATATAAAAAATGTGAAATTTACCATATTCCTCATTTAATTAATAATTTCAATTCTTAATGTTTGAATTAATCAATGGCATTTTCTTGTATTTTGAATGTTTCACGTTCTCTGCCTTTTGCTTTATATATATACTAGCCCCTTGGCACATGCTCACACATGTGCCAATTGGTTTTCTTTTTTCTTTTTTATTTTATTTTTAGTATTAAGAAAATATAATATGGGTAGTTATGTTCCATAAAAATAGGACTTATTATCTGATTTTGTTTTTATTTTTAATTTTTTAAATATAAAAATGTGAATTTACCATATTATCCTTATTTAATTAATTATTTCAATTCTTAATGTTTGAATTAACCAAGGGCATTTTTTGGTATTTTGAATGTTTCACCATTCTCTGTCTTTTGCTTTATATATATAGATAATTTATTTTCGTGTTATTATATTCTGTTATTTGGTTATATTCTGATTGTTTTCCAACAAAAAAATAATTGAAGAATAGAAGGGGAATAAAAATGGAGGGCTCTACTACATTTACTTGTTTGGCAGCCAGGAGTATGCCAAAGCGATGCAAAGTCACCAGAAGAAATCAAGTATGTGCTTAAGGCCATCTCCAGCAATGGGCTAAATCCCAAATATAGCCCTAAATTAATGCAAAACCCATCTCCAGCAGTGGGCTAAATAAAATTTTGGCCAAATTTGGAGGGCTACATTTAGCCCTTTAGCCCTCCAACCGGGCTAAATGTAACCAAGCTTTGGCCTAGGCCAAATTCATTGTGGACCCCACCACATGCTTTTCAACTACCAAATATTATATTTTAGTTCCCACTTGCCTTTTAAAAGCTAGATATATATAGAGTTTTAAATAATAAATGTATAGAGTTTTAAAAGCTAGATAAAATCTTATCATAAATATTGTTCTTAATACGTGTCATATGTGGAATATTATCTCTAAATAGTAGTTTAATTAAATTAAACAATATATAGTTGTTGAATGTATGAGTGTTGTACCATAGTTTTTATCAAAATAATAAAATATGAATGACCTAAAAATATAGCCATGCATTGCTGGAGATGGAAAAATTTAGCCCTGCACTATTCTTTAAAAAATTAATATTTTGGGGGGCTAATTTTTTAGCCCTGGACTACATTTAGCCCCACTGCTGGAGATGGCCTAACATTGAAGAGTCATGGCGCAACTTGGTGTAATTATTTCCTTGCGAATCCGCTGGACACGAAAAGTAAAGGTCAGCCAAACAATTATTAGAATGTAAAAGTATTAATCGAGCACACATCAGTAAATGGCTCAGTTATCATAATCTACAATCTGCAGCACATATAGAAAATTTCGAGTAAAATCTAAAATAGCACGGACATTTACAAGGGAAGCCAAAATACATGGGAAGCCTTGTTCCCCAAAATTTAATTAAAGAAACGAGGGAATTTGATTTTCTCTCTTCTTTTTTTCTTTTTATTTTGAGTTAACTTCTCCGGGCACTTATTTTGTTTTTTAGGTTTATGTGGGTTTTAGTATTGAGGGCATTTGAGTCTATTTAGGTGAGTATTTTGCTACTTTTGAAAAAAATTATTAAAAACTGACATTTATAAAAATTGGGTGCAAATTTTGGCTACTTCTTAATTTACAAAAACTCATGAAAATAATGAAACATAAAAATGAGAAGTATTTAGAGAGGTTTCACATCTAAGCATCTTTTACAACAATGTGTGTATAAAACCATTGATCAAGTTTATTCTTACCTAAATGTGTCGTCCGAATTAATAGTGTAACAACATATAAGTATTTGTTTGGTAGCATAATTTAAAGAATTGTGTCTTCTTTCATGCAAATTCATGATGAGATTTTCTATTTAAACCCCACACTTCTCTTAGTTCACCCCATATTCTAAGTTTACCCTAACTTTTAATTTAAATTTTCACAATTTCTAAGTAAACCCCACTATCTTCCCAAACTACCCTTAAATACACCCCAAGCTGAAAAAATAAGAAATAAAAGAGATTTTCTATTTAAACCCCACAAGCTACCTTTAGAGCCATGTCAATAAACTCTACAGTCCACACTAACACGGTAAAACAACTCCAGAGATAAATTCATTTGACTCTTACCTCATCGGTTGTGAATTGTTTAGTTGTGTCTAAAACACTTTCTGTCCTGGTATCATGGCTTGGAGTAAAATTATTTTGTTCTGGCTGCAAAAAAAAAAAAAAAACACACGTACACGGCTGCATCAATATCAAAAGTGTGCAGGACCTTTTCAGACTCAAAGTACTGTACCAAAATTGTGCAGAATTGCGTCAATATCAAAACACAATTGTATCAATATCAAATGTAATGTACTGTACCCAAAAAAAAAAAAAAAAAAAAAAAAACACAGTTGCATCAATATCAAAACACAGTTGTATCAATATCAATATAGGATACGACCATGAACTCAATTTTACTGATTACGTGAAATGAAGGCTACACCTACAATGTAATGTATGCATATATAATCATAATGGATCTTGTCGTTGGTTCCTTTTCAATAAAGAAGTGGGCTTTTATCTTTTGGATTTGATGCTTTGACTTTTCGACTTGCACAGGCAGACTTATGTAATGTACAGTACCAAAAACCCAACTTAACAATATTCCCATGAATCTCTTGGTTTCGTGCCTTTTGAATGTGTATGTCAATTAATATAATATGAAGAAAAATTCAAGTTACCCCATACTTTCTAGAGAAAGAGAACAGTTTTACCAAAACATCATGTATAAATTTTAAATCAAAAATCAAAACAATCAAGCAATCAACAGCCAAGCGTACCCCAAAAAAAAAAAAAAAAGCAATCAACAAAGGGAAGAGAATAAGATCATTACAGTGAAACAATCAACAAGTCTTTCCATCAGCTTTCGCGCAGATTTCAAAGTGGTAGGCTCGTCAATGTTCAACGTCTTTAAAATAGAAAAGCAATCTGGCATAGGATGTAGAAGAGTTTGTATTTTTTTTAAACTTAATTTGAAGAGTTGTGGGGTGTGTGAGGTGTGTGTATAGATGTATTAGGGTTAAGTATTAAGTTGGATGACCTTTTTTGTCTTTTTACACAATAATAAAACTTACAACTTAGTGATTTAAATATTGGGGTGAACTAAGAGAAGTGTGGGGTTTAAATAGAAAAAATCATTCATGATTATATCTTCCTAAATCCATATATAATTGGAATATGTTGATTAGATTTAAAACATGAAATAAATATTGCATTTAAAAACTCATGAACGAATGGAATTTGTATCATTCCTATTTTTCTTCGCAATGTGACAAAGAAAAGGTTAAAGGCAGAACTACGTGCTTGATGGTGTATGTTCTTTTAGCAAATAAGGAAGGGACATGTTTTTAAAAATAAACAAAAGTATTACGTACGTTGGTGGGATCGAAGAAAATGAAAGGAAAAAAACAGAGAGGAGAGGATGTTTTTGGTAGCTCTGTTGTGCACTATTCAGCAGAAACATGACCTCTCATGTTCTTTTCTTAATACAGCCATGTGCACAGTGGCTGAATGATATTGATATGACAAGCCAAAGAAATAGCACATTTTGGAATCACATCAATATATTGTAATCAATTCTATAAAATTTACAAACTTTTTATTCATTCCCGACAGATATAACTTTAACCCTTAACTTAATGCTATGATCGATACATATGAAGAAGCACTATGATGTGCAGAAGGAGATGTTTTTATGACATATTGCAAGAGTAGAGAGAGACACAGAGAGAGAGAGAGAGTGAGGAATGTACTTCAGCCTTCCTAGGTAGACGCTATTTCAATCTCATATTTCCTCATGATAGGAGTTCCATGCACAACACTATATCCAGTTACCGTTCGTGAGGGATCCGAACCGAAAGCGCTAGTGCTATATGTTCCATTTGAAGTATCATAGACAGGTGCTGTTGGGTATGAAGTATCCGACATCAAGTGCTGAAACGGGTTAGTTGAAGGTCTAGGAATCTCAATAACTCCTTCCAACATTTTCACCACAACACTCATCGAAGGCCTTGCCTCAGGCATATACTGGACACACCAAATAGCAACCTTTACAGTTCTCTCAGCCCTCTCTTTATCTTTCTCCTCTATTCCGCAAACTACCATTATCTCTCCTAGTTCTCCAGGCTCAAACTTCTTCCAAACCCACCTTGGGAACCAGTCTTGGCTGTCTTGAATATTAATGTCAAGATTCCTCCTCCTGCCAATGATCTCAAACAATAGCATCCCAAAGCTGTAAACATCACATTTGTGTGTTACAGCAAACCGCATCCAAACTTCCGGTGCAGCATAACCAGGAGTGCCTCTCCCCCCAGTCATGGTTATATGAGTATTATCCCTGTTACAGAGCTTGGCCAAACCGAAATCAGCTACTTTCGGAAATAAATTTGCATCCAAAAGAATGTTTTCAGGCTTTATATCGTAATGGACTATTCGTTGTTGGCATTCTTCATGCAAGTAAGCAATCCCTCTCGCTGTCCCCACCGCAATTTCATGAAGCTTTTCAAATCCTAAGTCCTTGTTGCTATGAAATAAGAACTTGTCAAGCGATCCATTTCCCATGTACTCATAAACAAGTGCTCTGAGGTATTTCTCAAAGCAGAAGCCATAAAGACGGACCAGATTGAAATGGTGAATTTTTCCAATTGTACTAACTTCTGCCATAAATTGTTCCTCTATTCTCTTGTCTGAGCTGCCATTTAGAACCTTCACTGCTACAAGGGTTCCGTCACTAAATACCCCTTTATAAACTGCACCAAAACCTCCTTGCCCCAACAAGTTGGTGAAGTTATCAGTTGCAATCTGAAGTTGTTGAGAAGTGAACCTGATGGGCTTCTCTCTTTCCATGTCATTTAGAAACTTATCCATTGTGAGTGTCTGAAAGTCGGGATTAACAGAGCTGCCTTTCTGACTTCTTCTCTGGCATATGACTATCACGATAACGATCTTCACTAAGAGGACTACTGCATAATTTAAAACTCAATGAAAAACCATTAGCACTTGACAATTGTTGCTTTTTCTAAAATGAAATAAAGATCAACAAGTAATTAAAAACAAACCAATGCAGAAAACAAAAGGCAAACGGGGAGAGGGATAGATCTTACCCAAACCTATGGCAATAACTGCTATCTCTCCACTATTTGACGACGGTGCACTCTGGTAACTCGACATTAATCAGGAGAAAATTACAATGGAATTATAAAAAGCATTCAACAAACTCCCAAATGTTCTGTAGTAGCACAATTTAGATTACACCTGACAAGATATGGATTTCATTAGACGGAAAGCTCAAGGTAAAGAACAGTTCGGTAAGTCCATTCTTTGACCAAACTGAAACTATTCTAATCGTTGAATCCGTGTGGGGTTTCCATGATGATGATTTGATAACAAGGCCGGCTACAGAAAATGATGATTTTATATTAAGGTTCCAAAACCTTTGCTTTGTTTTATCATCTTTGGACTACATATATATAAAGAAGCAAACAGACGAAATCTGCCCTCTCTAAGTATTTAGTGATAAGTCCCAAGATGTTATAATCAGCAAAAAGAAACAAAAGCAAATGACATCTGGGAAATTACATGGTTTATACCGAGCGCGAATTCATAAGTATTTAATATTATACATATCAGTCTCCTTCAGTTGAGGGATATCTCTCAACTATGGTTAAGTTTAAGGAAAAATATTTCTATGTAAATGTTGAGCAAGAGTGACAGGTACACATGGAGACACTGTCATGACCACAAAAAAGTCCTGGGAAAGATAAGAAGATTAAAGCTAACTTTCTCAGGTTGCAGCTGGCAAATTGCATAATAGGAAGAAACTATTCACTTTTTATATATGACTATTGCAAATGGGAGAGAAACCATCCCTAACCTAATTATGAAAACTAAAACTAAAATCACAAGAAAGGAAAAAGAGCAAGCATTTTAACAAGAGACTTCAATAAACTTCTTGACTTTCAGTGAGCTGTGTTAGGGAAGTCTCATGACATGTTTGCTTCTAGACTATTCCGTCTGGTTTCCGAGAAAATAGAATAGAAAGTGAAGTATGAAGCGGGTTTTGTGTGGCGTGAAGGTTGTGTGTTGCTTTGGTCTCTAGAGATGGTGGTGTTTTGTTTTTCCACTGGACTGTCATTTAATTTAAAATATCACTAAATTATGATAGAACTGTGGTGGACTTTGTATTTCCTTCATGTTTACATGTATTTTGTATCTGGCTTTTACATCTGAATTTTGATATGAAACTAATCATGGCAGCAAGTGCTTTGTATTAGGAATGATATTTGTTTTACTTGTGATAAGTTTACACTCAATAAATGACAAATTATATGTAAATCACTTGGAAGTTTAAAAAGAAAATGGTAAACAGCTTTGGATCTAACATGAAGCGTATGGCATCGACCAACTTTTCAAGCGAGAATTAATCAGCTGGAATGGGTGCAGGACCTACTCCTCTGGCATGCACCCTCTCCCCCCAAAATGGCTGGTCCCCAAAGAATGGTACAATTGTGGTTGGACACTAAAAAGAACACAGAGTATTAGCCAACTGAGTAACTGAATCATTTACAAATGTAAGACTCCCAAAGAATATAGCATTATCAGTTACCGCAGCTTTCAGACCAGCAGTAGTTGTCCCAACACCCCCATGATGTACCTAAGAAATTTTTCATATCCATTGAGAAACCGGGAGTAGCCTAGTTATCCAAGGGGGGAACAAAACGACAAAAAGGTGCATCAAGTTCATGTGACGTTCTGAACACCAGTGCAGTGAAATCCCAACCAAATTAAAAAGAATTAAAAGCATTGAAATTTACCAGAGCAGAGCATCGTTGGAATAGCCAATCATGGGGGCAATTGTCCACTAAATACATAAAATCACTCGGTTCTGCCAGTGAGAAGAGAAATATATGAAGGCTTTCAGATGTAAAGAAGCATAAGAATACAATGTGCTTGAAAGTAATCTTCTTTTAAGAATCAAGACTTACAATTACCAAGGCCACCCCAGCCTCGGTTGATGACGCCTTGTCATCTGTCATGAATAGATCCCCACAACCTGTTCGTTGGGGACCAACATGAAGGTGGTCACTCTTTGGAGATTGTGGCTTTGGTTGATTGTATTAATTGGGAAGGAACAAGTAATTTTGTTAGGGTAAGGACAAACAGAGCTACTCTGGGATAGAACTGGGAAAAGAATATTAAACATGAATAGAGAAAGCAGCAACAAACTCACAAGGCTATCAAATCCAATTTAGACAGGCTGTTCACCAGCTTCAAGCCACTCCGCAAGTGAATCTGGGGGTTCATAATTTGAAGCAAGGTCAAGAAAACAAAAAACAACAACATCAACCTTCGGTCCCCAATCTGCCAAACAAGTAAAACGTAGAGCATATCAGCTAATAATCAGCATACTGTATTCTCATTTGGTCAAGCTGGTCTATTTCTACCACATCAAATCATATTCCTGAGGCTTCTGCAACATTATCAGCATACTAATGCTAGAACTAGAAGAAGCCCATGTAAGAAGATAAGATATGCTTAATAATCCAAAACCACCATGAGGATTCTGAAATGACCATGTATCTCTATCATATCTTCAGCAAGAAATTAAATTACAGTTTTTGAGAGTGAATCCAGAAGCAGGACTCTTCTTGTTTGATTCTAGTTATCGCCGATGTATTAGTGAGCAGAATTTTACAGCCCACGTATTGAGCTGCAGAGATGGTATATGCTACAAGAAGGTTTCTTTTTCCTTAGGCTCTCCTTTGTGTAATGTATGTATTCGAATGATTATTTAACTGATTGATATTTTTTCTCCCAAGTGCAAATTGCAATGGTGTATTTGTTCATTCTCGAAAGGACACAGCAACAACAGCTCAGAAATTGGTATACGTTTATATTCCATCTTCTTTTGTATGATACGTTTCCTTTGGATGATACGTTGTCTTTTGTATGATACGCTTCCATTATAGCCGCAAGGCTCAACTCTACAAATAGAAATTATAAACGTACAGCCGCACGGCTATAAGTATTTTAAAAGTATAGCCGAGCGGCTGTACTCTTTAAATATATTCAAACCAACACGAAGTTTGCACTCGCCGAGGACGAACTTTCTCTCGCAGTCGCTGCTTCGTCCTCCGGGTTCGGCACCGAAAAAAGACCCAACCAGCCTAGGCGCCCACCTAGCTACTACCTAGCCGCCTATCCACCGCCTAGCCGCCTCGCGCCCGCCTAGCCACCGCCTAGCCACAGCCTAGCCGCCTAGGCGCCCGCCTAGCTACTGCCCAGCCGCCTAGCCGCCTAGCCACCGCCTAGCCGCCTAGAGCCCGCCTAGCCACCGCCTAGGCCGACTTTTCAAACACTGCGATTGACTCAAAGTTTGAAACCCGAAATTATTAACAGCAGCTCAGCTGAGTTTGGTTTATACTTTTCAGTGAGCTGTGGTAGCTGTTATTATTACCCTGGAGCCTTGACAATGTCAGATCCATAAATTTTTCCTCGGAGGGTCAAGATGAAGCTCCCATAATTTTCCTCCTAGGAAAGTTATCTCTATAAGGAACAAACCAGCATCCATGCATCGGATTACGTCGTCAGGAAAAGGAAGAGGAGCCAAATCCTAGAAGAAAAAGAACCAGTAGCTATAGCACTGAAATTGTGGTTTTAAAATAATCAATTTCTTCAGAAATGGTAACATCTTTGGCTGGAGGAGTAGTTGGCGCGTATCATCTTGACTTGGTCCTGATTCCTCTATAAATGATATGTTTTCGCATGTTGAAGCTTTAGCTTTACACAAAGCTCTACGTTTTCATCACTTTGAAATTAGAGGAGATTCTAAATGAGATTTTATTCAAAATTTGAAGAACCAGGGTATCATTCCTTGGAAAATGACTTCCATTATTCAAGATATCCGTTTCCTTATCCAGCAAATTCCAATAGTCCACTTTTCGAAGAGACAAATATGGTAGTAGATCAATTAGCTAGTATTGGTCGTTCATTATTACATCTTTTGTATCTGGTTTAGTAATTTTCCTTTTTCAGTTGTTTATCGTTACGAAACAGTTGTTTGATTTGATGTGCAAAACGAGAGGATTTCTTGATGAAGGGACCAAGAACCTTGAAGCTCCTATCTGCACTTCTCATCCTACTGTCTCATGTTAGGTTGATACCAGACTGGAAGTTTACTAAAGGTCAATTGTATCTACATGTGACAAGATTGGACGGGCAATTTACTAATAACATAAACTTCTAGTGTAGGGATAAAATGCCCGTCCAATCTTGTCTCATGTACAAAATGCAACTCCACCTGCTGATTTATTGGGTTCAAAGAATCGCTTAGAACAAGAAGCCACTGCCCTCTCTCCCCTCAGGAGATTAAAACTACATAGAGTACGTATGGTTATGATGTTGAGAAGTTGACACGAGCAAGATTGCATGGCAGCTTAATGGGGTAGAGGACCAAAAGTTTGCACGCTCTTTATCTTAACCATTCTCTCTGCACGCTCTTTATCTTTCTCCTCTATCCCACAAACTACCATTAGCTCTCTTAGTTCTCCAGTTCTCCAGGTTCAAACTTCTTCCATACCCACCTTGGGAACCAATCTTGGCTATCTTGAATATTAATGTCAAGATTCCTTCTCCTGCCTATGATCTCAAACAATAGCATCCCAAAGCTGTAAACATCACATTTGTGTGTTATAGGAAATCCCAGCCAAACCTCTGGTGCAGCATAGCCAGGAGTTCCCCGGCCCACTGTCATGGTTATATGAGTATTTTCCCTGTTACAGAGCTTGGCCAAGCCAAAATCAGCTACTTTTGGAAACAAATTTGCATCCAAAAGAATATTTTCAGGTTTTATATCGTAGTGGACTATTCGTTGTTGACACTCCTCATGCAAGTAAGCAATGTCTTTGGCTGTCCTGATCGCAATTTCATGAAGCTTTTCAAATCTTAAGATCTTGCTTCCATGGAATAAGAACTTGTCAAGGGAACCATTTGGCATGTACTCATAAACAAGTGCTCTGAGATGTCTCTCAAACAGAAGCCATAAAGACGGACCAGATTGAAATGGTGAATTCTTCCAATTGTACTAACTTCTGCCATGAATTGTTCCTCAATTCTCTCGTCTGAGCTCCCATTTAGAACCTTCACTGCTACAAGGGTTCCATTGCCAAATACCCCTTTATAAACTGCACCGAAACCTCCTAAACTCAACAAACGGGTGAAGTTATCAGTTGCTATCCGCAGTTGTTGAGTAGTAAACCTGATGGGCTTCTCTCTTTCCATATCATTTAGAAACTTGTCCATTGTGAGTGTCAGGAAGTCTGGATTGAAAGAGCTGCTTCCTTTCCAAGTTATTATCTTCTTTACTACAATGAAGATAGCAATCTTCATCACAAATATGATTGCTGCAAAATGTAAGAATCCTTGGCATGTTTACTTGAAATCTGAGTAAACAAAATCAGAACGGGAAATATTTGGAGGGAGAGAGAGAGAGAGAGAGAGAGAGAGAGAGAGAGAGAGAGAGAGATCTTACCCAAGGGGCAATGGCAGCTATCTCTCCCCTTGACATTATTCAGGAGATAGATTACAATAGAATAAAAATCATTTAACAAACTCCCAAATGTGCAAGACTAGCAGAATTTAGATTTACACATGACAAAATATTTTCAACAAGGTGAAGGAACATTGCATGTGGATTTCATACAGAGCTCAAAGTGAAGAACATTGTGATGACAAAGCCAGCTTTCAAATGAACATTTTAAGTTAAAGCATTACGATAGTATTGAAGCTCCAAATAGATTCTTAGCTGAAACCTTGCTTTATTATATCCTATTTTGACTACATATGAAGAAGCAAACACAAGTGATAAGTCCCAGGATACTATAATCAGTAAACAGAAAGAACAGCAAATGAGACAAGGGAAACTTTACCCAAGTATGATTCACATTTAGGTTTAAGGAATCAATGGTTGCATAGTTATATAAGTGACAGGAAGTCAACATATGGACATATTGCAAACGACGTACAGGCTTGTCTCTTGATCAGGAAAAGACAAGGAAAGCCAAGGAATGAAGATCAAAGGTAACTTTGGCTACAACATTATGAGTCAGTACCAACTTCCATCAGATAATTGCATTGTAGGAGTTTGAGAAAGCACAAGTGCCTAGTATTTGAAAATTCCTAAAAATTGATGGATTAGTTTCTAGAAAGCAATAAAAGAGAAGAAAACTCAAAAGGGCAGAGAGGAAACTCTATTTGGAAAGACACAGGAACTTCCAATCCATGTAATTCAAATAACACATCCCTATTGCAAATCTAAAGTGACCTTTCTTGTTACTTGGAAAGTCAGTTAATTAACTTGATTATGCTTTAGCCAGAATTAATTGAAAGAAGCAGAGTAAATTTGATTTGCATTCTCTTAAACAAGTTTAATTAAAGATAAACAGTAGGATTGACATCATCAACTTGAAAAGATTGAAAGGAAATTAAGTAATTTCATAAAGAAAGAATCCGAATCCGGCCCAGTATACTATATACACAAAACTCAGAACCCTACAAACAAAACTCATAACCCTACAAACGGTAACTCGTGTACAAATCCAGCAACCCATCAGGAAACGGATATACTGGGATCTTTAGAGACGAACGGGTGGGTCAAAAGCTGAGCGGCGGTCCACCGCTTTTCGGACTCCTTCTGCAAGCAACACTCCATGAAACTCCGAAACTCCTCCGACACCCCCTCGGGCAAGCTCGGCGGCTCTCCGAAACATATGGCGCACATAAGCGTGGCCCAGTCGGGTTTCTGACCCGGAGGCAACAACGGAAAGTGACCCATGTAAAGCTCCATCAGGGTTAGCCCTAGGCTCCATATGTCACCGGCGTAGCCACTGTAATTGCCGCCGTAAGTATCCTGGTCAAATCTTTCCGGGCTCATGTAAGCACAAGTACCCACGTAGGAATTGCAGGCGTCCGAGGTCCGGCACAGGATCTTGCTCACGCCAAAGTCGGCGATTTTCACTTCCATGTTGCTGTTCACCAAAACATTTGCGGGTTTGATGTCGCGGTGGATGATCTTGTTGGTGTGGAGGTAGTTGAGGCCGTTAAGAACTTGGCGGGCGACGTGGGCAAGATTGGGCTCGGAGAAGGTGCCTTGGGCTTTAAGCAAGGTCTCGAGGGTGCCGGAGTCCATGTACTCCATGAGGATCCCGATATCTCCCGACGACTTCTCAAAGATAGCGTGGCAGCGGACGACATGGGGAGAGTCGGTGTGGCGGAGGATCTCCATCTCGCGGAAGAGCTGACGGCGGACTGTGGGGTCGTTGGAGTCGCTATGGACGAGTTTGAGAGCGTAGGTGGTGGAAGTCCGCATGTGATTTACCTTGTAGACGGTGCCGCTGTTACCGTGGCCGAGGACTTGGAGTTTCTCCAGATCGGCGGCGGAGATAGCGCCGAAGGAAGAGTTGTTTGTAACGGCAGTGGTGGGAGGGAGGGGAACGGAGAAACATGGGCGGCACTCAGAGGGTTCGGGCAAGGGGAGGAGGAGATTAACCTGGCGGCGTTGTCGAATGAGAGCCATTTGTTTCTAATTTGGTTGGGGATGTGTTGGTGGTGTGGGTGTGGAGTGGAGTGGAGTGGACTATTTATGTAGGCTTTCCTTTTTCCAAATAGAAGTAGGAGAGAAAAGAACTTGCGGGCCAAGCAGCCGGCATCTTCCAAATGGATCCCAACTTTTTCGGTTTAGGATGATTTTCCTTTGTTTTATTAATTAATTTAAACATAATTATCCTTTATATAGCATTAATTAGTATAAATCCCAGTGTTCTTATCTCGCTCTCTCTCAACAATGAAAGTAAAAATAAATAAAGAATTAACTGTCATGGAATTTTGCCACCTTTCTACTCAATTTTCATAAATGGATAGACGGAGAGTTAGGATATTGTAGAACCCAATTAATGTTAGAACTAGAGAAAAAGTTGAATTCTCTGTCATGGTAATTTTCTAGTAATAAAAGACTAGAAGAAAAACAGAGCATATGACATTTTCAGAGTTGTGTGGTCAATTCTGGTTAATATGATTTGCGGTCAGGTAAAGGCCACCGACGTTTTTAATATATGACTATGAACAATGAAAGAGAGACAATGACCAACGAGGTCTAGTCGAATGGAAAATGGTCTTAACTTGCAATCCAGACTGACCAGGGGTCTTAGATTTGAATTCCCGTGACACCTTAATACTGTGTGTGAGAACCTCCTTCTCATTATAGTTTAGACTATCACTTATATTCAGAAAGAGAGAGAGCAAGCATGCCATTTTTTTTCATAAAGATAGTGACCATGTCATAAAGGAGAAAACTTGTCTACACCCGTTCCCACACTGGCTATATCATGTCGCATGGGCCATAGGCCATATAGGGGTTTCTCCATACCAGAAAAACAAGAAGCACTGCACTTGAGAAACTGCCCATTTAAGTCTAAATTTGACAAGAAGACTGCCGTTTTAGTTTCAGAGCAGTGATAATCATCCACCAAGTCATCTGATCCATCTCTAGGCAGCTTACGTTGTTAGTACATTACCCGATCTTGTCTCATACACAGAACACAACTGATTTATTGGGTTCCAAGAATCGGGGAAACCAAAAACTAAAAACCTGCCCTCTTAAACGATTAGAAACTGATAGCATAGTTATGATTTTGAGTTGAGGAAAGCTGTAATTCAGCGGAGTTGAGGAACAAGAAGAAAACATGCCCAAAAAATTAATTCCACAATCATAAGCTGCAAATTATAGCCTTCACGAATAATACAAATACACGAACAAGCCGATGGTACATAACCCACAAATAAAAATAAATAAGCAGGCAGCTTAAAGGAGTACAAGAACACAAGTTTGGCTGAAAACTATATATTTAGATAGAGATGACTTACAAACTGTTAGATAACCAAACTCAGCTGTTGCAGAAGGCAGAGAATTGCATAACCAGAACCCCAAAACTTGGTTCGATTCTGTGTGTACCCAGATGCACTTCTACTCCATACATAACTATTTAGATACTATGCTCAAAAGATGTCTGCACGAGCTCTCCCTTGCAATTAATTCTGCAAGCCAACATATATTTTCACAGTTGAAAAGCTAAAAAAAGGTGGAATTTAAACATCATGTTACCTTTACCTGTCCAGTTAGCACGTTACACACTCTGCATTTTGCTAGATATCTCTTTTGGTTTCTCGCCCTTCTCCTGCAATCAAGTACAAGGATCAAGTCATTGGTTATAGATAACAAAAAAAGGTTAATAAGCTAAATGTTATCATGAATTCAAGTTGGCAAAATACTATCCCAAAATGAAAAAGCATATGCACAGTATCCTCGAATATAGGCAATTGTTAAATTAAAATAGTTATTTCAACCTATTTCAATCTGACTCGTATTTTCAGATGAAGTGCCTCTTAATGCTGGAGAGCAAGTTACACTAACAGCCCTTAGGGTTAGAAGAATGAATACAACGACTGGAAGGACCTACCTTCTGTTTCAGCACTTGCATTGACAACCTGCCCCAAATAAGTACAGGGGGTTTTAGTGAGGTAGGGATTTCAATCACGGAGAACATCTGTTATGGTTCTCACATCAGAGGAAGGCAGTGAAAAAGGATGGGAAAAAAAATACAAGGTGGGGAGTAAAAATCAATAGTTAAGGGGAGCCAAGCATGTGAAAACTAAAAGTGGGGGTTATTGTGCAGTAAACCGCTGATGGATTTTGTAATTAAGAAACTTGGGGTGATAATAACAACTAACATAACTCTAGAAGCATTGTGGATCTAGTTTTAGAAAATGCAAGAGGTCCATGTATACAGACAAATATTAATTAGAAACAGAGAAGGGACCAGCCTACAACTCATAAAACACAGGTGCTTCTCTAACAAGGTCACAACTGCAGAATCAGAAAGTCAAGATGCTCTAAAACACAAGTAGAAACCTTGAAGACCAGAAGTTGTAAGGCTGAACTTATTCAACACAAGTTTAGCACTCATTGGGCACATTCTAAGCAACTTCAATACTCTAATTACATATCAGATATGTTCTTTGTAGATTATCCCTGCTTACATTTTATCCCCCAAAAAAAAAAGACAATGTTCTTGCAAAACATCTTACGACTGAGTAGCAAATTAATGGGTACTTAAACTGGTTAAATTAAAATTGAATACCCTGGTCATTCTGTTTAACATGGAAAGAGGAACAAGTGTTTGTAGTGTAATTTTATGCCCTTTCTTTTCTTATCGCCAGTATTCCTTTACCCTTGTATTATGATGCGAATCATATTATATCGATCATTGCTGAAGTTTGACCACCAAGTCTCAATAAGAGTTTGAAGTTGCAAAATGTCAATACTACCATGACATCCCCAGAATGACATACTGTAAAGCTTTAAGGGACCTACATATTGGCCTTCTTTGCGTTCGGAACCTGTTATAAAATAGTTTTTATAAATAAAAACAGAAAGGAGCAAAACAATAACCTTTTTTGGCCAGATAATCTGAAAACCCTAATATTCATAGCATTGTGCAAAAGAAGACTTCATAAGATAAGAACTTAATACATAAGTATTGATTGTACGAGGGTGCATAATAAAAGAAAAATAATACAATAAATGAACCTCTGCACACTTCAATCTATACAGTGCTCAATTTGACAACAAATTCAACTTATGTTGCTAAACATTACCGCATAAAATCACAACAGAAAGTAAATAAGTCGTAGGAATGCAAGCAATCAAATGCTTACCAATCCCTTGCTCTCATAATAATCATCTAGTGCCCACTGATATTTTGACTGATTCAACCCAAACCAACGTGCCAAATGGTCATCCAAACTTGAATGCGCTGCAAAATAACCAAAAACACACCACCATCAGCTGTAGCGAAGAAAATATCCACAAAAAATTATACATGATGCAGGGTTGGTGACACTATAAAACGAAAATTCAGCTTGCTGAATATTTGCTTTTCTGTTTCTGCAAACCAAAAGATAAGAAAGAGCATAGAAACCACAACAATGCATAATCTATTATCCGTTTATTTATCAGACATAGGTTATAAAATACCAATGAGCTCTGCTTACTTTCAAAAAGCATGAAAGATATAAATAAATCAACACAGAATTTTAAATAAAATAAAATAAATTAGTTTTCTTAACAAAGACCCATTCTTCTCACCATTTACTAAACTCTTTACAGTAAAATCCCATCTTGGGTTTTCTTTCATTTCATTCATTCGAGCCGAACAATCCCCAATTTCCCTTCCTTTTCCTCTACTTTCCCAACCACCAAACAGAGCACAGCAAAAAACCAAAAACAAGTAACAAAAGCATGCATTACCCTTCTGAACTTTGTTCACGGCATTCTTAAAAACCCCCAAGACAGAGCCATTGGCGGCAGAATCTGAAACAGCCATAGGCTGCACCAATTGCTGAGGCGGCGGCTGAACCGGAGGTGGGGCCACCTTCTTGGGGAATCAAAGACCGGTTCAGATGTTTTGGTGTGGAGGGTGGAGTCATGAACACAGTGTAAGGGCCAATCTTGCCGATCATTGGTGGGGGAGTGGAATCTCTGTTGATAGCCATCAATCGGGGTCTGTTTGGTTTGGAGGAAAAGGAGAGAGAAAGTAAGAGAAAGTGAGGGAAAGTGGTGAGAGATCTTGTGGGTTTTGAGTGTGAAGGGAAGTGGAGTGGTTTAGAGTTAAGAGTGAGTGATTGGTGTGAGTTGGTAGATAGAAGAAGAAAAAGAAGCTTACTGTGGACTGCACGCCAAACCCAACTGGTCAGATCTCTGTCTTTCTGAGTATTTATTTAGTATTTACGGAATGTTTTCTTTTCTTTTCTTTTCTTTTTTTTTTGGTCAAGTTTCTTTTTTTTTTCTTTTTAATAAATATTTTGGGAGTGTAGTAACTCTGTACCGATCTGGCAGTGGCAGATATGGTATTTTGCACTTTCTTCACGAGTTTTCACATTACTTTTACAAAACCCCTTTTATAAACTTTTTACTTAAAAATTACTCACATCATTAAAAAAATGTATCCAAATGATAATGTTGACTTCAGAGATTAGATTATACATACACCCGAGGACTAATTGTTGAGGTTAATTTTGTCATTTGAAGAAGTATTTTTCATTAAATCATTAATTTTTTCAGCCGAAAATGAAATAAAAAGGTTTTGTAAAAACAATTTGAAACTTCATAGGGATGTTTTATAAAAACAACACAAATCTTATGGAGTGTTAATATAAATAACTCCAAAAATAAATATAAATAGTAAATTTGCATCTTGAGGCCCAAATAGTTTGTGACTGGTCAAAGATATTCTTTTACTTAAGTCAGTCAAATTGTCTGAGAGTTAAAGTAAGAGAGTTTGGACCACTACCGGATCTATTCGAGGGTGAGTGAAGGTTATTGTAACCCTATTTATCCTTTTTTTTTCTTTTTTTTTTCTATTCATGAAGTTCTATTGATGTTCTCTTGAGCAAAATATGCTATGCGGGCAAATTATTTGATAAAAGTCATCTGAGAGCCGAAGTGGCGTGGATTTGGGGCAGCTAGGCTGCCATCTATAAGAGAGTTTCGACAGATGTTAATATTACAGTTACCATAAATTCTTTTGTTAGGTAATGTTATATTTACCATACATTCTTTTTCATAGTATTCCTACCGACAGAAGGGGATATGAGAAAGCAAGCAAGGGATGATGCTAAACTCAAAGAAAAAAGAATGTCATTTAGACCGAATTGCACGCTCTATTACAAATACTGATATTATCCTCAACTTAATCACCTTCAAAACCTAACAAGTGTGGGATTTTATCACAAAAAGTCTCAACACTATTAGTAGTCAAACCATTCATTACATAATGTATTTTTCTGGAGATGGAGGCACAAAGGTCCCAAGACAACCTAAATTTTTCTGACAGTTTCCACTATTTCCCATGAAAGAACAAAAGAAAGCAACTTGTCTATGAATAGTGAAACACGAATGCTATCACACCCTGTTTCAATATTTCACTTTCCTTCACACTAATGAGAGAATGAAGAAATCTTATCAGCAAAGTTGAATTGGAGGGTAGATTATTGGGGGTCGACTTGTAACCGACAACTTCGTAACTTCAATATGCAAGTTCCCCTAATCCATGCTCCAACACCATCCAACAGGACGCTGAGAAGTTACAGCTCTCCCTGGTTTTAAATCTGGTTTTGTCCATCTAAATTGCTTGTAGTCTTAAAAATTCCATCATTATCCGTACCATGTAACTTCATCGAACATACACAGACGGACCAGAGGCATAATCTTGAGTTTCACTTTACTACCAGACACCCAGAGTAACCTACTAAAGTGTTGGCGAGGCCAAGACACTGAAATGAGAACCTTCAACTACAAAGGACTGACTACTAAAAACCCTAAAATAAAAAGTAGCATCCAGAAGAATGTGAAACAAAAAAGTCCAAGGGGAAAAAGTACGTGGAAAGAAAGAAAGTAAAATGCTTCTAAGAACACATGAATGATATTCTAAAGAAATCAAATCATCTTTATCCTTGGTCTAGAATTTGTTCGCTCCTAACCCACTTAAAGCAAAAGCAGAGGCAAGACCCATCCGAATCAATCATTATCATTCCAGCAATAGCAATGGCCTAATGTCATAAACTCAGCAAGTGCATACAAATGAGAACAACAGGACCACAGCCACAGTCGAATTTACACAACAGAAAGAAATGTATCTGGACGAGTAAAAAAGACGAAACTGTATACAACATCAAAGAGAAACTAAAGAGCAAAGATCGGGGCAGCAAACAAAAGAAGCCACATTCCTTCAAGGCTGAAAATTGTCAAATCTCAATAAACCATCTTGGTAACTTGATCTGCACCCCAAAATGGCACCTCCATGTTCTGCAGAGTTGGGGTGCTGGCTTCTTCAGATATCTGCCTCACAATCTTTGCTTGTGTATCTTTTAAGCTGGATGACACGTTGTAAAGGAATGAAGGATAGATGAACAAAGGATTCATTACATAAAGAGGACTAGCAATACATTACTATAAACATGCATCATTTTCTCCTTTGGTTCAAATTACAGAACCTAATTAAAATAACACATACGCATAATAAGACTAAGCCTACATATATAAACCTACCTGTCCATTATATACTACTAACCTGACAAGGAAGAATTAATCATTTGTCCGTACTGAAGGGCAGTCTCACACAAACCTCACAAAAAACAAACATGATTCAAGTCACTCTTGAAAATAATTGAAAGTTCATCCGAGCCAGGGCAATTCCATATAAGAAATGTGCAGTAGAATAACACCCAAAACAAGTCCCGATTAAAGTAACATTTGTCAAGAGCTATTAGTGACTGAAGCAGCAATCTCTGCCTGGCTGAATCCTCAGAATGATCTCAAATCTTGCAGTTGAAGGCTTATGTGACCCTTGGTTACAGCGTGTTCCCATATACATTCTTAATCAGATTACAGAGTTTGCCAGCGAAAGCTCATGGAGTTCACTTAACATCCACTCTTCTCCAGTTTGACCACCAAGGACAATTGCCCTGTCCCTCCAACAACACAAGTACTATGTCCCCAAGCGAATCTTGGGGGTCGCCCAGGTACATTTAATATCCTCCATGTAGGTTTTTCATCCGTCGGATCCAAGAGATAAAGCTGTGAGGCAGAGTGAAGACCAGCAACTGAACCACCAAAGATCAGGATTCTCCCACCTGGGAGGCTCACTGCTACATGGTCAAGTCTAGGCGGAGGAGCCATACCCCCTGGATTTCCAGCACCGGGCATTCCACTCCCTGTAACACACCTCCAACACGGTTCGTCCTCACTCAGATCCATTGTGAACACATCACTAGAACGAAAACGAAGTGGTCCACTTTTGGCCAGGCCCCCAAACATCAAAATTTTCCTACCACCATATACAGACAGCGTATGACCCAATCTGGAAGGAGGCTTCCATGCTACTGGTATCTCTCTCCAAATAGGTTTCTCCATTGAGAGATCAAGCAAAAAAGTATCACTAAGGAGTACTCCAGAATCTGCACAACCACCTGAAACAATCAACTTGGTGCCATCAAGAGTGCAGGAACTGTGCCATGATCTTGGGAGCGGAGGAGCCAACCCAGATATTTCACGCCAAGTTGGAGGCTTTGCATCCAAATCCAGTACAAAAACATCATTTAGCAAGCCCTGCCTTCCACAGCCTCCAAATACCACTAAATGGGACCCATTCACACAAGAAAGTGTATGACCCCAACGGCCAGGAGGAGGAGAGCTCACTTGGACATGCTGCCACTCTGGGTTACTGGCATTTAGATCCAATACAAAGGTGTCATTCATCGGTTGCATATTGACCCCTTCACCACCAAAAAGGACAACACGATTGCCAACTGCACAAGCACTAAAGTTACATCGTGAGGGTTCAACAGAACCTCCAACAGTCACCTTTCTCCATGTTGCTGCTTCAAGAGTGGTCAGCTCCCGTGCCAGTCTACCCCACCCTAGCCTCTTTGCACCAGGCACAGCCTCTAACACACGAGTTGTCTCACTACCCCATGCATTCTGGCAGACCATCCTCCAAAGGTCTTCATTCTTTGAAAGGTCATACAGTCTCCTACAGACTGACCCGATAGATGCAATGTCTCTAGGCGCCAACTTTGAAAGAATCTTGAGAGCAAGAACCTCGTCACTCAATTGCAACATCCCACAAACCCCACGACATATGTTTCGCTCCCCCAAGAGAACAGCAGGACGAAAAGCAGAAAGATAAGAACGAAACCTGTCACAAGATTTTGCAGACTCCTTGATTGAAGTACCAGGAACTGGACCTAGATCAATATCTGCCTCTGTGAAGAACTGGATTCCAATGACATGGGTTATCACATCATCATCCCCATATATAGGTGTCAGCCGCAATCTATTCATCATAGGAGATCCATCTTTCCTAAAGTTTAATAACTCGCCTTGGAATTCAATACCCTCCTCCAGACATCTTTTAATTTCTGAAACTACTGCAGAGTCCACTAGTGGATGCCTTCTTTTTGCGAATGGCCCTCTATATTGCAAAAATCGACTGTAGAAAAGGGCACAAAATCAGTACAAAACAGAGAAAGGGAGAAGTGAGAGATGCATTATTTCTTTAAGCTAACATCCAAATCCAACAAAAGAAAGCCCGCAAACTAAAAGGAACACAAAAGCACTATTTGTGATATCTCCAAACATAAAACAATTATACTCTTTGCAGCAGATGGCAACAAACTCAAAGTTCAGTTACTGCTTCAAGGCCTTTAATAAGGTCAAGTTTAATCAAAATAGAACCAAATGTCAAAGATATAGTAAAATTTAAACTGACCTCCCCAAAAATCAGGCTATTTTACAGCAGTCTCCTTTACACTTTTGCAGCTTTGCTATTGTTGTTTTGACTCAATTACTGTCATTGTTGATTTAATCTCGATTTTGCAATACTATATAACGAAAAGCAACAATTTTATCAGATATATAAATAGTAACATAGATTACAACTCTCTCAAGTACTAAAAAATTGTGAAACTTCAATCTTTTGTTTTCCCACAAGGTCAATCTACTTCGGATACAATAATAACAACAATATTTTCTCCCATGGATTGAACCATGGACCACACACTGCATCTGATTCTTAGGGCCCATGATGGATCAAATTCTAGGAATCACAAGGACAACGAGTGTTATTCTTTTCATGACAGATGACTATTAAGATTAATTATCCTAAGCTAAGGGCAAAGATTGGGGCAAGGTCATTGATACCTGATGCTGGACGCGTAGGACCTAAATTTATTAGTTTCCTAATGTATTTGTTAGTTTCCTAGATTCTCTAGTTTTCCAAGTTCTAGTAGGATTTCTACTTTTCCAGATTTCTAGTTTTAAGTTTCCTATTTTATTTTGGTTAGGATTTCTGTTTAAGCAAGGGATTTTTATCCTATTATGTCTAGGTTTTAGTTTGCTATAAATACCCCCATGTGGTTCTTTAAAATTCAGATTTGAATGTTGAGTAAACCTTTTCCTAGAACTCTCTGATTTCATCCCTTCGATCTATATTTTCTTCTCCTTGACCTCCGATATTCTTCTTTGTTCTACTGTTTCTGCCCTTGGTCTCATCTTTTCAGTCTATATTTCTTCTCCTCAATCTCTTATATTCTTCTATGTTCTATTGTTTAAGTGCTTAATCTAACACCTACGGGCTGTACTACATCAATACCATAATCACAAATTCAAAGGCACCGATTCTATTAGGAATGTTCTATTAATTACATCAAGTGTGAGAGAACCATTAGATAGTTGGGGTTCTTGATTTGGTTGTTCTGTTCACATGACCCAACGAAGAGTAGTACTCTTCTAACAAGAGTCAAGAAGGATGTGTTGCTTTAACAGTGGATGGTCAACCCAATAAAAATGCTAGTACATGAACAATCAGGATCAAGACGCATGATGTAAACAATCTTTTTAAAACCAAAACAGTGAAAGCGCCTCTGGTACAAATATTTGAAAAGACGAGCAAAAATATGAATTTAGCAATACTATTTGAAACATGTCAACCCAATAAAAATGCTAGTACATGAACAATCAGGATCAAGACGCATGATGTAAACAATCTTTTTAAAACCAAAACAGTGAAAGCGCCTCTGGTACGAATATTTGAAAAGACAAGCAAAAATATGAATTTAGCAATACTATTTGAAACATTATCCCAAACAAAATTTTATATATAGCTAAACAAGAAGCCTATTAGTGAGCGAACATACTTAAAAAATGAACTCCTCAAACTAAAGATTTTGGGTTTGATTTTCACGAAGTATGTAAAATTGATATTTCAATGAACACGTGACTTTAAAAATCTACAAGTCTCCTTCTTAAGCCCTTTCCATAAGAACCAAAAGGGATTCCATTATTCAGGCCACCTCACTATGTGGTCGAAGGATCAAAACCGACTAATTTTCAGATTTCCATTTACAAGATTTCGGCTCTTCTGATTTTTCGCATGGATAATTCTTAAATGGAAATCTAAATTTAGAAGGGTTGCGTTATTAGACCGCATTGCAGTTGGCCCCAACAGTACAATCCCTTTTGCATCAGCTTTTTTATACTTCTTTCAGTCCAATATGTCCCAACCCAAAATGATGATTAAGAATCAAACCCTTTCCTCTACAACATAGCCATTAAAGGCAAAACATCATTGTAGGATATTTAAATACAAAATAGTTAAGATAGATAGATTATAAATGCTTGATAATTGACTAGGCTTGCTTCATCAACATCCTGATAGCTTAGTTATGCCTAAATGTGATGATCAAACATTCTTGGACTGGATTATATTTTTTTCTCAAGTTTTTCCTTCTAAAACTCCACACACTTGTTCAAGATCTTAATAACTCATTTAAGCCACGAACACAAAGAGGCTCGCAAACTGGCGCATTTAGGAATTTCCAAATGAAAATTCAAATATTCATTTGTAAAGTATAAGAAAGAATTCAAGGGTGTTGCATCTAAATCACGTTTTTTTTTTTTCGTAATTTAATATCATGCAGGTCACAAGTATAAGTGTTGACTAGTAAGGAACTCAGCATAAGCAGGTGACCTTCAGTGTCTTAACACCTTATAAAATATTGAAGACTGCATTGCTCTTAAGGCATGTAAAATGAATAATACCCATCAGAAAATCTCACATGGTTTCTGTTAATATTCCATGATAGCGTTAACACAGATCCTTTCTACACCTATTTAATTCTGATAGTGATTGGTGCGCAATTTTGTATTCAATTTTGGGCCTAACTCTAGACTGAAGTCGAATCATGTCAAGGAAACTTGAACCTCATTTTGCATGATCAAGCATGCCCCCTGGTTGCACAAACTTTTTGTAAAACACTTCTAGTTTATCTACTACTTCGTTAAAACCCAAGGGGATACTTCACTTGAATCAAGTTGGATATGTATAACAATGTCTGTAACCTCCAACAACATACTCCTTTCTACCAACACAATCTTTATGCTTAAGCAGTATCATGAAATGGCAATTCAGTGGTGAATATATAAGCTTTATCCTACTTTAAGCTGGCCAATTACTTCATGGTTGCTAAAGGCTTATGAAGATTTTCATATAAGGTAGGAAAAGCCTATGATAATAGATGTTTTTAAGAGACAGTATGGTGCATCTAAAACACTAAGGAGACTTGTTCTCTTTCTTCTTTATGTGCTTTTAATCCATGAAAAATCTTTAAAAAATTGATCAACAATAAGCGTTTGTTGTAACGCAACTATTTAAGACAATGGTAGAAGATTAGAAGGATCAAACCATCTAGAATATGAATCTTGATACAGTTAAAAGTTCGACTAGAGCTGTAACCAAGGCACACCTGAAGAACCCAACACCAAACCAACTTGGACATTGATCACATTTTTTTAAAAGAAAAAAAAAGAGATATTTAGTTATATACCCATTCTTAGCACTAGTGATATAGATAAAACCTGCACCATTTAATTTCTATAAACAATACCCCCCACACAGTCCTAAACAATTAGAAATCAGAATGATGGATAAAAACAATAATGAAGTTAATCCAAAATAAGCAAAAAGAAAGAATAATGGAAGAAAGAACTTCCTCATATTCCAAGACAACAGCATTTCACAATATGCAGTCAATCCTATTTTATTAAGAAAAAAAACCATGAAAGTGTACTCATTTAAGTTATATCCAATAATTGCATAAGTATGCAACTAGAAGATAGTCAACCCAAAACCAAAATAATATACCCTGGTTTCCAATAACCTAAACCAAATGTTCCCGATCGCTGACCAAATGTAGAGAATATGCATGCCAACACAATCTAACTCCCAAGATATCCGAGGGAAAAATCCATTTTCAGAAGAAAAAGAAAAATAATAAAATGTTTGCATATTTTTGTGGTGTTAATAGATGATAGCATGCACAATTGATTTCCTAGAAAGAAATATACGCAAATAAACCTTTACCTAAAGAATCTTTGGAGGTGCTAAATTACAAGTATAAAAATAAAAACAAATTCATGCCATATTAAACAGGTTCAGGGATATTCCACAGATATATGATACTAAAATGGCAAATAACCATGACACACATGAAGCCCTTACATAAAAAAAAAGTTCAACTAACAGATAAAGCACCTAAAAAACACACCTAAGATGTAATTTGTCAATAAAATTACTACCACTAATAGATTTGAAGAAAGATAAAAGCTTTGACTTCAACAGTATGATAGAGTGTAACTAAATCAAACCAAAAAGAATGCAATCTGTGTCAATGAACTTGCTAATAGCTCTCAAGCATTATAGAAGCAGCTAGCAAATTCGCCACACTACTCTAGAGTAGAGGTGGAGAAGGCTTCATATAAAAATAAACTTAATAAGATATGATATATAAAAAAAACAAAAACCTTCTGGCCAGTATTTTGGTACCACGGCCAGTGTGGTGGAAAAGAACAACAGAACTTTTGAAGATAGGGAAGAATATTTACGTTTTCATTTGGGGCAGCATTAGATGTTAGGCCTCCTTGAGGATGTCTAAGCACTCTAGAGATGTTACCTTTAACATGATTCATCGACTGGGGTGGAGTTCTATATTGAATGTGGCTTGTTTTGTTCCTTTTGCTCTGTATTTTCTAATTGGTGTACCTAGATGGACTACCTGTCCATTCCATTTTCAATTATTTCCTTTCTTTTATCAAATTATCTTTTATAATCAACACTAAAATCAAAAACTATGATAGAAAAGGAGCAACAGGATGACAAGCCCAACAAGGCAACGCCCAAAGATTAGAACAAAACCCTTTGCATTAAATTTCGTTATAATTATATCATGAAATTTATCATTTTCTTTAACAACTACAGCATGAGAGGGACTACAGGAAACAATATGGTATATCTCCAGTCTCATAACCCCGTCATGACTACCTATCTGACCACATCAATCAATAAACCAATTACTCGCAACTCCAATTTGCTTCTTTGCATTCAATTTACGAGCCCAAACAAAACCCTAGACAACTCACAAGCGCATGAGCTCCCAAATGCCAACCACAACCACTACAGAGAAAAACTATTCAATCCACAAAACCCATCATGCAGCTCCTCTAACTAAGCAAAAATAACCGCCCCACAATTTTCAGCAGCCAAAAACAAGCATTTCCAACAACCCCAATTCAACCCCCCAATCAAAACCAAACATTCAACCACAAAACCCCCAATTCAAACCCTAAAATCAAAAACCCAAAAGAGAAAACTGACCAATTGCGACCGAGAACCTCCTCCGCGCGGTACCCGGTGATCATTTCGAAGACGGTGTTGACGTAGATGATGGGATGGTCCGGGTCGAGAGCATCGGTGACGACGAACCCGCACGGCGCCGTCCGGAGCATATTCTCGACGGGGAAAGGAAGCGGGCCGGGGCCGGGGCCCGAAACTTCGTCGTCGTCGTTGAAAATCAAGCTCCCTTCCTCGTCCTCCTCTTCCTCGGCGCTCAGATCCGAATTGCTATCCCACTCCATTGTTGTTGCTTGTTATCAGTCGAACGGTGAATTGGTCTTCTCCTTCAACCCATGAGAAATCAATTGAAATTGTGAAATTGTTGTTCCGCAAAACGCAGAGAGATCGATTGTCCGGAAACGGAAGGGAAGGAAGGAGGTGGAGAGTGTGTGAAAGGCTGGGGGGGATACGAGCGAGTGGTGGGCAGTGTTTTTGCAAGTTAGCTCAAGCCTGCCCAACGGATGGTCGGCTTGATTTTAACGACTTTGGTCTATTTTTTAGCCCCAATGGTACCATTATATAAAAAAAAATATAAAAAAAAAAAAAAAAAAAAAAAAACCCCAAATGGGAAAAATAATAATAATAATAAAATTATGAATTGTAGGTCGGTGGTGGGGCTACCGGGTTAGGAGAAACTAGAACAATAGAAGCTAGGGGTGCGCACCGTTTTGATTATTGAAGGTAACAGACTAGTGGAAATTGGTCTTGATTTGCAGATAAGTGGTCTCAGATTCAAACACTGCATCTTGTTAGTGTGTAAGAGAAAACCCTTCCTCATTCCTAACTTTGGCCAACATAAAAAATAAAAAATAAACACTAGACAAAACTATGTGAATTTTGTTTGGCGTCGCAAATCTCGCGGCCTGGTTCTCTGGGCCGAGGGGATGTGCGCGATCACGTGACGTCCTTCTTTTGGATACGATGCGTTTGTGCGCGGGCGTGCCAGCACGGTCTACCGTGCGTCGAGATAGTGATGGTGTTTGGGTAGAAGATGTTCAAATGGTGTGTCTGTTTGGGATTGGACTTCTAATCAAACGATTGTGGCCGAGAAAGGAACTTATCTCGGCCGTTAGGTTCACGGCCTGAGCTACAAAGCCGTTTAGTGGTGGTGTAGGTGGTGGATTTTGGGCGGTGCTCCAGCGCGTTGCTCGGAGAGCGACGGTCGTATGATATATGGGGTGAATAAGGCGATAACAGGGATGGTGCTCCGGCGCCTTGAGAAATCAAGGGTCGTATGATATATTAATGAATGGATTTTCCTTACAATCTACCACTACTCCTAGGAAAGTATGTAAAGATATTGAAAGTGCGTTACAGGAAAAATAAGTTGCTCCGTGGGAGGCTTTTGGTTTTGGTGTTGGACCCTTTGAACGTGGTTTTGAGCTTGGTATTTATAGGAGGAGCCCTGGAGAGCCAATCGAGGCTGAAGACCTGCCTGAGGGCTTGAAAAAATATCTGCATGGTGGAGTCTGACTAGGGCAAGTGGGCAGTCAAATCAGCATTTGGGATCGTGAAGCATGGTGGTGTGACTCCCATAAATCTCGGCAAATCTCGGCCACCGCCCTGATCGAGGGCTCTGCGCCTCTTGGCCGTGGGAATGCATTTAATGCTCTGGTCCAATAGTTGGTGATCTGACCCTAGGTTGTGAGAGTGCTTCGTGAGAATGTTTGCGCCTAACCACTCTGATCCCTATTTACCAAATACTGACTCTAATCACTTCCCTTCTGCCCTCGTGCATTAAATGCTTCTTGCACCCAGTGGATTTGCTGTGGTGGTCAGAGGCACTACTTCATTAAATGGGGTGTGGGACCCTGAAGCCACGTGGTAATTTTGACCATAGTATCTTCGGCCGTGTCTCGCATGGACCTCGGTCTCGGCCCATAATGCTATGGTCGAGAGGCCGGGAAGATCCTGCCTTCGCATTTGCCTTATGTTTTTCAGGAAGGCAAGATGCTTGACAAAACGCGGCCGTTCTAGTTTATGAACAGGTGTCATGGCCGAGAAGAGGTCCCTTTTTATGACCGTGATTTATTAGGCGCAAACAAATTTTGAGGTTTGTTTCAAATTGGTATCCGGTCCGTTTCTAATGCTTACGTGGCACATGTAGTCCATGTTAGCACTACAACCATATCCACATGTGCCACATAAGCATTTAACAAATTTTCTAATAGTCTCACTTCGAATTATATGATGCTTTTCCAACACAAAATTATATGATGCATACCAGATATGAATTGATAAATAAAATCTGACACTCTAATTATAAATGGATTAAGATTCATGAAGCTAATTTGATTCGTTTACATGTTTATTTACAAATGCTTGCTCACACATTGCAACGGACCATTCTTTACATTAAAAAATTCATACACATACCCAACAACAAATTAACAAACGTCTCTATAGGATGACTACATAGCAGATATTACATTAGCTTTTGAAAACCTTGTATTTGCCAGTCTTAGGATTGAAAGGACTCCACTCAAACTGGTTCTTGAGCTTTTAATTTGTACCACTATCAATTTTAGTTTGAGTATGAAGAAGTATGGATAAGGACAAAGTAACCTAGATCATATATTATTCCTGAAAAACAATAAATATAAAGTGATTGTTTTGATTATTTGTGTGGATAATATGATTGTTACATGGTGATGTGGAGGAAATAGAAATGTTGAAGAAGTATTTTCCTTGCAGAGGCTTCCTTTCTAGGCAACACTTCATCCTGCTTTCTTTTTTCTTTTCTTACACGAGCTTATGAAAACAAAGTGGGTAAAGGCATTGCATATGGAAAGGTCATAGGTTTTACCCTTGGTAGCTCGTGTATCTACGTGAATGAGTTTTTTTTATTTATAAGGTTTTGGTTTAATTTTTAGACAAACTTGTTCAATCTCAACAAAATGGGGTGTTGGGATTCTCTCTCTACTACTCATGTAGTTGGGCTCAAGAAAGTGGGATTGGATTTTTGGTGCCCCCAAGCAGCCCAAAATCTCCACCTTTTGAACCCTCAATGGGCTTATGGACCTTCATACTCATCTATATACCCTAACCCACTTAGCAAGCCCCATACATTATGTGACTTGGGCCTAATCAAGCTTGTTGGGTGGTTTGACACTAAAACAAGGGGGTTGCTGGGTTATAGGTATGTCTTTTTATTTATTTATAACTTTTAGTATGTGTATTTGACCAATGTAAAACGACCACCCAACCTTACTAAACTAATCCATTCAACAAGAAATTGTGATGAGTAGTATTAAAGACACAAGGTAAGGTTTGAGCGGCCAGCGAAGTTGGGAAATCTTCTTCTCTTTTTTTTCTTCCATATTTGAAGTCAAAGAGAGCAAATTGAACTTAGCACTTGTTTTAATATTGTAAAAGATAAATACCACTAGCACCCTATGTAACAACCTGAACCTTAAATAATATTTAATTGTTAAAATATTGAAATGAAAGGACAATTTTGCCCTTGGACTAGATAAGGGAAAAAGTTGACTTTTTTATCGGGGAGGAAGTTGAAGATTTTAATTGTACCGTTGCGTAGAGTGCGACGAGACGAGTCCGTAGACACGTAGTGGACTCGAATCAGAGATGTATCGATGAAGTTATGGTCAAAATAGTCCAGTGGCAAACTTGTAAATATTTCGAAGTTGGGTTTTAGAAAAACCCGATTCTCTTTCTCTCTCCTCACGCACGATCAGTTCTTCTTCTTCTCCCTCTCTCTCCCGTCGACACTTTCTCTCTCTCTCTTCGAACCACCACCACCCTCCACTCCGGCCAACGGGACCGGACCCAAACGAACCACCACCGCCTCCTCTTCCAAATCCGACCAAGCTCAGCTGCCACCACCACCAGCAGCCACCAGAAAACGCAGAAAATCGCGTGGGTTTTGGCAGATTTTCCAAGTCTTCGTTCTCCCTCGTTTCTCCACCAAATCGGACGAGTGAGGTATGGATTTTTAACTATTTTCCAAGACTTAGCTGCTGGTTGGGTTAGATTTCAGAAATTTAAAGCGTACATCGTTTGATTTTTAAGTTAGGTTTTACAGATTTTCAGGTCACTATTTCGGCCACTTCCGGCCAGATTTTTGGGTAAGCCCAAGAACAACAGTGGTTCCAAATTGGGTGTGTTACCTAAGTTAGGAGTTTGGGCCGACGGTTTGAAGTTTTCCGATCACCGGAAAATTCCTCTATGCACCCACCAGCGGTGGCGGCGCGTCGACGGGGTGCCAAGATTGGGGTTTTTTGTCCTATAATGTTCTCCACGTCGTCCCGAGCACGATAGTATGCTCGGATTTCGGTTTGGATACCGTTTGAGCCTCGAACGGATTTTTACATATTGTGCATTATACGGGTTCAACAGTTTCGAACCGTTGGATCGTATCCAATTTAAGATATGTTAAACTAGATAATTACAGGACCATGTAGGAATCGACGGATTACGAATCGGAGTCCTGGATACTCCGATAATGTCAACCCTAGGTCTAGGGTTACGATAACTTGCAATTGTCCGATCGTGACCAGTTTAACCGTCCGATCGAGACCAGACTTCCAGGACATGTGTCCTGAGTATGAAAAGATGGTATTATGGGCATAAGAATAATTTAAATGTGATGCACGCACTTTTAGGAGCCGGGGGTCAGGGTTTTATTTAAATGTTTTTCTCCGAGCAGTTTAATAATCTATTTTATCATGACGATTGAATCAGGCACCCAGGCACTAGTTGACCCGCAGGAGGGACCTTCTAAGGGTCCAGCAAGCTCGGACCAGTAGTGAGTGGACTCTTTGTTTTCATAAAAGAATTTATGCTATCCAGTTATCGCATTGAGTTTTATGCAAAGGTTAATGTTTTATAAGTTAATATATGCTTTTAAGCATTAAGATTTATATGCTGCCAAGTGCAATGTTCCTAAGAAGATAGGAAAAGAGAAGTTTTAGCTAAATGACAGTTAAATGGCAGCAAAGTACGGGAACTTACAAAAACTCAGTTATTTAACAGCTTTTTCAGAAAGTCTTTAAATGTATTCTTTAGCCACTACAGGTACCCAATTCATGTTGCCTTCGGTAAATATGTTGCCTTCGGAAAATATGTTGCCTTCGGATATGATGATGTCTACGGACATCCAAGTTGCCTTCGGTAAAAATGTTGCCTTCGGATTTATCAGTTACCTTCGGGTTAGTCAGCATGCTTGACAGTTGCCCCACGAGTTCTTTGGTACCCTGGACTTGTGTGGAGCATGATACGCGATTCAGGATGACTTATGTCCCCTGAATTCTGCGATGTTTGCGGCTCGGTTGTCCTTGTGTCACCGAGACCTGCGATGAGGAATTGACGGATAACAGGAATTGACGGATATCATGAATTGACGGAAATGAAACGGGGGTACACCTAAGTGGCAGTTTAAATTGTTTTTAATGATTTTAAGTGATTAATGTTGTTTATGAGCATGATTGGCATATAAATGTAAATATGTGAATGTATTGATTTCAGTACGTATATAACGAAAGAAATGATTTATGTGAATAAATATTTTTACAGTGGGGTTAGTATGTTCTTATGCTATTTTTCTCAAGCTTTGTTTTCGGGTCCACTCACCTTTCAAATGTTTTGCGCCCCCAGGCAGTAGACGTGCGTCAGTAAGCCACCACCGGGCCGAGTCCACTTCCAGTGCTTCCGCAAGTTGATGTAGGATGTTCGAGTTTACAAATGATTTTCTTTTCCTTGTAAACTCTTTTGTCTAGTGCTCTGAAATTGCCCTAAGACTTGTATAACCGTTAAGATGTATTTTGGATTGTATTCTGGCAGTTGGTATGTTAAATAAGTGTTTGTTGACAGGTGATAATTTTGGGAATGGCCGAAGAACAGGGGAGACTCTGCCAAATTTTCGGTAGAAGTCGAACCTGCTAAAAGTTTAAAAGTTAACGAGTATGGGCAATTAGGTCAATTGTGTCCGGCACCCACCAGGTGTCGAACACACACAGGGTCCGGCACGAATTCCAAAGTGGAATTTGGGTCGGGTCCTGTCACCCTAGTTAGACTTTTTTCTCAAACATGTTCCTACAACCCTAACGAGGTTTATACGTTTATATTGGTGAAAAAATATCATGTATTTATTCATAAAGGGTGAGATTAAAGTTAGAGAGGCTTCGAATGAGGTATGAGTTTATTTTTTTGGCGTTTTTCAAGTTTAGGATTTCATGATGGTCGCTGGGTGTGTTCAGCACATCAGTACCGAACGAAATAAGTACATTCAGTGGGATGCCACCGAAACGTTGCACCTAAGGATATGACACCTAGGTCGAATATGTCCTTTTACACCACAATGGTGGCAAGTATGCATAAATTTGGATTGGGAAGGAAACAACTTTCCCTTAGAAACAATATTCATGGAATTGAAACCCAAGTTCAAATCATGAACAAATTTTGGAGCTTCTTGAGTTGACACATCTTTGACAAAGATTGTCTCAAATGATGAAGGTGTAAAAGACTCATCTATATATCCTAAACCTCTTTTATCATCAAACAATTTTCCCAAATTGAGCATTTTACCAATCTTTCTAGCACTAATGGTTAGAATTGCCCAATCAACTTCTTTCTAAATCATTTACAAGGTAAAATAAATTTAACCTCTCAAAAAGCTTATAGATTATCTGGCCTGGTTGAGAAACAATTTGATGACCCTGGCGGTGCTGGATGAAATACCTTTTAAGATACAAGCCATTTGAGTTAAGCCAAGCGCATATTACTCGTATGCTTGTGCTCAGGCTTCTTTGTATTGCAATGGTTTAAGGCTGTGTTAGGTAATGCTTGATGAAACAATAAGCATAGGCTTATGGAACCAGTACATTTTTACAAGCTCATTGTGACCTCCCCACATGCCGAGTTATATTTTCATTTGGCATGACATGAGTATCGAAGTTGCACTTGACAGGTTTCAACATACTCCTATTGGACCTCGTTTAAAACAAGGCACTATATTGAGGTTGAAATACACATGAGCCCTCTTAAGTTTTTTTAGCCTCAATATCCTCATTTTTACAAATTGATACGAAGACAACACTAAGAGCATTTGCAATGATTAGGATCAATGGAATTTTATTGCCTAAAATTGAACTAAAACAGTAAAATCTCACTTGCAATGGTGTGATTTAGTTCATTGCAATAGATGCAATTGCAATAGAGGGTGCTATGTGATGAACCCTCCATTGCAATTGCAATAGGCTAACCATGGTACCCACATGCCAATAAAACATGGAAAAAAGTTACAACAATTAATGCATTATGTTGTTAAGAGCATTTGCAATGGTTGTTTAATAGTTTAATGCAATAGAAAAAATACAGCAATTAATGCATTATGTTGTTAAGAGCATCTGCAATGGTTGTTCAATACTTCAATACAACTGAATAAATACATCAATTAATTTTTTTTCTTCAAATATGTTCAGAATTGGTATCTTTTTAAAGATCTTTTTGAGAATATTGCAATGGTACAATTTTTAGTTTTATTAAATTTGCCTCTTTTATGTTCAATTAAATATATGCCAAAAAAAATCGACTTATTAAACTATTAAACAACTATTGTGGATACTTCAAGACAATGCATCCCCTCCTCTCCCTCCAAATAGAACTCTTCTACCAAGTGTTATTGAGCAGAAGAGTACTATTTGGTACTAATTAGGAGACTATGAGACCCTATACACATATATATATATATATATGGAATTACGAGAAGATAAAAAATACAATAAATTCTCTCCACTCCCTTCTCTCTTATCACATTCTTCATTTTATATGATTATTAACAAAATATAATTTCTTATCATAAAAGAAAAATTAACGAAGCATAGACCTACCTTAGGTCTAGGCTCCATTAATTTTTCTTGGTGCTATGCATCCCCTCCTCTCCCTCCAAATAGAACTCTTCTACCTAGTGTTATTGAGCAGAAGAGTACTATTTGGTACTAATTAGGAGACTATGAGACCCTATATATATATATATATATATGGAATTACGAGAAGATAAAAAATACAATAAATTCTCTCCACTCCCTTCTCTCTTGTCACATTCTTTATTTTATATGATTATTAACAAAATATAATTTCTTATCATAAAAGAAAAATTAACGAAGCATAGACCTACCTTAGGTCTAGGATTTTATGAAACTTTTAGATTTTGTATAGACTTTCAGTAGAATTCTATATAATTTTATTATAAACTTCCTTAAGATTTGTATGGCTTTTATTCCAAACTTCCATAATTTCTTTAACATATTTCTTTAAAGACGAATGCTAACTTTAACATCCTTAACTAGACAATCAAAAAGCCAATCAGGCCCAACACAATCCTATACATGATCTCCTCCTATTCTTTAGGCATATAAGTTGCCCGGGCTGCATGGTTGCATTTATCAAAAGGTCTGATCGCACTTTCAAAATTCTCTAGTAAGCATGCATTATTGGTTACTCAAACACATATTTTCCTTGAATCACATGAAACAAAATTTTTAACAAAATTATGCTAAATGAAAAGCAAAATTCATAAGAAATTCACAAGAAATATAGTGACAAATGTATTACAAATTTGAAGGCAAAGTTGAAGGAAAATATTTTACGTTCATTCATTATTCTTGATTCTCATTGTTGTCATTGTGTCTGGCATCTCTCTACATATTCAAAGTTATACCAACTCTCCATTCATTAGCATTATGTCGTTGTTGTTCTTATGTTTAAAAAACTAGTTTAGGATTCCCTTCATTAATCGGTAATGATGAAGATGAAGAAGATTTGTTGTCCAATTCAACAGGAAATTCGTCAAATCTACACTCTTTTCGAAGAAAGTTTTGTAGCAAAAGCTAAGACCATCTCCAATGCAAAGACTCAAACCCAAATTATCCCCCAAAATCTCTCCCAACCCAACAAAATGAAGGATCCAAAATTTGGGAAAACCCAAATTTGGACTCAAATATAGGTCCAAGTATTGCCTGGACCCAACACTATTCAATGGAGCCTACTACACCTAAAACAGCCCCATGTGCACAGAATCTGACGTGGGCCCCAGCTGACCTGATGTGCTATTCAAGTTTGTCTGCTTGTCCCGCCACTTGTCAAGCTGCTGTTGCTGTTTGGTTATTTATTAATTTTTTTATATTCTAAATGTAACTTAAATTAATTATCTAGATTAAATATAAACTAAAAAAAATCCAATGGTCAAAATAATATTTTAAATTAATCTAGGTCAAATTATAATTGTGGAATTTCAATTTTTTTTAGATCAAATTGTTCAAAAAATTTAATTATGAAGTTATTTAAAAAGATTGAAAGAAGAAAAGTTATTCATAAAAAAAAATTAGACTTAAACCATTCTTAAACAATTTAATAAAGTTGTGGACTTAAAATTTGAGTCCGGAGGGTTGGGAGAAAAAACGATTTGAGTCCCGGCAAAACTCAAATAGTTACTTTTTGGAGGAGGAAAATTTGGGTTTAGCCCCTCATGGGTTGAAGAAGGCCTAACACTATCTATCTCAGTTTGTGTCATATATGGGAATGGAGGTGCGAACTTGAAAATTGTGAATCGTGACTTAAATATACCAAATATTCTCTCTATGACATTCCTCAAGGACTAATGACAAAGATTGAACAACTCAACTTCATTTGCAGGTGCACAACCTTGACCACCAAACTCTTGGAGATGATATCAAACACCTCGAAAAAATATATATACAAAACTCACAAAACACTGCATAATAAAGTTGAAAAATGCAATCAAGAGAAGTGGAATTTGAAACTGAGAGTATGGCTGTCCAAATAGATTGGGTTGCAATAGTAAACAGTTAGGTCCAAATAGATTGGACATTCAACAAACAGAGTAGCAAGAACAGGGGACGCACGCACCATTGAAGTTCTGAACCTGGTTCTCTATTTGAAATAGAAAGTAAGCAAAAGCTATTTGGACAGGAAAATGATATAGAACATCCTAGGGCGAGAAAAAAAAAGGGCTTGATCATACGTCAAATTCTGAGTGTATCATGTCTTCTCTCTTGTTATAGTTTTTTTTTTAATGCAATTTGCATATGTTAAAAGCAGCTGGAAACAAAACATCTTGTTCTTGTGCTTAGACAAGGTTTGGCTTGGCAGACCCCCTTCTTCCCTTGTGTTTGTTCTTTAATCGGATGGTCTTGGTCTGCCTTGCCCCTCATGTTAATCTCCTTCTGTTGGCTAGAGGCTGACGTGCTCCTTTGGTGACGTTCTAGTTGTTAAAGAATTGTAATGTCAACGGTTGACTTGATTACTTTCCATATCAGTTTATATTTCCTGTATCAATTACATATGTTATGATTGCTGTCACAAGCTATAGTGTAGGCATAGATTTATTCTTTCCATTCTTGCACTGTTGTAAAGCCTTTAAATACCTTCTTTGAGATTCAATACAATCATCGAATTCTCAAAACTTTACACTAGTTTGTGGTCCTCTAGTTTCTGTTACTTTCTGCTTTCTTTTTCTCCAGCCTGTCTGTATGGTTTTTTTTTTCTGCTTGCTCCTGGGCGGGTCTGTCCCCTATGCTGCTATCCTTTTCATTCCATGTTTCTGTTCCTTTTGGGTTGTTTTCTCTTCAATGAAGTACGACTTTTCCAAGATAAGATTGTGTCTGTATACATGCCCTCAACTCATCCCCCTATTCTCAAATATCTATATATAACTTCATATAATAATAATAAATATATATAATACGTCAAGCATAAATCCTGACCCATAGCTAAACCCTAATAACAAGTAAAACTTATAACCCCAAACTATACCCTAATAACAAGAAAAACACGATGAAGAAAAATCATGGAAAAAAAAAACCCAACCAGATATTGATCAAAGAAAAAAATAGGGAGCATCCATTCACAAATGGAGGAAGGCTGTTCGTCTTCAAAGAGAAAAGCTAGGGTGTACGCAGAGAGAAAAATTAGCGTCTGATGAAATACTCGGGGGAGGTTGGATTTATTATGGTCTTTGTTATTTATAGCTCTCACCTTAAAACATACCAAAATTTATCACTCAATGAAATCCTTCGAAATATATAACTTTTTGAATACACTTAGATTTTATTCAATTTTTTTATAATCCTAATTGAATACACTCATATTTGTATTCAGTGGCGGAGCCAGGATTTCACATTAGAGGGGGCCTTTCACAAAAAATTTAAAAATAATTCGAATAGGAGTCCTCAAGCGCTAAATGGGTTAATAAGTTAATAATATCATTTCACACTGATTAATAATTTATCTATTTATTACAATCATAATTGTCCTGAATTTCATATTTTAAGATGGTTGAATATTAATCTCATCATCTACACCATTAAAGACTCAAAATTTATTAATTTATACTTCAACAGAGAGAAGAAATACAAAAAATATTCATAAATCCTAATATTAAGATACCCTACTTAGACATGTAAAATGGGGGAAAGGAGAATTCACAAAGCTTAAATTAGACATGTAAAATGGGGGAAAGGAGAATTCACAAAGCTTAAATTAATCAAAAGAGGGAGAGAATGAGAAGAAAAAAAAAAGAGTTTTTACTCCAAGAAGCAAACATATAAGTAAAAATATGAGAAAATTAAAAAAATGAGAGAGGGCCTGGGCCCACCCTGGTCCTTAGGTGGCTCCGCCACTGTTTGTATTGACTTTTTAAAAGTTCATACAAGTCTGAATTGAATATACCTAAACTTGTAGAACATCTTTTAAATTTACTAAAATTTTAAAATCTTTTTAAACGATCCAAATTGAATACCCCTAATTAATTTGTTTTGTTGCTAACAGATATTTTTTTGGTGAAGTCAATGAACACTGGGATGGGCGGGAGTATACGTGTTGACCCTAGAGCGTGTAAGAAACAGACAGATTTCCCATTGGTTCACGTGACATGACTTCCAAACTCGGTCCTTTTGCCACATCGTGAAAGAAAGAAGCTGAACACGTGTGTAGACAATGGACCCGCATCTTTTTATTGGTATATAATTCCACTATTTAATATTTATTTAATGAGAGCCTCCAAATGAGCTCTGAGTTCGCTTAAAGAAAGTAACTTGAAGGGTCTCTAGACGTGTTGAAGCATAATTTTGTTGGCCGAAGCAATGGATTCTGCGCTTCTTGTGTCCTTTCCAAATGCTTCTGTAGGTATGTGATTTCAGTTAACAGAAAACATGGAACTTTTTGGATCTTGAATTAAGGGCTCTGATTATTATTTTTTCCCCTGAATATTAGTGGTCTAATGGGTTTTAGATGCTTCAAATGCTGGGACTGAACCAATGCATTTGGTTTTGACTTGCTTGGTTTTTATTGATTTGTGCTGGTGTAGCTGTATTTTATCTGGGAAAATCTTTACTTCTTGAAAGGTTCCTTCTTTTTGAGTTCAGAGTCAACAGACTGAGCTAAATTACATTTATTCATCTGGGTTTGTCTCCATTTTATATAACATACAATTTTTTTTTTCAATTTTTTCAAATTTTTTTTTGTATTTTTGCAGTTCGGAAAATGACTTGGTTGATGTGACTATACTTTTGCCCATACCAGTTTTAGAATTTTTTTTTTTCTTTCTTTCTGAGATTCTGCTTTGTTGTGTTTTCTGATGCACTATAAAAACTCATAGGTGGGAACGGTTGGAGAAGGGGCAATCTCAACAAGAGCTTTTCAGGTATGACTATCCCATCACAACATCTGATGCATAATTTGCCTTTTTCAGTCCTCCATGTTGAAAACTTATTGTCAACCCAATCTTTGTACTTAAAGGTTCATATGCAGCAGTCAGAGTTTCAAGAAGCAGAGCATGGGACATCTTGGAAAGATATGGTGGTGTTGGGTCTCAGCAACATCTTTTGAAGCATCACACCAGAAACACTAAGGAAAAATCTGCATTCTACAGGAAGCATGGTAAAAGGTTGTTGGTGAATGCTACTGCTGGTCACCCTCTTGAATCCGAACCTGGAGCTTATAATTCGAAAAGCATTTGGAACTCTATCAAAAATGCCATAGATGCTTTTTACAGGTTTTCAAGGCCGCACACAGTTATAGGCACAGTTAAGTTTTTGACAGCATCATGGTCATCCTTGCCGTTATCCCAGTTAGCCTTTTGAAATATAACTCCCACATATTGCTGTTTAAGATTTAGTAGTGAATAACAATCATTTAGGATTATTGTTGTTAGTTTTTTGCCATTTTCTTTTTTGGTTTTTTAATCAATTTAGAGAGAGCTCACCTAAGTTTTTCTCTGAGCAGGCATTGAGCATAATTTCAGTTTCTCTCCTTGCAGTCGAGAATCTGTCAGATTTTTCACCCTTATTTTTTACAGGGGTGCTGGAGGTGATGCCTTTAATATTGATAACTTGAAAGCATTACATGGATACATTCATAATTGTTATTCTTACACACTTGGTATTTTACTTTTCAGGCTGTAGTTGCTGCTCTCTTTATGAATATTTACATTGTTGGTTTGAATCAGTTGTCTGACATTGATATAGACAAGGTAGGTGTTGTAAATTTACTGGTCCCGTTGCAATGATTTGGGAAATAAGAATTGAAAATTCAGTGACCTTTCGGTATTTTAAGGGGGCATTCCATTAGAAAGGTTCAACTGGTAGAATTCCAGGATATGCTCTTTTATCCGGACTTATCAAGCTACCCGCTATTTGGTTATTTCAAATGTGCCTTCCTACACAAACGGATGTGCATGTGCATACATGCAGAGAGAGAAGCCCTTTACCATTGACCAAGTTGTTTTCAATTTATTAAGCACCCTTTAGGTTTTTCTGGCCTAATCTTGGAAGTCAAGACCAAAAAGATAATTTACATGGAACATGTGTGAATTGTCTAATTGTATACTTGTGTTGCATGTTGTGTTTCAGGTTAACAAGCCTTATCTTCCATTGGCATCAGGGGAATATTCAGTTGGGACTGGCATCATGATTGTGACATCTTTTCTAATTCTGGTATCAAAAGCATTGTGGACTACATACATACATATATATATATATATATATACCTACTTTTTATTTAGGCTGGTTAGATAATATATTGCCTTTCTTTTTCTCCTTTTTTTTTTTTCAAAAAGAAAAGAGATGAGAGAGTGGGAGAGATGGGAGAAATATCAGGGAGGTGTGGAAGAAAAGAGTGTGCATGGATAAAATTGAAACTAAATACTAAAGACCATTTAAAACAGTTCTTTAGATTTTATCTTAAAAGCCATTCTATGTATCCTTTCCTTCTTTCCTTATGCTTTGCATCTCTCATCTTTCATCTACTTCTTCACCCTCTTTCTAATTACAACAAAAATTATTGAATGGGCACTTACATGTAATTCCCTAACTTTTGCATGCAAACTGCCTCTTATTTCACTAGAAGTTTGGTATAAAGTATATGGATATCTTAGTTATCCTGGTTAAAATGGCTAAATCTGAGGATTTGAGTATTTTTAATAGTTCTTTTTATTATACTGTAACTAGTTGCATACCTGCATCTTCATTGTTAACATGAAGACATGTTTGAAGGAAATAAAATTCACCATTTTTTCAGTCATCTGAATACCAATACCTTAATTTATGTGGATAATCATAGAGTCAAGAAGTGCTGCTGCTCTTCGTCTAAATTTACACTTCTATGACAACCATCTGTTTGGAATGAAAATTATTATGAATTCATTTCCACCTTTTACAATGTGCCCCATGTACTAGATATGTTGCTTGTCCTCATTTCCACCTTACTATTACCTACCATTGGATGTCTTTTTTTTTTTCTTACAAAACCTTTAATAAACTTTGCCTTGTTTGTTCACCTGAAAGGTAAAATTTATATGTAAATAAACGAAGGGAATTGGGATTAAATGTTCAATAGTTATTTAGAATCTGGATTGCACATCAAATGTAATGAATCATATCTAAAAGATATTATTTACTTTTGTTATAATTTAAATTGATGAAGTTACATGTCTTCATTTTAAAATTTTGGGGCATTGAAGCTGTAGTCTTGACTGAAAAACATTCTGATTATAAACATTCTTTTCTACAGAGTTTTTGGCTTGGATGGGTTGTTGGTTCATGGCCATTGTTTTGGGCCCTTTTCATCAGTTTTGTCCTTGGAACTGCTTATTCAATCAATGTGAGTTTGCTTGCTCCTCTATAATCTTATAGTCTCACAGACCTTAAATAACTGTGCAAGGAAAGCTTATATGTTACTCATGAAACAATCTGATGAATGAAGTTTAGGAAAAATTTCTTGACATATCCCTGCTCATCCTTATGCACTGCATGTTCCTTGCACATGCTTTTGAGCATGTGCATACTCCATTGGGATGTATGTACCTCTAACTAATAACTATATACATTATGTGTGTACAAATGTGGTTATGGTTACAAAGAATGTAGGGTTTGTTGGACAAGAGTGAATTGGGTGAATTTCCAGGCTATCCTTAATCTTAAAATGTATTAATAACAATTGTTTAAACCACCACATAACACTCCTATGTAGTTTGTGACTTGATTTGTTATATTCTTCATTAATTCAGTTTGAAGTTGCATGTAATTGATGAGTAACGTGATGATAATTTAAACACAGTTGTATCAATATGGGTTTTGAATCTTTTATAATCTCAGTTGCCACTATTGAGATGGAAGAGATCTGCTGTGGTTGCGGCAATGTGCATCCTAGCTGTTCGGGCAGTGATAGTTCAACTTGCTTTTTTCCTGCACATGCAGGTTTGTTATTTTCTATTAAGCAATCAATTTATACAATTCCACTGCCCCATTCTCTCAGAAAATGCTTGATTTATACAGGGTGTGTGTGTGTGTGTGTGTGTGTGTGTTTTTTTTTTCACATCGGAGGCTATTTACTATTATAAGTTAAATCTTTGACATCATTGAAAGTATTAATATCTCACATCTGACAAAGCAATAGTTGTCATTGCCCAATGCAGTGCCTGTAGGACAAACAGATCTGCATGTGCGCACATATCACACTATAGTGAGGGCCATTGAGGAAAAACAAAACAGTATAAAAGGGCTATACTGTATTAACTAGTTAGTATTAGTAGTTGATTGCTCAAACAGAAACCTGAAAAAAGTAAGACAGTACAACTCTAGAATAGGTATCAGGGAAACCAGCAGTGTCTTACATGCAGATACTGGTAAATATGGAGCATCTTTGTCGTGTAGTTTGGTGCACTCCCAGTGGTTGAGTTCTAATTTATCTAACATTTTCCAGATCCATGTGTACAAAAGACCAGCTGCCTTCTCTAGGCCACTAATTTTTGCAACTGCATTTATGAGCTTCTTCTCAGTTGTTATAGCATTATTTAAGGTAAAAGCTCTTCTTCTTCTTTTTTTTCTTTCCCATTTCAAGTAGAGCAGTAGAAAATTTACTTTAAAGCTGTGTGCTTGTTTTGGTGATGCGTTTGCTATTGTTTCAATCCTTGTAATTCTTATGAAATTAAAGGATTATGATCAATTTTAATAATATTGTGGAATCATGTAGGACATACCTGATATTGATGGAGATAAAATATTCGGCATTCGGTCTTTTACAGTACGTCTGGGACAAAAGCGGGTAACCTTTTAACACACGGATATGCACATATATAATATCCTACTGGGTCTTAAGGTGGTATGAGGGGCTGTCCAGTAACGGATTCCAGAATGCATTGAAGGATCGTGGACCAACCCTCCTATCCATCAACCCATTGGTTTTACATATATTGTTTTGTTGCCTAATTATCTTTGTGCAGGTCTTTTGGATTTGTATTTCGCTACTTGAAATGGCTTACGGGGTTGCCATTTTAGTGGGAGCATCATCCGGCTTCCTGATGAGCAAATGCATCACGGTAATGTTTTAGTTTTCTAACTCTCAAGAGTAAAGTAGTGTGTGTTATGCAATCTTCATTACTCCTGCTTATTGAATGGCTCAGCTTCTCCTGTCTCTTTAATTTTGAAATTACACATGGATAATGATGAAGAAGACAGTGATAAGTATGAATTTAATGAATTTTATCTGTTAAATATATCTTCTCTCACATGCTGCTTGCAATACTCTGAAATAATGGGGTTATGTTGTGAATTTCCGGTGTCCAACGTGAAGGGTTCTTAAATATTACTGAGCCCTCTTTAAGCTCTGATTCTAAATCACTGGCTTTCCTCACAAATGCAAACATTTAAAGTGTTAAATAAAGCCACTTCAGTTTGTATTCATTTTAATTTCCATATTTTTGGGAACCTTGAGTGGGTTTTCATATTCCCTTCTTACTGTTGGGTTTTTTTTTTTCAGATACTAGTATGCTAACAACTGAACAATGTACCAAGAATAAAATATTGATATGTTCTGTGTTTGCATTGGTTTAGGTTTTGGGACATGTAATTTTGGCTTTGATACTCTGGAACCGAGCCAAATCTGTTGATCTCAACAGCAAAGCTGCAATAACAACCTTTTACATGTTTATATGGAAGGTAATTGCCTACCACAGCTATTGAATGCAAATGCAGTTAGAAAGAATATATCAAAAATCAAAAGTTGACCCGTGCCAAAAAAATAACCATCCATAATAGTTTGACGTACACAATTGTGAAGATGCTGAACATTTAGGATTCTCAATAGCATATGATTTGAAAACACAATTTCCTAGTCTGTTTTTCTGTTAAGCTCTTACAACTCATTCAGGTCCTCACATTACTATTTCTAGTATTCTTATTGGTTGCTTTATCTTTACCAAGACCTCCAAGACCTCAACATTTGTTCAAGCATGACCAAGGCTGATGGAATTAGCTGTCTGTGCTTGAGTTAAAAAGAGTTTCTAAAACTAAGACTCAATATTATTTCAAGTATGATAAATGAAATTATAGTATCTTCTCGGCGGTATATTTTTTTTCAAGTAAAAACTGCGGTTTGCTTGGTCTGTAGATTTGACCCTGCTCAAACCTGCCTGAACACGACCCCATTTCCAGCTTTGCTACTGTAGTTGTTGATTTTATGGATTGTGTGGCAGGTGATTTTATTTTTAGATTTCAATGCGGGTATACTTTTCATTCGTTTGTTTATTCTTCTTGCAGCTCTTCTATGCTGAGTATCTACTTATACCACTCGTTAGATGAGAATGACAACTTATTTGAGATCAAAGGTTGCCTTCAAAATCTTAGAGGGAATAAATCAAATGCCATTACTGGGATTGTTCAACATACATTGTAGTTTGACATTACAATTGGGAACCTATGAGTTTATGCAATCACTCAACTCATTATCTTCATTTAGTACTTGTGTGATATTGCTCTGTTAACAGCGATACCCATCTTCTTTTTTGAGTACAAGCAATAGTCTAAACTAGAAGGGGAGGGGGTTTCTTACACACACTACCGAAGAGGCCATGAGGGTTCGGATATGAGACTACGGGTCTATGAGTCAAGACCTTTTTCCACAAGGCTTAGATCCCCTTGCCACCCATCTTTAAAATTTCATTGATTGGAAAAAGGGGAGATGCTAAACCCGGTCAACTAAAGGATTTTTCGACAAATGCCACTGGCACTTAGTGCCAGTTTGACATTGCTTATTTGGGGTGATAAGTGATTTTTTAAAAATTTTGAGAAGCCCAACCCGTTTGGTAAACTGTAAGAAAATCACTTATTGTTAAAAATTGCTGTGAGAGAAAGCTATAAGGGAAAACAGCTAATGAGGTGCTTTCATTTTTTGATTATGCAGGAATCAGTTTCGAAGAGGCGTTGGGTTTAATGATTATGCAGCAATTATTTTTTGATTATGCATAAAATCAATACCAACACTTTTAACAAAAATTTTACCAAACACCAAATTGCTTTCTCTCACAGTAAATCTGACAGCAATTATTTTCACAGCACAGCAATGCCAAACTGGCCCTTAATGTGAACGCTCTAAGCTGTCTTCAACTTACAAACAAACCTCATTATCTCTGTCTGCGTGACATGATTTATGCTCACCCGTTACGACTGTTTGAATTGAGTATAAGCATGTAGGACTTAATCCTCTGCTTATAAGTATTTGGGCAATTTAAGGCCTACATGCCCGACGTTCGGTTGGTCTGCTTATGTATTGCTCCTTCATTTATTTGTGTAAAGAAAAATGGTAGGCATTACCATATTTATGTATCACATTGTGTACCACTTTTATTGTAATGGTAGGCTCCACTTTTATTAGAAAGGTAATACACAATATGATATATAAATGTGGTAAGGCTAACATTACTCTTGTGTAAATGGTCTTGTATGCTCTTAGTTAATGTGAGCGTGTTAGTTTCCCGTGCATCGACTCTTCTTGAGTAAACTCATCTTCATGAACTTTGATTGAACATGTGTCATTTTCTTATTGGGTGTAAATTCTAAGCTCCCTTATTCTATTCCTCCGCAAAACAAACTTTGATTGAACATGTGTCATTTTCTTATTGGGCGTAAATTCTAAGCTCCCTTATTCTCTTATTGGGCGTAAATTCTAAGCTAAGAATTTGAACTTAAAAGTTAAAACATATCATAAAGGGTAATGCTACTCTTACTACATTTTGTATATCATAAAGGGTAATGCTAGTCTTACTACATTTTATATACCACATTTCTGCCTATCCAATTCAGAAACAAAAAAAGAAGAAGCAACGATAGACCCGACCCGCTTATATAGTAAAATCGTAATATTTTTACCCATTTGCCAAACCCTAGCTACACACACAAAAACCCCACAAAGCCCTCTCTTGCTCTCCCTTCACATAAGGAGTCGCTGCAATGGCAGGCACTGTTGACGAAACAACGAAAGCGGTCTCAGATTTGACAATGGAATCGGAAGGAGCTATGAGCAAAAAGTAAGTGCCTAAGAACCCCTGTTTGGTCCCTGAGAAAGGGATTGCCTTTGAATTGAGGGATTTTAGGCATGGCTTGGGTTCCAAACAGGGAGCGGAAAAATGTGTTCATTTCTGTCCATGAAACGTTTTGTTTTATTTTTAATCCATATGGGTTTTTGTTTTTTTTAGCTGCGAAAGCTGTTAGACTCAATTTTAATTTTTGTGGAATGCTTACAGTGCACGCAAGAAGGAGCTGAAGAACAAGCAGAAGGAAGAGGAGAGGCGGCGGAAAGAGGAGGAGAAGGCAAAGCAGGTACACATTTTCTTAGCATCCTTTTGTTTCTGCTTTTATTATTTTTATTAATTATTATTTTCTGTTTGGTCTTTTGAAAACGAGGGAGAAATAAGTACGGAAATTATATGGGTAGTAAACTACGTATAGGACTCTTCCCTGAACTTTATATGGTCCGGTGGAATTATTGAATGATGGTGTGTTCATTCCCAAAATGTTGGTTGATAATTGTCAGAACATTATTTGCTTATCTGCAAGTGTTGTTTACCCAATAATTTGGTATATTTTGGTTGTTAATTTGTCATATAAAATTAGTATATGAAACATGAAAATGAGTCGATACTAAATAGTCATGATACATCGTAGTGATTTTCTTTTTCGTCAATTTGACAGTGGCGTGCTTAATTATATGTAAGTATTGGTTTCGCAGAAATCTTATATATTCTGGTGATTTGTTTTAAGGCATAAATTTAATATTTCAACCTTGAAAGTGAATTCATACTAAATAGTCACTTGAACTCTGGATACACTTGAATGATAATGTGTGATTGCTTACTGTGCACTAAAGAAGCTCACCGTATTTGATTATGAAGTCTGATATTAAATAACTTTGCACTTATCTTACAGGCTGCTGCCACAGCAAACTCACAGGTTAAGAAAAATGGAGCTACTGAAGATGAAGAAATGGATCCAACGGTATACATTAATTACATTGTGTAATATAGTTTTCATCTAATTGTTTTCTGTGTGAATTTTATTCTCACTCATTTATGACCCGAGCCTCATCCGTTTTTGTTCTTTTGTTTTTGATCATGTTGCAGCAATACTTTGAAAACAGGCTGAAGTATCTTGCTACCCAGAAGGCAGATAATAAAAATCCATATCCTCACAAATTCTTTGTTTCAATGACTGTGCTTGAATATGTAGAGAAGTATGACGGCTTAAGCAATGGGGAGCATCGGGATGAGATCAGTGTATCACTAGCTGGTATTCAAAATTAAGGGTTTATATTTGTTTAGAGTATCATCTGTCACTTTCGATTTTTATTTGTTGGTGTGAATAATTTCACTCTTATGCAAGGGCGAATCATGAGTAAAAGATCCTCCAGCTCTAAGCTTTTCTTTTATGATTTACATGGTGGCGGACCTGGTGGTGGAAAGGTCCAAGTCATGGCTGATTTAAGGTATAAATTTGTTGCCACCCTCACCTCTTTTTATATGGTAATTTATACCTGGTTGTTTAGATCTTAGGGCCAGTTTGGGATTGCTGTCACTTTTAAAAAAAGTTGCTTCTGCTGTGCTTTGAAAATAATTAGCTGTAAAGTAAAGCAGCTCCATGTTTGGTAAACAATATTTTATAAGTGATGTTAATTCAAAAAGCAGTGTCAAAACCGTTTGGTAAATTTTAATATAAAACTATTATACCTGTGAATAATGACTAAAATAGACAATATGTTGAAAGCGTTATGTGCTAATTATATGGTGGTAGTGGTGGTGAAAGAGATGGAGGTGAAAAGTGGTGGTGAAAGAGGTGGTGGTTGTGGAAGTGGAGGTGGAGGTTGACGAGAAGGTGGTGGTGGAAGTGGTGGTGGTGGTGGAAGTGGTGGTGGAGGTGGAGGTTGTGGTGGCGGTGGTGGCGAAGGAGGAGGATGTGGTGGCGGTGGCGGTGTTGGTGGTGGAGGTGGTGGAGTTGGATGTAGAGGTGGAGGCGGTCTTATTTTTAAAAATTAATGATGGTATTTTGGGAATTAAAAAAATTCATTAGAGGCTCATCTCTGCTTCTTTTAAAAGCAGCTTTGAAAAGCAACCCAGAGTTTGCTTTTAAAAGCTGCTGTCAAAAGGCCATTGCTTTTAAAACAATCGAGATATTTTATTTTTACCAAACACCTTAAACTGCTTAACTTTAAAGGGAAGCAGATTTTTGGCCAAAAAAAGCAATCCCAAACGGAGCCTTAATGTAGTTGGCCTCTAGAACAATGTAATGAACTACATTTGCCACCTTTGCATTTGTTATTATCTGAAACAATTTTTATATCCTCCCACCACCCAGGTTTAAAAATTGCCTGCAGCTTTTAGTTGTATTTACTATATATGTGCAGGCATGTACACACAGCATGTACAAGTAGTTTATTTGGTGAAATTCTATAGAGCAGTTGGTTTAAGTTTGATTTTGCTCTGAAGTTGCTAGTCATCAACTACTATTTTTATGTGTAAATAAGAGCAACTGATTCTTTTCATCTTTTCTCATCTTCCATCTGATTTTCCATACCTATGAAATAAAAATACCTTGATCAGATGATGGCATGAAGTTGGTCTTGTAGAAAGTAGAAAGCTATTATTGTATTGAAGTGTGGTTGGAAGCTCACTCACTCCCATGAAGAATTCTGGATTCACTCCTGCTTAGATAAATGCAAACTATTTTGCTTCTCCTTATGCGTGGTTGAATTAATCTATTCAGGACATTAATATATCCCCTTTGTTGAGTTATTTCTTTTACTTTTCAATATCAAATTACTAAAGGACTTCATTTTTTCATGCAGCAAATCAGAGTTGGATGAATCTGAATTTTCTAAGTTCCATTCTAGTGTTAAGCGGGGTGATATTGTTGGTGTGACTGGGTTCCCAGGTTTGTAATAGCTGTGATATACCTTTTACTTGTTAATTATAATAATTTGTTTTCGAATTGTATGATTTTTATTTAAAATTTGAGTTAAGCATTATAGGAAGTGTCTTTGTAAGATTCAGTAGAATAAGTGGTGGTGTAATCCAGATTATAGTTTTTTACTAACACTATAAGAACACATTCATTTCCTCTGCATTGACTTGAATTATGACACTATCAGAGTGAAACAAGGGGTCTAAAGAAGAACAGAGGCTAGTCTGTAGTAGTAAAAAGAAATCCTTTTCTTTGTACGTAAAGAGTCTCGATATTTTAGGCGAGGACCATTTGATTGAATGTTTGAAATTGTTATTCACTATATGGGCAAGCAGTTGATAGGTTTAATCTGAGTTCTTTTATCAAGTAATTATTGATCAGTTCAATAAGTCACTTCATCTTGTTTGTGCGTGTGTGTTGAGAACTTTGGTTGGTTAAAAGAAAGATTAGGGAGGAAATTTCTAAAAAGTTACGGTGAAATTGAAATAGATTACAAGGGTGCAGTGTTCCATGAAGATCTCCTGAATAGTAGCATAGTCTTCACATGATTTGCATCTTCCTGACTTTGTTAAACTGGATATACAAACTTCTTGTGCGTGCACTCATGGATTTGTTCTGGTCTGACTGGTCGTTAGTCTAATGATAAGTTCTTCGTGCAAAACAACTTTCAAGCTATTCCGTTTTCTCTATGTCATAGAAGGTTTGGCTTTACTGCCGTTCAGTCTAGTTGACTGAAGCTCTGATTTTAGGCCCCTGAAAATCCATTTTGGGACACAGGTCATGTTATGTATATAACGTCATGATCCTGGCATTCTACAGTTATCAACTATAACTTCTGCTTTTTATTTTTGGTTTTTCTCTCTCAAATCAATTGACCCTTGTAATATAATTTGCTGCTGGATTTTGTGTGTTTTGGGACTATGAACTGTTCATTTTTCTGGATTATACAATTGTCTGTTTTGTTTGTTTGTTTCTTTCTCTTAGGGAAGACGAAGAGGGGGGAGCTGAGCATTTTCCCAAGATCATTTATAGTCTTATCACATTGTCTTCATATGATGGCAAGGCAGAAAGCTGGTCCTGCTTCTGATAATGCTAATGTGAAGGTAAGCAATGTTTGTATTTTTACTACTTTAATACTGCCTGTGCTCCTATCATGACTCCACTGCATAAACTTCTGCAGAAATTTGATGGATGGGTCCCAGGAAGCCCAAGGAATCCTGAAACTTATATTTTAAAAGACCAGGTATTGATTGATAAAGAAACTTTTAAACCCTTCTTTTGCAGTACTGTGAGGACGCTAATATTACAGTTTTGGGTGTCGGAAAAAAGATGTACACTTGCATACGCATTATTGATATCTGTCTATGCATGTGTGATTCCTTAGACTATCTATCTTAGATACAGTAACTTGGCATATTCTTTACTAAATTCAAGAACATATATTTCTGGTCCTTCAGTTAGGTACCCAGCTCAACTTATACCTTCATTTATCTATTAGGTCTTAGTTTGATTAGTTGGTTTGTCGGATTCACTTTAATCCTTGTTTCTGTCCTTTTCTTTCAATCTATATTTTAATTGAGATTGAGAGTTTCAAAGTGACTTGAGTTAGATCACCCTTTCAAGATGCAATATATTAATTTTTGATTTGTTAATTTACTTTATTCCCATTTAAGTTTTCAAATTTTTATGCTGTTCTCGTTTTCCATTATTTTACGTGTTAACTTCATTGTATTTCTTGCTAGGAAACTCGTTATCGTCAACGTTATCTGGATTTAATATTGAATACCGAGGTTCGACAAATATTCAAGACCAGATCTAAGATCATTCAATATGTTAGAAGTTTCCTGGACAAGCGTGATTTCGTGGAGGTTAGTCTTTCATCAACTTGCCTTCTGTATCCATTGCGTTTTCATGGCCATTTGTTGATGGTGCCTTACATTTTGTGTCGTTTCTATCGTTGTCATTTAGTTCTTCTTTTTTCTCCCACCCTCAGGTTGAAACTCCGATGATGAATATGATTGCCGGTGGAGCAGCTGCCCGCCCTTTTGTGACTTATCACAATGAACTTGACATGAGGCTTTTCATGCGCGTTGCACCTGAACTATATCTCAAGCAGTTAGTTGTTGGTGGCCTGGAACGTGTTTATGAGATTGGAAAACAATTTAGAAATGAGGGTATTGATTTGACTCATAATCCTGAGTTCACTACCTGTGAATTCTACATGGCTTATGCAGACTACAATGACTTGATGACCCTGACCGAGGAATTGTTGAGTGGTATGGCTCAAACATATGCTTCCTTTGCACTTCTCCATGTCTTTGAAACTACTTGGATTTCTTTGCTGATATAATATTTAATCTAAAATAGGGATGGTCAAGGAACTCACAGGTGGATACAAAATCAAGTATCACTCAAATGGGCTCGATAAGGATCCAATTGAGATTGACTTCACTCCTCCCTTCAGGTCTGTAACCTAATTCATTGGTCATGCATGTTACAACTGAAACAGATTTAAAACAACTTATCTGATGGTTTTAACTGGTACTGTTGCAGGAGGATCGACATGGTTGAGGAATTAAATAAGATTGCAGATCTCAACATAAATCCAGCAGATCTCTCTAGTGAGGAAGCTAACAAATATCTTAAGGAGGCATGCAAGAAGTTTGATATCAAATGTTCTCCTCCTGAAACCACAGCTCGTTTGTTGGACAAGGTAAATCTTTTTCTTTTTCCTTTTTCCTTTTTCCAAATATTCTTCTAAATCAAGTACATGAATCAGGATATTTGATCCAATTTGAACTAGTCTTTTGAGGAGCTAATGGTGTGGTGAGAACTTAGAAAATGACCTGGGCATATCTGATTAAAAGGCGGTACCCTGGCTGGTGGTGACTTGTATATTATACATATATGTTCAGTTATGTTCGCCGTTGTATATGGCTGTTGGCTATTAAATCGTTGCCAAGGAAGGGAAAAAAAAGAAGTAATGACTTATGGTATTTCTCATAGGTGGCAATGATATTGAACACACTAGTTGCAGTTTCAATAGAGTGAGAATTATGATCATATTGACATCCCCAAAAAAAATTCACATTACTATGAGATTCTATATGCTCGATAGTTGCTATTGGGTGGCAAGGAATGTCAATTTAATGTGGTAATGCAATCTCATGTTTTTCTTTTGTTGATGACATTTTCCATCATTGCAGCTTGTGGGGCACTTTCTGGAAGAGACTTGTGTAAATCCCGCATTTATCATTAACCATCCCGAGATAATGAGTCCTTTAGCAAAGTGGCATAGATCAAAACCAGGCCTGACAGAGCGTTTTGAGTTGTTTATCAACAAGCATGAAGTATGCTTACTAACTTGAAGACTTCTTTGAATTATTTATTTATTTGGCATCTTTTGGTTTGGTTTGTCGTTGTGCTTGTTATGAAATGTTATTTTGCTGCCCAGCTTGCCAATGCCTACACTGAATTAAATGATCCTGTGGTACAACGCCAACGATTTGCTGATCAGCTCAAGGTATGAATTAACTGTTTAGTTGTGCTATATTATTATATATTATTTGGTAATTTTTCTGAAGATATGTGGTTTGAGTTTCAGGATCGACAGTCAGGTGACGATGAAGCAATGGCTTTGGATGAAACATTTTGTGGAGCTCTTGAGTATGGGTTACCTCCAACTGGCGGTTGGGGTTTGGGCATAGATCGACTATCTATGTTGTTAACTGATTCACAGAACATTAAGGTTTGTGCCTCCTACCCTCCCTCTCCCCTCCAAGCATGTGTTTGTGCTCGTGTGTGAGATGTCACCTGTAGCGGCTTCTCACTGTCTGTTGTTTGTGGTTGGACAGGAAGTTCTTCTCTTCCCAGCTATGAAACCACAGGATGAGCCTTCTGCTAAAGGTACTAATTCTGATTCTGTCCTGGCATTAATTTTTAAAATCTGTCCCCTGAATTTTGCTGCTCTTTGATGATGAGTTTCAGAATGTTGTGTTTCCTCTTTATATGCCCTGCTTCTAACTATTGTTAGTTTGACATTCTACAGCAACCGCAAGCTCTTAGGATTATTGGGACACAGCTTTTATTATACTTGAAGGGGTGGTCTTGTTGATGGCCTGCGGTCACTCTGTTTTTGTACTGTTGTACTTCAAGTTTTTGGGTAACATCTAAAATGTCAGATTATGGATATAGGGTTTACTATATTCTTCATCACTCCCTTGTGAATGCGACTAATCTATTTATTGAAGTGTCAAATTGTTGGACTTGTTCTACAATTTGTAGTTGGGTTAAATACGTTTTGGTTACTGTGTTTAGCAATTAGTTTGGACTCGAAATTAGGACCTTACTTGAGGGAGCAATTACTCAAAACTACTACAATAGTGAGTCCTTTGCAATTAAAATTAATGGATAATATATAATTAAAACGACGGTGAAAAATTTGGTCATTAAAATCAGAAAATTGTATGAGTATAATACATGTATTATGTCTGGTTTATGAAAAATGCGCAATTTTTTTTTCCGTATAATTGAGAATTATATGGAAAATAAAATTTGTTTAAAAAATATATAAACACACATGACATTTAGGGTCGAAGTCACCGAGAAAAAAGGTTTGATTTTATTTTTTTGTTGAGAAAACGACAATTAAATTTTAAGAACGACAGTAACTATAAAATATTCCCAACCTTAGACGACCCACGACTTTTCTGCTTGTTTGGTCAGCGGAAAATATAGAATTCCTAATTCTACGAGGAAAAGGTGGAGCTTTTGCTTGGTTAGCAAGGACTGAATAAAGAATTCCTAATTCTAGAAGGAAAAAGTGTATTAGTCGGCAGCAGCCTCATTCCTATATATATATATATGTATATGGTATTTACATACAAACCACTCATTGATGGTTTATGTCTGAATTTTGTTTACTCAAATTCTGAGAGAGAGAGAGAGAGAGAGAGAGAGAGAGAGAGCGAGCGAGCGAGCTTTGTTTTCATCTTAAAGAATGGCTGTTTCTACGCAGGTCAGTGTGTTTGACAAACTCGAATACCTTTCTTTGGTCTCCAATATTTGCACAGTGCTTGAAAATCATCTGGGTTTCGCAGACAGAGTTTTGGCAGAGTTCATAACCGAGATGGGTCGAAAGTGTGAGGCCGTGGACGATTTCCGTGCAAAGTTAAAGCAAAACGGAGCAAACATGCCTGAATATCTCCTGCATATATTGTTGGAGATCATTCACAACATTCTTCCTCCAAAAAAGGCTTCTCGGAAGCGCAAGGACAGCCCGGCCATGGCGATCACCGATGCTATGCAAATTCATAGAGATAGTAAAGAAGAAGAAAAAAGGAGCAAGAGGCAGAGGGTTGACAATAGTTATGAAGGGATCGCATCTGGTGTTTTTGGGGCTGCAACATATGATGATGAAGTTGGATTGCGAAATCGAGAAGAGGATTTCGGGGAAGAGATTGAAATGGAGCTGGATGAGGACCCATTAGAACTTCTGCGTGGAGTCTTATCAATTGATAGGTCACCTGTTAAGATTGTCAAGAACCCAATTGGGTCATTGAGCCGTGCAGCTGCACTTCAGTCTGCGCTTCAAAAGGAGGGTAGAGAAATAAGAAAAGTGCAAGAAAGAATGAAGCGTAGTTCAATTCCAATGGATCTTAATCGTGCTTGGGAAGACCCTATGGCAGAGAGAGGTGATAGATATCTCGCACAAGAACTTAGGGGTGCTGCTGGCTTTTCTGCTTTCGACATTGACAAGCATGAGTGGAAGAAGAGTGCTTATGAAGGAGCCCTGAGTTTTGGGCAGAGATCAAGCCTTTCCATTCTTGAACGGCGTCAGAGCTTACCAATCTACAAATTGAAGAATGAGCTGGTTAATGCTGTGAACGAAAATCAGGTGCTTGTTGTTGTTGGTGAGACTGGTTCAGGTAAAACAACCCAGGTAGCTCAGTATCTTGCTGAAGCAGGTTACAGCACAAAGGGCATAATTGGATGTACTCAACCACGTAGAGTTGCAGCCACTTCTGTGGCCAAGAGGGTTGCTGAAGAAGTTGGTTGTAGATTAGGGGAGGAAGTTGGGTATTCTATTCGATTTGATGATTGTACTGGACCGGATACTTTGATTAAGTACATGACTGATGGGATGCTTTTTCGGGAGATTTTGATGGACAAAAACCTTTCTCAGTACTCTGTGATCATGCTTGATGAAGCCCATGAAAGAACGGTCAATACTGATGTTCTTTTTGGAATGCTGAAGCAACTTGTTAAAAGACGACCTGATCTTCGTTTGATTGTTACGTCTGCAACACTGGATGCAGAGAAGTTTTCGAGGTATTTCTTCAATTGTATGATATTCACTGTTCCTGGTAGAACTTATCCTGTAGACACACTGTACGCGAAGCAGCCTGAAAGTGATTACTTGGATGGAGCTATATTGACTGTTCTGCAACTTCACTTGACTGAACCTGAAGGTGACATACTTGTCTTCTTGACTGGTGAGGAGGAGATTGAATTTGCTTGTCAGTCTCTGTATGAAAGGATGAAAGAACTAGGTAAAGATGTTCCGGAATTGATTATCCTACCAGCTTATGGTGCCCAACCGAGTGCAGAGCAGTCAAAGATCTTTAAGCCTGCTCCTCCAGGGAAGCGAAAAGTGGTTGTGGCTACCAATATTGCTGAAACTTCTTTGACCATTGATGGGATATTTTACGTAATTGATCCAGGGTTTGCAAAGATAAATGTATATAATCCGAAGCTAGGGGTTGATTTGCTGGTTGTAACACCAATTTCACAGGCATCAGCCAGTCAACGAGCTGGGCGTGCTGGGCGTACAGGGCCAGGAAAATGTTACCGCCTTTACACTGAGAGTGCTTTTCACAATGAGATGTCTCCTAATACAGTTCCAGAAATCCAAAGATCAAATCTTGTACATACTACACTGATGTTGAAGGCTATGGGGATAAATGATCTTAAATCTTTTGATTTTATGGATCCCCCATCACCCGAAGCACTTGCGTCTGCCGTGGAACAACTGAAGATGCTAGGAGCCTTGGATGAAGAGGGGTTTCTGACCAAATTGGGTAGTAGAATGGCCTTGCTGCCTCTGGATCCACCCTTGTCTAAAATGCTGCTTGCCAGTGCGAACCTTGGATGCAGTGATGAAATTGTGACCATCATTGCCATGCTTCAGGCAGGCAATACCTTCTACAGGCCTAAGGAAAAACAAGCACAAGCAGATTCGAAGAAGGCCAAGTTTCTACAGCCTGAGGGAGACCATCTGACTTTACTTGCTGTTTATGAGGCTTGGAAAGCTAAGAATTTTTCTAGCCCCTGGTGTTCAGAGAACTTTGTCCAGTTTCGGTCATTGACTAGGGCAAGGGATATCAGGAAACAGCTTCTTACTGTCATGGATAAGTATGAATTAGAGGTTGTAAGTGCAGGAAAAGATCGAACAATGATCAAAAAAGCGATTATAGCTGGATGCTTCTTCCATGTTGCTAAAAAGGAACCACGTGAGGGTTATAGAACCATAGTCGACAAGCAGGTAGTTTATATCCACCCAAGCAGTGTTCTTTTCCAGAGACAGCCAGATTGGGTCATCTACAATGAGCTGGTGATGACCACAAAGGAGTACATGCGCGAGGTCAGCGCTATAGAGCCCAAGTGGCTTATGGAACAGGTGCCAAGATTCTTTAAGGCTGCAGATCCTACAAAGATGAGCAACCGCAAATGTCGAGAACGCATCGAACCGCTTTATGACAGATATCGTGAGCCCAACTCTTGGCGTCTGAGTAGACGGCGTGCTTGATTTGTACAAATTTCAAGATGTAAATTCTGTTGTTAAGCAAAGTGTGCTTCATATGTACTTCTCTGCTATGTATACAGTTGATTTGTTCCACGTTGAATTTTCAAAAGTGAATATCATTTATCAATCTTGTTAGTTACTTTTATCTCTGTCTTCCTGAGGAACTAGTTTACTTATTAGATTTTCCTGAACCTTAAGCTGAATGATGGCCATGCTCCCCTGTTCTGTTCCATTTTCGAATGTTCCAAAACATGTTTTATATTATGATCTACATAGCTTGGCCTGATACTATGTTTTGGTCCTTGCTTGCTTATACTGTTGTTTTTAATGTCTTATCCCTCTGTTATGTCATCCTTTTGACTTGTTTTGCCTAATAAACTAGCAATTCTTGCATGTTTTGCTCCCTTTTTTTCTAATTTTTTGAAAAATAGTATAGCCGTTTGGCTTTACGTTTTTGAGACGTGGTGCCTAGGGCGAGTCCTTTATATATATAGTCTAGCCGGGCGGCTATACTTGGTTTTTTAATTTATTTTAAAAAAAATAGTACCCGGCTATATTCTCTAATTGATTTCCTTTGAAATTTCTCTTTTCGATATCTGCTTTGGATGTTGAAACTAGCAAATTAATATCCATACTCGGCTATACTCGGTTTTAATAATTGTTTTTAAAAAATAGTATAGCCGTGCGGCTAACCTCGGTTTTTTCTTTATTTTTTTTAAAAAATAGTACAGCCGTTTTGCTTTACTTTTTTGACACGTGGCGCCTAGGTGCTAGGCGGTTCCTAGTAGAGCCGGTCGGCTATACACTGTTTTTTAAAATTTATTTTTAAAAAATAGTGTAGCCACACAGCTGTACTCGGTTTTATTAATGTTTCTTTAAAAATAGTATAGCTGCCTGGCTATACGTATTTTAACACGTGGGCGCCTAATCGCTAGGCAGGTTTTTTTTAATTATTTTTAATTATTTATAAATAGTATAGCCGCGCGGCTCGGCTATACTCGTAATAACTTAGGAGTTGACAGAGTGAGAGGCAAAAAACCCAAAAAGCTGGAATATCGATCAGTAGAGAGGAAGGAGAATGACCAGAAATGAAGCAAGCATTTGCAGATTCCTTAAAGTAGGAAAGGAACCATCGCTGGGCATAATCGAGGCAAACTACCAAGTGATCAAAACGAATCTGATTTCTTATATGCCAAATACCCCACACCAAATTGCACGCTACCAATACATAAGGATCTGATTTCTTAGGAGTACTAAGAAAACTACGAAATACATAATTTATGCCAAAATGAAAACTAGAAAACTAGAAAAATAAGTTGTCTTCCAGAGCAATTAGACTGTTTTCGTTTTTTGTTTCGACATTAAAATATCAAATAACTAAAAATTTAATTAGCATTTCAGTAGAGGGCTTCCATGGAGGGTGATTTAATCAAAGTAAGCATTTCCTACAGAAAACGCTATCCAACAACTCTCAGAGTAAATCGTGGCTCCTATTTTTCCATCACAACAAGTCGGAAAGACACCACGAACTATCAACACTAGAAAGATCCATGGTGCACTGAACCTTAGCATGTAGTTCCTTTTTTCTATCTAGCCAGAACCTGAATGTGTGTGATTCGTGAACCCAAACCGTCTCCACTGCATACTTGGGGTGGCAAGATGAACCTGAATGGTGAACTGAACCGTCACAAGTTGTTTTAGTAATTGGTCGATCAGGGCCGGCCCTGACATTTTGGTGGCCCATGGCCAAAAATTAAATGAGGCCCTTAGTATATATGTTCTATTTTTAATTTGCTCATTCATTTTTCTTTTTATGGCAAAGCCCTATAAAACGATTAAGCCTGAACAGTACATGATCCATAAACAACCTGCTTAAATAGAATAATTTCATTCAACTAACAACAACAAAAACCAAAAGTACATGATCCATAAACAACCTGCTTAAATAGAATAATTTCATTCAACTAACAACAAAAAACCAGAAGTACATGATCCATAAACAACAAAAATCATATTTAACTTCAATTCAACAAAACAAACAAAAGATCTCAAATGGCTTAGTGGCTCTTCAATAGGGCTTAGTTCTCAAGTGGCTCAATTGTACACAAACAGCAGCTTTGACCTCCACTCTATCATCTACAAATCAAAAAACAAAAGCAGTAACATTAAAAATACAAACAATCACTGAAAAATTCTTGTTCTTCTAGCATTTTGAGAAGCAAAATCATCAATAACCTCTTCAAAATCAATATTTTCTAACATATTCTTTTCAATACATAAGATTGCCAATCCATTTAACCTTTCTTGTGACATAGTTGATCGCAAATAAGATTTTATCAATTTCAATTTTGAAAAACTTATTTCTGCAGATGCCACAGTTACTGGCAGAGTCAATATAATTCTATAAGCAATTGAGACATTTGGAAAACAATCCACAACTTTTACAAACTCAAGAACTTCAATGGCTGTCTTTGTCTCTTTCGGTAAATACATTTGTAACACTTCCAATTCAGAAAACAAATCATCAGCATTAATATCAGATTCATTATCATGTGTTAAAGCAGCTTCAAGATTTCTACAACATTCACGCAATCTAATATAATTCATTTGAAATAAATTCTTAGGATCAAACAAAAAACCAAAAATGCCTTCAAATATTTCTAATTGTTCAAACCTACTCCTCAAAGAAGAAATTGCAGCATCAACTACAACAAGAAAATAATTAACCCTAAAAGATTCTTCAGCAGATTGAAATATCTCTTTATGGTCATTTTCATCAAATTGTTTTTTTCTTCGACTTTGACGTTTTTCAGGAAATACAGGGTCAATTTCCATATTTGATGCAATCTCTTTAGCAGAAAGTAGGGCCAATGTGAACCCATTTTCCCTATAGTCTACAAAATAAGAGACTAGCCCCTTCAAGTGTAGTATTGCAACATCAATTTGCATATCTCCAGATTGCAATTTTTGGCTAACCAAATGAACAAAATAAACACTACACACACCACACCAAACACAACCTAAACCTTAAACCAAACACAACCAACAAAGCAACCAAACACAACCAGCAAAGGAAAAAAACTAAATTTAAGCAACAAAAAAAAGCAATACAACCTGGTTTATGCTTAAAAAGCTTCAATCTTGCAGAGATTTAACTTCAATTGATCTATATTGCGCATCTGCAATGATATAAAAAATATGTATAAAGAATTCAAATTTGTATAATTGACGACCTCATCCTAAAGAATTCAAATCCTAAAAACATACAATTCAATATATAAAAAATATGTATAAAGATAATGGAAAGAATTCAAATATAGGGTTATTATTGACGAACCTCAAAGTTGCAGAACTTTCTTTAATTAGGCTTAGCTTAGCTCTGTTGCAAATAAAATTCGAAATCTAGGAAGAACCTTATAGAATATTTCACTGCTTTACTCTGCAGCAAACGTGTAGAAGAAAAAAAATCTGAAAATAAAAGTAAAGAGAACTTGGGAGAACAGAGAAGAGAGAACAGGGAAGAACCTCATAGAATATTTCACTGCTTTATAGTAAAGAGAACTTGGGAGAACAGAGAAGAGAGAAGGGTGGGTCTGATGTTGACCAAAAAAGTGAGAAGAATAGGTGCACGCCACCTTTATGGGAAGAGTGGAAATTTTTTTTGTGGCAAGAGAGGAAGAGTGCACGCCACCTTTATGGGAAGAGAGGAAGCGTGCAATTTGTTTATTGGAAGAAGAGGAAGTGTGCAATTTGTTTATTGGAAGAAGAGGAAGCGTGAAATAATTTTATGGGAAGAAGAGTTCTTCTGACTAGAAATAGAAAGGGTGTTTTATTTATTTATTTAATATTTGGGCTCTTGGTAATATACAAAATGTTTTAGGCCCTTCCAATTCGGAGGCCCATGGCTGTCGCCCTCGGCGCCCAGGCTCAGAACCGGCCCTGGGTCGATGATTCCCGCTCACTTTTTTTAAAGCTAAATCATATCGAAATTTATCATCAGCTTGACCTAGGAAATCTTTATTCATATATTGTACTGGACTATCTGCAAACCATATGACTGCACCTTCGTTATAAGGGCAGTGTGCCTGAATTAAGGTAAGTGCAATCAGGGCCGGTTCTGAGCCTGGACGCCGAGGGCGACGGCCATGGGCCTCCGAATTGGAAGGGCCTAAAACATTTTGTATATTACCAAGAGCCCAAATATTAAATAAATAAATAAAACACCCTTTCTATTTCTAGTCAGAAGAACTCTTCTTCCCATAAAATTATTTCACGCTTCCTCTTCTTCCAATAAACAAATTGCACACTTCCTCTTCTTCCAATAAACAAATTGCACGCTTCCTCTCTTCCCATAAAGGTGGTGTGCACTCTTCCTCTCTTGCCACAAAAAAAATTTCCACTCTTCCCATAAAGGTGGCGTGCACCCTATTCTTCTCACTTTTTTGGTCAGCATCAGACCCACCCTTCTCTCTTCTCTGTTCTCCCAAGTTCTCTTTACTACAAAGCAGTGAAATATTCTATGAGGTTCTTCCCTGTTCTCTCTTCTCTGTTCTCCCAAGTTCTCTTTACTTTTATTTTCAGATTTTTTTTCTTCTACACGTTTGCTGCAGAGTAAAGCAGTGAAATATTCTATGAGGTTCTTCCCAGATTTCGAATTTTATTTGCAACAGAGCTAAGCTAAGCCTAATTAAAGAAAGTTCTGCAACTTTGAGGTTCGTCAATAATAACCCTATATTTGAATTCTTTCCATTATCTTTATACATATTTTTTATATATTGAATTGTATGTTTTTAGGATTTGAATTCTTTAAGATGAGGTCGTCAATTATACAAATTTGAATTCTTTATACATATTTTTTATATCATTGCAGATGCGCAATATAGATCAATTGAAGTTAAATCTCTGCAAGATTGAAGCTTTTTAAGCATAAACCAGGTTGTATTGCTTTTTTTTGTTGCTTAAATTTAGTTTTTTTCCTTTGCTGGTTGTGTTTGGTTGCTTTGTTGGTTGTGTTTGGTTTAAGGTTTAGGTTGTGTTTGGTGTGGTGTGTGTAGTGTTTATTTTGTTCATTTGGTTAGCCAAAAATTGCAATCTGGAGATATGCAAATTGATGTTGCAATACTACACTTGAAGGGGCTGGTCTCTTATTTTGTAGACTATAGGGAAAATGGGTTCACATTGGCCCTACTTTCTGCTAAAGAGATTGCATCAAAGATGGAAATTGACCCTGTATTTCCTGAAAAACGTCAAAGTCGAAGAAAAAAACAATTTGATGAAAATGACCATAAAGAGATATTTCAATCTGCTGAAGAATCTTTTAGGGTTAATTATTTTCTTGTTGTAGTTGATGCTGCAATTTCTTCTTTGAGGAGTAGGTTTGAACAATTAGAAATATTTGAAGGCATTTTTGGTTTTTTGTTTGATCCTAAGAATTTATTTCAAATGAATTATATTAGATTGCGTGAATGTTGTAGAAATCTTGAAGCTGCTTTAACACATGATAATGAATCTGATATTAATGCTGATGATTTGTTTTCTGAATTGGAAGTGTTACAAATGTATTTACCGAAAGAGACAAAGACAGCCATTGAAGTTCTTGAGTTTGTAAAAGTTGTGGATTGTTTTCCAAATGTCTCAATTGCTTATAGAATTATATTGACTCTGCCAGTAACTGTGGCATCTGCAGAAAGAAGTTTTTCAAAATTGAAATTGATAAAATCTTATTTGCGATCAACTATGTCACAAGAAAGGTTAAATGGATTGGCAATCTTATGTATTGAAAAGAATATGTTAGAAAATATTGATTTTGAAGAGGTTATTGATGATTTTGCTTCTCAAAATGCTAGAAGAACAAGAATTTTTCAGTGATTGTTTGTATTTTTAATGTTACTGCTTTTGTTTTTTGATTTGTAGATGATAGAGTGGAGGTCAAAGCTGCTGTTTGTGTACAATTGAGCCACTTGAGAACTAAGCCCTATTGAAGAGCCACTAAGCCATTTGAGATCTTTTGTTTGTTTTGTTGAATTGAAGTTAAATATGATTTTTGTTGTTTATGGATCATGTACTTCTGGTTTTTTGTTGTTAGTTGAATGGAATTATTCTATTTAAGCAGGTTGTTTATGGATCATGTACTTTTGGTTTTTGTTGTTGTTAGTTGAATGAAATTATTCTATTTAAGCAGGTTGTTTATGGATCATGTACTGTTCAGGCTTAATCGTTTTATATGGCTTTGCCATAAAAAGAAAAATGAATGAGCAAATTAAAAATAGAACATATATACTAAGGGCCTCATGCCCAAAATGTCAGGGCCGGCCCTGAGTGCAATGTTAACGTACGTAGTTCCTACAATCTGTGGGAGAGGTAGAACCAAACGAGGGAGTTATTCTCAGATGTTGATTGGAGTTGACCAATAGTTGTTACTGATTTGGCTGGAATGTTTGCTCTGTGCGCTGAGTGCAAATTCAATCAAAGGCAAAGAAATCATCTTTGTCCTGTACATGTAAACTTTTTTCATTTCTGGTTGGACATCATCATAAAAACTTAATTAGAATTTCAACGGCGGACCCTTCCCTATATGAGTATATGGTTATTTTATTTAATCAAAGTAAGCATTTCCTACTGAAAATGCGATCCAACAAGTCTCACAATAAACTGCTGGTTTTCCCATCACAACAAGTTGGAAGCTCGCTCTTTAAATTATCAAGACATATCAAACAATCATTAGTAGAAAGATCCCTTGTGCATTGAACCTTAGCATGAAGTTTCTCTTTTCTATCCAGCCAGCGCAGGAATATGTGTGATTCGTAAACCGATACCGTCTCTTGACTGCATACTTGTAAGCCCCAGAGGCTTCGGCAGCAAAGTAACCACAATTTATTTGTCATTCTAGTAAATGGTCGAGGATTTCCATTAACATTCTTTAAAGCCAAATCGTAGTAGTCAATTTCGCCTGAAAAATCATGATTCATGTATTTAACTTGGCTATCTGCAAACCATATGACTGCACCTTTGTTATTAGGGCAGTGTGTCTGAATTAAGGTAAATGCAGCATTAACGTAGTTACAACAATCTGTGGCAGACGTATTACCGAAACATATACATCTTTTGGGTAAAACCCTATTGAGCCATTGATAAATTGAGAAGACGCTACATGCTCAGAAAGAAAAGTTGTAAGGGTTTTCAAATTTTTATGGTAAGTATCATTTGTTGCAAATGTATTTGAGCTTAAACATTCGTGTATGTCTTCAGTATTATCCGTAAAATGTTTGCGGGTCAAAACCAGTGTTATTGTTAGGAGGAAAAAAAAGGTGACAACGAATTTTGAGAGATACATTTTTGAATCGGTACAATGTTGGTGATGGTTTAAAGATGTGAACACCAACGCCACAACATCTATATATACTAGGGACTATAAAGTTTTTTTTTTTTAAATTGTACATCAGGTATTGATAAGCATCTTTAATTGGAAAGACAGCCATATTCGGTTAGATGCCTTTTAGCACAATGACTTGAATAATCCGACTAGCGAAAAAAATGTAAGATTTCCAAGGTTTAGCCAAGACTTAGCTCAGGAACCCACTACTCGTCGTATTTGGTTTGGTATTGCTACTGCACAGGACTTCAAGAGTCATGATGATAATACTGAGGAACGTCGTAGGATTTCCCCAACTTAATGGATACCATTTGCTATCAATGGAGAATTCTTTCTTATCTTAAATTTTAAAATTTTAAATTGAGGTGCGATATGAATGGTCAAGGAGTAAAGAAAGAAATTGTGGTCTAATTAGCATGCTTGTTGACTGGCCTCCCAATTGCCTGTTCACAAATTTGAAGATACAATTATTTGGCTAAATTATATTAAGTCTGAAAAGAAGTATACGTGAGTTAGACCATTTGATCAGGGCAGTGAGTCCGCCTCTTTACACTCAAGTTTGAATTCCCCTTTCTGTAAATTAGATTAGTTTAGAGTAATTTAGTCTATTGCTTTGTTAAATAAAAAACTACACTGAAAAGAACACTTACAAAAAAATAAATTAGAAAACAAGCCAAAGAAATCAAAATTAAAATGAGAGGAGACAAGTCCTTAAATAAGCAAGTGCTTGGGCATTCTTCACTTATGGGCTTCTATTTGAGCTTTAGGATCAACCTAATGAGTTGAGTTGGGCTGCCAAGCTGGGCCAAGTCTTTTGCCTACTTCTATGCAATATTGGGTCCACCACAAAACTTGCTTGGTGTCCTCAGTACCCACTGTCAAAATGAAGATTTCAAAGGGCTAAATGAATTGATTAATCCAACTAGCGAAAAACGATAAGAAATGGAAAAGGAAAAAAGAAAGAAATTGTGGTCTAATTAGGATCCTTGTTGACTGGCCTTCAAATTGCCTGTTCAAAAGTGTGAAGAGGCAGTTATTTGGTTCAATTGGATTAAGTTAGAAAAGAACTCTATTTTTTCCTCGTTAAAATTTAGTAAATCATTAGTCCGCAAGTGAAGGCCCTTTTCTACTAGGAATATTTATCACGTTCAGCAACCAACATTAAAAACATACCAAGTTTTTTCCTCATTAGTGTACGTACCTATCACCCCAACCTGGAAATTAAAGCAAAATCTCTTGTTAGCCAATAGGGTATTACTTAGTTGGCTAAACTCTTCCATCTCCACCTATATAAATAGATGTTCGAAATTCGTAAATACCTAATGAATATTTGTGTCAACTCCCCTACCCCATCGCTGGTACTAAAAAAACACAAAGCAAAATCTCTCATTAAGGTGTGAATCTTTGACCAAAAAAAGAAGGTTTGATCTCAACTATAAGAAGTTGAATTCCCATAGTTAAGGTGAAAGTCTACCCTTCCCCCCTTTCGTATAAAGTGGCTTGCCTAATTCCCTTGGATTGGTCTATCTAGTCTTGTAACGCTCTTTATCAATAAAATTCTGTCGCCTTATTCGCAAAAGGTGCAACTAAAGTTAAATTCAAACACTCAGATGGTGATCAAAGGATAATTTCAGCTTGGAGAAAGAACAAAGCAGAATCAGCTTTTAAAACTTGAATATATTTTTATTCTATACAACAGTTGGGGAGTAAACAAGAACACAACCAGGTTATCTATCTCTGCAGTTGAATTTATTAACTCTTAAGATAATGGTTACTACTTTGGACCAACTGATTATTCAAAGGTTTGTATTAAATTCAGATAGTCCACAGAATTGATCGCCACTTGAACACTATATACTGATATTTTACAGTTAAGATCTTGTTTTATCTCTCAAGGCCGAAAGGTACCAGTACTTGTTCTATAATTGTTGATTCATCTTTTCAAACCAGATGAACTTTCTTGGTATTTAAAAGAAAATTTTATTTTAAAAAAATATAGATAGTGACAACCAGCTAGGCCTAGTTGATAGAATCATGTTGTTGATGAACTTGCTAGATTGTTCAAACATGTTATTACAAGTCATGCATGGCCCCCTTAACAAATCAGTCTTTGATGTGAAAAATTCATCTCTTTTGCATGAATAGAAAAAACCAAGAATGTGATGTGAATTTGGCTTCTAAATTTTGGTTTTTAGGTAATAGAATAAATTTGACCAGGCTATCTATATTTGAATTTGAATTTATTTGTAATTTAGTAACTTAGTTGTATTTTTAGTCCAATCTTGATCGGTATTTTGTTTTCCTTTTTTATGATAAGCTTAGTCTTCAACCATATTTTAAGATAATTGGCCAGTTGTACTAGTTTATACCAACTGGTTATTCAGCAAGCTTTGTTATTTAAAGTTCACATATTCCACAGCATCAGCCAGTCAGAAATTTGAATCTTTTTTTGTTTTTTTTGTTTTGTCAAAGGAAATCAACTTTTTTTTATTTATGAAAAAACTTGTAGAGGCTACTCCATTCCAGGACCAGGGCATATACAAAAGTCAGCACAAATAAACACGGGCTCAACCAAACAAACAACAAAAGCCCAATTCAAAATTGATTCACTATTTTAAGTGGAAATTGATCACCATCCTACACTTGAGGAAGGACTACACAGATATCTTACAGTTAAGACCTTGTGTCATCTCTTATGGCTGAAAGATATATTGTACATGATTTTTCGGCATGTAACAATCCCTACCTTGAATGGGATGGAGCGTGCATTTTGCTTCAAATTATTGTACCAGCCAGGCTTTAAGAATGGCAATAAAAGGGCTTTGGTACATATTTTAAAGAACATGAATCATGATGAGGTTTCAAAAGGGCATGATCCTTCACTTTTAGAAGGGTTGTTTGTTTGTTTGTTTTTGGTTTTTTTGTTGCCACAGTTAGGAAGAGAGAGTGGGACATTCTCACACACAAAATACTACGGGAAATCGAGTGGGGTTACCATAGTAGTTGTGGCTTTCTCTTTTTCCCATGCTTGGTATCCAAGATCAAAACTTCATGGTTTCTTTCCTCCCAATATAATAAAAAAAAACAAAAAATGCGAATTTACTACACCAAATTTGAGACATCAATTCTTATTTGCTCTAAATAAATAAGGTTTAGAATCGATCCAAAATGAAATCAAATAAACTACTACCATATTAGTTGGTCTCCACAAATTATAAATTGGTATCTCTTTTTTTATATATGCAAACGATACTAGGAGAGAGCGAAATTGAAACACATAATTTAATGTGCAAAAATAACTATTTTTAACTAATTAAACTACAAAAAAATTGCAATAATTTGATCTCTAATATTACTTTTATGTGACGTGACATCTCTAATGAATCCAATAATCCTAGTTGGCTAGTTGCTTCCCTGCCACCACATTAAGTAATGCACTCAAAACCTTAGGAAAAATTCAGTTGACCTTTGAATTAAGGGGATCGAGCTCAAATTGTTAAAGTCTTGGCCCAATCCTATAATTGAGTCTTGAGAAGAAAAAGGCAAACAAGACAGGCAAGAAAAGCCAAAAGGCCAAAGCCAATTTGGTGAGTGGAACTTGTACATTTTCCACGTTGTAATTACAAGACTGACCTCATTCCAAGTATCCTACCAAGACCATTGCTAAAGAAGCCTTTAGACTGCACTGAAAGATCTACCAAGAATATGAAGCTTTTTTCTTTTTCTGTTTGTCAGACCCCATTATTTGCAAACAGGCCATGCTCATGTTCAAGAATCTCAGAAAAGACTACAATGAGAGATGACCTGTAAATTACTTTCTGCCCAAAAAGCATTGGTGGGGCAAAAGGGTAGTGGCAGTGGGCATTGGCAATAATAGGGCACACACACTTTGTTGAATTTTCGTTTTGCAATTTGTCCTCAAAAGCTGTCATGGGTCTAGGCTCTAGGATTGAAATAGAAACATACCATTTGCTTAGTCCTTGCCATTTTTTATTCTCATTTGCTTGTCCTCTATGTTTCTAAACCCCACTAGCTTTATATAATGCATATAGCCTTTAATAGGAACTATACATAAATTATACAATTGAATGGAAGAAGAATTGAATGGAGTTAAAGTTGGTCTATCCTGTAGATATGGGTTTAGCTAAGTTAGGTAGACCGGATGCACTCTCTACTCTGATCCGAGTTCGAATCCTCCTTCCTGTACTTTTTTTTATTTAGTATAAGCGATAGTTTAAATTATAGGGGAGAGGAATTTTCCGTAGTTTAGATTAGATTAAAGCAAAATATCGTTTGTATAAAAATAAAATAAAAAATTGAGCTATCCTAAAACCCTTTTTTTATTTTTTTAAATGTTGTGCTTCTAGAAAAAGCAAAAATTCCATTTTAGCTACGTTGCTTTTTTATTTATTTTTTATTTAATGACACAAGATGGGGAAAAACCCCAAACAAAACCTACACAACACGAACTAAACGGGGCCTAGAGACCAAACTAACACACGTCTATGTCCAAATTATAGCTGCCATTAGCAAGACAGTCTACCAAGCAATTCCGTTCCCGATGGACATGTTGAAGATCACAACCACTAAACAAATTCATAAAATCCCAGCAACTAGATAACAAACCAACAAGAGGATGACCTCCAATAGTATCAGGAATTTTTATGTGATGCAAAACAAGCACTGAATCCATTTCAATCAAAAGATTAGAGATCCCTCGAGCCACAGCAAGCTGCAAATCAAAAAATAACCCCCATAATTCAACTTCCAAAATCTATCTTGTCCCCAAATTAACAGAAAATCCACCAACCCAATCACCCAAGGAATCACGAATTACAGCTACATTGCTTTTGATATTGAGAAAGAACAGAAAAAACAAACAAAAAAGAACAAATAAAAAAAAGGTGCAACACTTTGTCATGTTTTTCCATCTTGGCAACACAAAAGTGGATTTCAATCTTGGAAGAACTTTTCCATTTTCAAGTTCAATGTCATTACTTCTTGATCATGATAAATCTGTCATTTTCATGACCTTTAGATCCTGATCATTTAGAAAATCCATTATTATGTTTCCTTAAAGTAGTAAAATCGAGGATGGCATTGGGTTTTTTTTCTTGGTCAAATAATCCTACTGACCCACATTAATTTGTAGACCTCTTATTTCACTGACATATTATCCCCCTTGTGATTCTTTGACCCTTTGACAATGTTCTGCCACACGAGATGCCGCTTCTTCTGTCATTTAACTTCCAATAACGTAAGGGAATGGAAATTGCACAACTCCAAGTTGCTTTATTTTATTTGGTTTGAGAATATATATATATATATATCTTGTACTGAAAAATAAGCTTAAGAGAATTTCTATTTAAACCCCACACTTCTCTTAGTTCACCCCAATACTTAAATTATTAAGTTCTAAGTTTTATTATTGTGTAAAAAGACAAAAAAGGTCATCCAACTTAATACTTAACCCTATTACATCTATGCACGCACCCCACACACCCCACCACTCTTCATATAAAGTTTTAGAAAAATACAAACTCATCTACATCGTATTGCCAGAGACGTAGAACATTGACAAGTATGCCTTTTTAAAATCTGCGTGGGAGCTGATGGAAAGACTTGTTGATTGTTTGACTGTAAGGATCTTATTTTCTTCCCTTTGTTGATTGCTTGGCTGTTGATTGCTTTTGTTTTGTTTTTTTTTAAATACCTGATGTTTTGGTAAAGCTGTTCTCTTTCTCTAGAAAGTATTAAATTTCATATTTGGGGTTCCATTTGTTTGTGTTTTTTTTTTCTGCTGGGAACAATAATATTATTATCACTTCTGGAATTCCAGTATGCATATAAAATCATAATCCTGCTGCTGCTGCTTCAATAGTTGGATTATTTTTCTTGTTGCTTTTCCACTCTGATAAAAGCTTCAATGTATTCTCCATACATATGCTCAAGATTTTCATCACTGAGATTCAAAAGGGTTGTCGATTTCGAATGCCAATGAAAATTGAATATCTCATTGTCATTATTAAATACTCAAGAGTGAAAATGATAAAACGTCTAGCAATTGTTGAGGCCCAAAAATCCAAGGGGCCAAGCCCAAGTTAACTCTTGGCCCGGTATAGGTGATCGGGTGCAAAATAGGCTTGAGCGAAAAAATAGAGAATTTATAAACACCGCTACGAGTCGCGAATCATGCCAAACGAGCACGTGCAAAGGATGCCGGGAACATGCCAAAATTACTAAATTACGCTCACACGCTTATTCGGGGCTGCTTAACCCGATTAAAACCTATCACGATATAATAAAATCGCGAGCGCATGCACCAAGCTACAAGCTTAAGTGGGCCCAAGCCACGAAATTAACCGGGGCTTGCTTGAGCGGGTTGTGGTATGGACGGTAACGAGCTTTTCGTGGGGCCCATTGATGAGCTAAGAAATGGAAGTTTCGGGCTACTTGGGAGCCCAAAAACTCAAGCCCGTTTCTTGAGCCCAAACACATGGGCTAGCATGAGAGAGAGGAGAAAAATTACCCCATGCTCTAGGAAAAATACCAAATAGCCCACCAAAATGCCTAGCCCAGTCCACAATTAAGTTGAGAGAAAAAAGATCTCTTCCAGCGGCTTGACGAAAGCCTGTTAAACTGTAGAAACAACAAAAACCCAATATCACGTGCAAACCAAGCCCAAAAAAAAAAAAAAAAACCTTATGAAATATGCCAGCTCCACTCTTCTTAGGTCTCCAAAGTGGTCAAACAAGGAGCTAGAGTAAAACCAGCGGGAATTCACGTGTGAAAGACAAGCACCCGTTGGATAAAAGGCTCTACCCTTCTTCTTTTCCTACTACGAGCTCTGCTTTGAAAACGCTAAGAAAAAGCAAGCGGCACCTCACCCTTACGGGGAGGTCCAGCTGCATCCAAATCCTTGGAACCACCAAGGATCCCTTACCAACGCGCCTTGATGAAAGGATTTCACTGAAATAGGGTTAAGAGAGAGCTGCCAAAGGAAAAGGAGAAGGAAGACCAGATGAAATTAGGTTTCCTTGTGCCTATAAGAGAGAGCTTCTGCTACCCATAAACTCATCCACAACCCAACGATCCAGAACTTGACCAAGCTTTGTCAAGAAATCTGGAAATTACTCAAGCCACCCAAACCCCTCTTCGTTCTCCTTTCTTCTTCCCCCTTAGGATAGGAACCAGGCCAATCTCTCCTCCATAAGAAATTCATGTTATTTCCTCTTTCTCAAATTGCTAAACTCACGAAAGCTCCACTCCCATGCCACATGCCTCTCAAGCTAAGTTATTAACGAAATTATCATGCTTATGTGGGTGTTAGTAAAGTGTCCCTGAGAAAGTTCTTTCAAAATCTCACTAGGTTTTCTAAAAACTCTCTTAGGAGCTTGTTTTAGAACTCAAGCATTTGGGGCTTTTCTCTTGTTTTTTTCTTACAGCAGCCCAGGCCCATTCGTCAGGCTGCTGGAACGAAAAAGCCCCTACATAAATTGGCGACTCTGCTGGGGAACAAGCTGCCATTTTACTGATGCCTCCAAGAAAGAAAACCAGAAGCAATACCATGGCCTCCCAAGATGGATCAGACCATGGTGATTCCGGATCAAGGCAAAATGCCTCCTCTAGAGGACAAGAACATGCAAGTGAGGGAGCTTTCACCCTTACTGATCTCATCACAGCTATGCAAGCCATGGGGGAAACCCAAAGAGAGATGATGGACACTATCAAAGAATTAAAGAATGCTGCTTCCAAGTCAAACGAAGAGGACAGACGTGCACAGGAAGAATCTGCCGCTGCTGGGAAGGAGTCTGAACAGAGGGGACCATCTTTTGTCACCCAGGAGGATGTCGTTGCCATGCTAGAAAAGGAGCTTAGTCGGAGCCAAGAAGATTGGAAGTACATTCCTCAGCCACCGTACCCGGCAACCTTGCTCCAACAGCCCTATCCTAAGGGTTATGAAACACCAACCTTTGTTCTTTTCGATGGGAGGAAAGGAAGCCCAAAAGAACATGTCAACCGATTTCTTGATGCTTTGGGACCACATGCCGGCGATTACAATCTTCGACTCCGAGAATTCTCCAAAAGTCTCACTGACCGGGCTTATACATGGTACACCACACTGGCACCAGGCTCTATGCGTTCCTGGGATGATCTAGCAAGCAGATTTTGCAAAAAATATTTTCAGCATGAGGAAAGGGTCACCACCACGCACCTTAACAACACTCGTCAAAAGCAAGGGGAGGACCCTGTCGACTTTGTAAGGAGGTTCCGGGACTTGGCTCTCGATTGCTATGACGAGAAGGATGAAGAGGCGTTAGTTGAAATCTGCATCAGCAACATCGTAGCAGACTATAGAGTATACTTGGAAAATATTGGTATCAGCCAATTTTCCCGGCTGCTGGAAGCAGTGAGAAAAACGAGCATGTCTGTCAAACCAACTGGGCAAAGGGGTTGGAGGAGCGAAAAGAAGGAGTCCCATCAGGTGTTAGCCACGGATGATAAGTCAGCTAATGACTACAATTCGCGTAAAAGGAAAGACAGGGAGACGTACCCACCATTGCCTTGCAAAGACAAAGAGTTTCATGCCATTCTCGACACGATGATTGCGGATGGTGCCATCAAACCTCTCAGGCCTTACAAGGTTCCTACCAGGGAAGAAAAGAATGATCCCAGATATTGTCGCTACCACCAGTTCGTAGGACATCCAACCATCGCTTGTCAGAGCTTAAGGAGGATCTTACATGGCAAATACATGAGGGAGTTCTTGAGCTTCCCTCTAGGAAGCAGACTATCGACGAGGACCCTCTGCCGAAACGAAGGGGGAAAGAAACAGCTGCTGTTATTACATGTTCAGATGATTTGCTCGACGATGACGGATTGTGCCACTCATGGAGGAATGATCCGAAGCCACCGGAGGCTATTTGGGAGCCTTGTGGAAACATGGATAAAGCTTACTGGTGCAAATACTCAAAACCGTCAAGCTACGATACGCCATGGCCACCTGCTGATGGATGGAATGGCTGTTCAGACAATGGGGTGTTCATGTTGGACATGCCGGAAGAGCAATACCAGGGAACCTCGTCTGGGCAGCAGGAGACGGCTGCTGTAACCTTTCACACTCTTACAGAGGCTGAGGCAACTGTAATTGAGCGATATCTAGGCTCGAAGCAAGGACCCACAGCTTCACAGGTCCTCCAGAGAAATCCGAAAGTTAAGTCACTCTTTGACCAACTTGGTTTCGGGCCCCAAGCAAGGGAAGCAGCTGCGGTAGCTCTCATGAATATTTCTGCAGAACCCAACCCTCATTGCTTTGCGGTTCCACCCCAAAGGTCGTTCTTGGAAAATGATAATTCTATTGTTTTCACGGACGAAGACATGGAGGTCCCGTATCCGGATCATAGGAGGCCGCTCTATCTGGAAGGACAGATCAATGATGTGTTCATACGCAGGGCTCTGGTAGACACAGGTTCATCTGTCAACATCTTGCCTCTGTCAGTACTTACAGCAGCTGGTATCCCGCTATCCAAGATCGTGCAATCCCAAACGAGCATTAGTGGTTTTGGGAATCAAAGTGAAGTTACAGTTGGACATATGCAAGTAAATCTGAAGGTAGGGCCCATCCGGTCACTTACTAAGTTCTATGTGGTAGATGTGGATGTAGCCTATCATGCTTTGCTGGGAAGGCCGTGGCTCAACAAGCATAAACTTGTGGTCTCTACTTACCATCAATGTGTGAAGGGAAGAATCGGGCTAAGACCGCTTCGTATACCGGGGAACCAAGCACCATTCAACAAGGATGAAGCTCACTACTCCGAGGCGGAGTTCTACACCGAATGCACAGGTGCTGGAAGCAACCCATCTAAAGATTCCGGGACTTACCTTCCCTCTTGGACTGAAATTCGTGATCTGAGCAATGAGGAACTCATCACCATCGTCGATCGAGAAAGAAAGAGACACTCGAAGACCAACAACCTTGCTTACGATCGTCCTCAATGCTCAAAGGTTACGCTACCGGACGGACGCACTGTGTACCGCTTATGACGGGATTGGGGGCTTGACCGTATCCTACGGGAAAGCCCCGAGTATGGCGGAGAAACTATGCAAGCAGATGAGGCACCCCTGCCTTGTCCTTTTCAAGAACCGATGACAGCACCCGAGCACATGCAAGATGGCTCAACGGCAGTAGCTGAGCAGCTGGAAACGATCAACTTAAGTGATGACCCATCTGTCCCAAAACCCATCTCTGTCAGTGTTTATTTGACTGGGGAGGAGAGGGAAGCTTTGGTATCTTTGTTAAAAGAATTTCGAGATGTGTTTGCTTGGAGTTACGAAGAGATGCCCGGTCTCAATCCAAATTTGGTGAGCCATACGCTGAATATTGAGCTTGGTACAAAGCCCGTCGTACAGCCAAGACGGAATTTTCATCCTGAAGTTGAGAAGCAAATTAAGGTGGAAATTGAAAAATTGTTAGCTGCTGGATTCATCAAGCCAATCAAACACCCGACCTGGCTAGCAAATATTGTGCCCGTAAAGAAGAAAACTGGGGTAATCAGAGTATGCACAGACTATCGTGATCTCAATCGAGCCTGCCCAAAGGATGAGTTTCCGCTGCCCAACATGGATATTTTGATTGATTCAACCTCGGGTCAAGGCATGCTATCCTTCATGGACGGGTTCAGTGGCTATAATCAAATCAAGATGTCTCCCAAGGATGCGGAGAAGACAGCCTTTCGGACACCCTATGGAAATTTCTACTATACGGTCATGCCATTCGGCCTTAAAAAAGGCCGGTGCCACCTACCAGCGGGCCATGACAGCAGTGTTTCATGATATGATGGGAAAAGAGGTAGAAGACTACGTGGATGACCTTGTAGTAAAATCTAGGACCAGAGAAAATCATCAGGAGGTTCTGAGGCGGGTGCTGGAAAGGTGCCGACTTTTCGGGTTAAAAATGAACCCGAAGAAATGTGCATTTGGAGTCTCATCCGGCAAGTTCCTAGGATTTCAGGTACACCAGCGCGGTATAGATGTGGATTCTGAGAAAACCAAAGCTATATGCTCCCTTGCACCGCCTAAAAATCCGAAGGAGTTGAAGAGTTTTATGGGAAGGCTGTCATATATTCGGCGTTTCATTCCGGGCCTTGCTGCTATGATGAGTGCTTTCACTCCCCTCCTCAAAAAGGGAAAGCCATATATATGGAGCCAGGAGTGCCAAGAAGCTTACCAACAAGTGCAACAGCTGATCACCAAGCTGCCCACAATGAAGGCACCTATCCCGGGACTTCCACTCAAGCTTTACTTGGCTGCGACAAATGCTGCGGTTGGAGCTTTGCTTGCTCAGGATGGTCATGACGGGGAAGAAAGCCCCATTTATTATGTGAGCCGACAGTTGAGAGGAGCTGAAGCAAGGTATCCAAAGACGGAACTCTTATGCCTTGCTCTTGTCTATGCTGCGCAGCGCTTGCGACACTACTTCCTTGCTCACAAGTTGCAGCTCATAGTAAAGTCTGACCCCGTAAGATATCTGCTCACGAGACCAGTGTTATCCGGTCGCCTTGCACGATGGTTATTACAGCTTTCCGAGTTCGATATCACATGCGCAACTCCTAGGGCCATCATGGGACAAGCTGTGATTGACATGCTGGCCCTGTTCCCTGAAGTAGAAGGATCAGCTCTTTCTGACGAAGTCTTGGGAGAACTGCCGGAAATGGTTGCTACTGTTACCAAGGAGGAGCCATGGACCCTCTACTTTGATGGGTCTTCTACGTCAAAAGGTGGAGGGGCAGATGTCGTGCTCATTAATCCCAATGGGCAAGCCACGGCTCTTTCGTTCAAGCTAGACTTTCCATGCATGAATAATGTGGCGGAGTATGAAGCTTTTATTATGGGATTGTCCACAGCAAAAGAAATGGGTGCAGAAAGAATGAAGATCATCGGCGACTCGAATCTAGTACTAAGTCAATTGCAAGGAAGCTTCGCTGTGAAGGAGGCAACCTTGGCACCGTATCGGACAGCTGCTGAAAGGATTATTAATTCCTTCAAGCAGACTGTGATGGAACACATTCCAGGGGTCACCAATAGGTACGCTGATGCTTTGGCTACGTTAGGATCAAAGCTCTCATTTGTGCAGGAGCAGCCCAACGTCACTGTGATAAGGAGAAGCACCCCAGTAATCGAAGCAATGGCCCAGGAAGACCTGCTGGAAGAGGACGATTGGAGAAAGCCACTGAAGGAAAAATTAGGTGAGGAAAGCAGCATTAAAGACCTGAAAGATTATGTGATTATCTTTGAGGAACTCTACAGACGTCTTCCGGGAGGTGTTCTGACCCGGTGTGTTGGGATGACGGAAGCAAGAAGGAGGCTGCAAGAAGTACATGACGCCACTTGCAGCTTGGAGCCAATAGTTAGCCTGTACCGGCGCTTGCAGCGCAAAGGTTATTACTGGCCAAAGATGAAGAAGCAAGCAACTGAGCTACAATCCAATTGTCCCACATGCTCTACGGTACTCTCCACAGAGGAGTCGTTCACTGTTTCATTTGCAGAAGATTGGAGAGCTCCATACTTGGCATTCTTTGTTGGAGGAACTCTGCCGACTAACTCCAAGCTTGCCTACAAGCTCAAGAAGACCATAAAGAGGTATTTTGTTGATGGGTCAACTCTCTATCGAAAGGGGTTTAACGGTGAACCCTTAAAATGCTTGGGAGAATTAGAGGCACGCCAAGCCATGCAAGAAATACATGCTGGAGAGTGCGGAGAGCACCAAGGAATGAAAAAGCTTCACCGGCAACTGCTAAACACTGGGTATTATTGGCCTACCATGAAGAGGGATGCACATGACTTTGTTAAGAAATGCCACACATGCCAAATCCATGCTAATTTGAGTCACAAACCTCCCACCTTACTGCAGGACATGCGTACTCCTTGGCCTTTCCATACTTGGGGGCTTGATTTAATCGGGACAATCCATCCCCCTTCCGACGGCTACATATGGATCCTTACTGCTACTGAGTATTTCACAAAATGGGTCGAGGCAATTCCCCTGCGGAAGGCCACAGGAGCTGCCGTTTCAAATTTCATTCGGGAATACATTGTGTGTAGGTTCGGAATCCCATACAAGATGGTCACCGATAATGGCACGCCGTTTGTTAACAGGCAAGTGAGTTCAACTCTTAGTGGGTACGGTATCAAGCATCGTCGCTCTACGCCCTATTACCCGCAGGGAAATGGTCAAGCAGAGGCTACTAATAAGACGATATTAAGAATTCTAAGCAAGATGGTTTATGAGTATCAAGGAAGCTGGAGTGTTCACCTGCCGGATGCTTTGTGGGCTTACCGCACCTCACCAAGAAGCGCTACAGGTTTTTCACCTTACTCGCTTGTGTACGGGTCTGAGGCTATTTCACCCGTGGAAATCACCATCCCAACAGCCAGGGTAGCAGCCGTCAATGATCTTGAATGGGATGCGAAGACATGCTCAGGTTGGCGTTTGCTAGATCTTGAGGCAGCTGATGAAAGAAGGACGGAAGCGGAAAGAAAAATGGCGCTATACCACAAGACTGTTGCTCAAGCATATAACAGGACCGTTAAGCCTCAAGCCTTCAAGCAAGGGATCTCATGCTAAAAGTCGTTGAACATGTGAGAAGGCAAGTATCGGGACCTTCCAAGTTTGCCCCGCAATGGGAGGGTCCATTCGCAGTCAAGGAAGTACACAGCAGCGGTTATTATCGCTTGATCTCTGTTAAGGAAGGCATGCTAACGGATCCCATCAATGGAAAATGGCTCAAGCCCTACTATTGCTAAGTAGGCATAATATCTTATCTCCATATTACCGCATTCCCTTTTGTCTAAAAATATATATATATATATGTATTACCTCCTTATGTATGCTCGCTCCTGTGTTGAAAAAACTTTTGTATCACCAGGATAGCAGATGGTTTGAAATGAAATGAAGGAGTATTTTGAAAAAAAAGACTGTCTCTGAAAGTTTGCCCTTTTTATACCTCGAATTTCTTTTCAAGCATAACTTATAGATATAGAACTTATATTTCAAAAAATATTACTTAGCAAAAAAAAAACATGCCAAGCAAAACCATTTGAATGGGATCCTAAGTCTGTAGCAACTTTCACGCTTTGGCAAAACAAAAGGAACAAGCCAAGCTAAAAACTTACTAAAATAAGCTAGCATGCTCACAAGGTCAATGAACCTTCGAAAAAAGAAAGCTCAAGCAACAGATTCCCCCAACCATGCATTTTATATATATTAAGCAAAAGTTACAATGTGTCTCTAAAAAAAAAAGGGGGACATAGGTTCCAGCAGCTGGAACACAACAGCGCTACCATGCCAAGCTGCCACAATACAAGTATTACAACACAAGCCAAATCAAGCTATACAAGCTAAGGGGTAATGTGTGCTTCAATCTCAAACGAAGCTTCAGAATGTGTTAGGCTAATCCTACGTCAAGCAAAATGCGGCCTACACCAAGCAAAAATGCGCCCTACACCAAGCAAAAATGCAACCTACACCAAGCAAAACACGACCTGCGAAACAGAATAAAAATGTCAGGGGAAATTAGGACGATATCAAACACATTTTAAAAAAAAAAAAAAAACAAGGAGTCACGAACCTTAGAGTACCATCAAGGATGGCTAAGCCTCACGAGAAGATCTTGTCACCGCTTCCATCACGCAGTCAACACTATCGGAAGAGATACCTTGGGCAGAAAGGAGGCCACGCAATTCCCTATGCTGGTTTTCCAGCTCACGCTGCTTGAAAACCAAAGCCTCAGCCGCTGCCCTTATCGCATCAGGGCTGGGACTGGACTTCATGTTATGAACCGCCCGTGCCCCAAATACAGCACGTGCCAAATCCTTCACTAGATTCAGAAGAGGCTCTGCTCGAAAGCCCAGAGTCATAGCCTCGCAAACCGCGTCCCGCCAACAAAGCAGTCTGTGATCAGTAACGTCTAGCGGCTGCGCAGTATCCACCCCATAGAGCACCAAGCCAAGGGTCCGGAAAGCAGTACAGCGCGAGAAGGAGGAAGTGATACCAGTCATATCCATGAAATCCCCATGCTTGTCCAGAAATTTCTCCAAAGCCATGACCGTCTCAGGATAAACAAGAACTCCCCGGAAGCGTGCGTAACCATTAAACTGATGATAGAGGGGTAGGAGTTCGTCTGCGGATCGGAGGACCTGAGCACCACTGTCAAAGAAAGCCATGAATGCAGTAAATGATTCCTCCCACTTTAGCCAAGACATGTTGCAAGAAGGTTCTGCGGCAGCATTCCCGGTAACAGTAATGATGGCCTGGGCGTTTTCAGCAGCGCCCACGTTGTCACATTGAACTGCTGGAAGGGGTACTGAGAGACTAGGCCCTGATGCCCGAAGAAGTGGTTGAACGTGAGACGGAACCGGCAGGGTCGTATGGACAACGAAGGTATTGCTCTGGAGGGCTGCTGGAAGGGTTGGTGAAACGGCAGGATCAAGGTCTCTTTGGAGAAAATGCTCAAGGATATGTGGTAAGGGGCTCGTGACATGGGGCGTAAGCGTTTCATCCCAAGAATCCATGGATGTCATAGTTGGAGAGGACCCTGCAAGGGCTGCCTCAACCAATGTCTCAAATGTGTCAAAAGAAGAAGACTCTACAGGCACGATTTCCAAATTCGGGGCGGTATGCTCTGCCTGTAAAAAAAAAAAAAGGAGAGAGAGGGGAGCATACATACAAAGGATCAGTATGAAAAAAATTGAGGTGATGGGCATTAGCAGAAGAATCAAAGAGGAAGGTGAAAGAGAATATTATTGATACGGATACCTCAGAAAGATTCCGGGCGGGGTCAGCAATGGCTACAATGAGGCCTGAGCTCTCAGTAATAACCTGCAAGGTGAGCACGGGTTGAGAAAACAGATTATGGTGTATAGAGGGAAAGAAGAATGGAATGTGAAGTGCAGCAGTTACCGGTTCAGCGCTAAAATGATGTGTACCGCTATCAGCAGACTCAAAGAAAGCATCCGAATCACTTTGTCCTCCCGGATAGCCGCTGGAACAAGCAAATACAGCCTCATCGCACTTATCGTTGTAGTCCTTGTCAGAGTCTTCACGTATGTCACCAATATCATCAACGTTCTCTTGCTCTGAAGCGTTAACCTCGGAATCAGTAATTTCATCATCATCACTATCATCATCAACTGTTACCACAGTTGGGGTTCCGGCAGCTTCAGCATTCCTGGTGCGTGTTCCGGAAAATCTTGCATGTAAAATACGCATGCTACGACGTTTCGAGGTCGTCTGAGGGGATGCTGGGGATGTGTCATCCCTCTTTCTCTTTGGAGTTGTACCTATTTTCTCTATAAAAAAAAAATGATAACATATAAGTATGTACTCATTTATCATACACGCATAGCAAGGAAAAGAAGGCACGAAGAAATGCTGGAAGCAAGAGAACACTTACTGCGCAGAGGGGTAGTTTCCAGCGCCTTGCCAGCACGACCCCGGCTCCCGGATGCAGCGGGCTCTGAAGGCTGTGGGTGTTTCGGGGGAGTTGCTTCTTTGGTTCGAGGAGGGCCACTGGGGGCTACCTTTGGAATGAACCTTTTGGATTCACTCGCAGCCCGCTTCTCACTCACAGTTTGCTCCTTTTCTCGCTTCCCTTTACTCGACGTTGGCGTTGCACTTTTTCCAGAACCACCGGGACTCTGTACTCCTGGCTTCGGCTTTGTCTTAGGAAATTCTCCAACAATATCGCCACTCTTGGAAATGAAGGGCAAGTTGCGTTTTTAGCTAAGAGGAATGGCTTTCTCTTCCGAAACTAAGCCTGCAAGACGAGCTGTGGTGGGAGGTAATCGGTCCCCGGGAGAAGATTGGAATTCACGAAAGGAAGCAAGGCAGCGATTCCAGTAAGCTTGGTAGCCTCTGGAGAAGCCACCAGCCCTTGTCTTGCTTGCAAAAAAGATGGGCCTGCAACTGGCCGGTATGTGATCGTTGCTCCAGAAGATCCTGTGCAGCGCAAAGGGGTTAACATGGTTGGGACTACTGGGAACTCCTTGATCAAGCCCAAGCTGCCGTCTGACTCGCTGTGGAGAATAGGTCACGGAAAGCTCTGCGCGATTATCCCCAAGAGTAGGTAAGGGGATGGGAGCAGCATTCAATAAGGCATACTTCCGGAACTGGTCACTCTGTGATACGGCTGCTGGAACCTCAGCCGTATCACTAACGTCAGCATAGAAGGGCACGAAGGTGAAGGTCTCTGCTGAGGTGCCGTAAGGACGGAAGACAAAATTCTCAACATTATCCAGCAGCTTCAAGAAATCCTGGCCTTTCCTCTGCATTCTCTTGAACCACCTGCAAACTAAGGGGAGGTTCTCTGGCACGAAAGAACCCTTGCCCCAATCAGCCAGTTTCATAGCGTGCGAGTGAGGGAGTGAATACACGTCCAATCCTTTGAGACGCTCCCATAAAAACACCTGTAAGAAACCAGAATTCAGAAGGGTCTCCACACCCATGGTTCCTGATGCGTTCTTTTCCAGAAGCTGAGTTCGATCAAGCAGGCGGTACAGATGTCCCAGAAACATGGGGGCTAGGGGGATGGTGTCACCTCGGGCTATGGCTAGAGCCAAAGGGAAAACACGCTCATGAAGGCAGTCTTGAGAAAGATCACAGAACACAAACCGCCCGAGCCACAAAGCTATGAACGCGGCCAACCGACAGGGACCTTGTCTTTTTGCATCCCCAAAGTACTGTATCCAGTTGCTAAACCGAAGGGAGGTGCTGGGAGAGGTAGGAGCGCCTCTTCGCAGGATCGCAAGGTTATCCGTTTCTTCTAGGGTAAGGGCAATGTCGAAAGGGCTGCGATCACCACAGATAGGAAGACGAGAAATGTTGGCTACATCCTCGAGAGTCGGGGTAAATTCCCCCCAGGAGCATACAAATGTATGAGTGGCTGCACTCCACCTCCGGACCACATGACGAAGCATCTTCGCTTCGATATGAATATCCCACAGCTTGGAAAGGAAGATGGCGTCAAGGACCTGTGCTCTGCGCAGGATATTGCACGTAGATGGATCCCGCAGTTCGCGATCGACCCATTCTGACCAACCTTTGCTGATGCCACAAGGGTACTGGAAGAATAGGGGAACGGCTGGAAAGAGGCCTTTCTCAATGCAGCACCTGGATATAGAAGCAGGATCAACTACAGGGGCAGTCTCAGAGGATGGTTCGTCACCAACTACAGGACTCTCACGGGCATCCTCAAGCGACAAGAGCGGCCCTCCCGTCTTGAGGTTATCATCTGTGGAATAAAGATGGTCCAACATGATGGGTGGAAGATCAGAGGAGGCCATGATGAGTTCACTAAGTCACGAACACCTGCGAAAGGGCAAGAAGGAACAAAATACGTAAGTTCCAGCACCTGCACGAATGTAGAACGCAAGCATAATATCACGCTAGGGCTGTATCAAGAAAAAAAAAAAGAGAACCAGTCCAATGTCACCGTGCGAATTTCTCCTGTGTGAGAGGAAGAAATCGACTGGTGCTAAAAAGCAGAAAAGAAAAAAAAAAGAGGAGAGCAAGCCACAGGGACAAAGTCGCATGCAATGACTGTTCTTGCCACTCCTATTATGCTTCGATACCACCCAGGTGCATTATCACTAATCAAGGAACGATATCGCCTCAAACATGCTTGAAATCCCTAAATCGGTAGCCTATCTCCAAAATTTCAGATTAGGGCTTGAAAAGTGGGTAAAACCCAAACTGAGAAAATTGCCCTGTTCTTAACAAATTTCCAGAGAATGAAGGGTATCTCCACATGTATATATGTGTGCATATGCAGATACACGGATGCGTGCGCCCAGAATGACCAGATGAAGCAAACAGGAGAAGAGGTAAGAAGACGATGCTTACCACTGTGCGCGATGGAGACTTTTCCAGCAGCTTGTCGGAGTCGAAAGAAGGAAGCTCTGCCTTGCGATTCCGCCGATGAAGATGCTTCACGCTTCGCAAGATGGCTTCACCAAGTTCGATTTCGGATGGATTGAGGAACGGGTTGACAAGATCTGAGGGGTTTTAAAGGAAAATCGTGGCTTTTCTCAGAAGACACGAGCAGTTCTTTCGAGCGAAACCAACCAGCAGAAAACTCCTTGCAATCTCTCGCTCTCCAAGCCTGCGTGTGAGAAGGGACCAGCGAAAAATCGAAGAGAGGCAACCAGTGGTAACTCTGTGCACAGAAGAAAGGGATTAGAATATAAAAGAAAAGAAAGAAAAAATAAAATAAGACAAGACTGATGGAAGCGTACTTGGGGAATGCAAGAGACCGCTGGAATAATCATGGCAGCACACACACGCGGGAAACGAGAAGGTCACGTCAGCGGCTGGTTTTTTTTTATTTTTGCTGTTTGGGCCAGGCTTTGATTATTTGGCCCATCTCAAAGCTATGCATGGCCCCAATAATCAAGGGGGCTAATGTTGAGGCCCAAAAATCCAAGGGGCCAAGCCCAAGTTAACTCTTGGCCCGGTATAGGTGATCGGGTGCAAAATAGGCTTGAGCGAAAAAATAGAGAATTTATAAACACCGCTACGAGTCGCGAATCATGCCAAACGAGCACGTGCAAAGGATGCCGGGAACATGCCAAAATTACTAAATTACGCTCACACGCTTATTCGAGGCTGCTTAACCCGATTAAAACCTATCACGATATAATAAAATCGCGAGCGCATGCACCAAGCTACAAGCTTAAGTGGGCCCAAGCCACGAAATTAACCGGGGCTTGCTTGAGCGGGTTGTGGTATGGACGGTAACGAGCTTTTCGTGGGGCCCATTGATGAGCTAAGAAATGGAAGTTTCGGGCTACTTGGGAGCCCAAAAACTCAAGCCCGTTTCTTGAGCCCAAACACATGGGCTAGCATGAGAGAGAGGAGAAAAATTACCCCATGCTCTAGGAAAAATACCAAATAGCCCACCAAAATGCCTAGCCCAGTCCACAATTAAGCTGAGAGAAAAAAGATCTCTTCCAGCGGCTTGACGAAAGCCTGTTAAACTGTAGAAACAACAAAAACCCAATATCACGTGCAAACCAAGCCCAAAAAAAAAAAAAAAAAACCTTATGAAATATGCCAGCTCCACTCTTCTTAGGTCTCCAAAGTGGTCAAACAAGGAGCTGGAGTAAAACCAGCGGGAATTCACGTGTGAAAGACAAGCACCCGTTGGATAAAAGGCTCTACCCTTCTTCTTTTCCTACTACGAGCTCTGCTTTGAAAACGCTAAGAAAAAGCAAGCGGCACCTCACCCTTACGGGGAGGTCCAGCTGCATCCAAATCCTTGGAACCACCAAGGATCCCTTACCAACGCGCCTTGATGAAAGGATTTCACTGAAATAGGGTTAAGAGAGAGCTGCCAAAGGAAAAGGAGAAGGAAGACCAGATGAAATTAGGTTTCCTTGTGCCTATAAGAGAGAGCTTCTGCTACCCATAAACTCATCCACAACCCAACGATCCAGAACTTGACCAAGCTTTGTCAAGAAATCTGGAAATTACTCAAGCCACCCAAACCCCTCTTCGTTCTCCTTTCTTCTTCCCCCTTAGGATAGGAACCAGGCCAATCTCTCCTCCATAAGAAATTCATGCTATTTCCTCTTTCTCAAATTGCTAAACTCACGAAAGCTCCGCTCCCATGCCACATGCCTCTCAAGCTAAGTTATTAACGAAATTATCATGCTTATGTGGGTGTTAGTAAAGTGTCCCTGAGAAAGTTCTTTCAAAATCTCACTAGGTTTTCTAAAAACTCTCTTAGGAGCTTGTTTTAGAACTCAAGCATTTGGGGCTTTTCTCTTGTTTTCTTCTTACAGCAGCCTAGGCCCATTCGTCAGGCTGCTGGAACGAAAAAGCCCCTACAGCAATTAGCATTAGAGCTTGCAGAACGTACTTCCTCCTCTAAGGGCAGCTTGTGGGGTTTAAATAGAAATTTTCTTTTATTTCTTATTTTTTCAGCTTGGGGTGTATTTAAGGGTAGTTCGGGAAGATAGTGGGGTTTTCTTAGAAATGTTGAAATTTTAAATTAAAAGTTGGGGTGAACTTAGAACATGGGGTGAACTAAGAGAAGTGTGGGGTTTAAATAGAAAATCTCTAAGCTTAATGCTCCTTTGGAGCTCAAAGGAGCAAATTTGCCAAAAATGCCCCCAACGCTTCCTCTATTTTTGTTGGTAAGTCAAAATGCCCCACCCACTCTTTTATTTTTGTTGGTAAGTCAAAATGACCTTAATTTGTTTCTCCACGTACTTAAGGTCTAGTAATGTTATCAAAATGCCCCTCCCCTCCCCCCCTCCTCAATTTTTGTTGGTAAGCCAAAAATGTGTGAGAAAATCCGCTCTCTGTTCTTAACTTTGACCAAAAGAAAATAAATAAATAAATGTCCCTAATTCATCTATGGCCATATTCGTCATTAGACTTGTTTAATCCAAATGTAAAGTATCGATCTAATAGGAATCCTTTGTTTTTCTATATGCCTAAGGTCTAGTAATGTCATCAAAATACTAATTAATTCTTAATTTAGTAGTATTTTTCTTTTAATTTCTGATAGCGCCAAACTTCAATTCCCCTCCCCTTATTGTTGAACCAAAAGAATAAAGACCATGATCAAAATGATCATTTTTAACTAGTGGGAAACCTTTGAGCTAGCTTTGACTGTTATCCAATATTTTCCGTCCACACAATGCCATCTCATTATCATTTTGAAGTCAATGAGGTTAAATTTTGTTACATAATGAGGGAGGAAAGGAACAAAACTTCTTCTTCTTCTTTTTTCTTTTGCCTCTGCAGGTGCATGTGCATTATCGAAACCTCACCTGTCAATGCAAAGCAAAGGAACAAAAATGTAGGGCACTTGTACTATCAAGGTACCTAACATGTTGCCAAAGTGAATTAACGCGTCCAAAGAAAAAGCCAAATCAACAATGTCCAGTATCGATCCCAAAGGGCCAGTTTTGAGATCAGCTTTCGAGCCACCGGCTTGTTTTTACTTCTTCTCAACCTGTAAATAGTATATTGTACTGAAATATGACTAGGGTTTATGCGCTGATTAAATTTGAGTTTAGAATGTTTTCATGTTTGATGGTTCAATTTGGATTGGATTGGAGTTGAGTTTAAAATCACTCTTATGAGTCTGACTTCTCTAAATGAGACTTGTAAGACATAATATGTTGGACTATTGTTCGATTTAATAAGTCTAACCCACCAAACGTGTTAATTATAAATATACCAAAATAGAATGGTAAAGTAACTTAATTCGGACACAAGCTAAGTATATCAATAGAAAAACAAGTAGAGGACAGAACTCATCACGATTATGCCCTAATTAGTAATGTTCTAATTAAAGATTATAAGTCCTGAAAAATTGACCCAGAAGACAAAGAGTAAGTTAATGTCCACTTAAATTTGATGGACATTTATGACAAAAACAAGTATAAACTAAAACTAAAGAGGAATGCCTCTCCCTTTTTGATGGACAAGTATGAATTTGACCTCTACAATAATTCAAGAGAATGCCACTACACACTTAGCGTGTTGCCTAGTTGTAATCGGCCGGTGGTATAAATATTTCCAAGAAGTGTCCTACCGAATCGTCTTTTCAATGGCATTGGATCCAGTCAAGTACATTTTTTGGTATATGTCACATGTTATCAGAGACAACATGTTCTGCTATTTTAATACTAGAAGTTGAAAACTATATCTGCATCTCCAAGAGAGAGAGAGAGAGAGAGAGAGAGAGAGAGAGAGAGAGACTTAATTAATCATATACATACCCCTTCGCTAATCAAAGGGTTACATGAAAAATGTCTGTCAATGGCTATGATTAATCACAAAATAAGCTCAATTATCTGGTTGGATATGTCTGATTTACAGAAACATATTTCCCCAGTATTACAAGTACAAGGATATTCATATATATTAGTGTAGGTTGTGGGAGGAGGAGCTGTTTGATTTTTATTAGCGACTTCCCCATGTTACCACTAATAGTATTGCATTGGAGGCGTCAAAATTGGTGGCTGGGCTCACTAATTAACACATGAGATTAATTACTATTAACAAAACATAAATAAACACATTTGGTATATGACCCTAACTTTTAACATTAATTAGTGCAGATAATGCCTTCCTTTGCCTAAACCTTGGATAGAAATAAGAAAAATAGAAAACAAGTAAATGCGCTTCGTCAAATGATGAGATTAGTTTAAGCGCAAACTTATCCGCAAAGTTACAAGTAACGGGCAAAATATATTACTAGAAAAAGGGGCAAAAGCCACGATTCGCCTAATCGACAAATTAGGTGCATATGTAAATTAACAAATGGCATTTGCCTACGTACGTTTTCAGGTGTGCATGCTGAAATCAAATTAAGAGATGGTCATGATCATAACAATTTTTTTATTAAATTTCAACTCTCAATCATTTCACAAGATATGGCTAAACAAAGGGTGCAAGAAAGCGTAGTTAACAGAACATAAACGTTGTAAGGACACGGCATCATGCCAATGAGACGAGCGTCACGCAGCTTGGTTGTCAATTTGGTTTTTAATTTGAATATAAAATTAATAGTCAGCTTAATTAAGCAATCAGGCGTGCCGTAGACCTATTATATCAAACAGGCGTTGTTGTCTTTGCAATTTTCTAATCTTACGAAAATGTCTGTCTTATCACTAATGAAGTAGCCCAATATTTTAGAATATGGATTAGATTAGCAGACTAAACTCCTAATAATGTCAATTCATAATGCATTTCAACTCCTAAAATAATAAAAGAATCTTGAAGTGGAAAATTAATAAAAATGTTTGGCTTACATCATAGGGGTCTCTTTCTCATATATGCACGCACGAGAGAAGCCCCATGTTTCAGTTACATACTAATGAGCAAATTTTTCTATTTTCAAACATGAAAACATGAAAATTGTTTGGTAACTATTTTCAATTTTCAATTTGTAGCTTTTATATGCAATTTAGAAATGAATTTTTATTTATTTATCAAATTGTGAATTTGAGGTCATAAAATGATTGTGCATGTTCCCAAGAGTCCTTATGCTCAAACTGGGTCCATGACCGAACCTAGGAGTCAAGCAACATGGTTAGAGCGAGTTTTGATGACTAGAGTGCAAAGTATGTGAATTTGGTTAATGAAAAAAAAGGGGGGGAAATGAAAACTGACTGAAAACACTTTGAAGTTGTTTTAAACAATAAGAGTGATTTTGAAAAGTATTTTTCACTTTTTCACTTTTATGAAAACAAAAAATAAAAATTATTACCAAATATGTTTTTAGTTTTAAATAAAAAAAATTAAAATAAAAGTGACAAATAAAAGTGAAATTGTTATCAAAGGAACCATAAGGTTACATTAATATTAGACAAAGAGAAAAAAAAAATATATATCCTTTGGGAAACATAAAATAAAAATCGTTAAAAAAATATCACATATTGTGCACATCACATTTTGAATGAAAACTTAGATTTTAAGAAATCTAAAATTAGATTCTGCATTGACTAATTTAATGTCGTATGAATGCTAAATTGACTATGGGTTTAAGATTTAGAATTTAGAGTGTAAAACTACAATGCTAAATTGACTAACATGTCGTTGAATTGCCGGGAGTTGAAACTACACGGAATGTGACTTTACACCTAAATTTTTTTTAACAAACGTGTCAGCAGCTGATAGGATGATGAAAAAGCACGTTGAGAACTGTACACACAGTGCTGACAATTAACGGTCATCCATATGCAAAGCGGCTGCTTAGATAGTAGATGCAGCCCCATCTGCTCCCTCGCTAGTTGCCGTAGTTATAATATGAGCCTGCACTTTGGGGGCACATGCTCCAAGTACATCAAAGTTCGTAACTTAGCCTTCCATTTATTAGATCTGCATGCCAAACACAATGATAATAACTTAACATATTTACATTATTTAATGCTCATTTATTTCCTTTTACACTTCAATATAAGAGAGCATGATTGGAAGAGGTATAATATTTTTATTATTTATAATTACATATGGCTAGTCTGTCATGCAAAAAAAATTACTTGTAACAAAAATATTACTGCTTTGTTATTTTTGACCAATAATACAATGATATGTAAAAAAAGTTATCTTACGTATCATTGCGTTGTTCATTGAAAATAGCAAAAAAATTATATCCTCATTGCACGAAAGTTTCTCTCCTAATTATGCGGAGTTCTTTTCTAGACAAGACGTTTGTTCATTCTTACCATACGGGTTGGCAGCTTTTTTATCTAGTTTATTGATATGTGATTGTTTATTTAAGGTGTAGAATCACCCTTTAGAGTTTTCGGCGTAGATTTCAAGCTTTTATGTCTCTCTCTTTTCTTAGACAGACGTCATAATTCACTCCCACAAAAACATTTACTTGTAATTTCTTTTAGCTTTTTGGTATTTATCTTAATTTCAATATTGTTGCTAAATTAAATATGTTTTTCAAAAAAGTTATGTAGAACTAGAAGACACCACGAAGGTATCTTACTTATATAAACAATTAATTAATGTTTGACAATGAGTATGAGAAACAAAAAATTGCATGCCTCAATATTAATTAATGTACTTTTGTAATGATCACAAGTTGGCCTACTTAGTAGGGTCTTGGATATAACTTATAATGGGGTCTAGCTCAGTGAAAAAGGACTTTGATTTACAGATAAGAAGTCTCAAGTTCGAACCCTATGACATCATAGCTGTATGTATATGAAATCTTCATTTCCTGTAATTTAGATTATTGATATATATATATATATATATAATATAGCCGTTGAAAATTGTTAGTATTAAATTATTATTTTTTGTTTGAATTTCGAAGTTGGTGCTCCAGCCCCTGGTGCATGCTCCAATTATATAAGTTTATAGTTTATAGTTTACTCGATGTATGTGAAGAAATGAAATAATACTTGTACAGGTGCAGGAAACAGTTAAACTAACTTTAGCCGCTCAACAGCACACGTGCATAACCGCTGCCTGATCCTGCAAAGCCTCCTTTAACATGGAAACTAAAAACTAAAAATATTTTAAAGTTGTTTTAAAAAATAAAAGTGATTTTGAAACTTATGTTACAAAACGTATTTTCAGTTTTCAGTTTTTGAAAATAGTAAAAATGAAATTGTTATCAATTGCGGGTATTTAATAAGTTAATAAAGTGGTGATTTTCCCGATCTAAATAAAGTAGGTTTTACACGAAGAAAATTTAGCTCAACATGTCCTATTCTATTATCTGCACCATTCATTTTTTTTCTATTCTTTAATTGACTAAAGAGTTGAAATCTTCTTGATCTAGAAGTGTCAAAATCACAATATGACAATACTCATGAATTGCCTTGAAATTGAGAGAAATCACTAGGACAAATCTATTACGTAAAAAGACTGTATATGAAAAAAGTCAATTGCACGAATGCAATATTGAATTCAGCTTGAATAAAGTCTATAATCTGAAATCTCGAAGGCAAGTTGTGCTTTAAATCTGTATGAAATTTGTGTAGAGGTTGTCTTTCTTGTCGTGTTTAAACTCAACATTTAATAGGAGTCTTGATATGTTAAACTCAACTTTTCTTTTTTCGAGCTTTAAATCTGTATGAAATTTGTGTAGAGGTTGTCTTTCTTGACGTGTTTAAACTCAACATTTAATAGGAGTCTTGATATGTTAAACTCAACTTTTCTTTTTTCGACTATTTACTCTACTTGGTGTGTGGGACAAAGAATTTTTTTGGTCATGCAAGACACCCATGAATGAAATGGAACTCATCGCCCTTTGAATTTCCAAAGATGCAGTTGGATTCACAATATTTAAGTTCCATAATTGTGCTATGACTTCAACTACAGATATATTGTATACAAAATCCTAGTTGGTGCCATGATTGATGTCATTGAAATGACCTCCCCTTCATGCCTAAATATTTAATTTTTGTCCTAATTAGTAAACCCTAAGGTGTGGGTTCATGCTCAGCTCTCACGCAATGTTGGAAAAATATTGCAGAAAAGGCTGAAAGTGGAAATTTTCTATGTATTTGATTATTTCTCCTAGGCAAAAGAGTAGGGGAACTGGAGAAGTATTATATGAAAATATTTTAATATGTTATATTATTAGACTGTGATTATTAATTATATAAAAAGATATCGATTTTGTTACTCTTTGTTTAGGCATATAAACGCCATATGAGATTCTACAACTTTTTTCTGCATTCACATAAAGAATGAGGTTAAAATAGGAGTGTTGAAATTATGTTTGAATGTGGGATATCCCACTACTAGAAAAAGGGGGTAAAAGCCACAACAACTCAATAGTGGCCAGGGGCGGCCCTGAGGGTGTGCAAGTGGTGCCACTGCACAGAGTCCCTAATTTTTAAGGGCTCCAACATTTTTTTACGTGTATATTATGTATATTAATATTTATAGGTATTATATATATATACTTTAGCGTGCAAGAAAGTAACACAAGTGTGTATTTGGTTGAGTTGGAATTCATCCCTTTGATTTTAGTAGGCAAAGTTGGGTTTGAGTCCATATTGTGTCATTCAGTAGTTGTATTTTTTCATTTCTACTCTTTTTTTATTGTTAACAATAGAAGACAAAAAAATGGAAACACGTCAAAGAAGAGGAAATCAATATATATAAGCAATCTCCAATCAAACAAAAAAAATTTGGAGTGTATGTTTTCACCCACTCAAAAGGAAACAAAAAAAGTTCATGTCTTCTTCCTCTTCCATTTTCTCAAATTGAAACATAATATTTTTTATCAATGTTATTTATGATTGCTATTGCATGCTAATAGATGATGAATTTAGTTATTAAAAAATTATTTTATGGCGTTAAGTCATGGCAAAAAAAAATTATAAATATTTCCATATTAAATTGAGGGCTCTTGTTTAAGTTTTACACAAGGCCCTCAAAATCTCAGGACATGCCCTAATAGTGGCCATTGGCGTTGTATGGTCACAGTTACTGTACATAAGTGGCTTATAATATAACAAGTTAGACAGTTGTGCATATATAAAAATTAGGTTTTACTTTTAAATATTTAGTCCAATCTTGTAGGCTCGAAAAACCAAAACCCAAATCCACATTGCACTGCATATTTATTTCTTGTGGCTTCACCAATCCGTATTGCCGGTTGGTTATGTAATCGTAGCTTTGTATATGCCAAGGAAAAGTCGTTTTGATTTGGACATGGCTCATGGTGTGGTCTGTTGCTGGCCTACTCCTCCAATGGCACCCAAGCCTAATTTTGCTCTTCCATGTCGGAGAAGCAACAAAACAGAAAAAGCCTAATTGATGTAGCAGTTTCACCGGCTTCTTCTGAACCAGAAAAGTGGAATTATTATTATTATTTATTTATTTAACACAAATGAAACTAGCAAATTTACCTCTTACTTATGTGGGATGGTGGTGTTTAGGCTTAATCCATTTCTAATTGTAGTGTCGACACTTCCATTTTATAAGAATACGACCGTGGCCCGTTGGTCATAAATAATTCTAATATATCTTTTGGTGTTTTTTTTTTTTTTAAGAGTAAAAGGAATTTCATTCATAATTCAATAGGTTCATACCTAGGACAATATGAGAACAGTAAAACCATCATAGGAAAATCACGTGGAAAAGAAAACACTATAATACTGCTAGAAGACCAATACAGGAGACCCCGCAGGAGAGCACACAAACACTATCTTTTGGTGATTAAACAAAGGTAAAAACGATTGTTTTTTTATTTTTCTATTGATTGAAGGATTTTCATAAAATTTTCAATTTTAAACATCAAAATAATTGAGAAGTACAGCAATGTTGCTCTCATATATAGCTACAATAATTGCCAGTTACCAAAAACAAAGAGAGCAAATAAACTAACATGGTAATTATAACAAAGAAAATGCTCACCTGGCACAATGATACTCTAATTAGGGCACATAAATTATTTATTTATACAAATATGTAATCTTCCCAGACTCCTAGTTTCCTAGAATTAAAAAACAAAAAGAAAAGCTATAACCGCAGCCAGCCAATTAAATATATAGTTATTGGAAAAATAAAATAAAAATATAGAGTTAAAGGTAGGAGCCCAAGAATTAACCAACATAATAAAATTGTTTTTGCAGATAAATAATTACAGCACATTGCACCTGAACGTTCATCTCCCGCTAATCCAGGCATTTTCTTAGTAGACGCAGTTGAAACTTTGAATTTTGTATTGGGAAAAAATGAGATTAAAATTTATTAAAGAGTGCTGCTATTTTCACCCATTGTCATATTTCCCCACCCACCATGTAAATTTGAAAAATCATAATCCTATCTTTCCACATCCGAAGAAGTTAAATTTGATGTCCACTACCTCCGATGAGGCCTTTGCAGCTCAAGATAGCTCATATTTAGCATAATCTCATTGCTCTAGTGACAAACTCGGCAAAATTGTTGAATCGAACCAACCATCTTTGGTGTAGGATGGTTTGGTTGCCATCTCCCTTTCATACCACAGAAGATTCAATCCGAGCCTACGTGTTGCCGGCAATTCGATTGTTGATTTGGGGGATGAACCAACCTATGCCCAACCCTAATTGCATGGCCTATTCTCCCTTCTTAATAATCGTTACAACATTTAAACTCCCTTGTTATACAGGTAATGTAACCTAGACTAGGACGGCTTTTGTTGCATTTATAACAATAAAAAAAAAGTTTAGTAAAAGGGGGAAAAGGTGGGTTGTTTCTGAGTTTGAATAAATGAATGGATGATTAAACTTTCAAAATTTTCTTCATGAAATTTAATGATTATATAATGGGATGGAAATTGTTCAACATAATAAAGAGGAGTGTCGATGCTCCAAGTCAACATAATGATTTCTTATTCCGATTATTATAGAATTATATTGTATATAAGAATTACCTCTAGGTATTAGGGTGAGACCACTAAATGAATTAGGCTTCATGAGCGCACCATATATTCTTAAATTTGTTTGATTAAATTACAAAAAATAAAAATGTGTTTGATTAGAACTCAAGTGCTATCAAAGGAAATAGTTTACCCCGATTCAGAAGAGCTTTTAAAACTCATTGGGTCGCTCTCTTGTTAGCGAGGAGAGCTGTGCGATATTTTTAGGGTTATGTTTTTTTCCATATCCAGCTATCGTCATCTTTCATTATGTTAATTCCCGTAGTGTTGGCTTCACCCCTATCTCTCTTTCAGTTTTCAAGCGACAACTTCCATTGGTGTGTCGTTTTCCTCTTAACCTCTAGGTGGGGCACGGTTTTAGGCGACTAGGGCTGTTGGTTGCAATCTATGTTCCCCCCTTGCTGGGTTCTTTTGTGATGGGGATCAGGGATCCGGGTGGTGATCAAGCCCTTACTATTTTTGAGAGATTTTTATGCATCGACAAGTTTGCTGATAAGGTGACTGTGGCCAAGCTCAAGGGGTCTTCCAATTCTCCCTATGTGTTCGCTGGAATGTTTATGGTCTTGGCATCCGATAAACGTTCCTATTCTGATGTTCTTGTGTTGGAAATTCGTCAAGCTAAGATGCCACCATACTTCTGCTGGCTATGTTCTGATGCTCACAATACGTTGTTTTGTACATTGAACTATGCGTGCATATGATGTTGTGGTGTGTCGTTCTTTACGAGGCTTGGAGTTGTGCGTTATTTTGTCTGTTTATTTCAGTTTCTCTTGTTAGTCAGTGACATGTGTAGTACTCTTTTATACTTTTGGGTTTACCCATGTAGTTTTCCTATGAATATTTTAATGAGGCCATTGTATTCGTACTGGTATTTATATGCCTTTTTGGTTTACAAATGAAATCTTATTATAAAAAAAAAAAAAAAAAAAACACTACAATCAAAGGAAGAAAGGAAAAGAAAAACTAAAAATCCAACGGTCGGGAGAGGCCTTGGCGAAATGGCATCTCCTCTCTATTATTGTTGTTTTTTACTTCTTCTTCTTTTAGATATTATTATTATTGAGAATATGTGTTTTTCTAGGCTGCAAGGTTCGACGACTTTTGATTCTTGGGGCCCACCAAATTAAAGTCAAATCCTCTCATCACATAATAATAAAGAACTCTATTATACTCTATTTTATTGTTTTCCCTATTTATAAAATACAATATGTTTTTAGGCCAAGCATATTTACAAAAATTATCCCTACCATGTGCTGCTAGTTCTATACTCATCATGTTATAAGCGGACCCACACGGGCACTATGGGTAATAAGATGGCCCATCTTAAATGGACGGCGGAAATACATGTTTCTGTTTCTTTGTGCTATTATTCATGTCATTTTATTGTGAACATTTTGAGAAATTTCATTTGGGTTAACTTATATCTTTGCCAATCGGGTCTAGTCTAGTGACAATTGACCTTAACTTGTAAATCAGTGGTTTCAGTTTCGAATCTCATGACATCTTAGTAATATATGTGTGAAAAATCTATCTCCCCTTATAATTTAAACTATCACTTATATACAGGTTACATATCCCATTATATACTCTAATTTGTTTACATGCTTTAACTGGAGTATTTTATTCATCCATTTACTCCAATATGCGATTTATTGGACATTTTATAGTCAATGAATTAAATTAATCAATTATTTAAGGTCACTATGACTTTTGATCAAACAACCATTTTTGAACCAATAAACAAGGAGTTCAGGGTCTACGTTGCATTTGAGTTGTGTCACATTTATAATGTGTTTTTTGTTTTCCACAACAATGGTTATTGTGGGTCATTTTAGTTTACCAATTATATTTAAGTAACTAAATTAATTAACCACACATTTGATGCATCAATTGAAAATTGGTCATAAGAATTAATGGAATCAACGAGTCTCTCATAAGCTGTCTTCATTTTAGAAAGATAAGCAAAATCACATTGTTGAATTGCTTATGATATGTTTAAAGATATTTCCACACACAAAAAAAAAAAAAATCAAATTAGAAATTATATTGACCCATATAACCATTTGATCTTTGTTATGTTTAATAACAATAATCTACTAATGTATTTATTTGATGACAGTTAGATGATTAAACACTTTCTAGTTTTTAGAAAATCAGATCATTGAAATGTTTTCCATATATCTCAAATCCACACGCTAAATCTTTTAGGCTCTAATAGGATAAAGGGATTTGAAAGAAAGGATTTGGATTTGACAACCAGGCTAAGTTTTCTTTTTTAAAACAAGAATTAAATTAAGTTGAATGCATTTGAAATAACTAGATGTAATACATTTGAAATGACTATATACAAGGAACCATTTAAAATCCATATGATTTATTCCTTTTTTTTCTTCTCCGCACATACATGAAATGTTATAGTCTAAACAAACAATTTCACGTCATAATACTATCTAAAATTCTAAATCCATAGATTTAGAATCCCGCCGTCGAAATAGTTAAGGTAGGATGAACTACTACTCTAAATTTACATTTCACCAAATATGCCTTTTGCAAATTTGCAATTGGTCGTGGTGCATGACATCTCCCATGTCAGCAAAGCAATGGGTTGGGACCATTTTATTGGGTGTGTGAGCCTTGCAAGGTGGGGGAGGTCAGAACCCCAAGGCAATCCCTATCATAAAAACAATTAAACAATCATCATCACCAACATCAACAGCAACCGACAAGTCACCGGTTATCAGAGAAAGAAGAGAAACAGAGACTCTAAAATACCTAAAATACATAATATTTATTTATTTTTTATTTCTTTAATTTATCTATTTTTTTCCATTCTTTTGCTACAACTTAGAATTAGAAATGAACTTAACTTGTAGATCAGATGTCTCAGGTTTGAATCCTTTCGGTGCCATAATTATGTACGTGTGTGAGATTTGAATCCTATCGGTATCATAATTGTGTATGTGTGAAAAATTCTGTTCCTTTGTAGTTTAAACTATTTTTTATAATAAAAATGAAAATAAACTAGAAGAAAATAATAATTTGACATAAGAGATAGATAAAAGTCATAGAGGGCCCCACTTAAGGGACGGGGTTAAACGGCGGGATCAAATTCTCTCTTTCCTTCAGAGACGTATAAAACCAGAGGCACCCCTCCCTCTCCACAATCCTCATATCTCTCTCCCACTTCTTCTTTTCATCTTGGGATTCAAACATCTCATTCAATGCCCTTTAAATCTTCTTCCTCTCTCTCTTCCTTTTGATACATAAACAAAAAAAATCGCAGCATTTTTATTGTTAGTTTGCTTGCTCTGGTTCTGCTTTTAAGTTTGTGAAAGATGGGGGGCACAGACAAGGCTATCAGCCTCGAGGAGATCAAGAACGAGACTGTTGATCTGGTATATATATATATATATGTTTCTTCCTCATTTTCCTCCTCATTTTCTCAGGAAAATATAGGATTCTTGGTTTTCTTCATGTTTTTGTTGTTGTTAGTTTTTGCTTTTCTTGAGATGGGTTTTTTTCGCTTAATCTTTAGACCAACTGGGTTTTAGGCCATACATGGAATTGTTTCCTTTGCTAAACAAATTTTGAGTTTTGCTTGTTTCATATTTGGTTGATGTTCAGATCTGAGTATTGAGTTTTCTTCACATGTATAATAATATATACTTCTATTTCCAAATTTATTCTTTGTAAGTATACTTTCTTTCTTTTTCTAACTAGTTCGAAAGAACAAAGTGAAGACTGAATGTCACGAAACTAGGTTTGTTTCATGTTTCTTAATTTCTTAGTTGCATGCATACATAACAAGTCTTTTAAGTCATAAACTTTGCACCTGGGTTTTTCATCACAAAACTTTTTCTTGCACGGGTACATCTCAAAATTCAAAGTTTTCAATTTTCTCACCAACCAAACAGACTATATAAAATATATCTTCAGGTAGTATCCAAATTGAATGGATCTACACATGTGACTGACAGAGAGGAGTTGAGTCCACTAGGGTTAATAATTTCCCAATACGTTAATTTTTTTATTTTATATATCAATACAAGTTCTCTCTCTCTCTCTCTCTCTCTTTTTCTTTCACTTTCTCTCCCTCTCTCCCCCCTCTATGTGCCCTGTTTGTTTGCTTTAGAATTTGGGAGTACCTTTCCGTGGTACTTTGGGCTTTTCCCTGTTTGAGAAATTCTCTTTTTGTTTTTCTTAAAAGAATTGAACCGTTTCCTTTGAGCCAACTCTCACACTCCGTATCCTCTCACCCCCTGACACCACTCATCTCCTCCTGGATTTTAAATGAATTTAAATTAAAAGTTATTTTATTTGTATTCGTATTTGTATTCTTCTCTCATACCTCTCTTGCCCTTGGACTACTTTGTTATTTACTCTCGTATCCCAACGATTTTTCGGGTACCGGAGCGCGTGTTGAACACGCACCAACACGCTCCGGCGTTGAAAAGTTGATCTGCCCACTGACACAAACAGTTATTTTATTTTAATTATTTTTTTAAAAATAAAATGCATATGTTATCTTCGGCGTCGGTCAACACTTTTGGGATCAGGTAGCATCCCTAGGCTAGAATTTAGAATACCATAGCCTGTACAGTTCGTACATTGAGTGCCGAGTTGACTCGCTCGATTCAACCGTCGGATAAATATTCCACATTAATCCCCAAAAAGAAAAGAAAAGAAAACTTGATTTTATTAAGATTTAATTCAAACCCATTTGATTTTGATTTTGATTTTGAGGTTTAAGAGTTTTTTTTTTGGGGGGAGATGGGTTGATTTGGCACTATCATGCATTAATTTGGGGTGGGATCTACCAATCTAGAAAATAAAATTGTTATGGATTTGTGGGTAATATTAATGCATGAAAATATCACATGTGGACCTCAAAAGAATGTCAAACCAATGAACTGGCTATACTCTTATTTGCATGTTACATTACATGTTCTCATAGATGTGATTCTCCGACCGTTGTGATTGTTGCCAACACTTGCTTGTCTAACTTGTACCAACTATCATTTTTATTTTTTGGTATGTACCTGTAACAGCTATAATTTGGTTGGCTTGTTTTTAGTATATTTTTTGTAAGGCGAAAAACGAACGGTATTTTACATGTATCGCATTTACTGATTATGTCGGTACAGATAGTATTACCGTACGAAGATTGTTTCTGGATTTTCCTTACATATTCGTTGGTTTACAGGAGCGGATTCCAATTGAGGAAGTCTTTGAACAGTTGAAATGTTCCAGAGAAGGTTTAAGTGGAGAGGAAGGAGCCCAGAGGCTAGAGATTTTTGGTCCCAACAAACTAGAAGAGAAGAAGGTCCTTTTTGCTTAATAATATAACTTGTTCAGTAAAATAACAACAAAACAATAAATTTGAGTATAGTTTAGTTCAAATTCTGATGGAATTGGAATTTGTGTTACAAAAATGAACAGGAAAGCAAATTTCTCAAGTTCTTGGGGTTCATGTGGAATCCTCTGTCATGGGTCATGGAAGCTGCAGCCATTATGGCAATTGCTCTGGCCAATGGAGATGGGAAGCCCCCAGATTGGCAAGACTTTGTTGGTATTGTCTGCTTGCTGGTCATTAACTCCACCATCAGTTTCATTGAAGAAAACAATGCTGGAAATGCAGCTGCTGCTCTCATGGCTGGTCTTGCTCCCAAGACTAAGGTAATAATGGCAGACACCAAATAAGAGCCTCATTAAAATTGAACATTTGAAATTTATCTTCGTACTGAAGTTACCGAACGTTTAGGAAGCATGAATTTTGTTTTTGTTAGTAAATATATGCTCATTTTTGGATGCTAGTAGGGAAACCTCCATGCTTTGGACCAATGTGATTAAAATGGTAAACATACTGAGAATTCTAGTTTTAAACAACTAGTCATTTGTAGAGTTTGTCTCAATTGTTTATGCAGTGCAGATGGATTTAGCAGATAATTGATATGAGACTGTCTTTATGTTTCATGTTGATGTATAAATAGGTACTTAGAGATGGAAAATGGAGTGAGGAGGATGCTGCCATTCTGGTTCCAGGGGACATCATCAGCATCAAATTGGGAGATATCGTCCCAGCTGATGCTCGTCTTCTTGAGGGTGATCCTTTAAAGATTGATCAATCTGCCCTCACTGGAGAATCACTTCCAGTGACCAAAAATCCAGGCGATGAAGTTTTCTCCGGTTCCACCTGCAAGCAGGGTGAAATTGAAGCTGTTGTTATTGCCACCGGTGTTCATACTTTCTTTGGGAAGGCTGCACATCTCGTGGACAGCACAAACCAAGTTGGACACTTCCAGAAGGTGCTCACTGCAATTGGGAACTTCTGTATCTGCTCCATTGCTGTTGGAATGCTGATTGAGATCGTAGTCATGTACCCAATTCAGCACCGCAAGTACAGGGATGGAATTGACAATCTCTTGGTTCTCTTGATTGGAGGCATTCCCATTGCCATGCCGACTGTCTTGTCTGTGACAATGGCTATCGGGTCTCACCGGCTGTCTCAGCAGGGTGCCATCACCAAGAGGATGACCGCCATTGAAGAAATGGCTGGCATGGATGTGCTTTGCAGTGATAAGACAGGAACACTAACTCTTAACAAGCTCAGTGTTGATAAAAACCTTGTTGAGGTGTTTGCAAAGGGTGTGGAGAAAGATCATGTGGTTTTGCTTGCTGCAAGGTCCTCAAGAACAGAAAACCAGGATGCTATTGATGCTGCTATGGTTGGAATGCTCGCAGATCCAAAGGAGGTATAACTATTTACCAAATTTTCTTATTGTCAGCCCTGTACTTGCTTCTTCATTAATTCTGGGAGGGAATATTTGCAACAAATGTGCTTATCTGGTGAACTCGTATTTATGCAGGCCCGAGCTGGTATTAGAGAGGTGCACTTCTTTCCATTTAATCCTGTGGACAAGAGGACTGCTTTGACTTACATTGATGGTGATGGAAACTGGCACAGAGCAAGCAAAGGTGCCCCTGAGCAGGTATTTCTGTTTTTCCCTATATTTAACATGCCCCAAAGTTGCTTACGCCATACTAATTAATTACTGTGTGTTATCAGATTTTGACCCTCTGCAACTGTAAAGAGGATTTCAAGAAGAAGGCTTTTGCCATTATTGATAAATATGCTGAACGTGGCCTTCGGTCATTGGCTGTTGCTAGACAGGTTTTATACGCAACCTTAACGTATTTAGTATTGTCTTGCATTTGTTCAGTTTTCTAAGAATTAAAGCACCCTCTTACCATTGCTAATGATATATGTTAACAGGAAGTACCTGCAAAATCAAAAGAAAGTGCCGGCGGTCCATGGCAGTTTGTTGGATTGTTGCCTCTTTTCGATCCTCCAAGACATGACAGTGCAGAAACTATCCGCCAGGCTCTTAATCTCGGTGTTAATGTTAAGATGATTACAGGTAAGTCAGTTCACATTTCCATCCTCCCTTAATGCATTCTTTTTATGTTTTCTATGTAGTTGTGCTCACTTGCCAATTGTCTCTATATCTGCAGGTGATCAACTTGCCATTGCCAAGGAAACTGGTCGAAGACTTGGAATGGGAACAAACATGTACCCATCTGCTTCCTTGCTTGGCCAAGACAAGGATGCAAGCATAGCTGCCCTTCCTATAGAAGAGTTAATTGAGAAGGCTGACGGGTTTGCCGGAGTGTTTCCAGGTGACTACTTTGATAAATGAGAGAGTTTCACGTATTTATTTTGATGAGAAAAACAATATTTTGGTTTGGTTTTGTAACACAATATTGTTTGTTGTAGAGCACAAATACGAAATTGTGAAGAAGTTGCAAGAGAGAAAACACATTTGTGGAATGACTGGCGATGGTGTGAACGATGCCCCTGCATTGAAGAAGGCAGATATTGGAATTGCTGTTGCTGATGCTACAGATGCTGCCCGAGGTGCTTCCGACATTGTTCTTACAGAACCCGGATTGAGTGTCATCATTAGTGCAGTGTTGACCAGTAGAGCTATTTTCCAGAGAATGAAGAACTACACAGTTAGTTGCTCTGCCTTTCTTCTCAAAATACTACTTTGAACTTTTTGGTTTGAAGAAACAGTTTATGACTCGGAACTGTAACTTTTTCTTTGTTTTTCTGTTTTGTTTTCTTGCAGATCTATGCAGTTTCCATCACAATCCGTATTGTGGTAAGTAGACAGTGGTGGTTTAAAATTTGTGGTTTGTTTCTCTACTCAAACCTTGATCTAATTGCTTTTTGATTTTGGCAAACATTGCAGTTTGGTTTCTTGTTCATCGCACTCATATGGAAGTTCGACTTCTCACCTTTCATGGTTTTGATTATTGCCATATTGAATGACGGTAAGCTTCTATCAAGTGAATGAGTTTTGATCTAGTGAACTTGTAAAACAGTATTGAGAATTATGACTGTTGACACCATGGACTTGTTAAATTTGTAAGGCACAATTATGACAATCTCAAAGGATAGAGTAAAGCCATCACCCTTGCCTGATAGCTGGAAATTGAAAGAGATATTTGCTACCGGAATTGTGCTTGGAGGTTACTTGGCATTGATGACTGTTATCTTCTTCTGGTTGATAAAAGAAACCGACTTCTTCTCTGTAAGATACTCTTTGCATTCTTTTGGCTCCTCCTGTTTTACAGAAACTTTCATGAAGTTCAGTTTCCAATATGCATTTTCTGCTCATTCTGTTGTAGGACAAATTTGGCGTACGATCCATAAGGGAGAGTCCTGAGGAACTAATGGCTGCCTTATACCTACAAGTGAGTATTGTGAGTCAGGCTCTCATTTTCGTGACTAGATCCCGCAGCTGGTCCTTCCTTGAACGCCCTGGAATGCTACTACTCGGTGCTTTCATGATTGCGCAGCTGGTAAGAACATTCCCATGCATATCCTTTCCAAGCTTTTTGAAATCACAGAAAGTGTTTATACATGTTACCAGTTAGTTCCAAGCACAGCCCTGCTTCTTATTGTCATAATGCTGCTTTACGAAGCTAACGATTATCCTGTTTCAGATTGCAACTCTGATAGCAGTGTATGCCAACTGGGGTTTTGCAAGAATACATGGAGCTGGTTGGGGATGGGCCGGTGTCATCTGGATTTACAGTATTGTCTTTTATTTCCCACTCGACGTGATGAAGTTCGCCATCCGTTACATCTTGAGTGGAAAAGCCTGGCTTAACTTGCTTGAGAACAAGGTACATCTATTTTGAATTATACATTTAGTTAGTTTGATGAGAGAAGTCAAAGTTTTCTAATGTTTTTTCCTATTGTAACAGACTGCCTTTACCACCAAGAAAGATTATGGAAAAGAGGAGAGAGAAGCTCAATGGGCACTTGCTCAAAGGACCCTGCATGGTCTCCAGGCACCAGAAGCTGCTAATCTCTTCAATGACAAGAGCAGCTACAGAGAGCTGTCTGAGATTGCTGAGCAGGCCAAGAGACGAGCCGAAGTTGCAAGGTAAGCCACCATTCAGAACGTCGCTTTTGAAGTCACGAAAGCTGGGTAATCTTCTCTTGCCAGATATATAGTATGTTATGTGGCCATACTATCAATCTGAATCCACACAACTAGCTCAATGGTCCAGATTGACAGTCTAGCAGCATGTTGACATAATATATCAGACTGTTTGGCAAGAAAACATTTCCCCGTAAGAGATAATATATACGTTTTCCATTACTTTATTGAAAACAAATATCTTTTGATTTTGTTGTTTATAGACTTCGGGAGCTTCACACACTCAAGGGACACGTGGAGTCGGTGGTGAAGCTAAAGGGCCTAGATATCGATACAATCCAGCAGCATTATACAGTGTAAGAATCCAGAAATATTACCTGGGAAAGGAAGGGTCGCAAGCAACGTTGTATCAAAGTGAAGAGGAGGGATACAGGAAGAAAGAGAGACAAACTGAAAGCAGGACTAATTAGTTAAACATTTCTAGATATGATGGAGAGCATGTCTGTGCTATGTATCAAACTCTCCTACTCTGTTTACTTTCCCATTCTAATGTATTTCAAGTGCCAGAAAAGGGCTGTGTTTGGTTTATTTTTGCTCTGGTGCAGGGGCCAAACAGTGTCCCGCAGTTTTCTTGCCATAATCTGCTATCTATCTATCTTTCTTTCTTTGTCATTTGCAACATATGTCTTTGTATCCACTCCTTGAGGCCTTCAATAATGTGGGATCGAAAGTGTGAGACAGGGTTGGAACCATGATCACACAACCTTAGAATTTGATCATGGGTCGTTACAACGCTGTCTCACGTTCTGTTCGATTCCCGCATTAGAGGACTCTTACTCTTCTGCAACGTAATGTTTCTATCAGTTTTGAATGGCCATTGAAACAATTATAACAGAAAATTTGCATGAATGCTTAAACCAGTGTGTATAGTTTGCCAACAATAGAAAAAGCTCCGAGTCTAATTTGTGAGTTTAACTTTTCCATGGAGTTACACAAGTTTTATCAATACTTTGCTCGAAATGTTTTCTTATATTACTTAAAGAACCTTGCAATTTTTTTTCAACAATGTCCACCTGTTATTAGTTTTATGGTTTTGAGAGATCTATTTGCCTAACAAACTTAATAGTGCGTTTCAGAAAATGTTTGTTCTACTGGAATGCTCAAGGCATTGTTTGGGTTAAATAAACCGATTAAGTATGTTAAATATGAATTTATTGTTAAATTTTAAAAAAGTTTCCAAATTAATTTCTACATCCATTTGGAGATCTTTCAAATTCAATGTGTGTCATTAGTTACAATCCAATTAAAATTTGTTTCTATATTGGTTCCTACATTAATATACAAAATGGCTAGTTGGGGGTATCTTAGAAATAAAAAAAGTACAATAAATTCAATTTTGCACTTGATTAGGCAACTTGCCTAGTTGGATCCTAGTCATCGGGTTTTATTTAGAAAAAAAGAAAACAGGATTTTATTCAAATAAATATAAAGAGATGGGTTATAATTGAGGAAAAATGATTTTCAAGGAGTTAAGCTAAATTTTCTTAAGTTTTTAGTAAAAATAAAGTGCTTGTTTTATTTTCTTTTGTCGAGTAGAGCATAATTTCCTATATGCTAGTAGGGTTTTTTTTTTCCAAATTTTTGCTAAGGTATATGCTGCTAGGTTAACTTATTAAACTAGTTTAACTTTTAAAGAAAAATAATTGTTGTATTAATAATTGGCACAAATTAATGTGCTAATCATCCAATTAAAAATACCAGCAAGTGTACGAATCTAACAGAGCATAGATTTGTAAATACAAGATCGTTCCCACGAGAAATTGGAGGCTTATTCAAAGGTCTAGTTTGAGTACGTAAAAAAAACTTATTTAATACAACATAAAGGTTAAATACAAATCGAATACCAAAATGAGTAAAGAAAAGTGAAGGGAATGAAACAAAACAAGAAACCAAAGGTAAACACAATCAACATTTTGTATCACTTCTGTATCACCACTTTATCACTACTTTATCACCACTGTATCGCTTCTTTATCACCCGGATACTGTAGCAATTTTAGGTCAGAGAGGAATTTATGAATTTCCTATGTTTTCCTGTTTCGATCTCTGTCCCGTTTTTTACCAGTAACTTTCAAACTGTTAATCCAAAGTTTACGTTCTTCATATGGTTGGATTCAACACGGAAAAATGAAGAACTCAACTTGAGCCAAATGTCAAAACCATATATAAAGTGAGCAGAATTCAGTGGAAAGTACACTCAAAACTTCAAACAACACATATACATACAAAACAAGGGGGGAGGGGTGTTTGATTCAAGTGAACTAATTCTAATGCTTAAAATTTTAACGAAATCTAATTTTAGCAAGATCAACAAATGTGATTAACAAAGTATAATTTAATATGGTGACAAACAATAGGGTTTTCAGAATCCACCCTAAACAATCATACTCATGTTTATGGATACTCGAGTTATGAATTCTAGATACATTGATGAAGATGTTCGCAATCAAGACCGGGTTTAGTGACTCAAGATGCATTGATTCTCTCTAAGATAAGTAAAGTGCGTGTTTAGTGCTACAATACTTGTGTTTCCTACACAATCAATCTAGGTGTGTTTAGTACTTTGATTTAATCATATAAAGAAACCCATTAAGTTTGAAAAGAATATGAATATCTTAAGAACCCTAATAGTATGGTGTTTATATTAGACATTCAAGAAACCAATTCATATGAATGATTCTTACTTCATCCATTAGTTGCTTAGAAAAACATGAAGATACATATAATCCCAACAATCTCAAGAAGCATGCTTTCAAGGGTGATCAATCAAGAAAAATATACATCAAGGATAGATTAATTTAGTGAAGAGGAATTCATCAACATCTAGAACTCCATAAACTCAAGCTTCAAAACAATAGAATATACATGTTTAGGGCTTCAACCTAAGGCCTAGCTATGGGGTTTAGTTCCTCATGTTCATAGTAAATATAACTTGAAATAAAACTAGAAAGAAGTTACAGATTTTGTGAAGATGAAGGCACAAGATCTTCAATGGTGCAGTTCTTCTCCTCCTCTTGGTTGCTGATGCCCTTCTCCTCTCTCTCTCTCTCTCTCTCTCTCTCTCTCTCTCTCTCTCTCTCTCTCTCTCTCTCTCTCTCTCTCTTGTTTTTCAGAAATTCCAAAGTGTTTTAGAATATTTCGAATGATTTCCTCCCCCTAGCTGCCCTCTCTCCCCTGCCAACTTACCAATCCATAAGATACTCTTTTCCTAAAGAAAGGTGGGCTAATGTCCCCATTTCATCATTTATTTGACTTTTAATACATTAAAAGGGATCAGCTGACCTAGGTAAAATATTGTTACCAAGTGGTGTTGTAACAAGTAGAAAAGAGAGGGTGACATCCAATAGAGGTAAAGGTGGTCCAAACCACAATTCTAGAGTTAGGATCAATGCTGGATCGGTTGGCTAGGCTATACTTGTTCAATGGAGCTCACATTTGGATATGTTGTAGTCAACATTCATTGGAACAAGTTTCATGAAGAGCCACCTTATTCGAGCACCGGAGCATGGTGATCCACGGTCAAGAAGTTGACCTACGAAAATGAACAAAATCAGAATTTATATTCAATAATTCACTTTTAACTCGCATTTATTCCAACCAAGGTACAATCTATAAAAGCACAAAAAGGAAGAAAAAATCTATAAACTATCAAGAATTAACTCAACACATTGGATGAATGACATGATAAATCATGTATAAAAATGAACCTAACAATAATTACTGGTCCTTTATTGAGTTTCCTCTTCTTAATTAGTTTTAGAGTAAATAGTTGGGCTTATCAGGCTTAATATAATATCAATATAGTACAATTTTTTAAAAGTAACATACATATGTATATATAGAGGTTTATAAAAATTGGGGCCCTCTTAATTTGGAGGCCCCAGGCAAACAACCTGCTTGCTTGTGCTCAGGGCCTCCCCTAGTTGGTGTGATTGGCTTTGGCTAAATTCGATTTTGACGGAAAAAAATGCTATTGAATTGGCTACTAGAAATGCTTTAACTAAAACAGAAGGAAAGATGGAGTGGTCTAATGCTTGTTCACTAGTCATCACATTGTCTTCTCACATGTTGGAGGATACAGTTAAATGGTTACATAAATTTTTATGTTCCCTTCTCACATTGCCTTCTAACTGGACATATATTTCCTGAGTCCATAACACAACGAAAACATCTCTGCAAATGATTTAATCTCTAGACTATTTTCTCCCTACCCATCTTCAACTACAAAAAATTAAAAAATAAATAAAAACAAACTTCATCCTATCAATCTTACTCCTAAAACTTCTCATTGCCCTCACCAATTGAGGTTCTATGTCTCTTTTGGTCAATTATAAAATCCCAACTCTTTTTGAAGTAATTATCATCAAATTGCACATAATAAATATTCTAATTTCATTTCTCAGATTGCTGGAATCAATGGCAATGAGGCGAATCGGGCTGGCCGCTCCATCCGTATTCAAGTCATTATTATAAAACCTTGAAGTATTTTCCATCAGTACTCATGGTCTGTAATGTACTTCATAGGTATATGTGGTTACTGTATAGAGCACAGTAACTCTGACTAATTTAACATTTATAGCACAGTAGGGGACTCACCCATAATTGGGACGATGCTAAAGTAAATATTTTCTAATGAGAAAGCTACCCAGCAACTCTCAGAATAAACCATTGCTCCGGTTTTTCGATGAGAACAAGTTGGAAGTTCCAACATCAAATGATCAAGACACTTCCTGCAATGACATCTCGAAAGATCCCCAGTGCATTGAGCCACAAGATGAAGATCCTTTTTCTTATTTCGCCACCACATAATTTTATGTACCTTCCCATAAGAAACCCGAACTGTCCTGAGAGCATAGTGTGTTTTCAGGTGCAGAAGCGTTGACGACAAGGACATTCAAATATTTTGTCCATTTATGAAAGGACTTGGGATTTGTCACATTTTGCGGAGCCACATCACATCGAACTTTGTTGTCAATTTGGCCTGAGAAATCATTGTTCGAGTATTTGACGTGGCATGCTCCAAACCATATGACTGCAGCTTTGTTATAAGGGCATAGTCCCCGAATCTGAGCAATTGCCCTTCGAACACAGTCTCCACAATCTCCTGCAGAGGTATTACCAAAACAAAGAACGCTACCATATACTTTGTATTGGCCATTGTCATCAGCCATTGAGAGATTCCTAAAACCATCAGGTGTATATTGGGAAATAAAACTTGTAAGTTCGTCCGAATTTTCCTCATAAGAATCATTTGAAGTGAAAGTATCCGAGCCTAAACATTCATGGATGCCATCACTAGTCTTAGAAAAATCAGTTTGGAGCAGAACAAATGTTATTAGGAGGAGTGAGGAGATGATGAATTCTGAGAGATGCATTTTTGACTTGTATGTTATATTATGTGGGGGATGGTTTAAATCAACAACTCAACTTATAATACGTATATATACACACACAGTTGAAGGATCCCTCAAATAACACTATTATGAGCCTACTTTGTATTGAATTTCAAAGATATGAATGGTCTAGTTTTTAAGTATTCAATGTTTGATATCACTCAATTAATGGTTATTATTTTAGTGTTTGCTTGAAGTATACAAGGATTATTAAGTTGATGACCAAAGTTAGCCAACTCATTTGCTACCATATTTGCTTCACGAAACACACATGTCGAAGTTGAAGGACTTAATGTTAAGAGTTATTTAGTTATGTTTAATTAATTTTTTAATTAACTAATGCTGACCTGGTAACATAGAGACCAAGTCAAGCTAGAGTCCTAGCATGTAGGGGATGTGGTTGAGTTTGCTCACCACGATCACAATTTGCTTCCATTATTTAGAGTTGTTATCTCCACAAAATCTGCACTAGTTGTGTTAGTGGTTATAGTGGAGTTAGAATTTGTTTTCTTTGCATCTATTTAAGTTGTAAACTTGTTCTGTTTTAGTATAAGAGAATTTTCAGTTTTCAATATATAGAGCATCCTTTACGTTTTGATTTCAAGTACCAACACTTAAAACTCTGCCGATAGTTGTCAAATATCCATAAGTCAAAACAAAGCGCCTGAGAGGATGTTGATTACCCTTTAACAAATCAAATTATATGTTCACATGTTGGAAGATACAGTAATTTGGTTACATTTTTCTAAGTCTAAAATGACTATTTATTATTAAACGAGTACAATAAAAAAATTAAAAATTTTGAGAAGGCAATTTGACATGTTAATGCTACCAAAGGACACAGAACTCCCAAGGTACAACAGGAGCGTAGAATATTTGTATTTCGAAAAAAGTGGCTGACGTCTTTTTCCTTTTTTTGAACTTTAAATACTAACCGAACTCATAGTAATTTAGATTAATAGGTAGCTCCTTTGCATAAGAACCCTTTTTTTTTGTTTAGCAATAGAATCACCAAGTGTACAATTCATCAGCCAAGTGGACATTCCTCCCTCAAAAGAAAAACAAGCGAGCCTATATGAGACACATTATTACATTCTCTCGGAGCATAATTAATAGAAAAAAATACTTAAACTATTCATTAGCTCGTGCACATCCGCTGCAAGAATTTACCTTATGCTAAGTCAACATTCCTGATAATTATCTTTTTGCCAAAATTAAAAGAGGAAAGGGGGAAAACCACACATACTGGTACTAACCGTACAATGGGAGTTTGAACCCAGGGCCATTTGGAAGCACACCAAAGGCCTAGGCCAATCCAACTAACACCCTATTGGTTCGACATTCCTCATAATTACTCCCTAGGGACACAGCCCATAAGAAACCCGAAAATACTAGGTTTAACCTTATGCACAACATCACCATAATATAACTTAACCATAGCAATATGCAATCAAAATAAATCAAGAAATAAACTTGACCACATATAATAAGTGTACAACTTGTTGCCCTGCTATATATGAATGCATAATTTCATAATAGAAAGGTTATACATAATTAATTACCCCTAGACCACTAAATTAACTACTTAATTAATCAACTGATCAGTTTCCACTAGACACCTAAGAATGTTCACCTGTAGCTGGAGACAAGAAATGTAGCTTCCTACTTCTGCCAACAATTCATTTTCTTCACCCATCTCATTCCCACCCGGTAAAAGCCGTCTTAGAGATGTCAACTTCCTCTCAATAATCTCTGCCTCTTTGCTTTTCTTTGTCTTTCCATTCAGGGCTAAATTTCTTTTCAGAAAATGTGGCCTGACCTTATTAGACATATTATGATTCGAGTACCTCTTCATCTTGCTGGCACTAACACTGAGATTTGGGAGAAAGTTCAAGGGCTTAGGAACATGATGATGTGGCAATAATCCCTCACCATATATGAGTACATGTCTTGTTTGGAGCTGTTGTTTCAAGGCACGGCTCCATGCAAACTGATAAGTTGAGGCAGAGAATACCATTGCCATGTTCACTTGGTACCCAACAAGTTTCTCTAACTTAGAGTTAGAGTAGTCTTCATCAACATTTTTGTTTGATGAAGAAATGGTGTTTTCTTCAAACATCTTCTTCAGAGCCGGCAATAAGTGACTTAGATATTTTCTTGCAAACACAGAACGTGCCAATTTGATGGGATGAAGAGAGTAAACTCGTTGATGTTGTTTACACATTTGCCTCATCACCATTATTGACAAATAAGAGAGGAAAATGCTAGCTGACACACTATTTATAAAGTGAAAATAAAGGTATAGAAGAGCAATCTGACAAGAGCAATGAAAATGATAATTGAGGAAAAGAAATATGGTGGTGGTGGCAGCGGAGGCAAACCAAGCTTTCTCTATGGAGTAATGGTGGTGGAAGCACCTGGTTTTAAACAAATGCTGGTCATGGATATGGCATATATAGGAGTGTGACAGCTTAAAAATATTAAAAGAAAACAAATTTATAATACAAAAATATCAGTGTCAGTTATACGAAATAAAACTGTTCATTGGCACCAGATAGGATTGATGTGGAAATTTCACTATTGTGATCTCTAGAGAGAGAGAGAGAGAGAGAGAGAGAGAGAGAGAGAGAGAGAGAGGTACTATAGCTTTAACAAGGATTCGGTTGCAAAATGTTTGGGTGGTCAATTGGCCACATGGCCTCACATGCTTTCATTTCCTTTTACACCTACCATAAAAGAAAGGACTCTTTCCCATGTGCATTGAGAGGCAAAAACACCAAAACCCCACCATATAAATGCCCTCACATGACTCCAGTCCAGTGGTACTATTTTTTCTTTGCCCTTTAGGGGTCTCTCCTTACTCTCAACTTTTTCCCACATTTCAAATCAAACAGCTCACTCCTACTTCAGTCCACTCCTTCTTTTTCAACCCAGCTACTTGCTAGTATATAGTGCGTATCTTTTTAGTTGCTTAGTTTTCCTATATATGGTATAAAGAAGAAAAAGATACATGGAACCAAATGACCTACTACTTTGCCCTAAGTTTTACTACTTACCTCATTATTTCAAAGCTCTAGTCTTAATTAATTGATTCCCTGATTTTTTTCTAGCGTCTCCAATGCATAACTACCGGTAATTTATGCTAGGATCTTGTGACACAATTACCTACCGATGTGTCCATTCCGTAAGAAAGTTCTTGTTAAGACAGGCATCACACTCATAGCTGAATTTATACAATCTTATTTTATTTAGGGATTTTTTAAATAATTATTTCAGACACCCTTTGGGGTCCATTATGAATTTCTTTTCCATGATCCGAACTGTCTATTTTTCAAGTCTTCATTCATATATCATCCTTACAAAAAAATTAGACAAATCAAAAAACCATTAAGATATCTAGTTGTGACCAACAAAATATATGAACAAGAAAGTACTAAAATGATAACCATTAGCACATTATCATGATTGGAAATTTTATAGTGGCGTTGTGCAGCTTTGTTTGTGGATAACATGATGAAAATAACTTTGTGGGTTTTTTTTTTCTCTAGCAATTGATTGATTGGAGGATCACCGTAGAAGGCCAGATTATAGTCCCCTTCTATATATTGAGGGATTTCTCAAATAATTTTATTTGATGGATATCCCTTGGGACCCACTACGAATTTTATTTCACGATTTGAACCGTCTATTTTTCAAGTCTTTATTCATAGATCACCATTGCAAAAAATTAGTCTAATTGGAAACCATTAAGACATCTAGTTGTGACCAACAAAATAAACAAACACTTTGCTTCAAGAAGGCACTAAAATCACAACTATTAATTGAGCGGTCAAATAATTTTTTTTTACAGAGATGATCATTGAAAGAATATTTAAAAGATAGACGATTCGGATATTTGAAATAATGTGGAGAGGGTGTCCCTTATAAGGGATCTCTCAAGTAAGCTTAATTGAGGGACACCCTTATAGGCCCCACCACGCATTGTATTTCAATAATCCGAACCGTCTAGTTTTTATATATTCGCTCAAAGATCTCTGCAAAAGAATTACTTGAATATGAAACCATTTGACTACTCAATCAGATTGTTGTTATTATAGTCTTTTCTTGAAGCACCATGTTCGTCTATTTATTTGCTCCCAATTAGATACCTTAATGAATTTCAATTTGCATGATCTTTTGCAAAGACTATTTATGAATGACAATTTGAAAAATATACAATTTGGATCGTTCATTTTTTTATTATTTAAGGAAACCCTAAAAGGTGTCTCTCAAATAAAATTATTTAAGGGATCCCTCAATAAAATGGGACTGATATACTTAACACATGCGTTAATCATCTTCATTAACTTATACATAATATGCAACACGTAAATTAGTAATACGACGTAATAATCTCATGATCACGCAAAATTAGTAATTAAAGTTTCCTCAACGTTTGTCGTTTTGGAGCATATATATTATATATATATATATATATATATGTGTGTGTGTGTGTGTGTAAGTGGGGCAAGATTCGTTGGGTTATGACCTCTAATATATCAGACAATTCAAGCCTCCGATATGGGAAAAGTCTCATCGAGTAGATGCTGTACACGAGCCTGAAGAGAAATTCAAACTTAAATGCAAGCCCACCACCCTCAATGATTATCGGGACATCACTGCATGTGCATTGTCCAGAATTTACTGGCAACAAATTTTGTTGAGATATACCCTTTCAATAGTGAATGCTCTATTTCTTGGTAATATACTCTTTCACGAGGGAGGAGAGGTTGATCAAATCAAATCAGGCTACCTATGTCTTACCGTCAGTCCAAATTTCTGTTGCTTTGTTCTTGTGGGTGCCCTGCATTTTAGGCTTTAGCTCGGGCTACGGACATACCCAATTATGCTGGTGGTCCATACCACGTGTACAAGTTTGAAATATGGCTCTTCCGTTAAAGCGTACTTGGTGGTTGCAATCTTATGATGATTTGATGATGAGATATACTTGTTTATATACATCATTTATAAACACTCAGCAAACGTCAAGCTCATAAGATTAAATTTCCAAATAATTCAAAATTGCTCTTGTTAAAGAAAAAAAAAGTATTTCAAAACGCAACTACTTCATTTTAACGGGACAAATACGTCAAATAATAGTCTATTCAAATGCAAATAATTCAAAAAAAAAAAAAAAAAAGTTAATGTCCAACAAAAATTTCTCTATAGAAAAAGATTTTAAAAAAATTAAACAATGAAAAAGCCTATTGACATGTGTGCGAACGTGAATCAAAAGGCTAGTCATATATAATGAATGTATTTACAACTACGTACGTTGTTGTAGGATTATATGTATATGTACATAATAATATACCTAGCATAAAGGATCAAGATCAAAATCCAATAACAACAATGTTTAATATATAAGAAAAAGTCATTTAATCCAAGGTTGAAAATCTGGATTTCATAAATCATGGTAGCTAGGAAATATCTAAAGAGTACTCTAGCCCCCTCTCTCACAGAAAATACTCTAGAGCCGTTTTCACTTTGAGGAGAAAGAAGCCATTGTTCTTCTTCCACTCTCCCCTTCTCTCTTCCTCCCCTCTCCCTTTCTCCTCTCTTCCCTACTTTTCGAAAGCATTCAGATGTTTTGATCATATACAATAAATGATCAAACCATCTCGCAGATAGAGTAATACAATTATAAATGCTTTCGAATCTTTTTACCACATTTATAACTATTCATTTTGACCCATTCAATAATGCAATCTTATAATCGAAACCATTAATTTTTTATTAGGTCGTGATTTAAGGATCATTCATGTAAAAGTTCACCCAAAATCAGATTGTTTAGTCGTCTGATTATTGTTATGAATATTGTCATGTTTGTCAAATATTGTGCTGTCCATTTATTTAATCATAGTTAGAAAACTAAACGATTTTCAATTGGATTGAATTTTTGCATGAACTATTCTTCAATAAGGCCTTAGAAAATGAACTGTTTGGATTATGATATTACCTTTCAAGTAAGCTCACCACTAACAATGTATTAACTTACTAATTAGATAGCGCTTGTGCAGTATATTAGAAATATATGTTAATTTTTTTTTATTGATATAGTTAAAATAATTTTAGGGTTTTGAGACTTTTTTGTTTTCTTATTATTCTTTGTCCTCATTGGCAGACCTATGCAGGCGCAAAGAGGTGCACCTATACCTCCGTTCGTCGGAAAATTCATAAAAGGTGCTGCATTTTGCACATCTACTCAGACTAGGAGACGCACGCCAGGTGTTCGACGAAATGCTTAAATGGAGTGGGCACTGCGCTTCTGGGCTGCTGCGAGCTTTTTTTTAATTTTATTTATTTATTTATTTTTTTAATGAAGCCTAGTCAAAACAACGTCGTTTTGGACTAGGCTTTTTAAAACGCACAGCTTTTCTTTTTTCTTTCTTTTTCATCCTGGCCAAAACGACGTTGTTTTGACTAGGCTTTATTAAAAAATAATAATAAAATAAAATAAAGGAAACCTGTTGGTGCTGCCATTTTGTGCGCTTTTAATACGGCCTCCATAGTTCCTTATTTAAATGGGATTGTGAGTTTTCTTTTATTTAATTGGGCTTTAATAGGACTTGCACAATTTCTTATTTAAGTAGGATTGAGAAGTCTCTTTATGAAGTACCAATTTAACATCACACAATTTTATCAAAGTGTGCGTGCATCACAAGAATTCTGTGTTTTTTTCCCTTCTTGAGTACGCCAATCCAAAGTAAGCTGGATGCATTTTTTTTTTCTTGAGCAAATGCCAATTTTGTTTATTCATTTTTTTTCTTATTTAACTCTCTCTGTATTAGTAAGATTAGTAGCAAACTCGAGAAGGAAGAGGCTGCGCAACACACGATTCGAGGTAAAATTAATTTGTTTATTTACTTGATAATTTGATATTTAATTGATAAATTATAGTCAATTAGTCATAGTTATACAACTATGTGTATTTACTTCTTACATTAGCTTTGATTTTATCCGTTGCAACTGCTTCGGTTGAGAAAGCTTTTTTAGCTGTGAATATTGTGAAAACACCATTGTGTAACAAAATAGGGAATCAATGGTTAAGTGATAGCTTGGTTGTTTACATTGAGAAAGATGTTTTTTCTTGTATCAGTAATGCAAATATAATGCGACGTTTTCATGATATGAAACATTGTCAGCAACAATTATTGTAGGTTAATTGTAATGTTATTTTTTTTAATTAATTATGAATAACATTAATATTGTTTAAATTATAGGGATATTTAGTTGTCAATCTTTTTTTTTTTTTTTTGAGCTTTTAGCCTTTAAAAGTTACACATTTACTGAAAAATTCATGAATCCGTAGTTGTTTGTCCTCCAATATATTTGTCACCGTTTTTTCACAAGAGGATTTGGTTGGGATTTTGAGGACACCACATGGGGAGGTTTTGTAGCGTTGCCTAGTTTGGAAGTATTAGATGGTTTATGTGGGTGATATATAGCGTCACATGCAAGATTGACAACAGGGAAATTCTGAAAGAGTACAAAAGAGAAAAATAAGGCAGCAAACACCCAACTACCAATTCATCATCATGTTGCCCAAAAATAGGGCTTGAACGATAGGCTAGAATTGCTCAAACGAGTTCCATTCTGAATCACAAACCAACTAACTACATGGCTTTTTCTTTGTCATTCGTTGACCAGAAAAAGGGCCCAATTTATTTTGCAAACTATGTCAGATAAGGACATTACCGGAAGTCAATTTAAAATGATTTTTGGCAGTTTGAAATTTATTAGTTGGTTTTTAGATCCCGCCCCATAACTTAAGGGGATCCGGATTTTCTGCTTGGATATTCTCTGCCATGATTTGCTTTACTTTTCTTCTATGTGCGCCACCTCATTAAAATTTCATCTAAGGGACTCTAATGTTGACACATCATACACAAAACCTAAATGCCTCACAATTTATGTGTTGAAAAAAAAACAATTCTTAAACCTAACGTGTGCAGCCGTTTTCTCTTCCAATTTTTTTATTTTCAATTTCGCTTTCTTCCAAAGACACAGTATGTCAGTATCTTCTCCATGCCTCTATCTTAGTCCTCTTCTACTATCACTCTTGTCATAGAAACAAACACAATTCCTGTGACTACAATTGTTCTTCACAAAATAAGAACCATAACACAAATATTCTCACCGAATGGGCTACCACCAAAGAAAGATGAGAAGATGTCAAATGAGTCGTACGTGACCACCATAGCCATTTCAGATGTAACCCGCATCAAAACTGAACTAAATCGGAATATAAACCCACACTTCTTTCTAAAAAAAGAACCATAACTAGAATTACAAAATCAAGAAATTCTGTGAAAAAAATTAAAATAATAGATCTACAAATAAGTAAAGATTGCTCTAGGAAGGCCATTTGTTTTCCAAGAAAAATAGATGCAGCCAACTGTGCTCACTATTTGTTATTTTGGTTCAGATGTTTTGATTCATATTTCATACTTGAGAGATTGGGTTTATGATATGAAAGTAGTACCATAGTTGCATGATGAAATTTTGGGCATTAGCAAGAGCTGAATTTCATATGGAAAGAGGAGAGACTGTGGGGTTGGAAAGGAGAGTGTGCTGGGATGCTAAAAAAAATGATGAAGGAAGAAGACCACGTTAACTCAAGTTAGTTTAAATGGGATATTTATTTTGTGAGCTATTTAGGTTTTGTGTGTGATGTGTCAACATTAGAGTCCCTTAGATGTAATTTTAATGGGGTAGCACGCATAGAAGAAAAGTAAAGCAGATTATGACAGAGAAAATCCAAGCAAAGGATCCGGAGCCAACTTAAGGTGGTATCGGATTTACCCGTTAATACCATAAATAAATTACTCCTACATTTAAGCATGTTTGATAGGAGTGGGCATCAGAATCAGTGAATTGAACCGAATTAAATTGAGCCAAAAAAAAAAAACTATTAATAAAAAAATGTGTTGACCAAAACAGTCAACATAGGTTCAAAAATTGAATCAGACCAGTTTCAGTTCCACTTTAGTTCCTGAAGAAACCAATTGAAGCCGAACCGAACCAATTGCATTATATGTACAAAGAGCTTTTGTTGAGGGATCCCTCAAATAAGCTTATTTAAGTGACACCCTTGTAGGGCCTACTTCACATTGTATTTCATTAATTCAAACCATCTATATTGTAGATATTCGTTCAAAGATCATCTCTACAAAACAAAAAATACTTAATCTGATATCATTTGACCACTCAATTAAATTATTGAAATTTATATACTTTCTTGAAGTACCGTGTTCATTGATTTTGTTGGTCTCAATTAGATACCTTAATGATTTTCAATTTACATGATTTTTTGCAAGGATGATATGTGAAAAATAAATGGTTTGGATCGTTGAAAAAAAATTCCATAGGGAGGACCCTAAAGGATGTTCCTCAAATAAAATTATTTAAGGGATCCCTCAATAGAATCCAATCTTTTAGGCCCAACCTACCTTCCAACCATTTTGGTAGCCCAAGTCCAAAGCCACTAAACTCCCCAAGGAGTTGTCTACCATTATTCTCTAGGGCTAGGCTTGGTTCGATAACTGAGCTGATAGACATAAATTGCCTACCAAATTGACGGTTGTTTGAATGCTACAATAGAAACCACCACCAACATCGACATCGTCGGTTTGCCGATTGTCGGTTGAATCGATGTTTCGGTCAGAACCGTTCGTCAAAGACAAAACCAAGAGAGAGATCGAGAAAGTGTGTGTGTGTGTGTGTGTGTGTGTGTGTGTGTGTGTGTGTGTTCGAGCGCTAGATTTATGTAGTGGCGACATCGAGGAAGAAGAGATGGAGTGTGGTGGCTGCGAAGATAGGAGAAAAGGAGAAGGAGAGAGAGAGAGAGAGAGAGAGAGAGAGAGAGAGATTTGGGGAGAAAAAAAAATAGGGAGAGCAGCTCCAGAGAAAGAAGTGCTAGAATTGAAACCCTAATTTTTTTTATTCGTCTATGAAGCTTTTAGATATATTGGTTATACTTATATTTCACAACAAAGTGATGAGTGGGGTAGTAGAACTAATTCTTTCCAGTAAGAATGCCAAGGGTTCGAGTCCCCTATGATGTTTGGTTTGGAATTTGGTTTGCTAATCGAAATCGAAAATCAAGTGAAAATAACTGAATTAGTCAGTCGTGTTCAATCCAATTCGGTGGATTTGGCGGCGGTTTATCAATCTAAAATTTCTTCCCCCCTCTCTCTATCTCTCTCTCTCTTCCTTCCCTTTTCTTTTCTCCCTCTCCATCACTTTCCTTCTCTCATTTTCTTATTCTTTCTCTCCTTCTCTCATTTTCTTCTTCTTTCTATTCATTACTTGACTATCATAAACTCCACATATACTACAATTGAATTTTATATGGATTTTAATGAAATTTGTTAGAATCTTATCATAAAATTTGATAAATTTCTATAAACTTCTATAAATTTGAAATGGGGTGGGCCATCATGTTTGATGTTGGTGATGGTGATGGTGATGGTGATGGGGATGGTAGAGGCATTAATGGTGGTGTGGATAGTGGTTATAATGATCATGTCAAGTAGTGGTGGCGGCAATAATGGTGGAGGGTGTGGTAGTGATGGGCATGGGATGGTGGTGACAATGGTGGTGATAGCTATTACAATATGATGGTAGTAGAGGTGGTAAGGGCGATGGTGGTAATGGTTGTGGTGGTGGTGGCGATGGTGGTCGATAGGTTCAAAAATATAATCATTTATTCACCATTCTTACTTCGTTTTTGTAGGAGAATTTGCTTTAAAGAAGACTCTTTATTTTCTCCATTTTCAGCTTTCCGGAGCACTTAATCGGTTCTGAGTGGAAATATGACTTTTTGGTGGAATTTATGTGCAAGAAAAATTGGATAGAGTGAAGCTAAGACATTGAATATGCCTCTATAATGTTTATAAAATTTTTGGAGCAGCCAATCAGCAAAGTATTTCAAGATAAGACAGCTTAAGGTGAAATTCGGAAACATCTACGTACTTACCAAAAATGATATTTGGAGGCCTTTCCGATTTGTCTTTCAGATGGGCTACATATGGTTAGAAAGACAAGACATAGAGCTTCAAGGTACATACTTGTCCAAAATTTATTGGGAGGAGGAACAAGCCCAAAACGTGTCTACAAATAGACTGCAGTGAAGTAATTGTCAAACCGGGCCAGCCGCTGTGCAGTCAAGGAATATTAATATTTTCAATAGCTTTCCTTGAGAATTGGAAATAGGGCCTTAGTCCATTGGAAAGATCATCTTCTGGGCTTCAATTTAGTATGGTCAAAGTCTTCATTTCGAGTTGGGAAGCCCAAATTGTGATGCTTACAAGATTGCTTGGTCATGCATAAGCTATGCATACATTATGCTTGTTAATGGATCATTTGATTCATCCACAAAAGAAGGAAGTGAGAAGCCAAAATAAAAGCCAATTCTTCCCACTTGCTTCTTTTGGGGATGAATCAAATGATCCATTAACAAGCAGAATGCATGCATAGCTCATGCATGACCAAGCAATCTTGTAAGCATCACAACTTGGGCTTCCCAACTCGAAATGAAGACTTTGACCACACTAAATTGAAGCCCAGAAGATGATCTTTCCAATGGACTAAGGCCCTATTGCCAATTCTCAATGAAAGCTATCGAAAATATTAATATTTCTTGACTGCACAGCTGCTAGCCCTGGTTTGACAATTACTTCACTGCAATTTGCTTGTAGGAACGTTTTGGGCTCGTTCCTCCTCTCAATAAATTCTGGATAAATATGTACCTTGAAGCTCTATGTGCTATATTTCCAACCATATGTATCCCATCTCCAGAAAAAATCGGAAAGGCCTTAAAATATCATTTGTGGCACGGTAACCTAAATGCTTCCGAATTTTACCTTAAGTTGCCCTGCCTTGAAATACTGCTCTAATTGGCTGCTCCAAAAATTCTAGAAAAATTAGAGGCATATTCAATGTCTTAGCTTCACTCTCCAATTGGCCTTGCACATAAATTCCAAAAGTCATATTTTCCACTGAAAACCAATTAAGTGCTCCGAAAAGCTGAAAATAGAAAAAATAAATTAATAAGTCTTCTTTAAAGAAAATTCTCCTACAAAAACTAAGTAAGAATGGTGACTAAATGAATATATTTATGAACCTATTAGTGATGCTGGGGTGGTTGTGGTGATAGTAATGACCATGGCAAGGTGGTGGTGGTGGTGGTGGTAACATGGTTGCAGAAGTGGTGGTGGTGAAGTCATGACAAGATGGTGGTAGTAGAGTTGGTGAAATCATATCTTGAGAATAACCAATATATCTATCAAAATCTCTAAGGGGAAGCAAAGATTTGTGATGGCCTAGAATTAGTCTAGGATCAATCAAAATCCACCAGTTTTTGTATTTCCTTTAAAATCAACGATTTTTTTTTAATACACTCAAACTTTTACGGTGTCTTTTAAAGTCATGATTGAATACATTCATATTTGAATGGATTTTAAAGAGTCTGGATTGAATACACCCATAATTTTGTTACAAATTTATAAATAAACTCAATCCTAGACATGTATTTATAAAAAAACCCAAGCACTATTTAAACATAGAAGCACACCCAAAATCAACTCCAAAGTCAACTTTTTGGGTGTGTTTATAAATGGGTTTTGAGTGTGTGTAATGATGGGTTTTGGGTGTGTTTATATGTTTAAATAGTGCTTTGGTTTTTTTATAATTTCAGCCCCCATTTTGGGTGTTTTAGTGAAACTCCCTAATTTTATAGACTTCTATAAAGTCATAATTGAATACCCCTAGACTTTTAAACTTCTTTAACATCTTTTAAAATCTTAAGTGAATACACTCCCCTAAGTATTATCTATTGCCAATGACCTTTGTTATGGTTAGATTATTTCAACGACCTATTATTAATGAAATATGAGTAATGCACAACCTTTAGATGTAGAGGCTCGAGAAATATTGAGTACTGGGCTTGGCTTTGTGGACAAACACCTAGAAAGGTGCCACCAATTACACATTGGCCTATTTATGAGAAAAGAAAAAAATGTTGTACATGTTTTCATATAATTATTATATGTTAAAAGCCCATTTATCATCTATTGGTATTATTATTTAAGAGAATAAGTTTTTCAAACCTGTTTTTAAGAGAAAAGCAATAATTGTATTCATAAATTAAACACAAAGATCATAAACCATAAGGGCGAGTACAAATACCCATAAAGGGATAATCCATAGATGGAAGCATAGTAACCACACAGAATTAATCCAGATAAATAGGAACACACCAGCATCATCAAGCGCACAAACTGTATCTCCAATAATAGCCACCAGACCAAAGAAATTTGGGTATAAAAGTCCCAAGCCTGAACAAGACATACATGAAAAGTAGTGCCTAAAACTACCAATACAACTACAACTTTTAAACTCTCAAAAGTGGAAACTACAAGTAGAAACTACACGACAAACAAACACTCAACTCACAAAGAGTTGGTACAATTATTACAACTCAAGAAAGTGTAAACACCCAACGCACGAAAGATTGCAAGAATAGTAATACCACAAGAGCCGGCAACAAAATCACCAGCGCAACCAAGCAAAAATCCAGCCAAAAAGCTGGTAAACAACCCTGAGAGAGAGGGGAGTGACATGGAAGAGAGTGGAGGGACATGGAGGAGAGGAAGGGCGAAAGGGGAGGGGAGGGAAGGGTAGAGAAAGAGAGCAAGGAAAAGGGGAGGGAAGGGTAGGGGATGAGAGGGGAGGGAAGGGTAGGGATGAGAAAGGGGTGGGCGGGGCTGGGGAAGAGACGGTTAAGTTGGGGGAAAACAAAAACTAAGAAGCCACCCCCCAAAGGAGGGGCGGCGGCTGGAGCTAAGTTCCTAAGGCTTTTTTTTTTATAGAGAGAATCCTTAGGGTTTCGTCTTTTTTGATATCCAATTATCAAGCTAGAAAACAAATCCAATAAGTTTTGTAAACCTTTGCAAGATAATACCTCCTATATCCATATTTTATCAATTTTCCCTTATTAAACACACATAATAAGGGTACACAAGTTATTAGAATTTAGTTTGATAAAATAAAAGTATTTCCACAATTTCCTCATCACTCTCTTTCTCATCAAGAATTTCCACCAATCTCTTTTGCTCTCCCATAACTACCACCACTTTCTTTCACTCTTTCTCCTCCATCAATAATTGCACTTCTAAATTATTTACTCAAATTGTACTCGAACTCTCTATTTTGACATCAACAATGTCGCGGGCCATCAGATTGGGGATCACTCATCTCAATTTGGTGGGCAATGCCAAATCAGGTGAGAACCGCATCTATCAAAGGGCCTTCAACTTTCAAGTGGTTTGTGGGTGGACACAATCTTGGGTTGGCTTGAGATTTGAGTAGTACCATCAACGTTCTCATCTTATGATTTATTTTCTTATGTTTTTGGGTCAGAATGGGTTATAATCTTAAGATGACATACAGTAGGTGAAGGCCCAAAACATATTTAGTGAGAAATCTAACATTACTTGTGGTATCAACGATTTATATCACGACACGTGGGAACCTCAGAATCATAAATGATTCTGAAAAAGCTTTTGTGTCATCATGTCTTGCAGCAACTAGAGAAAAGATCAACACAAAACTCATAAAGAAGTAAGCATGGCAGCTTCAGTGGCCTCATCCCAACAGAGCTTTCTTGCCAACGCTCTCACACCACCAACCCACAAACCCAAAACCAAGATTCTCACTTCTGCTGCTAACACTACCATCTCATGCAAAAGAAGCTACTCATCAACAGATGACCACAAAGGCTGTTCCAGGTACTAATCTAATAGGTTGGTTTCTTGAACTGGTTTTTTTCTTTTTCAAGCGTGATTCTTTTTGTGGTGACTGGTTTCTGAGATAACCTTGTGTTTAATATAGCGATGATGGATTGCTTAGAAAGAATGAGAACAAATTGGCGAAGTTGGCAATGGTGACACTGGCAGCTGGGGTGTTGACATTTGGCCCAGTTCATGATGCATCAGCTGCCAAGACTGGTGGTAGAGTTGGGGGTCAGGCCTTCCGGCCTTCGGCTCCTCCTCGGTCTTCATCCCCTAGGATCAACAATAATTCAAGGTATTAAGAAGTTTGAATTTGCTTGTTTCAATTCAATAATTGAAATGCTTGTTTCAATTCAATAATTGAAATGGATTGTTAGTTTGGGATAAAAGGTTACTTCCTGCTGTTGATTAGTAGACTGGTTGTTGTAGCATGGTTTAATGATGGGCTTGATGTTATTGGGAGTTCAATTGAACAAATTTGCATTTTTTTATAGCTGGAAATGTCTGCCCCAGAAAACATTTGTACTAATTTTATAATAGCTAGTTTTGTATTCATAAGTTGATTTATGTATTGGTACTTTGTTTTATATTGTTCTTTTTCAAAGGCATATATAGAAGTTTCAAATTCTAGTGACCTTAAGCTATAGATCAATTAGGAAACAAGTTCTTTTTCTACTAGAGAATACAAGGGTTTCGATCGCTTCATTGCTTCATTCAGTCAACTTTTAACTGCTGGACTGAAGTATCCCTGTATCAGAAGGGCCAGCTCTTAATCTTTTCTAGTTCAGTTGTTTTTCTTTTTTTCCCAAATGAACAAATCTTTTTACTATGAATTTTGAATGATAGTGGTATTGTTTGATTTTTTCAAGGTATTTTTCGTCGAATTTTATTTGTGGTAATTTTTACACGTTCCTTGGGGTAAAAATCCTAGATCTGCCACTTGCCTGTAAGACAACCATGAACCTAGTACCTGTTGTAAACAAGGCTTCGATACCATGTTAGAGAACCGATAGATCCATTAGAGAATACGACAATAATGTATACCAAGCTTACAGGACCCTCTCATGAGTTGTGGACGAATGTATGAGCACTCAATGTATGTGTCCTTAAGAAGACTTGTTTTCTCACATATGATTTTTTTATTTTATTATATACTTCTCATAAATGACTTGTCTTCTATGGAACTATAGTTAGATTGATGACAGTCCTGTGTAATGTGCTATAAGTTTATTTCTAAAGAATGTTAATCTGTGTTTCTTTTGTAGGACCAATATTTATATCAATCCTCCGGTAGCCCCGCCTTTAGTTGGTGGTTATGGATATGGTTACGGAGTACCATTCTTTGGAGGCTGGGGTTGGTCACCATTTTCATTTTTCGCCCCAGGTCCTAGTGTTGCCGTCAGCATTGGTGGTGGCTTCCAACTCTTAGCTTTCTTTGCGTTTCTTGGTGCTGTTGCTGCTGTTGCAAGGAGATTCACTAGATCAAGAGACGAAGAAGAAGATGATGATTACTATTAACAGACAACTGAAGAATATACGAGGTTAAATGAAGAATATATGCTTTGTTTTGGTATCTACAAGACATTTTGAGTAGCCACCCTGTTTTATTGTAGAATAGCATCATGCAATGTAACATAACTGTGCAAAGTTCCACTCCAAAAACATTCAATTAAATAATGTACTTATGATCTAAGCATTTCACTTTGAGTAAAAGAAAGAGAGAGCGGAGAGGGTAGGGAACACTAGTTTTTGGTGGTGCGGGAAAAAATCATTTCCGGAAGCTGGTGTATTGAGATGTTTAGGAGTTGGTTGAGGTGTTTAGTAAGCAGGAGATGGAGGGGAGGGGAGGGGAGAGAGGAGACTGAGACGAAACGTTAGAAAGTTAATATTTGAATTTTTCTATACAACCGATATTAGGGAAGAGGGAAATCAAATGCACAGAAGGAAGAAATCGAATAATTATGTTTAACCATGAGTGTATTTGATTTTAATTAATTAACTTAATATCAAATAATTAGTCAAAGAATGGAATTGGCTAATCAAAGCGGGACGCAAGTGGAAAACAAGTTATCTAAGACTTGAAATGTTTTTCGTGTAAGTTACAAAGAAGCTTGCAATGTAACGAGGAACCATGTATTTTCAGGCGTTGATGAGTATAATTCAACAAAAACTGGCCGAACAATTTTTCCATTCTCTGCATCATACATTCACAATAGATTTACTTTTGATGGTACATTATCATTCTATCAACTGAACAGCTGCAATAACGGGTATTTTTTCCCTCAGTTTTTGTGTTAGAGCAACACGAACTGTCATGACCCCGGCTGCTGGTCCACTTAACCGTACTTTGACGACGTAGTCATTGATCTGTACAAGCTCCAGGATCCCACCTCCTGTGCCAGCAAGATATGGTCTAATCTCAGAAAGAACCTGAAAAAGAATGTAGCGCCATCTAGTTAAGTTGAGCACTCATTATGTATGAGGTTGTCATAATGACATGAAATGAAGAAAGTTTATCGAAACCCCTAACTGGAAATGAATTTATTATGTCACATAGATATTTAAAGTAGCAATGAGATTGCATGCCATATAATGAAATAAGTAATAAAAGGGTTAAGGAGATAACCAAAGTCAGACTCTTCAACATGTTCTCTACTCTACTAGATTAGCTAGTTTGTGGGTAAGGAGGCACTAAGGCTTCATTGAAACTGAGAATTGTACAAAGTTGATCGAAAAATTGTTGCTTTTAGAATCACCAGCTGTTGTTACTAAGACATTACTAAATGAGAAAACACAGAGATTAAAGAAAAAATAAGATGTTCAGATGAATTCCAAAATCAAATATTTTCTAGTACCTTTGTATAAGCTGTAAAAATTACACTGCAGTTTCCAAGTTCCATTCTTGGTTCAGGAACTTGCATAGTTGCAACTGTTGATGAGGATTTTTTTTTTCTCCATAGTAGCAGCAAAATGGAGTTTTTTGGGATTTATAATTCATTCTGCAATATTTCTTATTCACCAGAAGTTGGAGAGCAGTGCCTCCCTCGATCATAAAAATAATCAATTTCACTTTGCACAAAATAGACCTCAATTTATCACTTAAAGTGTTCCTATAATTTCATTTCGACATGGAAATTGGTAAAGAGTAGTGATATCATTTAACTTCAGACTAATTACTTGAGACATATCAGCACTATGACATTAGAATGTAAAACAATTTCATAGAACTGATGTATAAATTAAATAAATAAATTTTACTTAGTTGGAGATGATGATTTGTCTAACCTTTTCTACATTTTCCTCATTTAGCTCAAGACCTGTCTCTCTGTCCAGAATCTGTTCAACTTCCATAATCTCAGGTATTTTATCTCGCAGGCGGGTCTCAATTCCCATCTTTAGTGTCATTGTTGAGCTTGGACATGACCCACAAGCTCCTTGCAGCTTTAATACCACAACAAGGCCATCTATCTCATGTAGTGCCACATTCCCACCATCAGCCATCAAGCCAGGTCGTACCTCATCCAAGACTTTCTCTACATTTTCTTCAGTTAACGGAAGGACGCAGTACGGTGAAACAACATGCCCTGCATTGTTAAGAAATCAAAAGAAGTAAAATCAAAATCACAATCCTATATGAAAACTCATTTAATTAGATCCTAATTAGATGTCAACAAGAGATGGATGCCATCACTTGCATCAAATCTGATGGGCAAACAAATAAGTTCACAGAAAAATTTCTAGTGAGACATATGACAGTATTACAGACACAGGAGAGGAGAAGTAAGGATTGTTGTCTCAATTGTGATGAAGAAATGCAAGGCAAGACATCGTTGTACGAAACTATTCACAATCACATAGTGTGAACAATTCCTTCCCTTTTAACGTTGCCCTTGTTGTCAAGGGTAATATTTGGAGACCCATTTTCTTGTTCCATGTAGACTTATCGCCATCCTCTCCCTCCAAGCATGCTGCAATCATGAACAGTTTCTTTGACATTTGCCTAGGCCTGTAGTTTTCATCACAATAAAAACAAAGACCCTTACTTCCCTGCCCTGCATCTGCGCCATTGTCAGTTGCCTCACTGACATAACAGCATGATGACTCATAATTACTACTAATAACAAACCCAAAATGAAAGGAAGACTTCATAGACAAGACACACCTACAAAAACTTCTAAACTGTCCCAAAGAAACATTCAACATAAATGCTTATTCAACCTACTTCTATACATGCACATGTAACAGAGGAGGATTTAAATTAGTAAGTGGAAAAGGCAGTTCAAACAAATTTCCAAATGAGAGCAAGAGCTTTATTCTCTATCATTTTACTTTTGCAACTTAGATGTTCCTCCTGGTAATATATACAAATACTAAATTTAAATCCCATGATTTTGAATGCTTGAATCAAATGCAGCTATAAGACTTTACTGAAGCACCATTATTTGTTGGAGAAATGAGGTGGAGAACAGAGTGTTAAAACCTAAATGTTATGTTTGATGCTGTAACTCCCATGAAAGAAGCCTTTATCTGATTCAAGCAATGATACATAGTGCTCTTTTAATTGTTTTTGAAGAATCTTGAATTCCTAATGAGATGAAAGGTAAACAAACCACACCAGTTGGCAACATTGTATTGTTATTTAAATAGATAAGGGTAAATTCATTCCTATAATTTAAGCTAAATTTAAATTTGTCAAAGTGTATCCTAATGTTTTCACATTTTCTATGCGACCACCATTGAGCTGACATGGCCCCATTTGACCCATTTAAGTTTATGCGACCATAGTTGGATATTTTGAGCATGAAATAAGTTTCATTTGAATTCTACCCTAACAATGGCTCAAATGGTGGCCGCATAAACTTAAAATGGATCAACGGCAGCCATGTGGATATCATTCGATATCCATCCCAAAAGCTTAAGGTATCAGGATGCAGACATAATTATTTTTTTATTTTAAACTCTCCCTCACATGTAAGTTTCTCTTCACCGTTAGAACCAACACATGGAATTTGACTTAATTCTAAGGATGTCATAGCAAGTTTAACTCAGGATCTCCTACTATGTTACCAAATAATGTGATTAATTTTGTTCGTTTACCACTATCCTCAAAAGTTGAAGTTGTTAGGATGTGGGCAGACAATTGTTTTATAGTAGGTATAATGAATAGAACAACAAACTAGCTATTAGTCTAATGGTATTTCTCTTTCCAATGTTGGAAGATCTCCGAAATTCGAATCTCCCTTCCCCATTGATTAAAACAAAGTTTAATGAATAGACTAACTGTAGCGAAAAACATGAATAGTTAATACATACATTGATCAAATTGAAACTTTAGAAGCTAAATTACATTTTGATTCAAATTATAAGGGTGGAAGGGAGGGGTAATTGCCTCATAAACAAGACAAGAACAGAAATTGATAAATTCTCATAGATACCTGCTTGTTTTCTTCGAGCAAGATTGTAATCAAACCCAAGAAAGTGTCTGCTACAGAATTGACCTCTGAGAAAAGAAGCTTGCTTTGAAGAAAATCCACAGGCAATTGAAGTAGAGTTCTAGAAAAAATGAATTCCAAAAGTAAGAAATAAGCTAAAAAGCAAACCCCATCACCAAAAGTACAGAAAATGAAAATGAGTGTAAAACTGAGTAGCACCTTGAAGAGTGATAGATGAGAAGTTGAAAGCAATTCAGATGATGATGAGAGAGATGGGTTGAACAGAGCAGTGGTTGCTGGTGGTGTTGTTGGCTTGAGACCTTGGGTTTGGGCTGAGAATGCACCCACCATTGAATGAGAGTGTGGCACTGACTAGGCCAATTGTGCCAAGTAGGAGGAGCCTTGTGTTTTTCTCTTCTCTAAAGTAAACCCAGAAACAATTGTTTTTTAGTTTTTTTGTTGTTGTTTTTGTTTGGGTTTTGTGCTGGTTGGAGAAAGTAATGGTGGGAATTTTGATAGGAAGCATTATTTGATTGGCTGTTAATGGAAGACAAGTGCAAATTCTGTTGTTGCAGATATTCTGTGGATAGGAATTTGAGCTGCTTGCTATATTTTTCATCAATCTTATGTGGACAAGGCCAACTTTCAGTGAAGAAAAGAAAAGGCCAGGATAATGGGCAGCTCAGATAATGAGGTACTTCTGCTGGGTTTGGGCTCAAGTTTATAGCTCTTATATTGGGCCAGATCATTCCCTTAATACAATTTCCTTTTTATGGTTTGGGTTTTATTGAGTTTGTATGTTGGGTGGTTCGGGTATGGAGTTAATAGGGTGTTTTGGTTTGATGTGGTGTCTCTTGTTTTATTGTTTGGCACTTTGCTGTTTTGGTGCTTATATTTTGTGATGTGAGAGTATTAATATTTGTGATCTTATATGGGTTACAGATTCTCCAATTTGAGTCTTATCTTGATATCTGTAATGTGCACTTCCAACATATATGCAGGGAAGTTTCCACCTTCAACAAGTAGTCTTCATCATAGATTCATATATATTTTTCAATATCATAATTTTGAATTACACATCGGTTCAAGGTTTAAAAGTTTGAAAAGTGGTATGAAATTTTATTTCTATATTTGATAAGTACATACTTGAAAACGTAATACTTAACGCATTAGTATGAACTTTCCATGTAAGTGCGAATTTCATACCCACATGAAATTCTCATACCATTTTTCTCCCATTTGCAATTTTCCCTCCACCTGGGAGAACATTTCAGACATTTTCTTGGAACTACATGTTCTACATTTCATATAATATTGTGCAAAGCAAACATGGTAATGGGAAAAAATATATATATATGTATTTTCTCATCTTTATTCTCCAGTGTTTTCAGACTCTGTAATGAGAGAATCTTCCATTTCCATCTCCCACAAGCATAGGAGTTCCGTTCATGGGAAATTCATAAATGACGATGGAATATAATTGAAGGCATCAAAACTTTGAATAAAATCTTTTTTAATCAAATGAATATGTTGCTAGATAAAATAGTCATGCACCAAATCGCCATCAAATTGGTCATGCATTACCCATCGAACACATGGACACCCTTACCCTCCATTGTCCAAAATTATTTACATAAATATATAATTCCCAGAAGTACAGATCCCCTTGGAGCAATGCTATCAGGCTGGAGATCCTTGTCTGTTCCCTTCCACAATTCTTAATGCAAACCTGCCAATATATGTTCCTTTCTTCCATGTGATTATGAACACACACACACACACCTACTTTTATGGAGCATTAATATTTCAGCCAATTTAAAAAACTAATGCAAAACTAAACAATGCAAGTTAATATAAATGCCACAGTCCAAAAAGTAAACTGAAGGGGAAAAAGAAAAGGATAATGTATTAATTGTGAATGCCAATCTGTTCTGTTCAAATGATGACCTTAGCTTTCAGAACTTCGTTGTGAGAATAAAAAATGTTGACATCAATAATTGAGGAGCCAAGATAAACCAGAAAGAGAGGAAATAATAACAATAATATATGAGCGTTACAACAACGTGGGATGAGAAGATATCATATGAAAATGAGAGAACGTATTGGATCCAGAGTAGATAAGCCTTGGCCCGAAACTAGAGAGATTCCTTTGGTCCTTTTTAAAACCCAACCCTCTCTCTCTCTCTCTCTCTCTCTCTCTCTCTCTATTTTAATATTTGTTTTGATTATTTGTTGAGATGTCATCCCAGAATCTGATGCATTAAATGTGAGAGCTAGTTGAACTGGGGGCAAGAGATATATTTTTTTTTTCTTTAATTTTTATGTGAAGATCAGAACATGAGCCAAAAGACAGTACTGTTTAAAGAATGAAGCTTATCAGAATCTTTCCTTCCAGAGGGACAATATTTTTCATTTTCTAATTCTCTTATATAAGTTAGGTCATGGGTGGCAAAGGATGAAGAAGATGTGTGATGATGTCATTGATTTTATTTTATTTTATTTTCCCAATATCAAGGGATTAAAACTATGATAATAATGCTCAAGACAACGAAAAGAAATTCTAATTTTCAATTATCAAATGATATTTCAAAACGTTTATACGTTTTTTTTCCTCTATCACCTAGAGCTACAAACTTCAAATAAATTTATTTTTTTTAATAAAAGAACAATAATATTTTATTGATAAGATAAACAAAAACAAGTATAATGCAATTAAAATGCCAAATAAATGATATATTAATATGTTGGACAAGGCTCTTTTCTTCTTTGGCCTCCTTTATAATTTAGTTTGATATATGCATCTAGTAGACTTCTGTTAATTTTGGGGTTTACTCAACCTATTAGCTATATATCATCTCATGAAATGAACTGTAACGGCTATGGACTAACAAGAGAGTCCAACCTAGGCCACATTGGGACCACTATAAAAACAAAAGCAGAAAAAGAAAAACCCCAACTAGACACCAACACAGTAGACCCACAGTAGAGAATCACAACACATTCCAACTGTCAAAAGAAACCTTCTATGAGAACTCATAGTCCTTTATACACCACATTGACTACATAGCACACCAACGTTCAAAGGCACAAGAGAGCGCACGGAGGCGACATCAAAGAGGACCCCAGAAAAGCACACCAACTCAACGCAGACCCTGACAAAGAAAAACCTCTTATAGCCAAGCATAGTTATTCGGGATGCACAAAGCAAAGAGCTGCAAAGGATCAACACAGCATGCAGTGAAAATAAAAAGGCCAGCAAAATAGAAAAACTAAATCAAAGAAAACCCCTTGAAAACACACTGTCGCAACCTAACACTATTAGAGGAAAACTCCTATGAAAGAAAACATAGTTCGTTGAGCAGCACATAATTGTAGAAGGATGTCGAAAGATTGACAACAAAGAAACACCACACAAAACAAAACCCCACGTTGGCCTCTTAACCTAAAGAAGGTTTCAGGAAACAAAGCATTTGTTGGATGCCAAGCCCACGAACACTCCAGCTGCACACTAAGGTAAACCCTTAGTAGACCCCACAAGATCGGTCTCATTGGTCTTATCAGAACAAGCGCCATTACATAGTATTTTATTACCAACGTAATTCGCACCCAGCACCATTAAATCACTACCTGTAACCACATCCTCTTGTTGCTTACGCTTCACATTGGTTTTACTGGATGCACTCATTGAACTCTCCTCCTCTTTTTTTAGCCTGCCATGACCCTTTTTCTTATGTAAAACCTCAGAAAGCTGGATGATAGGCATAAGAACAAAAGGGTTGGAGAGATCCGAGCTCAAACTGTCCTGAGAGATGGCCATGGAGATAGAGGTTCTAGGGCTCTAAAATATGCACTTGTTACCCATAGAATAGAAGGATCACCCAACGTTGTAGAGGGTTCCAGTAAAGTTATCTCCCTATGGGGAATATACATGAGGAAAATTCCCAGTTTCGACGCAGGTGGGATCGGTAGAAGTGGTATCGGGGAGCGAGCTTCATCATCGATAAGGCCAGTCTGTTATCAGATACTCAACAGCCTCTAAACCCTAATGACAGCGTGGAAAAGTGAGAGAATATGCAGAGTCCTCCAAATCATCCTATCATTGGAGCGAGAACACCAAGAATGGTGATCAGGACTACCTTGATCACTTGACTCACCTTGGAAAAATTACCATTACTCCTGAAGCGAAGGGGAAAAGTCGAGGAGCAGTGGGCCAGAGAACCAATAGGTTTACCCCATAAATTTGTAATACCTTCCAAGTAAGCAAAAACATAGATAAACTGATCACGTAAACTTGGAGTGAGAGTCCCACTGATGGTTTCATATTTCTTAATACACACCTGAGTAGAATGGCCAAATCTTCCGCAAGAAAAACAATGATCTGGAAGGTACTCATATTTGAACACCATCATTTTCTCCCTAACCTCCAGAAAAGTGACTCGTGTCCAACAAATGAGAGGTAAGGTTTTGAGCGCACACAGATGTGAATAAAGTGACCCACAGGGCCTGACCTATCACGATTATCCACCTGAAGAACATCCAACTTAGTACTAATGGCCTAAGCAACTGCTACCGTCATACAGAAGCCAGGTACACTACGTAACTATACCCAAAAAAATTTATGTGTTAAAGGCATAGAATGCATGTAACCATCAAGAGCGGGAGCTCAGCCAACAAGACCAAGGAGCATCGATACACCTAGGGTTCCATTTCAAGGACCCTTTCTTATCCCGAGCACTTACAAAGTGCACCTAGAACCTATTAAAATCTATTTCCTTGATTAAGACCTCCTCAGTACCTTTCCAAAGATGCGAAAATATTTTGACAAATCCATCACAGTTGACAAGATGATCCATAAATACTTTAGCCACGAGACTATAGGTAAATCCAATAAAACTACCAGAGATGGTCGAAGAGCAAATAACCACACCAGCCTGTTCTCAGGAGTAAAAACCAAACGAGTGCTCAATATCATCAACGACAACATGCCGATTGTGATTCGAAAAAGACATGATAGCTAATGCAGAAAAACATAAGAGGGCATCTACGAGCGTAAGAAAAAGACCCACTTGCATATGCCAACCCGAAACCATGGCAACAAAGCTAAGGTAGGGAAACCATAACCCTAGCCATCACACCCCAAAACTTCGAGCAGAAACCAAGCAACCACGCAACCAAAACCACCTTAGTCAATGATCAAAAGTAACACGATATGATGCCATGTAAACAATGATGGCCTACGACGACAACATAAGCTGATGTCGAAGGAGAGAAAGGACTGAAACCCTAGTGGCACAAAAAACCCAAGTTTTGAAAACTAGAAAAAAGCAAACAGCCACGCAGTGTAAGATGGTTTGCTATCTTAAACCACTAAAGTGATCTTCTTATCGAATAAGGATTCCTAAGAACTCATGGCTTATCAAAAAGTCTATTCCTATCAGATATGGCAACCTAATATAAGTGTCTAGATATATTCATAGGCTTAAGCATTCCTACCTTAGTAAGGATTAAGATTACCTAATCTTATAAGCATTAAGGTTATCTCTAGGAGTTTCTTGATGGGCTAAACTCATAGAGATATGCATATAAATAGGAGCCTCCTTCTAGAGATAACCTTAATGCTTATAGGATTAGAATTACTGCTGAAAGAAGTTCTTGGTTTCTAGGAGAAAGTCTCTGGTTTCTCAAGTTCAGTTCAATCTTCATCTTGTTCATCATGTCTAAAACAGGTTAGTTAGTGTATTTCATGTTATATCTATTTAGACTTACACGCAGACCACACCAGCCAAGGCGATGACCAAGAGCAACGAGATGTAATACAACAAAGGCACACATGGCTAGAGACAACTAAGGATCAACAGCATGAGCCGACAACTAAGAAAGGAGAGGACCGAACCCTAATGGTGCAAAACCCTAGGCTTTGAATTTTTTTTTTCCGTGGCTCTCCTCACGTGCGAGAGAGCATACAAAAACGTTTTATCCTGATATCACACTTGTATAAGCAGTCGCATTTGTACCATATACGAAGTTTTTGCTGGAAAAATGGAAATGAAATATTCTCTTTGTTCTTTTAAACAAATTCTCTTTTTGAGGGAGATGAGATTAATAGAAGTCAAGGAAAGATACCTATAGAATTCAATGAATTCATAATGTTCCTCAAGAGTCATGACCAAATTCGGCTGCTCCCACTTGCATGATTGGTTACAGAAAAAAGGTGGTCGAACAACGAACAAATCAACGAATGAAATTTGTTCAGTAAAATTAATATTCTTGTTTCGAAATTAAGCACTCATGAGTGATGACATGAAAGAATTGACGACTGAAGAATCAGACAATTTAGTCCCCCCAACAGGTCAAATCACAAAGTGACCATTAGATCTTCCCCACTTGGAAAGAAAACCGACATGATAAGCTGATAACAAACCCAAACAAGTTACAAGGTTGGGTGAGTGACATGTGTCTATTTTGCCAACTATCCCACCCATCTCAATTCTCAGAGATATCACCGTGGTCCATGACACATTTATTAACATTTTATTTATAATTTTGTAATTTTGTAATTTAATTATCATCAAATTCTAATAAAATTCTTCGTTGCTCCAATGGATATCTATTTTCTACATCCAAAAGATGAGTAATAACTTATTTGTTGTGAATATATATATATATATACATGTCATGATAATATGAAAATTAATTGCCGAAAAAGTTGGTAAATCTATGGATCAAGACAAGACATATTTTGTCGCCATTGGCCACCACTACTACCATCCCCACCGTCAATTCCACCACTGCCACCATCACCATCGCGGCTGCCACCCACCCTCACCCCCCAAATGACGTTGTATTTGTAATTTTGCTCCACAAGTGATGTTGTCCAATTAGTCTAAACCACTAGAAACATCTAAAATCTTCAAATCTGATTTATATGTGTTGAGAGAGACTTTGGGAATATCTGTAAGGATGACTTTACTAACAGTTGTTCACAGCTTGAAAACTTCAAGAGATATATAGATAAAGAAAATGACCTTCGAGTGAGATTCCCTCGGCAACATGACGAATTTTGAATGGAAATATCACTAGATAACGAGGTGATATCGTATCATTCTATAATTTCTTCATCAAAGGTCTCTTTAGACATTATATCTTCCTTTGGAAAAAATAGTCATGAATAATTATGAGGTGTTTATCTTCATTTGGCCACGATCAAACGGTTCCTTTATTACAGATTTTTTTTTAAAACATTGAACGAAACATTTTCACCTATTATAATTCTAACTCATTTCGTCACTCTCTCACTATTTGAGTTACCTCCAAAACTCTAGACTTACGGACTTAATTAGTTAATTTTACCAACAATCACACTTGCTAACTAACTCTTATAAAAATATATTATATTATATTTAAAATCATGTGGCTCTATACCATTGGATGTGTGGGCTTCACACATGTGCCACGTCAGCAATTTAACAAAAAATTTGACGAAAGCTAATGACATGGACTATTTTGATGTGTAGATGGTAACCTTAAGGACCATTAGTGTCGCAAAAAAAGTTAGGGACGAAATGTGATAATTTCATAAACCTCAGAGATTATTTGTGATAAAAAACCTAAAATTGAAGCTCAAAGAGTTAAAAAAAAATTAATGAAAAATTGTAAGGGCATAACAACAAGCTTACTTAACCAACAATAACGTAATTAGTAGTTAACTAACAGTGACAAAAAAAACGTAACCACTCAAACTATACACCATAGCTTAATTAGCGAATGACTCACTTCTAGTTCATTAGTCATGATTTTGGCCTCAATGTTTCTCTCCATCATATCTCAATCCCATTTCTTGGATGACACCAAAGCCAACAAAGATTGTGCTTGTTTGAGAAAATGAGTGACAATTCCCCCACTCACTTCCACTATCGTAAATAGAGGTTCTAATTAATCACGATTATCATTTCTCTAAATTGGAAATGTTAGCTAATCCATTGGAAATGTCTAGATTATTTGTGCCCTCTTGTTAAAAAAAAATTAAATAAATAAATTGCCTCATTATAAAAACATTCACAGTTTTCAAGGACTTGTGGATATGTAAAAGTAGCATGTGCTGAATAAGAGTCTAAAAACTAAAAGTTAGGCAGCTTAGCTCGAATCAATTGGGATTGTCTGCGCGTTAAGAGCGAGCAGAGAAAGTATAGCAAAGTGCAAAGACCACAGGGAAGGATCGATAAGGGTGAGGAGGTGGTGGGGCCCAGTAGATTACGGTTTGTTCCTCAAATAGGGTACAACGCGTGCTTATTCCAGGCAATCCATATCAAACAACTTCAAGATGCCATCACCATCACCATAACTTTTTTTTTCTTTTGTCTTCTTTGTTGTGTCTGCTGTACAACTAGATAAGGGTTCATGCATGAGGAGAAGAAATATGATTCATAGGCACCATCCCTCACCTTCCTTTCAGTGGAAGAGTTAAATTGTAAAGTAAGGAGGTACAGTAAAAAATATAAGTATATAAAACATTTAAGTATTCAATAATTATATGTTTAGCTAAATATTTATAAGTTAGTCATGTCTAATTTGTTATAGAGGAAACTATAACTTAAATTATAAGTTGTTTATTACAAATGCTATAATAGAGGAGAGATAAAAAAATATGGGGGGGCGGGGGTGGGGGGTGGGGGGTGGTGGCGGAGCACGCAGAGCCACTCCAAGCCTAGGAGTAGCTCCACCACTGCTTCCTTTAAAATTCACCATCTATACGCATAATTAGTTTATCTATCATCAAGTTATCATCAGGGTGTATATAGTCACGGCTTAAGAAAGTGCACGACACTTCGACGCTATAAAGTCCAAATTGATCCAGTAATTTATTAATGTTGAGACTCAACATGCCAATTTAGTGTTTTTATTTTTTTCTTAAGTGGTCGATCAACAATTGTTAATCGCTTGAAATGTATTTTTCGATTTTGGACATGGCTCGAAATGTATTTTTCGAATTTTGGAACATATATATTAATTCAAGCTTCAGCACAGCCTGATCCAACTTGTCTTGAGCTCAAGCATAGCTCTAGCCCGATAGATTTGAGTGAAGTGAAGATTGAGCATCTTGAAATAGTGCATGCGTATATTTGTTTTTCTTTGTACGTACTAAAGCCAAGATTCTACAGTTTTAAGTCAATACAGAATAAATTGTCCACTTTTGCAATAGGAGTTGCCATTTTCGTGGGTCTGCATGCTGTGATTCTGTGGCCATAATAAAAGAATCAAGAGCCCTACTATCAGCCAAGAATTTGATTTCCCAAATTGAAATTTCGTATCACGATCATGGACGTTGATTTAGTACTACTACCCATGGAGCTTTCTCCAACCTAAGATCAACTAAGTGGACTAATACGCATTACGGTTCTCAATCAATCAAATTATCTTTAACAATGGATTCGATGGACCACCAACTCAAATGTGTACAACCAGTGACAGATTCAGAAATCTTACCTCGTAGGATTATAGTGTAAAAGTTTTATTTTTTTTTTTAAATACAAAAATAGAAATGAACTATAGCACGTTCATTCATAATTCATATTGGGTTAATTATATTATATACATAACTTATTATATTTCCTTCTCTCTTGCTAAAAAAATGAAAGGAAATACAGAATTCAGCGCGCACACAAGGGATTCCAAATCCCTACCACTATCATCCCTCTCCCGCACCTTGTGCACCATGCTACAGACAGCTTTGTGATTATATGCTACACCATTTGATATTTATATTCAGATTGTATATATATATATATATATATACTTAATTGAAGCTTTACGGTGAAAGAATGTCACAAGGAGTTCATATGAATTTTTTTTGTATTTTTATAATTTTTAATTTATTTATTGTGAATTTTAGATAATTTTATTGGATTTTAGTATGAAATATTGGCTAAGTATGAAAAATTATTTTTTAGAATAAGAAAAGAAAAGATAATTTTTGGCAGCTTTTATTCCTTACACATCAAATAAGAAAACTTCATTTTATGAGATTTAGTATTAAGTATATATTGACTTAATGAGCCATCATTTTTAGCATAAATAGTATTTTGCGCTAAAACTGATTTTTCATATTTTGATTTGGTGGGAATTTGATTTTCTAGTATTTTTATTTGAATCCAAATGGGGGTACTTCCTTATTTACATTGTAAACTTAAGTAAATGGAGTAATATAAAAATAAATGAAAGTAAAAGGCAAAACACATTTACTTAAATGCTGAAAATGGAAATAAGGTAAGCTCTTATGGTGCGTTTGGATGAGGGAAATAAGTTTGGAATTTTGACAAAACTCAAAATTTCTAAATTGACATGAACCAATTCCGGTGTTTGGATTAAAAAAACATAGAAATTTAGAAATTCCGCATGGAAAAAAACATGGAATTTGGAGATCATGAATCCCAATTTTAAATTCTATCTAAAAGTCGTCATTTCTAAAGTCCCAAGAGAGATTGAGTTTTAAAAAATGATAACTTTAGAATTAAAGGTTAAATTCTGTGTTTTAAATCAGTCACCGAAACAAGAAACTTTACAAATTCTAGAACATTAATTTATGTCATTTTAAATTCCGTCATTTATGAAATCCTTTGTACTTTTAAATTTTCTCACCCAAACGCACTGTTAAGGAAAATAAAAAGAAAATTTGGAAACACAAATTAGGCCCACTTCGGCCCGACCCAATAGGCCAAACCCGACGTCGTTTTGCCTAACATCTTCTTCTTCCTTGCGCAACAGCCATTTCGTTCAGGCCAAACAGCAAATAGGTGGAGAGCATACATGGGGTCGCACAATCAGCTTAAGGAGACCTTCAAGCTTATTTCCTTGGAGTTCATGGGGTCGTTTGACCCCATTGATCCTATTGTGAGTTCGTCCGTGTGTACAACTAGTATATTATTAATTTTGTCCGTTAAATGCCCTTAATCCCTAAACAAAGTAACATTCAAGATTTCATCTTAACCTTAGAAAGAAAATTCTTATATCCGTCACAAGACGAACGTGCAATCGATATCTAAAGAACAACATTAATCCACGTATACATCGGAGAAACTAGAAATAGGTGTGGGGTTTGGGTTCATTCCCTTCACAGTGTTCACGTCCACATACATCGACAAAACAACTGACATGACATTTGAGGGAAAGTAGTGTTGCAAGTCAAGTTAATTGGATTCTTTCTTAATAATAATCAAATTTGTTAGCAACCAATGAGCCCTGAAATGTGTACACAGTCAGCGCTTCATGCCAAGTGGAGCGAAAGGGACTAGATTCCCAATATAATGAAATCACACATCTAGAGAGCTAGCTAGGAATTAGGAAATGACACCATCGTCTCCAAGAAAAATGGAAATAGATTACAATATTCTCTCTTCTCTCTCTCTCTCTCTCTCTCTCTCTCTCTCTCTCTCTCTCTCTCTCATAGGTCTTAGAATTTATTTTTATTTAAAATCCGATGATATTATGTGTCATGTGGATGGTTCACGTGGCCAACCCAAAACCGCCCATATATAATGCATGTAGTGTAGGCCGTCCCAGGTTGGATTTTTTTCACAAATTAATAGTTTACCAATAATATATTAATTATTTATTGTTTGGTATCATTTGATTACGCGCTAATTTTATTGATTGTTTAAGAAACTTTGTAGGACTACGGACCAAGCAGAGAATGAACAACACTCACTGCATTGTAAGCTTACAGATCAAATACACCGGTACATAAAGCACAAAACTATTTAAAATATTAGTAAAAGTTGTTCTCCTTGGGGAAGCATCCGGCCATGAGATATTCTCCATCAAATTCTATGTTTATCTCTCATCAAATAGTATAACATGTCATATTGTCTAGTTATCAATTAGGTTATAATTATATACATATGATTTTAGAAATTTTCTGTGCAAGACCTCTTCTCTTTAAGGATGCGTTGAGAAAACTCCAATCTATTTATAGTTTTCCTCAATTTTAATCCTATACTAAAAACTGTTTATCGAGTAATTGACAATAACGAAACAAAACGTACATTATATAAGAAGTTGGAGGGATAATTGTGCGATAACCATCTTCAATTGTTCGTTATGGAGGCGGAGAGATTCAAACATACAACCTCAGATGCATAAGTAATTGCTCCTAATAACTTACCTAATAAGCCCTTTTGACATGTACATAATATTATTAGTATATAGAAAATAAGAAGTAAGTCCAAATTTTTTTTATATCAAAGAGAGAGGAGAGAGAGATTCAAAACTTAAATTTATTTCAATATTCTGAATAAAAAAAAAACCATTAGACCAAGAGTTAGCTTGTGATCCGAACTTACACATATCCCACACGCATGATGGATTAAGGTAAGAGCAAGACACATTCGTGTGGGAGCAAGTAGTGCATGTTCAGGCGCGTGCATGAATTCTATGAAAATGAGTGCAATAATGGGGTCACAGTCAATCACAGATGATGACCAAACCCATGTCACCACAGGATATTCAGAAAGCCAATAAACAAAGTACAAGACAAGAAAAGAGAAGGCATGCCCACATCCAAATTCACATCCACATCCACATCCACATATTATTATTTTTGGTCAAGATCCACATATTATCATATACATAGATTGATATCAAGATCAAATTAAAACTTAAAAGAAAAAGCTTCTTAACTCGTAGATCAATGGTTTTAGGTTCGAATATTAATAACATCATAATAGTACGTGTGTAAAATCATTTCTTCCTTATAATTTAAACTAACGCTTGTATTTACAATAAAAAAAACTTAAAAGAAAATTATGTATTTAATTAATGTCTTCCTAACTTCTTCTCAAGGCATGAGACATGTTGTGATATATATATCACAGAATCAGAACTTGTAGTTCAAGGTGCCTCTTGGATTTTTAAGTGCTTGGAACAGCCATGTTTTCGGCCCTTCCATCTTTTTGCTGAAAGTGATGTGTGCCAAGTTCCCCTTTCCTCCATCTCTTATCACCGCTAATCTCTATCTATATGGTTTTTAATCACTCTCATTCAAACATTGATCCATTATTTTTTAGATTAATCTCTCAGTTAGATAAGTAAAAGTACAGATATCTTTCATGCCATCTATTTCTTACTTTTAAAGAAATGAATAAGAGTTGATCATTATTATTTTCTTAATTTAATGATGATGGGTTCACAAGGAGAGATGGGCATTGGTTACTTATGGTGGTGTTTAGGTTACACTTAACATCATGGATTTAGTTTCTTAATCCTTTCTGCACCACTGAAAATTATCCTTTATTAGTACTGTGCATGGATATGGTTTTCTGGTTTTGATTGTGACTACAAGATTAGATTGTTTTCTACCCTATCATTTCCTACTTAAAGAATCCAAAAAGTTAATTTGTAACTGTGGTTCGCTGGTTTAATTAATTCAGTTTATGGTCCCATACACAATGCATTAACTCAGATGCAACCTTAAACCAAGGGTGTTCGTGGTGGCTGCCAATACCTGTTTAACTAGAATAGTCTCCACAATTTTATTTTTTATTTTTTATTTCTGTTTAGATTTAATAGTTTATCCTGCCTTGTTTTTTTTTTTTTTGAAGAAAAAAGAATTATGTGGTGTGCTGTTACTACCACTTGGCTCATGTCAGTGCAGATGTAAATGTTCGAACTTAAATTTAGTAGTTGTATGGGTTAGCTTTGATGAAACCATCTGTTAGACGGCCTCAAAAATTTAAGTTGTCAGAGAATAGATCAACAACGTATATCAAGTTTACGGTAATATGAAGATTGATACAAGCGTCTAAGAAGAAAGTTTACTGATCATGCCAGAGAAGAAAGTTTACAGTAATTATGAAATACAATTATAAAACTCCAGCATTTGTACAATCTAGAAAATCTGAATTGCAACCCTGGACTAGATATGGTGTCTTAGTACGGAGATAATAATCAAACAGAGATCTTTGAATTTGTATAACAAAATAAGACATATAAGATGGTGTTGTTCTGGGAAGGAAGCACCAGCTTTCCATCAAAGTTCATGCAAATCTTGATGTTCTGTAAGACTTTGTCTGGAATATCTTGTTCACTGGCCTACCTTGGCCCATGTATTAGGCTTGTCATTTGGTTTTATTTTATATATCACTCTTCTGTGGGCCCCACAAATTTGATCTTCCTCCATGTTACTATTGAATGCATCACAAGTATGTACAAGTACAAATTCAATATATAATTAAAATACAGCAGCATCAAACAATACTATGTATGATTAATTAATATTTAACAAATTAACAGCACTCTCTGTCCCTCTGTCTCTCTCATACACTATCTCTCTCTCTCTCTCTCTCTCTCTCTCTCTCTCTATGTAAATATGAATATTGTGCACACCAAGACATTGGTATAGTCTAACTTTTTTCCATGCCTCCTAACTTCACAGCCTGTCAAACCTGAATTATTAACATGACCATGAACATGATTAACAGTTTTTTAATTTAGTGAGAGGAGTGAGAAAGGGGAGGTTGTTGCTTTGTTGTTTCCCTAAATTGAAGTATAGTGATCAGTGAGCCTGGGAAAAATTAATATTGGCCTGCCTTGCCCTGCCAAAGAGATTTGCTGGTGTAGGGGTGTCCAGGAATCTTCTCCCAGTTCACACCAGGACTACTAGGCTTCTAAATTATTGCTAGCTGCACTTCTTAGATTGCTCCGTCCACTCCAATTAGTACGGAAGATCAATGACTGATGATATTGATGGATGCTTGGAATAAGCCAATTTTCTCTGTACTTATTGGGATTTGGATTGCCAATTATAGCAGCTTATGGATGAGGCTGGTTTTGGCATGAAGAAGCAAAGTTTTCAATGAGCCTCATGCTAGAGAATCTCCACCTCTGCTGTTTCTGCTTCAGGTACCAAACTTGAACTCTGTACAGAAAGTTTTCAAGGTTTAATTACAATATGGTAATGAACCCATGATGCTGATTTTCTTGCTTTTTTTTAAATTTTTTTAAAAATTTATGTTTTTGCCAGTTTTGGAAGTTCTGCTCTTCTGGGAACTCACAATTCTTGATTATTAGTTAGTTTTCTGTACATGAATAGAGATATATCTCTATTTGCCAAAACATTTGAAGGTGAAAGAGATCCTTTTTTTTCTTCTTCTAAAGATAGACAAATCTCTCTCTGTCTCTCCCTGAGTATCATTTATAGTTGACTGATATTTATTTCATGCATTTTAGCTTTATTTTGTTCATGCTGTGACTTGTGATCTCCATGAAATAATTATATGCCTCTTGTCTGATTTCACCATGTGGATTTAGCATAGAGGCTTACTTTCAAAAGAAACAGGAAGAAGTGGACACTTCATGAGAGCAATTTCATCAAAATGAAGGCTAACTGTTATGACCAGTGATGACAACAGCAGAAATGTACTAACAAATCAAAATAGGGTAAACCAACCACATTCCATATTTGGTCTCACTATTGCCCACATCCCATTTTCTTTTTGTTCCTACTATGTTTGGCAACTTTCCGATTACGCTTTCGGCCCTCCTGAGACACAATTCTGAGCCATTCCTTTTGTTCATCCTTCATTCGACACCTTGAAACTTGCTGTTTTGTTTCATGTAGCAAACTAATCCTATTCCTAAATGCGGCCTGCATTTGCACACCAAAAGGGGAACCAATAAGATCATGGAGCAAAATGTAGTATATAAAGCAGAGTGTCAGTGAATTTGAGAGATGACTTCCACTACCTAGATGGGTTAGAACTAGGAATTGGATTTGAAGATAATTAAAAAATGGCCAGATCCTTTCAATTATTCCTTGGTGCTTAGATGTAGTAGGATTGGTAGACTTGGTGTCCAACTAGACTATGTTTCCACCATCACTTAGTGCCTTTATATATCACACCTACTCCACTGAAGCCAGTAATTTTTTTTGTTCTTTCTGATTTTTGCTTTGTTTTGCCCATGAATTTTTACATTATAATTAGTATCCTAAAATGATACTCATTATCTGTCAAAATTGAAAACAAATGACAGCCCAATGTGGTAGCTCTCACTATACAATAGCAACAGTTCTGTGTGTTTCCTCAAAATATATGTCTCTCTGTCGTTACCAACATTTTTTTACTGGCATATTACTTCAGGCATGGGAACCAAAATTGAATACGCCATCAATATATTAGGAACCTCAGAAAATAGCAGCAGCTTAACCGTGCATCGTGTGGATGACTGGGACTATTTTCAGAAAAGTGGGCTGAAGGAGAAGTATAAGAAGGCTAGAACCGAGGACAAAATTCGGAACTCGATGGACAGGATGCTTGACAAGCACAACATAGATACCATAAAAAAGACAATGCAGATGCATGAAGATACCTTTAAACACCAGGTATGAGAAATATTATGTTTCTGTGCTACACTTTAAGATAATTGTATGTTGATCCATTTTCCAAGAAGCAAAACATGAACTCTTTTGAGTTTCATGGAAAGTAGCTTCTCCATGTAAATAATATCTGTACAGCTGGGAAGTCCCTGTTGCAGATCTCAGGCTTATTGGTTCACCAACATCATCAACTTCTCATTTAACCCCTTAAGTAAATGATGACAGTGACCAATTATAAGTGAAACCAACAATATCTTGCTGGATAAGCAAATCAGTCAAATTATTCCAATACACAATTCAAAGACACCCTTTTTGCTTATTAGATTCCAAGTCTTGTACTTGCCCAATCAGATTGTTTTTCATGTCTAATAAATTCAGTACTTTGAAACTGATGACAGCCATGCTAACCGAAAACCAAATATTGCAGATTCGAGAGCTACACCGACTATACAGTGTACAAAAGATGCTAATGGATGAACTGAAAAAAGAGATGAAACGAAACAGATTTCAGGGGCCGGTGACTAGTAGTGCAGATCACATTAACCATTCTCAGTTGATTAACTGGCAGCATTCAACAACTCAAGCTTCTTCTGGATATAATTTCCATCTTCAGAGGTTGAGAGATGATCCGATCTCTAGAGAGGGCAGTGGAAGTTGCTCCGGAGACACCCTGAGAATGTCAAGGGGATTTGACCTTGAAAGGCCTGCCGAGGAAGACATGTCAACAGGAGTCAGTACAATTGACCAAGAACAAGCAAGGCCAAGCTCTCACATGGCCTTCAAAAGTAAAAATATGAGTATAGCTGGCTGTGATGAAGACAGTGAAGTGGAGCTTACATTAAGCATTGGAAGCAGCAAGAACAAGAAGAGATCAAAATCTTACCAGCCTCAGTTAGGATGTGCTGAGCTGATCCATAAAGAAACGGACCTTGATTCGCCTGCCTCATTCAAATCAGATAGAGGAGGAGACTGCAGTGATCCCACAACTCCCATGAGCAGCTCTAGTGCAACATTTGACCAGGAAAGAAAGCAGCCACATTGGCTTTTCCATGGTTTAAAGCTCAAATAGGACTAAAACTTCAATTTGCGTGCGCGTTTCTTGGCAAATCTACATTATTGAAATTCTAATTAAGTTGTCACCTTAATAAAAGGACAATTGAGATACTATTCTCACGCATTACATCGGTGTAAATAGGACATTTGCAAACCTTTTTTTACTCCATCTTTCTGTCCATTGGTTCATTATCTTCTTTCGCATCTATGCAAACAAAGAAAACGTTGCTTATTGAGGGAAGGGAAGTGGCCATCCACCCTGCTACAGTGTCCAGAACAAGGTGAAGTTCCAACTATAAGAAGTTAGACATTTGACTGAATTTACTATTCCTTTTTTGGTCAGATAATTCTGAAGTTCTTTGAAGCACATAAAAGTGATGATTATGACTAACTCACGGCAAGAATTTTCGTAAGTTATCGAAGTTACTTTCGAAAGAGATACATCACAGATAAGCCAACCAGAAATGTAGAAATGACAATAATTGAGCCTCTTGCAAGATATCAATTTTCTGTAAATCCAAGGTGGGACAAGTTAAGAACATGTTAAATTCCAATTTGTCACCTGGTATTTGTCTTTGACTGCTAATCCATATGATGCCTCTTTCTCAGTATATAAAAAGATGCATTGTTTTGTTGGTATTGCTCCTGTTTCCTTATCCATCATAAGATTCATAGCCTCCCCCATTATCCCAGAGACAAGAGAAAATTATATAAAAGCAATGTACCCTTTGGACTTAGAAGTTTATCTCTTAAATCACTTTTTATATAGCTAATTCCTTGTAATTGTATTGGCTCCTTGGCCCCATTCACCATGCTGCTCTTGCGGAGTATTGAAGCATAGTTGCTTCCTATTCCTATTGAACCATTGAATATAGCACCCCTCTACCATTAATAATGAAACATGCAGCACAGATTGTCTGTTGGTTTCTTCTTGATCCATCAAAATAAGTAGAAGATCTGCTTGGCCAGAGGTAACTGATGGTCTCCAGTTTGTAATTCTGTTGAACACAAGATTGTTTATTTGTTACTTATGCTGCTGCATTCTAATGCTCCTTGCCTAAGTTCAAGATTGGTAAGCTTACATCTGTGAGATGGTAGAAACTAGTTTTTCCTTTCACTTGGTTTGCTGGCCTTATTAGTTGAACATTGCGGTATCTTTTCTTCTTGCACAAGGAAGACTTCAGCATCTTGCACTTCCCAGACCAATCACCAACAGAACACTACCACAAAATACATCTTCTATAATAGTATGATTGAAGTTGAATTACCCTTAATTGTAGTCTCCGACAGCTTTCAAGCGTTTTGCATTGTGCTTCCTCTAATGCCTCGCGTAACCCACGAAAAGAAAAAAGAAAAAGAAAAAGAATTTTGAGCTGTACAACCTTTTGCACTTCAATAAGTCCAAAAGAATTTTATCCTTGGTGGCATCTATCTTATGCCTATCCATGTATTTAGGTCCAGTTTAATATTTGATGCTTTAGAAAATATAATGGAAATAGACATACAAAATCTCTTGCAAATACTTCTCCTTGGGTTCACAATTTGCGGCAAAGTAATTGAGTAACAATCGTTGTTTTTAATGAAAGGAATTAATGTTCATTAAAGCACCACCACAGCCAACTGCAAATTTTCAATTCATATCCGGTGAACATCCCCTCTCATTAACAGATATAACTTGATTGAAAGTGCTGAAAGGAAACTGGGTTTTAGGTCCAATGATGAGGCGCCGGAGGAGGACGAGGCAATATGGTGACAATGGTAAGGCCGTAACATAACATCATGATGTTGTTTTCTTTTCTTTTATTTATTTATTTTTATTTATTTAATTTTTAAAGGCGAAAAACAATACAACTTGTAGAACTTAGACCACAAGGGCATGCAGGCCCAAAAAAGTCCAAGTAATAAGCGTTAACAACAGAACTTGGACCCGCGATTTCATGTTAAATGGCTTAATACATACATATATATATATATATGTAGTCCCCTTCTATTGAGGGATCCCTCAAATAATTTTATTTGAGGGACGCCCTTTAGGGTACCATACAATTTTTTTTTTCCAATGATCCAAACAATCTATTTTTTAGGTCTTCATTCATAGATCATCCTTACAAAAAATTAGACAAATCGGAAACCGTTTCGACATCTAATTGTGTCATACAAAATCAATGAACACGGTGCTTCAAGAAAGTACTAAAATTTCAATAATTCAATTGAATGGTCAAATGATATCGGATTCAAGTGATTTTTTGTAAAAATGATTTTTGAATGTGTATCTACAAAATAGACGGTTTGGATTAGTGAAATACAATCCAGAGTGGGCTAGGTGTCCCTTAATGGAAGCTCTCTGTGTATATATATATATATATAAAATAAATAGATTATATATTTTTTGTTAAAAAAACTTAATTACCCCTTAATACAGGAAATATTTTTCTCACCATTTTAACCCAAGGTGTATCCTCACCACAATTCTTAATACTTGACACGTGTCCATAGACTTATGGTTAACTTTTTACCTTGTATTTATGGAACCATGGTTATACATATGTACACATGTCAAATGTTGACAAGGATGGTGAGGATATACCTTAGGTTAAAGTGACGAACAAAAATACTTTCCTTAATACACATGGCAATTTAATAAAATAAAGATTAATGATGTGACAGATTTGGTAATTACACAAAGAGTAACAATGCGGCACATTTGGTGTCCCTAGCAACGCAATCCTTATCCCTATCCTTATCCTATAGACAAAATGAGTGAATAAACCTGAAACCCATTTGGAAATATGATCTTTACAAATTTGCTTGCAGGTCCTGAAGAACTGAAATTTGATCTTTACAGATTTAGCAAAAGCTAAATTCAAAGCACATTAAGGGCTTGTTTGTGAGTGATTTTGGATAAGTAAAAAATCACTTATATGGAGAATCACTTCTCCAAATAATTACTTTAAGTGGTTTTAAATGATTTTATAGAGAAGCACATGAGAGGTGCTTTTGCTAAGAATCACTTAAAATCACTTAAATCAATGAAGCAAACCAGGATTGGGAATTTGAGAATTCTCAATTTCTTTTTTGGGTGCTCGGGTAGCCCAAGCCCATAAACAAACCAAAAAATCTAGGCAAAAATTCATTTTTGGTCCCTGTGGTTTATCACTTTTACCACTAAGGTCCCTGTGGTTTCAATTTGAACATTTTCGTCCTTGTGGTTTCAATTTCAAGCAATTCAAGGACAACTCTCAATTTTTATTAAATTTTTTTAACTACCATTACTTGTGAGGGGCCAATTCGGTCAAATTATTAAAAAATTCATTCCTTTTTAAAATAACAAAAACAAAATGGAAAAAATAATAATAAATAAAACAAATTCATTCATTTTGAACTCTTGTGCCCTTCCCCCTCCCACCATTGCCGCCGTCTAACAAGCCACTATCCAATATCACCCACCCAGCAACCAACCCTTACCACCCTCACACCACAAAACTTCTCAAGACACCCCCATCTATCTCTCTGTCTCAAGTCCATCCCAAAAAATTGAGTGCAAGCAAAATACCACATTGCTCATAATTTATTAGCAGAGAGCGATGAAGGCTTCTAGGGAGGGGAGAAGAAGATATATTTTTTATTTATTAATTTTTCCATTTTGTATTTTGTATTTTTAAAAGAATTAATACAAATTTATAATATAAAAAAACCCAATCCTAGGCATGTATTTATAAAAAAAAAAACCCAAACACTATTTAAACATAGAAACACACCCAAAATCAACCCCAAAGTCAACTTTTTGGGTGTGTTTATAAATGAGTTTTGAGTGTGTGTAATGATGTGTTTTGGGTGTTGGGTTTTTTTTTTAATTTCAGCCCCCATCTTTGGTGTTTTAGTGAAACTCCTATTAATTTTTTAATAACTTGTTGATTAAATTACCCCTCCATAAGTAACAGAAGTTAAAAGAATTTGACAGAAATTGAGGATTGTCCTTAAATTGCTTCAAATTGAAACCACAGGGACCAAAAGTGACGTTTTGCCAAGAATCTAAGCAGGTAGGCTATGTTGAGGGGTTATATTAGGGGGTTCAATCCAGTAGTCCAATAATAACTTAGCACTTAATCAGACGGTTATTAAGGACCCCTCATTTCTCCCTCTTACCCCTCATTGTAGCCTCCTTGAAGCGGGTATGGCCATGTCCTTTCCCAAACTCATGCCATCAATGTGAAAGCCCATGCTAAACTCAAGGCTCATGTTAACAAATATGATCACTTGTGAAAGCCCACACTAAACTCATATGGCTCATGTTAACCAATATGATCACCTGCACCACACAATAACTCCAGTTTTGAGCAATTGAGTCCTTGAAATTGTTGATGAGACTGAAAAGAGAGGATGATTAATTATCTTCAATAGGAACATGTTGATCGATATGTTTTTACTTACTATCCATATTTTACTTACATACAATTAAGATAATTGATTGATCTAGTCTCACTTAAATTTATTCTATTGACTATTCAATCAATCAGCTTAATTGTAGGTAAATAGAATAAGAGTAGATCAATAGAGCCCTGTCTTTGCTGTTGCAAGGGTCCCTTCAACTTAATTAAAGTTGCAAGTGGTCATTGTCTTGGCAGTTACCAACTGGTGTTTAAACTCACTTAATTTTGAAATTATAATGTTGATCAAGATTGTGATGAAAGCTCCATTGATGAAGAAAAGGCAGCCAAAAAAGAGATTATTAATTATTATTATTTTTATACAAGATGGAGGGAGGATTTGAAGATAGAACTTCAGGTGCAGGGTAAACATTTTTAATCACTTAGCAACAAAAGATGATTTTAAGATATATATATGTAGAGCAAAAAGAGGCCTGCATGGGGCGTGGGAAATGGGATATCACAGTCCATTAGTTGTTCAATATAATTTCAGTCAGAACAATCATTCAGAGAAACAGGTTTGATAAGGAAGTGAATGAGGATGGTCATCCATATATTTTTCTCAAAATATTTATTTGCATACTAGTCCCTCTATTATAATATATAATTAATTATCAATTTATCATCCGACTGATTCTTTTCAAACTTGGATGGCTCTAATGAGACCTGTTCAAGTCTTCCAGTTTAATTCAACTGCTAGAATGTATTATTTGAGCGACTTGAACATTCCTTGCACAACTAAGCAGAGGTGTGCTAATTGTATTCGTATAGTCTTCGAATGAATGAAACTCAAACATCTTGACCATGCATCATACAAACAATTTATGATACTCCAAGAATTTACAAGTCCAGAAAAAAATTAAATCATTATAAAAATAGCATGGAGGTAAAATCCAGATGAAGCTATCCTAATGGTACTCCATTGTTCTAGTTTGGACGGGTGCAATCACTCCGAATTTCACCTTGATTTCCAGTCAGAACCCCAACTCTGCCTAACTTGGTCATGGCTTGCACAAAAGCCTGGTTAAAGGCTGCATTGCTTGATGCAAATGTGTTGATGGTGGCCTGTGATCTTGTATCTGTAAATAGTATCTGATCAGAGGTGAACAGACCCTTTCCTTGCTGAAGGTTCTGGAAGTAGACATTGTCAAATGTCCGGGGTGTGGTTGGGTCCATGTTAATGGCGATTCTTGGATCCACGTTAACAGGGCACATCTGTCTGAGCTGCAATGCGTATGCTGAATTCAGTGTTGGATCAATACGCTTTGCGGGGCTGAAGTTGTAGATTCGATTCGAGAAGCGGTTGCAATGAGAGAAGCCAAGTGTGTGCGCACCTACAAGAGCATACAAGTTAGAAAAACCTCTAGACAATCCACAAGAATGCGTGGATAATATAAGTGCTCTCTCATGAGACCGCAAATTAACAGTTTGACAATATAATATGCTTAGATATTTTGGACCAAAACAATCGTAAACTTAAAACCCGTATGAATCGTAAGCCAATTATTAAAAAAGACTACCTGATAATGCGATCATGTCAGTTTGGGTGAGACCATGAGTGCTAAACATGGTGTTAAGCTGGTCAAGATTGAAAGTAGGGTGAGGAAGACGTCTTTGAACACTGGCAATAGTAGATACCCTTCCATCACGCCTCCCCAATTCAACTGTATAAGATGGTCCCCCAGCCTGCATGAAACAACAAAACATAAAGGATTATTCGAATATATATATATATATATATATATATAAAATTTACATAATGGTAGTAGTTACAGACGTAACTTTATGTCGCAGTCATTGGCTGCTTAAATTCAAAAAGCTTCTTTGGCTTCTGTCCAACTTTGATGACAACAAAGACTAAATTGAAAAGAGAAACTAACGGTAAAAAAAAGAATTTCCATACCAGGTTTACAACATCTCTAGTTGCCAGAGCAAGAATATCTGCACATGAAACTTTGTTTCTGCAGTTAGGGTCACTATCAACCGCTGCCTTGGCTTTGACCACCGTGTCAAATCCATCTCCAGCGAGCGAAAGGTTATCGGGATGATCCTTCTCCGCCTGATTCGTCGGTGATTGAATCAACACGGAAGCATCACAACCCTGTAACAATAAATCCAGTACATTAAATTAACAGCACACCAACTTGGTTGGAAAGCTGATGAGCCTAAAACAATTGTATCGAAACCGAAAGTTAGGATTCGAACGGGACTGACTACTAACCCGAACGAAGCAGTCGTGGAAGAAGAGTCTTAGAGTGGCTGGAACAGTCACAAAGGTCTGCTGGAACTTGGTTTTGACAGCTGAGGTGACCAAGGACTCAACATTTGGACATGTGCCTTTATAGAAATCTGTCCTAAGTTGAGCACAAGCTGTTCCAAGCAGAAAAGGGATGAGAAAAGCTGAGAGAACAATACAACTGCGAGCTTCCATGTCTCTTTCTTTAATTTGCTGTTGGTGCTTAATTTGCTGCCTATTTATACAATAATTCTATATGGTTGTACAAGATTGACATAAACAAAAGCATATAGGAAAAGTGGTGCTGTTAAAAATAAAGAACAGTGGTCCTTGGATCTTTGCTTAGACACTCTGGCAACTATATTATATATATATAAGGTTTCTTCTGAGGTTGGAGATAGGGGGGTGGAAGAGAGCTGACATTATTTTATGGCATGTTCTAGCACATGGAACGTAGTTACACAAAATTGGTTAATAGGTTTCACAAAAATGATTGGACCCTAGCTAGGAAGAAACTTGGATAAATATTTCTTTATGTCTTCAGGGTTTTAAGGATCATGACAGCCTAAAAATACATAGGCATTTGGACATCTAAAAGGTGACAACTAAAAGGACACCTTATTCATTTTAATTAATCTTGGAACAATTTGGATCTTTAGATAGGTGGCAATGTGACTCCAAACCTATATGCCAACTCAAATGCATGTTAATTCCCAACCACCCTCAAAATCCCTCGTCCTCATCCTCAAAATTGCCCATGAAAACAAATGAAAAGAAAAAAGAAAGTTATCATCAACTTGAGCACGGGCATACTGTTTATGAACGTGAATATTAGGATGAGAATTTATTTATTTTAAAAGCTCCTAGCATGTCGTCTTGTGTTCTCATAATTATATGAGTTCAAGCCGTTAAATGTGGACCAATTATGTATTTTGGCATATACAAGATTGGGTTTCATGAGTGAAACTTTTCTGCATCGTGTTATAATATACTAAGGCTATGAGGGTTTCAGAAATATTTTGGGGGATGGGGAGCGCGTAAGTTTGTACCATGGCATATACATAACGTTCTTACATTGTCTAAAAGAGAAGCCGTTTATATTATTTGTATAAATTATGCGTTCTTTTTTAATACAAGCGATAGTCTATATTTAGTCACCTGAAGAAATAGAAGCTACTTGAACCAAAAATAAGCGAGAGAGTAGAGATCTCAAGTTCACTCTATAAGCTTTCCAATATATATAATTTGACAGTGACATTTGCTTCTAGGAATGGACCTAGAATAAATGTGAATACACATTTCATTAAGAAAACAATATTAAAGGAAATGGATATTCCTATAGAAATAGAATGTCCATTCCCCGAAGTAATAGATTTTTCCTAATTATATGATATGTCAATTTTTAATTATGTACAGTTTACCTATAGGAATTAATGTCCATTCACCAAAATAATAGATTTTTCTAATTATATGCTACGTCAATTTTTAATTATGTACACTTTATCTACTAGCTCTCGAGTCTATATTTTTTTTCTTATTTGTACCTTCCATTGCAGCTGTGATTCCATTTCTTTTGAATTTATTCTAGCAACCAATGACATGATGATAGAGCAATTTTAGTAATGAATTGAGTGAGACAGAGGTTGGAGCGAGGCAAAATATATATAGCTTGATGTTTCGGCAAATGGAGAGCAAGTTAAAGAGATACAAATTTGTATGGTAGGGTTGGAAAGGATATGAGAAGTTGATGAAATTGTATGATAGGGTTGGAAAGACAATTATTTGGTTGGTTATGATAAAAAGGAAACATTGGAGTTTAAGACTTGCTAGAATTTCATGAGAAAGACAAGAATGTACATTGAATATGGAAATTTATCCACAAACCCAATTAAAAAATGTGGAGATCCACTACCACTTGTTTGTTGGTGCCATTTTTAATTCCATATTTCAGTACTACCATGCAATTACTCTAAATCGCTTTCGAGGAAGATGGTAGATTACTTGAGACTGACGATCGAACCCTTATATGTAGAGATGCTTCCTTAATACTCTAAGCCTTAATCTAAAGTTGCCTTGTATTGGTTACTTCCTCTTTCAATAAAATTTTATTGGTTTCTTTTTTCTTTTTCTTTTTTTTGAGAGAAAATTTATTGGTTTCTTTAAAAAAAGAAATTGCATTTTTAGGCTGGTTTGGACAGCTGGTTGATGGAGAAAGTGGAAATAAGTTTTTTTATTTTTTTATTTTTTATTATTATAAAAAAATGAAGTAAATAATTCAGATATCAATTTGAGTAAAGTACCCAAGTGGATTGATATTAATTTGAATAATGCCATAAAATTAATAAAGTCAAATTTAGAAAAAGAAAAAAAAAGGGTCAATTATAGGCTACTAGTTGTGCTGCAATCGTTCTTAGATATCAATCAAATTAAAAAAAATATTTTTAAAATTAAAAATTATTGTTTTTATAACCCATAAAATGCTTGTTGACAAAAGCCTTAGTTACTCACATCCAATTCTACCTATAATTAATTAATAAACAAGGACAATACAGCCAACATCCTTACGTCACTAATTGGTGCCAAATTTGCGCAAGTTGGTAATAAAACACTGTTTTTATTTTATTTTATGTTTTTAGTCTGAATTAATAAAACAGTGTTTATCAGCATAATATCAAGCATAACGTGTAAGGCTATTATTCCATGACAATGGCTGGCAGCAATATAAATATATAATAATCAGATTCATTTCCTATTGTAGTTAATACCGTCGTCTTTAGGATATATGAACACTATTGTTGACTTTATCTTAGTCCATGAAACGTTAATCATTTGAAGCTCACATGGTTGTACTGGTTATGTCAACTGTCATTTAGTTTGGAAAAGTAAAATTAAGGCCACACGACTCGGAGCTTGCGTCTCTAACTCAAATCGGTGAAGTGCAAGTTTTACTAACCTTTTTTCATTATTAGGCTGCGTTTGGTCGGTGGAAAAATGAATTTGGGAATGGATATATTTCGTAAGTTCGAGTGTTGGGGTTAATAATTTCAAGTCATTCGGCAAGTAATCTTCTATCAATGTTGAGAACTAGGACACCACTTTTGCTTACCACCAATGAGAAAAGAGGGAGATATTTGAGAAAACTGTTGAAGTTAACAGATATTTCCTCATGTAGAAACTCGAGGCAAAGATCATTGAGGTACTATTTGTTAAATCCAAAGATCAAATTGTAGATGTCCTCATCAAAGTAGTCACATGCAGAGTATTTCACAGTTCACTTAGCGAATTGGGTATTTACGACATACATACTCTAACTTGAGGGGGAGTGTCTAATGCGCTGTGCATTCTTAATTGTTCTAAGTCAACTATTTGATTCTACAAGATTATAGGCTCATAATTACATTTCTAGAATAGTTTTCTAGTCTCTGTATATATATATTCTTCCTATTATTGTACATTGGCATATCAATGAAATATTATTTCACCCAATCTAAGATGGTATTAGAGCAGTCGATCATGACTGTCTCTTTACCTTACCCTAACAATCACTTTTGCAACAGCAACCGTCATAAAAACCGAATAAAAACTTCACTCTAAACATTCAGATCATTGTTCACGTCATTCAACAAGTAGACAACCCAGCACCAGTCCATATTCCATATCACAAACCAATCCGATTTTACCTTCCCTCTGGTCAAATCACTTTTTTGTTTTATTCTCATCCTTAGCAAATCAATTTCCACCGTTCTCTTAGCTTTTCCCTCAGCCCAATATTTTTTTTTGTCCTTTTCTCATTACTTGTAAGCCAATATCATGGCCAACGATGATGGATCAACAAACACCAATCCTTGGTGTCACGAGGCTTCAACATTACCACACAAATCATCACTTTGCAGAGTGACACCTCCAACTTCTCGGCAGGAATCAAATTAGATGAGAATAATTATTCTCTATGGCATCCAGTCATAGAGATGAAGATAGCTGGGCGAGAAAAACATGGCCACTTGACCTGTGATATTGCCTAGCCTGCAGCCACAAATTCCACATTTAATAAATGGTGCATCAGATTGCCTAGTCAAGAGTTGGTTATTCGAGGCAATGCAACCTAAGTAGATTAAATGGTTTATCCGTTATGACACAGCAAAGCAAGTCTAAGATGCAATCAAGCAAACCTATTCAGATGGTGCTGATGAAGCCACGATTTATGACATTCACAGAAGGTCATTCACAATGAAGCAGAATGGTGCATCAGTTGCTAAATATTACAATAAGCTCACTGATATTTTTCAAGAGCTTGATCAATTAAGTCCAAGCAATATGGAGCATCCAAAAGACATTGAAACTAGATGCAAAGAGATTGATTATCTCTGAATTTATATATTTCTTGCAGGTTTGGACAATAATTTCGATCAAATTGAGGAGAGATTTTGAGGATGGAGCCTAAACCTGAACTTGAGGCAACATATGCACATATTAAAAGAGAGAGTAACCGACAGGGAACCATGTCTGAAGCTAGTGTAACCTCTGACACCACAGCCTTGGCTACTGCCAGGTCCAAGCAATCTTGGCCGAACAATCACAGTGCCGACCCTATTGGTAATCGACCTCCAATGAAGTGTACCAAATGCGGTTTAGACAACCACACAATTAAGGGCTATTATGAGATTATTGGTTATCCAGAAGGATGGTTTCACAAAGAGCTAAAAAAGGATTTGACTAGAGCCTCATTTGCATCCGATGAGTCATCCCAAGAGACTGCATCAAAACCTCCATTAGGTACATCTGGCTTCAAGGCCTTGGCCACCTCAGGTACCTCTTACACATCTTCACTTACTTGTAATAGGTCATGGATTATTGACACTGGTGCTACTGATCACATGACATCTAGTTTTACTGAGTTGCACTCTACAAAACCATCAAGCCAAACACATATTACCAATGCCAATGGAACCACCTCCCAAGTTATGGGAGAAGGGTCTTTATCCCTTACATCTACATTAAGTCTTGATCATGTCTTAGTTGTCCATTTACTCGACTATGACTTATTATCTGTTATTCAAAGCATTGATTCCCTTAATTATACTGCATGTTTTTGGTCATTGCATTGTTTGTTTTAGGATCTTCTCGCCAGGGCCATGATTGGATGTGGTACTAGGAGGGGAAAGTTGTATTATCTGGACTTGACAGAAGATGACAGTAAGAGATTGAGTCACACACATCATGTGCGAGGAGACGATTCTATGAGGATGAAGAAAATTTGGCTATGACATAGAAGATTAGGGCATGCTTCTTTTGGTTATATGAAACTTTTATTTCCATATTTGTTTTCCAAGTTTGTTGAATCATACTTTCATTGTAAAACTTGCATTTTGGCAAAATGCCATCGTATTTCTTATCCATGAAGATTGAATAAAAGTTCTATGCCTTTTGTGGTTTTAGACGTTTATTGATGATTGCACTCGGATGACATGTGTTTTTCCCTTAAAGCATAAAAGTGAAGTCACTGCAAAATTCAAGCAATTTCATCAATATGTTGCTACTCAGTTTGACAAGAAAATCACAACACTTCGGTTTAACAATGGAGGAGAGTATGTCAACCATGACTTACATAATTTTTTGAGCCAACATTGTATTGTTCATCAAACCACATGTGCCTATACACCACAACAGAATGGTGTCACAAAGCTTAAGAATCATCATCTCTTGGAAGTTGTTCGTGCCTCTTTATTTAAGGCTCGTATGCCCCATCATTTTTGGGGAGAGGCTCTTTGTTGTGCTGTTTACCCTCATAAATAGAACACCATCCACCACTCTTCAATATCAAACTCCATTTCAGACATTGACCACTCTCCTAACCATGTCATCCACACCAAATCTCGATGTTGGGGGTCACATTGATGCATACTGGGCCCCTATAACATAGAGGTGTCAAACGGGAGGTGTCAGCACGGCCCATTTAGAGTCCATTTAATAAATGGGTCCGTTCTTTTTTGAAAATTGTCACGCTTGGCCTAAGCCCACGACCCTAGCCCCTATGAGATCGAGTCGGGCTCGTAACAGGCCAATGTACGCATAAACCAAAATTCACTTATGTATTGCTTTTTTTTTTTTACAACTTCATTTAAATCTTTTTATAATTATGTATATACTTAAAAACACAAAAATGTTCAACCCTTGTAGGTCCTCAGCTTAAGCACCACCCTAACCATCCTATTCACCTAAAATGCCTCAAATACTCCATCAACAGATCTAGTCACCAATTCTTGGTGCATGCCTCATCTTCCATACCGCTCAATCTAGTGGTTCTTGCAAGTACTCATGTATTTTCTACGACAAAGTCTTCTCTACGAGTCGGGCCCTTGGTGGCCACCAAAAAGCCCATCGCAAGGAGAGGAATGCACTGTTTGTTAGTGAGCAACAACGCGCTACTAAAGAAAACGACAAGGACATCGATGTTGTTTTGTCTTTTGGCCATATAACATAGAGGTGTCAAACGGGCATGATGGCCTAGTTTGGCCCGTTTAGAGTATGCCTATGTAATAAACAGGTCATGTCGAGCCCTTCCTATGAAAATCATCAAGCTCGGCTTGAACCCATGGTCCTAGCCCATATGGGATCGGGTTGGGTTTGTGACGGGCCAGTATGGGCCCACACCAAATTTCACTTATGTATTGCATTTTTGTTTGTAATTTTTTGTTTTACAACTTCATTTCAACATTTTTTTATAATTATGTATATACTAAAAAGATATATTATTTGTTTGAAAATTGGTCAATAACTTTATTTGAAGTACATTTAAATAGAAAATGGCTAGATTACTATTCGGGTTTTAAAAATTGAAACTTGAACAACAAAATTATTATTTTAAATAGGTCAACAATTACCACCACATTAAGGTCTCGTTTGGGATTGATTCTGAATAGGTCAATGATCACTTCTCCATATAAGTGATTTTATGGAGAAACATATGTAAAGTACTTCTCCCCATAAGTGATCATAATCACTTCCAAACATGTCCTAAATGTTGTTGAATGAGTTTAATTTTTCAGCTTCATATAGTAGATATATTAAAACTTGATTTTTGAAACCACTAGTGGAGTTAAAAATGCAGTAAATATACAAAAAAAAAACACAGATTCTTCACTCTTTTTAGAGCTGTAAGACAGATTTGATGACACATCTACCATTAAAGTGGATGCATTTCACAAGCCGAGTCACCATGGGCTCAATGGCACATCCAGTGGAAATTTGTACAATCACTAATAACATTGGGATTTTGTTTTGGTGAACACAACATTTGAATTTTATGTTTCGCTGAAATACGGTCAGAAATTGCCAAATTTCTGAAAACCATGTCCAAATTTCACATCGCATTGACAAGTTAGATCGCTTCCATCTGGAGGAATCTATACACTAAACTAGACCTCAATATACGAAGCAACAGAAAGAAGAAGAAGAAAACATCTACTATCAACCCATACCCATATAAGAGATTTCATTTAATAGAAACATGTAATCTCTCATCCACCATAGCAAGTGTGATCATTGTACTCAGGTTTGTTCCAGTCTTAACAGAAAATGTCATCCACTAAACAAAAACATATTATCTCAAGTCCTATGTACCCATGAATCCATCATTTCACCCAACACAAGAAAAATTTCGGAGCGAAAATAGTGGGCAGAATTTCTTGTCCCGACCCATGTACATTTGCAACAAAATACCTGCACAATAAAACACATGTTACCAAAATATTTGGGATCATATGAATTAAAACAATTGAAATTTGTTCTGCTAGTGGGTGATTTACAAAGCTCCGAAACTATCTATCTACTCTGATTCGAAGAAAGACTTTCTAGATAATGCAATTCCATACACAATCATGCAAGAGCAGTGTATGCACAAACATGCCTAAGCGCACATGCCACACAGAGAGATTGACTATTGGAACCAGAAAAAATAGGACCATACGTAGTTAAGATGGTATGGAAACTAGTATCAAACTTTTATGCTTTATCACAATCAAATGCAATAAAATGGATATTTTAATTTCATAAAAGGGTACACATTCATATGAGATGCAGTTTTTGAGAAGGAAGAGTAACTTTGCCAAAAGAGGTAAGAGTATAAAATGATTAAAGGACTAGTAGTCCATCTGATGCTAACAATACAACATCAGGCAAAATACCTAATTTTCCTCCAAACTATCCACCACCAATATACTCCGTAACCATAACCCGTAAGCGAAATCACATAAAATAAAAAAATGATGCACCAACATCCCGTTCTTAGTTTCTTTGAACAGAGTATTCTCCATAGAAAAGTAAACAAAGGTTTGGCTGCCTCCTTCAAAACAAATTGTTAGTAGTCAATTTTCTCTTCTTTTTTGCTTACTAACAGACTTCATTAGAGAAAAGAACAGAAGCACACGGTTACTGTTGATTACCAAATAGTATAACAGGAGCTGATCATACAAAATAGTTACCATCTAATCAGATAACAAAACAAGCAAAAAATGATATAAGCATATTCGCAAGACAAATAAGTACCAATGCATTCTAACACTTGTGTATTGATATTTCAAGGAAGGCCTACATGATGCATCAGACCTAAACAACGAAGTCAAAGGATCAGATATTTAGTACTTTTGAACTGTCAGCAGAAGTACCTGTACAAAATATAGGCCAGAATGATGGAACTTTCAGCTGCCCTGGAGAACCTTTCGAGGATCAAGTTGCCCACTACAGTAACTGGAAGGAACAGCTGAAAGCTCCTGCCTTCCTCTCCACTCCTCTCCAGGTTTCAGTGTGATAGGTTTCTCAATAGCAGCAGCCTCCACACACAGCATATGCTTGTACTCATCATCTCCAAAATCAGCCATAGCCTTCGACTTCTTATCCCAGGGATTCCACACCACTGGATGAAACAAACTAGTCACTATACAGTACAGAGTAAAATTCCAAGCACTACTATGAGGGCAGGTATTTAACATCATAACTCTTAGACAAAAAACCTCTCACGTCATCAAACTGAAATGAAATCAGAGAACCAGCAATGGCAGTTCGGACATATTCAATGAGGATCAATAGATGCACCAGTTAGAAAGAGTGACTTAATCAACATAATGCCCAAAAATAACATGCGTGAAGATATAGGAAAGATATGACTGTAGGAGTTATAATGAAAATATGGCTGACAAGACGACGAAATGGAGGACCGGGTTACATATCACCCACCCCACATAGCTGGAGCAAGGGTCTGTTATTGTTGATTGATTTAAAATGTCCATCATCCTTACAATCACTATCAACTCATAAATTAGTTAAGTCCAAGCAGGATATTTGAGAGCACATGGACAACAAAAGAAGTAGAGTACCACCGATCCTAGTCATCATAGAGAAATTCAACCTGTTCTCTGGTTAGTTGTGACAATACCACAATGAGCTTCCATTATTCATGGCTAGGGTTAAATGTTGTCACTTATACGAGCAGCCATTTAATGGAAGTTATTATATTAATGTTTCAAAATGTAAAAAAGTTCAGAGCACACACAATTTCTTGTACCTTCAGTATAACATAAAAATTAAAAATTAAAAACCTCAAGCAGCAATGACATCACTATGAAAGGAGATGAATATATTGATCCTCACCAGCATCTGGAAGACCATCTTTGCGTATTACAAATGTTCTCTTCTTCTCATGATCCAAAATTGCAATCTTTGTAGGAGTGCTGAGATATATTTTGTCAACCTATTATCATTCAGGAAAAAAAAGTGAGAAGAATTAGAACCAAATTAACGTATGCAGAAAAGAAACAAAATAATGGCATCTACAACTTACCTCTGATTCAAATGTTATGGCATCACCTTGTTCAGTGCAACGTTTCCTGTTCTGCAAGTTGTCAAGATAATCCAAGGTCTCCAATCCTTCTACACGAACTTCACTGAACACAAGCACTAACCAAATTTAAATACCATCCGGAACTGCTGGTTTATTACCAACTGTATGCTACATGAAAATGGCTACGGAAGTGAGGACAAGCACAAAAATATTGTAGTTCCTGTTGGTATATTAACGATTAATAGAAAAGGCAGAGACAAATATTTTTCTTTTAAACTGTTGTATTGCACGAAATTCGCAGTTAACCATAAGATCTGTCTAATATCAAGTGGCACTTCCTAAATGTCATTTTAAAATTCGGTTAGGTTTATAAAGTATCCATCCCTATGCAACAAAAAGCACAAGCTTCAGAATATGACAGGGTAAACTTATATAACTACATGTTCTACATTGCATGCAATTTATGCCTACAGATTCATGACTATTTAAAACAGAAAACAAGGGGCAAAGCTTTTGATTTTTCAGACATAAATCAAGCTACATTAAATGAGAATGAAGAGTAAAAATAACTAGCATTTCGAACATAAATAAAGTATGTAAATTACCTGATATCTGAAACAGAGAAATAAGTGTGATATGCAAATGTGAACGAGAATGGCTTTCCATCAGAGTTAGTATTCCTGATGCGAGATATCAACGTCAGATCTCCTCCAGGTCCCAAAGCTACCCGTAGTCGGTACTCATAACTTCAATTCAACACAAAGTCAGTAAAGAGAACCTTGGTATTAATAACAAAGAAAAATTGGAAGATTAGGGAGCTTCCAATTAGAACCTTTTCCCAGTATTTACCTGTGAGGCCAGGTCTTCATATCTTCTTCACTAGGCCTAAGGATCAAATCAACAGCAACCTTATTGGAGGTATTTGTTGGAAAAGGAGATGGATCAGGGTCAATGCTCCAAAATCTGTTTCTAGCAAATCCATGTGCATCAAGAGAACCAAGATTTGAAAACTGCACAGAGGGCAAGTTCCTGTCACCAAGATGAACAACCAAATCAAGCAAGAAAGACAATTAGAAAGAACTGCATACCTGAGGAAAGCATATTGGGATTCCCCCGCGAATAGCTTTTGGAGGTTTAAATATAGCCTGCAGGCGGAAAAAAAAAAAAAAAAAAAAAAAGCAATTAAACACTTCAGATGATTTTTGGGTTGAACAAAGAAAGACAAGATTCAAAGCGAGGAAGAAAGATGCCAAAAGGCATTATTAGACCCCTTCCCATTGGTAAATGACTGCTAGGGTTTCTAGACAATAAATAAAAGAGCATAATTTCTAGACAAATGATGAAAATGAAAATAAAGGTCATAAGCCTTCACAGAAACCATAAAAGTCAGCTCACCCAGTATGTTATAGCAAAAAACGTTTCTTTTGAAATCATTTTGAATTAAAAGAATTTTCCTTTCTGTTTTAGCCTTCAAGATAAAACATGGATGAGGGACAATTCAAAACTGGAAAGCCCAGAAAGCAAATATGAAAGACTTCGAAGAAACTATAATAAACATGAAGATCCCTCCAAAGAGTGCATAAAATTAAGTAATGCAACTTGACAAACTGAGTTCATACACAAAATATGGAGGACAAAACATTATTACAGCGTATGGCTGCTCACTCCACAAAATGTACTACCAAAATAACATTGTTTGCAATCTTCTATAGATCACAAACTTAAAATGAATGCATGCACAGACATCCCTTTCAAAGGTTTGTAATTACAATCCACAGAATTTACTTCTACAAAAACAAAATGATAAATAGAGAGAATTAACATCAAATTACTGCATAGTACCTTACTGCTAACAAATAGCAATTCCTCTCCATGATCATTCTTCCATGATGTTACATGACCCCCATACAAATACACCTGGAAAGCCCAAACAGAAACAATTATATGACAATAAAAGAAGCGAAAGACCGTTGAAATCAGCATTAAGGAATATGATTCTGCAGCATGAAATTTCATAATCCAAAAAGACTATCAACCAGAAAAGTAGAAAACAATACATTATTTTAACAACTTTTAAGAAAAGCCAAAACAGCCGTATAAACTGAAACTAAATCAGGGTGCGAAACCACTACATATATTACTGTTTGATTCTAACATCAAGAAAATAATCTAGTTTGCATGAACAAATAAAAAAGGAAAAGTAAAAATTTAAGCTTGTATCCAAATTCAAGCGTGATCAAGAGAGAAGTGAACAAAATGGAGGTTCTAACTGAGGAATTAAACATCATTGGATACTTCACCTAAGGTCAATACATTGCATGCCCAAAATATTAATAAACCATCACAATTATCATAAGCTATTAGCATACTCTAAGTATGCAATCAAATGAGAATTTGTGAATTAGAACTATTTCAGTGCAAAGTTTCTCAAACTTCTTCATTTCATATCCTAACAATATAGCACAGAAACTGCAGATTATACTATCTGCATCTACTTACAAATATCTTTTTTCAAAGTACAAAAACACGCTGTCTCTCAAATCTAGTTAATACTTATGAATCTAACAACCTTTGGCAGCCCTGAATGCTATTGGTGGACCTATTATTCCTCAAATATCAGCTTTAAATTTTACTCAGTAAAGGAAAGAAAGTCATTCCATAATATGAACCGACCTCAAAGACTAGTTTCAAATATGACCAAACAGAAACTAATTGGGGGTGACAAGAAAAATTAAAACTGGATTTCAGCCAGAAACTCTCACCAACATGGCGGAAATCAATGGAAAGCATATTATTTGCCTCTAAAAGAATAGTTTCTAAATCAGATTAAACCTGCAATCAATTAATCATAACTCCTCACCATTTCCTTATCGAGAACTTCACCCAAACAGATCTAAAATGAATAATTGAAACTAAAAAATACAAAACCAAACCAAAGCGATTCAAGAAACCCTAGATTCACGAAATGGAAGCGAAATCCAAATTAACAATCGGAAAGGAAAGAAAAGCCAAGAAGACGAAAATTAATCAAAGAATTTCATTTCTCCAAAAGAAAACCGAAATCGAGCAAGCAAAAATCAGATCTCAATCGCATAAAATGATAAACCGAACGGAAATTGTGGTATAAAGGATCGTACGACGTCGTAGAAGCGGGGTTACCTCGGCGACACTGCCACGCGGATCACGGAGGACGACCTTCTCGAGGCCATTGATGCCCTTGCTGAATTCAGCGCCAGGATGAAGAAGCTTCGCATTGGCATTAGCAGCAGCAACACCGCCACTGCCGCTACTAACACTCAACGCATTGGTGGCTGCAGCAGCAGAAGCAGAAGCAGCAGCAATGGGAGCCTTATCGCTACTCATACTCTGAAACTCTTTCTCTCTCACGATCGATCGATCGCTCTCCGCTTCTTCTTCTGGTTCTTGTTGCCCGACGCTTATTTATAGAGAGAGAGAGAGAGAGAGAGAGAGGGTGTTATATTTTGTAGTAGAGTAGCAGCAACTGTCAAGTTTGTGTCAAGAAAATAAGGAAAGCCGTTTCTCTCTCTCATGAAACTTCCTTTCCTCTTGTCTCTTGTTTAGAATTAAAGAAAGAATTTTGGTGCGACTTGGGTGTCGTAAATAGTTACAGCGGTGTCAATTTTGGGAGCCGCACTGCACACACATTATTAGAAGCTTGCCTCGTTTGCACTCCATGGATGGAGGGTGGCTATACGAATTGGTATGTGATTCCATTATGGTTCTTGTTTTTTTGGATAAAAACTTCATTCTCATAGTTGGCACAAACGCTTTTGGAAAGTTTCACCTTGTGTATGCACGTACTTTTAAAATTAATTATTTTTTATGCACTTTTGAAAATTACAGTAAAATATACGATTTTTAAAATGAAACGGATAATCCATGTAGGTACGTATTCTTCATTTTTAATATACAAATTTTTTTAATATAATACATGTAACATTCACATATTTTTCACAAATTATTATTAAAAAAAATTTAATATGTAATATTAAAAAAATATAAAATGCTAAAATTTTCACTTTTTTTTTTTTTAAATTTTGCCAAATAATATACATACGTATTTTATCCGTGATTCGAACATGAGTGCAAGGGAGCGGGCTCACTATCCTAGCCGACTGACCTCGTAACTTAGAATTTCCAAATACTAAAATAGTAATTATCTACTTAATGCAAACTCTTAAATTACTTATCGTGCTAACATGAACTGATGACATCATGTTCATCCTTCCTTTCGGCAATCCTTTCGATATTTTATGGTATTATAGTTCATCAACAAATGAAAACATGATTAATAATTAACTAATCTCAAACGAGGCCATAAGCATCAAGGCTTCTTCAAAGTTTTCATGTTTAACAGTGAAACCCATGTACGGCGAGTTCGCTAATACTATATGGTGTGTTAGCATTTTTTTCTTTACTAGACATATCTCTTACACTTGACTGACACATAATTGACTAAGAGTGGGTGCAGTTCAGTTCGTTTCAGTTTTTCTTTCAAATTGGAACCGAAATTGAAACTTATACGCAGTCTAATTCAGTTTTATTTTCATAGAAAGTGTCTAGAAGAACCGAACCAAATCGGACCTATGTGATTCTAGTTTGGTTCGATCGGTTTCCAATTTGGAAAGACAAAAATATGAAAATATGAAGAAGAGAACAAGAGCTAGAAGAGATCAAATAAGAGAGAAAGAGGTAGAAGAGGTAGAAGAGATAAAGAGGAAGAGAAATAGAAAGAAATAGGCGGAAAAGAAAGAAAGACGGAAGCACATCAAGAACGGATATGGTTCACCGAAAAGAAAAAGAAGTTGGGTTAGAGTTGTTATTTACTTGGGTATATATAAATTGGAACTAAGACATTTGAGTATTAATTCGACTAAAATATTTAAGTATTACGTTGGGTTACTAATGTGATTCGAATGTTAATTAGGCTTACTAAATTTTTTGGATATAAAGGAATAAGTAACTTAACATAACCGGTCCGACTTAGTTTGGACCGATTTTTTCAAGACAAGAATTGGGACTTGAACCGATCTAAAGTGGTCTAGTTTGATTTTTGAGCCTAAGTTCACTTTTTGGTGAACACGATTTTTTTGGACTCAGTTCACTGGTTCAAATACCTACCCCTATAACTGACTGTTGGGGCACATTTGTTAATAGCTTTGGTATCTTATTCTTGGGTGTTTTGAATAAGAAACCCTTTGTGGTGATTTCTTCTGAGCCATACTCAAATTGAAGTTCCTTATCACCTTTTTTGGGTCATGCCCTTAATCAAATCTTTCTCTAACACTTCTCCTATTCTCTAAATTTAGTTCTAATACGATGCAATCTACCCAATTGTTTTTTTTCCCATGATTGCTGGATTGGCATATTTGTTCGTTGTTATGCACAATTAGATGGTTGGAAATCATGTTTTCCCCAGACCTATCACATGATTTGTTTTCGCTTAAAGTGTATATGTGGTGGTAGGTGTGACCACGACGATGCTTCTGTAGGTGGTGGTAGTTCGCCAGGATAGGTCTATCCCGTTAAAGTTTGCCAGGCTAGGTCTATCCCAACAAAATTCGCCGAGACATGTATAGGTTAGGTTTGGTTACATTATACTAACCCAAGATTGAGAGCGAAACCTAAATCGTAAAGCCATAGGTCGTTATGTGATTATCCAAGCCTAACCGAGTCCTAAGTGAACTACAGTAGGTTTACAGTTAAGGTTTGAGGCTTGCGAACGGTTTTCGAACAAGTTCAGATAAATTCGAAAGCTATGGTTTTTGGTTCGAGACTTGGATTTAGGGTTTGGAGACTAAAATTCCATTTTTAGAATACTAAAATAATTTTCTAGAATTTTTAAATAATTGAAACTATTTTGTAAATAATTTTAAATTCCACAAATTTTTTTAAGATAATTAAATATAATTGATTAGTATTTATTAAGTAATTTTTAAGAAATTAATTAAATTATTTAAATACTAATTCTTCACTAAATAAATAAATGTAATTATACTCTTTAAATAGATTATTTTAAATGTATAGCCGCGAGGCTATACTCCATGAATGTAATATTTAAACCATATAGCCGCACGGTTATACTTCATAAATATAATAACTATACCCCAAAATAGAATATTTTAAACGTATCGTCGGTTATACTCCAAAAATAGAATATTTTAAAAGTATAGCCGCGCGGCTAGATGCGAAAAATTATAATATCTTAATAGTATAGCCGCGCGGCTATACCCCAAAATAGAATATTTTAAGAGTATAGTCACGCCGCTATACCCAAAATAGAAGAAAAAAACCTCTCCTAACGAAATGACGTCGGCATATATCTTTCCTGGCAAAATTTTCCATATTAGACCTCTCCCGACGAAAGTTCGTCGGCAGAGGTAAATTTTGTCAGAAGAGGTGTTTTTGTTTTTGTTTTAATTTTAAAAATATAAAATTAGTTTCTTTATTTTTGTTTTTGGCCAGCTTCTTTAATTTAATATATGTAATTAAATGTAATATCTTAGTCTTTTTGAATTACTTTAATTAGTAATTATGTCTTATCCTTTTAAATTTAAATTATGCTGTGAAAAACAAAAAAGTAAATTACTTATTTTCGTTTGTTTGTCTCTTTCAAATTTCTCTAGAGGCCAAGAGCTATTCACACTCTTGGTCCATTTAAAAATTGTTTTTTAGCTTCACCCTGCTATTTTTTTTAATAAAAAAAATTATGAAAGATTTCATTAATTTGATAAACCTGGAGTATTATCCAATAACAATGACGCAAGTCATGGAGGTCCTTCCTCTAACCAAAAGATTTCCTCATCTAACAACAAGGCACGCCTAGGAAGAGTGAGCCACCTTATTACAATTCTATGGGGCTATATCGCCATCTCACTAGAGCGAAAGAATGTGTGAAGGCTTCTTCAAAAAGGTGACCTTCCACACATGATCCTCCCCATCTATCTCAAGAGCAGTAATAATATATTGTGCATCCCCTTCCACTTCAATAGTCCCGACAAAATTTTGGCAGGAAAGATCTATCGCAATACATATTTGCCAGGATATGTCTATCCCATCAAAGTTAGTGTTCTTTTAGGCTCTTGGGTTGCTTTAGAGTTTCAGTTATATATGTTAGGTTTTGGGGGCTTTGATTGAGATTATGCTTAATTATAGTGATGTTTGCTAGTAGTTGTTTGTGCATTTTTTTGTTCATTTTAGTTTTGCTTTTTAGCGTGTTACTTTTGTTGCAATCTTGGGTTTGTTGCTTTTGATATGTTGACGTCTTAATTGTGTTGCTAAAGATTTTTTATTTTTATTTTAAGGACATTTCCTATTGAGAGGGGCGATAATATACTAAACTCACACACATTACACAGATGCTAAGACTCGAACCCAGAATCTTTGTATTGTTGAAGATTATCCAATTAAGTTGTTCTTTGATAAATTTTATTTTATTTTTTAAAAGAAAGTTGGATTGGATTACTATTGGATCAGATTAACTCTTAAATTTTGATTTCTGAAAGTTTGACTTGTGAAGCTAGGACAGTTATCAAATTAAGATCATAAATGAATTATCTAATTGAAATCATAAAATTCAAATGCTCTTATATCGAATTCGTATAAAAACCTCATCCATTTACAGGTATCCTTGAAACAATGAATGAGACTTTGTGAGATATTAGGAGAGATGCATTTGAATGACTCGAAGCTAATTGGAAAAGGCGGATGGTGATAATATGAAAACATTAGCCCATTTAATTTAATTTATTTGCAACATTTCTGGTTCAAAAAATAAACTGATACATTTTTCCGATCTATTTTGCTAAGAAGACCAAAGGGAAGAGGATAAATTAACCTGGAGGTAAAATCTTATTAACCCCTTATCACCTATCAACTCATAGCCAAAGCATTCATTTAGTAATGAACCACACAACAATGTTAAAGAATTTACCTGTAATTAATTTTCAGTTAAACTGACAAGGTTAAAAATGAATATATTTCTAAGAATATAAGGGGTAGGAAGGCACAAAGAAAGGCAAAAAGTCACACTTTTATTGTCAAAACAGGAGCGATTGGTTTTTACACTCTGCTGTACACACTGTCATCCCTCAGATATCAACACAACCTAAGTACGCATATGCAAGCCCCCTAATTGCTCTACTGAAATCAATTTCTGAATCCAGAAAAAGCAACCAAAAAAAAATATGCAAATTTTGAATAAAAAAATTGAAAATGAAAGACAAAAATGCAAGCTCACAACAAACCTGTGACCAGAAAGAATACCAAGAAGCTAACTTAACAAAAATGCAAGCCTAGACATTCAAACCAACTCAAAAGAGGCCAAAGAGGGGAAAAAGATTAGAAAATTTGTTTGTTGTTTCTGTCCAATCATGAAAACAAGCTTCTTGGGAGCAGAAGCAGCTAAAAATGCACTGATGCTGTCCCTTTCACTCCTGAGAATCTGTGTTCCCCCACTGCAGGAAGAAAGCACGGTAATCAGAATGCTTCCTCAGTTGTAATTCAAAGATAACCAAACTGTAGTTTTCACAAGGATTATGTACAGTTTTGCTGGGCAAGCATTCCAACGCATGCAACGTAAACTGCAGGAAGCTGAAGAAAACGCCGAGTATGGGGAGATTCAAAACAAGTAAAGGGCCATTTTAAGCTTGTTCTGTTTCCACTTCGGCAACTTATAAAAAGCATCCTTTGCCATTCCGAAATTCTCCCTGAACTCCTCTGATGACAAGTAAATCTGCTTGTGCGAAACTCAAAAACATAAGGATGGGATTGAAGACATATACTTGTGATGCTATAATTGTTATAATGCAGTACCAATATGTTACCTCTCGCTTCGTCACATCAATATCTGTAATAGGATCTGACGATGTTGTTTTAAGGCGTTCATATGGGTATACTGGGAGACCCTCATCTTCTGCTTCACCCTCCTTCACATCTTCCTCTATGGTGAGGGTTTCTAGTCTACTGGTCATAGAATTCTCCTTGTTATTCGTCTCAGGTTTTGGTTTGGGGGCCCCTGAGTTCACTGCACTCATGGAAAAGGTGCTTTAAATTTAGTACCTCTAAGGAACCAAGTGCAACAATTTCTAACGTGAAGAAGCTTAACCAGTACTTACTTTTAGGCGATCTTGGTATATTGGATTCTCTTGCCGGTCCTGGTTTTTCAAAGCCAGCAGTGAGTGATGCTATAGCTGATGATTTTGAAGCCAATTTTGATGAATCTGGGGTCACAGATTTGGGGTATAACTTTCTGACCATTGGTGGTGGAGTTGAAAGGTTCCTGGCATTAGCATTCTCAAAAGTAGCAGCCAATGCATTGAAGGCTGGAGATCTGCCCCTCACACGAACTCGATCGGGGCTGAAAGACATGCTTCTGGAACGCTGTGATTTTTCTGGCACACTAGACCTTCCACCATAAGATACAGGCGCTCTCCGTTTTGGTTTCTAATCAAGCATTAGATAATTAATAAGTTATTGCTAAGCACTAATCTGGCAACAAGATGCAAACAAGTGTCATGTGCAGAGTCACAATGTAGTAGTGGCACAGTTGCATTAAGGACACAGATCTTAACAAGGGGCAACTATTGATATTGACTAGTATTTATACTAGGCTTTCTCTCTTGTATACTTCCTGTGTACTTGGATTGCACATGCTAATAAAATTCTCTCTTATAGACTCAAAGATGTGAATGGATATGAGAAATGGAGTTGAAAGAGAATTCCGAGCATAGATGCGAATGAAGTCAAAAGAAGTATCTACTCATGATCAATATCTTATGCAGTCAATACAACCAAAGAAGGCTTACATTTAAAGTTGGAGTGCCCCCGTTTTTCAGAATAGTAAGTTTCCTTTGGAATGAGTTCCCATGCATCTGTACCCAATAAAAGAAAGGAAAATCAGATTGCCGAAAACATGTCAAATTGTGGTGACAACTTCATAATGATATAGCGTCTCACAGAAGATTTTCCAGAGTCCCAACAGAAGAAGCGCGTGAAGAAAGGTGGCTCACTTCCTTCCATGACAATATATATTGAAGCTTCACGAGATAATTTTTCCATAAGAAAATCATGTTCGATAAATTTCTGTCGAAAGTTAAAATTGCCAAGAAATGGTGTCATTAGAAATATTAAAGAGAGTTGACACAACCAATAAGAGATGTACAAGACAGTTGAGAAAATTTCCAAGAAAGTTACTGTATCTTAAAAGACAGTTGATACAGCTAACTCAAGTCAGATACAAAATTATTTCCCAGTGCATGGTGCACATCATGTTGTGGAATAATAGAAGTTTCAAGATACATAGAAAATAGAAATAGATTTATGAGATTCTATTTCCCGGTGCACTGTGCACATCAGGCTGAAAGGCAAAGAGAGATTTGTGTTTTGCTAACTAGCAGAGGAACCAAAGTACAGCATTGCATCCAGACAAATTCTAAAAAGCCATACCTCCCCAATAGTTAAAGCATGCATCCTATCCTTGGAGTCGACCTGTTGGCCGACCCAAACAAAGATGTCTGAGTGACAATCCAAGATGAATATATCTTCAGTCATCAAATCGTCCTGGGTGAAGTTGTATATCTCCACTACCTGCAAAAATTACTTCCGTTTAAAGCTGTATGCAGAAATAAATTCAAAGTACGATTGCATAACTTTGATGCAAGAAAGCATCAATATTCCATGCAAGTTGATGATTTTATTCATCTCATTTTTGAGATCATAATCTGTTTCATGCTAAGATCTATGGACATAGACACAACTGCCAATTATCATGTGTTGATTAATTCATAAGGCACCAGACATGTCAACTCTCAGAAACCTAGACGCATATATTGAAATACCTAATGTATACAGTTTAATAAGTTAGACAGTATGCCAGCATGAAAGATTAAAAAATAATAACAATGTAGATTTTTCATGTAAAAAATGCAAAACATAACATCTTTATAACTTTTCTCTAAGTAACTGAAGCTGAATTTTTTGAAGTATCCAAATGAGTGTCCGAAACAGGTGCACAAGAATGTCATGTACTTAGGTTTCAGAGAAGGCTGCTTTTTGTAGAAGCAGTGTCACAAATCATAAGGTTTATGACATAATACAAAATAACACTTCGCATGAAAACTAGTACAAATTAGACTTCAAAAAATGCCTGCACGTTTCATAATACATAGAAGCTATCATAGTCTCACATTCATGCTATGGATTAGAAATGATGAACCAAAATATATACCTTCAAATTGCCTGAAGATCGATTTGCAGTGTGGTCGTGATCAAAACAACAGAAAGGGAAGAAAAAAGTCAAAAACTTCATGGTTAAAGCCAAATTGAAGAAAGAAATTAGAGCAGATGAAAGTGTTACCCTCTAGCTCAGATAAAATTCATACCATTTGAGAAGGTGCAGGAAAATAGGCGAGGGTCACTTTCTGCAGATCTTACAATCTTTTGGCTTGGATACTCAGATTTTCCTCCTAACAGATCCCAAAACTGTTCAGACTCAACATTCTCCTTTTGTGTTTTCGACTGAAGATTTGGCTGCAGACAAATCAGTAGATTAATAAGGAGATCCATTTTAAAAAAATAAAATAAAATAGCGTATATAATAACCCCTTCACACACAAAAAAAATAAAAAAAATAAAAAAATCAATAAATGAATCAAAATAACCCTCTTAAATAAAATGTTAAAAGAAATTAAATCAGCCGAATGAACTCTGCAGTAATTCACATGTGAGTAGGTGACAAAATATACAAACGCATAAATGTAGCACTGCATGTCGCAAGATTGACTAGCCTTTCCCCCATTATAGATACGTACAAATGAATATCTAACATAGAGAGCTCTATCATATACAGCATTTTTTATAAATAAGAGAAAACATAGAGCATATCGGACCTTTATCAGATCGAGCTGCCTCTCAACAAGTTCCTGGTCATCCGAGTTTGCGAGGCCTCCAGACCACGTAAAGACAGTTGAGCCACTATGTAATATATAGCAGTACGAGGAATTCAAAGATGATGCAACCTGATGGAAGGGATTAAGGGGAAAAGCAGAGGAAAAAAAGAAGAAGGACTGATGTTAACATAACTTCCACATACAGGACAGGAATATGCACACACACACACACACACAACACTATACACAATAGCCTACAAATATCCTATTGCAAACAGAACCAGGAGAAGAAAAGAAAGAAGAGACTTACTGCATCAACTTGTATTGCTTGCATATTATCTGGCCCAGTTCCCTGGACACGAAATAATGCAACACCATCTTCTTGATATGTCTCATCTGGAACTTGCTTCTCCGCAACATAATTTTTGTATCCATCACTTAGACCACCCTGACAGATTTCGCAGTCCATTTTGTGGTCATTTGAAAAGATGCAAATATTTATAAATGCTGAACACAAGAAGTTTGTTTCTTAATCCTTTTTTTTTCTTCTCAATTTTCTTTTTTTCTAGTATCATGGAATCCACAAACCTTCAATACAATTATGCTTTGGAAGATTGAATAGAACTGAATTGGTTCACTGCCTTCATAGATACGAGCCTTGAAATTAGTGAAAAAACATAATCAGTAAGTAATGAAGGAATAAGAACAAAAATATACATCAGTGTAACAATAGCGTCTACAGTTGAAGGAAAACTACCTGGGCAGATAGAAACTTCAATGACTCAACCACCTTGCTGGCTAGTGAAATAGCTGACGCTCTTTCTTCCTATTTTGAGTAGTAATTCATATTTAGTAAGCTTCCATGAGCCATGCAATCTAAATGCATTTAGATGGGCTAAATTTATGAACAAACATATATCTTACTAATGTAGTTTGCAAAAAAGAGGAGGAACAAAAGACACAAGTAACTTCTGAAGGTTATTTTAGTTGAGAAAATGTCCTAAAAGCACGATTGTGCATCAAGGAAATAATGTAAACTCGATTTAAACAAGTAAATTCCAAATGCATGACCCAATACCAATCACGTTTCCATAGTTATTAGTTTCCTCCACGTGCACAAGCACATGAATAGATATAATGAATAAGTGCAAATGCCAGGAGCTAAGATAGATCCTTTGTCTCTGGAGAGGGCTGCATAGCGACAAAGGATTCCTGTAGCAAAACCCAGGTAATTAAAATAATAGTTTTGCTGAATCTAGGTGAGTTGAATATTCCATATCAAAGAATGCACACTGTTTTATGGCTTAAAAAGTTGGATTTACCTTTCCATTAAATCTCTTTTGAGTTTTATAAAGGAACCTTCCCATTAAATCTCCTCTGAGTTTTATAAAGGATTCCTTTATAAAAACTGTATTCATATGAATAGAATATCATATGTACACTTATTTGACCAGAAACTTATTTAAATAGTTTCCTATTTCCGTGGCATACCCTTAACAGGGCTAGTTATTTTATTTTATTTTAAAAAGCGGCGCTTTCAGGTTCCCTGGCTTTTTCATGGAATTGTTGTAAGGCATTGAATACTTTATGATATTCTGAGCATGGTGTCAAGATTGATAAGATGCTCGGTAAATTATTACCTCAACACTCTGCTTTCCAAACCATGTTCCTACAAGATGCTCCTCTTTATCCTCTCCTGGATATGAATAATGGAAAATATAGCAATCTCCACTGTAAAATTTTGATTGATCAGAAGATGGAAGTAGAATCTTTTCCTGCCCATTCACACGCCAAACCTGCCAAACCAAGATAAAGCTACCCTTAGCATGACAGCATAAACAAAAAGTGGACATGAGATTTATCTCTAGTTCAGTTCCCCAAGGGTGGGGGTGAGGGTAAGGGTTTAGGACTCATCCAAGATGCACTTCTCAAAACCTAGAAAGCATTTTGTAATAATGAAGTGAATATCACATCATTAATATGAAACTAAAGCAAAAACAAAATATGCATCGCTAAATGATTGTTGATATTTCCACAAGCCCTCATTGATGATGAGTCCAAGATGATTCTTGTAGAATTTTACAACCCCTTAGGTTTATGGTTAGAATATGAATTGACTCTGAAGCACTTCGTCTTTTATATCTTCCTCATCGGACACACAAAGCTTTCCTGGAACATTCCCCATGTCTTTTTTCATTTTTAATTTTTTTTAAAGGAAAAGAAATGCAGGCAACTGGCTTTGTGGAGCTTGTGTGGACAAAATAGGTTCTTGGTTAAAGTGAAATTTTTCCCAAAAGAGTCGGAAATGAAGAACAAGAACTAGCATTGCTATGTAAGAGCCGTTACAAAGGGATTATACGATATACAGCACCTGCAGATTTCCTGTGCAATCAATGTATGGTTGAGGTTCTTCTTTTACAGGATCAGCTTTCAATAGACCCTTCACATCAACCCCTTGACGCTTGAGGAGTGCTGCAGAAACAATGAGAAACAACAGAAGTAAGATTTTGTTTTTCTTTTATGAGGGTGATGGTGAGGATCACAAGAACAAAATATGTTGCAAGGAAAAAGAAATATAAAAAAAAATCAGAAGCAACTGTTCAATGACTGACCTGCAACCTTGCCCCTACCATCCTCTGACACAGCTACATCAGTTGTCTGAGGCCATGAATCGAATTTTGACCTAAACATTACTGTCTCAAAGCCCTCAATTACACGAATTATGTGGCATTTCGATCGATCAGGACCGCGGACTAACTCCTATATGGTGAGATAAAGCGAATACCAGGTTTACTGAGAATGTACATCAAAATGCAATAGTGATAGCTGAAAGAAAAAAAAGAAAAGGCAACGACTAGTACTTCTGCAGCTCCACTTGCACTCCGCCTTTCATCAAGAGATGTATTTCTCCCCATCCAAACAAACATTTCCAACCCACAATCTAGAAGATAGCACTTATTTGTGTCTAGCAAATCCCTGGTCAAAGAATCAGCCTCAACTGGTTCTGCCTTCCCCTTCTCAACGCTTAAAAGGAAAATGTACTTCTGTCAGAACTACAAATTGGGTATCATAATTCATGATTACGAATAAAACTTCACTATATCAAATGAAGATATCATTATCATAAGAAGATGCCAATTATCTGACTTTTTTTTGTCCAAAGGAAGGGAAGAAAATGAATAGATTTCTTAATTGGATCAAAGAGTTGGAAAGAAAAGAAATAGATGACTACATACATAAGTGCATTTATGAATCTCTCTAGTAACATATTACCCATTCTAAAAACAATGAGGTGCACTTAACACGACAGAGATCCTTATAAGAATATACGTAATAGAAAAGGGTAAATTAAGATGGCAAATTACCATAGTAGCTTGGTAGGATAAGAATCAAAACATTTATCTTCATTGGTGGCTGTTTTCCTTGGAAGTGGAGCAAAGCCACCAAATAAACCCCAAAATTCTCCACTTTCAGCATCAGCCATCAACTTCCCATCCTCTACATGAAACACAAGAAGATTGACTCAGAGAGAGAAAGTGATAGTTAATTGTCATTATTGAACTTCCCACTATGTAATTCGACTTACCAATGGAAGCTATCTCACATTTCCCATCATGATATGTGTCTTTAATGTACTGGAGAACTTCTAACGCCTTAGCTCTTTCTTGAATGGATGAGTTGGAACCATTAAATTGAAATATTTTAGACTGGGTATCCAGAATAAAAATGTCATCGTGGCTGAGTGAAGATCGAGCAAAAGGAACCTGTAATGCGGAAAAATGACTTCAAAAGAAAAAGAAAACTAAGGTATACACATATGTATGATGTATGATGCATGTGTATGTATATACGTTAAATGCATAAACACACATGCACATACATGAATATTTTTGCAAGTACACATATGTTTGTAGATCAATGAGATTTATTCATCATCAGCTCAAACCTATGCACATAGACTTGCCTCTTTGACATGGACAACATGCTTTCCCTTGCACACAAACAACCGTGTCTTGTGTTCTTCAGCCTCAACATGTTTGAACCCAGATGCAACTCCACCTTCTTGAGGTATGATACATGGTTTGAAATAAGATAGGAACTTTGCAGTTTCATGACCCTGTACTTCGCGATACTGGACAGCACGTCCTCCAAGAGCTGCATCTAATTCAACTGTCTTGACGGCTGCAGTTCCAGCTTCATCCTGTTTTAACAGATCCCTATGTCAGAAAGATATGCCGAGAATTCAAACTCAGGCAATAACTTGAATAGCGTGAATTTTGGAGTTTACCTGAGAAGTATCTTTCCCAAGCCAATAATGGATATCATGCCGCAAAGCACCACTTTTTGAGGCTGTTGTCTAAGTAGAAAAGGTGAGAAACTCAGAAGTTATTCAAATTATTGAAAATGCACACCATAGGAACTACATGAAGAATAAAACAGATAATATATAATATCCAGAATACTAAAAATCATTTAGATTAACTTATATTGCACAAAAATCTCATGTGGCTCGTATGATAGCAAAGACAACGTAGAGTATTGAATGTTTAGGGAAAACAGCCACCACAAATAAAGCTTCTGGCAATTGCAGTATATGACTAGAGTAATTCACATGTATTGCTGCATGAGAGATGAGTTGGATTACATCTATTCACTTACTTTCAGGATCACATAAGAGTCTCCCATAAAAAATTTTCCATAAGAGGACTTTGGGACAGGAGCAGGACGAAAGTTTTCAATGCGCCATATTTCAAGTCCACTGTACATTGTCAAGGAGAATCATAACATGAACCTTCCCAAGAAGGAGATAAAATTAAAACCATATAAATCCAAACTTAAAAGAACAGCAATCGGAGCAAAAGAGACATCAGCAGCAACACTGTGGTAATAGTTGCTGTCTTTATGTTCTGTTTCTCTAATAAATTGCAAACTGCATTCATTAGAAAACCAAAAAGTCCAAAACACAAATGTCAACAATTGTAAAGATGCTGAATATTTCATGAGATAAAGGATACGCCTTTTGTCCAGCTCCCGTGAAAGCTGGATCCAAATCTCTCATGGAAACAGCCATTTTGTTTTTGTAGCTTTATCTATTAAGTTATCCACAACTTTGGCAAGATTGGAGCCAAACCAGCCTGAAACAATTTGGCACTACAAAAAGAATATAAAAGGGTTAAGCAGATTGACTTCTAAAAAGAACCAGAAACAACTAGATGCGCCTTGCAAATTATTCTATAAGATAGGAGACAACACGCAGTTCAGAATTTTGCTGTTAGCTATTTCTTTTTGAAGAAGTAAACAAAATTTATTTTACAAAGACAAAATAAATACATAGATGGGAGTAAAACTGTGATTTTTACAACATGAAAGTTAACATAGAGTCAAATAAAACCTTGTGAGCAGCAAAAACTGCCATCGTATATTTGTCCCGTGAAGTATGTAACATGAGGCATAGTTTGCCCAAACGGCAAAAATTCCACTGAAGTTTTAGCAGGATTAGATATAGGATGCTCAGTAAATAGGTTCAGTCCTAAAGTCCTTAGTTTTACAGATTAAAGCTTCATATCAGCATACTGTATAATGCAATCCACTGATACAGCTAGTTGCCTTTCAATCCTAAATGAAGCTTCAACCAATATGCAAAACATCTTATTGGGAAATTTAGTATATTCATTCCAACAAGTTGCAATGAAAATATGTAATTCCAGATAAACTGCAAACTAACTACATCGACTCTCAACTTGTTTATCGAACCCAACTAGAACTACTTTTTTGAGGCTAAAGACATTGAGTATAAGGGACAAGGAAGAAGAGCAAATGAATAATATTTAAATGAATAAATATGACAAAGGAAAATACAAAAGATGGAGCAAAACTGTTTATTGAACCAAACACAAAGCCATGCACAGAACCAAGGAAGAATTTGGCATACACAGATGAAAAGTGCAGGTGAAACATTAATGACAAATAACACACAGGCAGAGACGTATCTCAGGTGACATTTTAACATACACATGCGCGGTCTCACATGCGCACGCACGCATTCACACTAGTGACTAAATCACATGAGTCACGGCGGAGAAGACGAAAAATAAACAACTAACCCAAAAAAATTCTAAGACCATGGCACAGATACTACGAGTTCCAAGTTTCGAATTTCGGGACCACTCAATTATAATATTTAGCACTAAGTTTCATGGAAAATCATATTTAAACGAAACTAAGAATCACAAGCTCAGCTGAAATTAAGCAAGAAAACACCGAAGTTTCTCTCAGATCAGTGAAATTCAATCATAATAGACCAATCCGATCAAACCCACATCATCAAGAGCAGAGCAAGATACACGAAAATCAACACTTTCCTAATAAGCATGTTAATGGGTTTATCGCATTGAGTTCAGCAAAATGAAACATTAATTCACAAACCCAACAACTAAAATCTAAAAAATATATATTACTAAATGGTAAAAACCCAACATCGAAAGCTTGAATTTTGAGCAAACCTGGTGGTTGTTGACGTAGAGAATCCCAATCAGAGTCCAAACGAAGCCGACCCAGATCCAATCTAATGCAGATAAATTACAGACAAAACAGAATTCATTTGCATTTCCTGGAAAAATGGATAAAGTGAGAAAAAAAAAAAGCTGAGAAGAAAGAAAGTAAAGTGGGGGCTAGAGAAAGAAGAAGAAGAAGAAGAAAAAAGAATTGTAGAGAGAGAGAGAGAGAGAGAGAAAAAGGTGGAGAGAGAGAGAGAGAGAGGGGAGGTTGGAGGGAATGATGAGTTTGCCAGGCGTGCTTATCACTAACGGCAACAAAAGAGGACACACTCCCCACAAGCACAGATGAACTGTAAATTCTCCTTATTCAATTCTATAATTGTTTATTAATATTATTTATAGTAATTAATTATTATGTTTTCCTTTATGTTTTCTTTTCCATATCCCATCAATTTCCTTTGGAGGGAATCACTGCAGTTTTTGCTGCCTGGTGAAAAAAGATCAGGATTAAAAAAGGACAAGGTGAAAGCTTTGACTGCAAAAACCAGGTGCTTTTTTTTTTTGGGTCAGGTGAAAATTTGTTGGTTTCAATACTAATCTCTTGCTGTAATTTGTTTACAATTTGATTAGACAGCAGAATTTGGCAAGTGGGTTTTTTTGATGCCAAGGTCAATGAAAAAACAGTAAAATAATCTATAAAAAATGATGGCTAAAGTTGATTAGAGGAAAAATAAAAAGGAAAGGAAATGCAAGTACCTTTTGAATTTTTAATCAATCAGTCAAGCCAACAGGTAGAGATTGTTGCTGTTGTTGCTTCTGCAGCAGTTGATGTTCATGCGCTGTGTTTTTTTTTTTTGTATTTTCTGTGACTCTCTGTATCTTTTAGTTTCATCAATCCTTTTCTGGGTCTGGTTTAGAATTTTTTTTTATTTGAATTTTTTTTTTTGGGTAAATTCAATAATTGTGTTGGGAAATTACTTTTAAGAAAAATATGGAAATGAGAGAAGTGAAAATAAAAAAATAGAAATAGGAACGGAAGGGTTGGTGGTGATGGAGAGAGCTGACCTCCGCTTTGTGAGGATTGAAATGGAAAAAGGGAGAAAAACTGGGAAAAGAAAGGGTCGGCCACCGGCCATCATTCATGCTTTGCCCATAAAGCCTAAGGTGGGGCTTCATGTTAGGGACTCACAAGACTCTTTTCTCCCTCTTGGGCTTTTTTTTTTTCATTTTCTTTTTGTGTGCTTATTTTATCGTTTTCTCAATTAGATGTCTTAATGATTTTTAATGTGTCTAATATTTTACAAGGGTGATCTATAAATGAAGATTTAAAAAATAAACAGTTTAGATCATTGAAAAAAAATTCATGGAGTACTCTAAAAGGTGTCCCTCAAATAATTTATTTGAGGATGCCTCAATATAAGGGACTATATATTTAGTCTTTATCATTTTGGCAAAAACCAGCATCTTTTTCCTTTTTTTGTTTTTTTTTTTCAAACCAGTCTCTATCATTTTTGTTCTCAGTCCAACTAGTACTTAAGTTCAGCTTTGTGTTGTATAATGGAATATTCTTAAATCTCTTTGAAAAAAAAATCTTGGGTTTTGCAAGGAGGTCATAGCTCAAGTAGTTAAAAGTATTTATCCATACATCTAATGTCCTAGATTCGATTCCTCGTTCCCCTAATATATCTTGTATAAAATAAATAAATAAACTTGAGTTGGGTACAAGCATTATGCATACAGCTTCTGCTAAAAAAAAACACTAAATAGTTCAAATGTGTACAACCTTTACTGGTAAAGTCCAATGAGGCATATTCTATTTTTCCACTGACTAGTTATATTCTAATCTGTAAAAGAACTTTAGGTGGACATACTCCTAGCGCTAGGCCTTACGTACAAACTTTTAAGTTTTTTAGTACCACATATTTATTTTCCTTGATAAAAATAATGTTACCATTTTCACATACAATAACCTCACAATTACTCTCTTATTTTAAAAAAATTAATACGTGCTAAATAGCCGTTAAATGATTCACAAGTGATTGTGTCGCATACTTGATCGTATGGTGAATGGACTATTTTATTGGAGTATGAAGGAATACTAATTTAATTTCCATATAATGTAGCCAAAAAGATTCATATGCAGTTTCTAAAATCTGAGACTATATAATTTTTTAAGCATTGGTGAAGCCGTTTGGAGCATATTTGACTGTTTTGGTTGAGAAATTTAGGTTGCATTTTTCAATATAGGAAAGGACTTAGGGAGGCAAGATTTCATATGGGCTGGACTAATCTTTTTTTTCTTTGGGCTGCAATGACCAGGCTCAGTTCAGGCTTATATGTGACTTGAAGAATCACTATCCCATTTTCTATTATTTTCTCTTTATTTCTCTTTTTTTTAATATACCGGGAAAGTGGAGAGCTGGATTCTCACTCTGACTGTCAGTAAGGAGAAAGTCCTCCCATGCCATTTTCACAATTTTTCTTTTCAAATTCGGATAAGAGAATTCGAATATAAAACCGCTTTTAAATTTAAAAGAAAAGTATCACTAGACTAAAATATAATTGGTCAGGTTTCACAAACTTAAGGGCTATGAACCTCGAGGCGATTCGGATAAAGAGATTGCAACTCATCCAAAAGAAGACTGGAGAGCGAACATGAGAAGTTCATAAATTTCATGTAGGTTTTAGCAAATAATTCCTTGGTCCCTCTTTCATGTGTTGGGCAAAAGTAAAAAGAGTGTTTTCATCAATTGCATCAAGTGGGCTGCAATAAGGGTGAGGAATGAAAAAAACATATGGGCTTGGAGCTAACCCATGCATGAAGAAATAAACATATCTACAATCTATGGTTGTGCATCTATTATCTGCTTAATATTGGAGTGAAACAATTGTTTGTTTGTTTTTTTAATCAATATTCAACGTGATTATTAACCAAACTTATGTTGTTAGATAAATAATTATATAACCTATCGAATGTGAAAACAAGTAAAATGATATATCACTTCCGTTGCCTTATGGTAAGAGTTTGCAAGATAGGAGTTGTAGGATAACTTATCAGCTATGTCACTTTGGCAAACTCCATAAATTCTAACTCGCATGTACGAATTTGTCAAGTCTGGTAAAACCCAACTTAAGTCCCGCATGCCCATAATCAGTATGACAAGCCTAGGCCAGCCCCAAAAACATTGATAATGCACCAATCCCAAGTTAATTACGCTTACTTGGCCTGTCAGGCATTGGGAAGGCACTAACAGTTCTATTTGACTTGGGGTCGAATTTAAGGAATATGCCAACACCTGTTTAGAAAGGAATTGCACTTGAGATATCCTCCCAGAGATTGAGTAGATCGAGTCTTACTCAAAGCCAAGGCAAATGACTTCTATAAGAATCCTAAGTTTGCCATTGTATAAACCATAATGTCACGCCCCTGACTCGGGGGTCAGTGGAAACCCGCGTTCAGTGGGTGAGAAAGTAAAATAAAATAAAAAGAAGCCGAAACATAAGTTTAAAATAAACTTCTCTTATAAAAATAGTTCCAAATCTTACAACTTTACATGAAATAAATAAAGCTCTATTACTCTCATCTAATTTAGCCTTAACTGGTTTAGTCCTTGTCTTGCCCACTAATTCATCTGAAAAGTTAAACAGGGTAAGAGATGAGCAACTACTGCTCAGTAGGGACATGAGACCTTACCACAGTAGATTGATATAACTAAATTAAGTGACATACAATCACACAGCCAAATATCACATTAATAATAATACATGAATGAATGCTCTTCATATAATCTCGTTAATTCATATAACTAGACAAGTAGACCTGCATGTCCAGTGGCGGATCTATCCACAGGGCAGGATGGGTGCCTGCCCATCCGAAAGTTTTTTTAAATTTTTAAAACCTATATATGTTATAGGGCAGCCCAAAATATAAAAAATAAAAGCTAACCCAATACACATGTTGCCCATCCAAGAGGAAGTGGTCCCATATCTTGTCTTTCTTCTCTTTGGCTACATCACATCAGCTTATTTATCTCATCTATTCTATGGCAATCTGACGGCATCAACATCTTCTTTCTCCTTGTATTTGTTGCATCTTCCTGTTATCTTGGCTGGGTAGTGGACAACTTGGCAGTATATTTTCCTCTACTTTTTACAACAAAAAGTATTTTCTATTTCTCTAATTTTTCTATATCTTTAATTATAGTTTTAATTTAAAATTGAGTATTCTAGGATTTATGTAGGGATTGATTTAAATTTTTTTGATTTTGTTGAAATTACTTGTGATTTTTGTTTTTGTTGTTAAGTTTTTATTTATGTATAGATGTATTTGAGGTAAAACTCATTATGTCCCCCATGACTAGATGTATCTTTTTCTGCTTATTAATGAAATTCACTCGTACCGTCAAATTTAGTATGTAAGTTCCGCCCAGTTGACTTTCCCATCCTGGATCCGCCACTGTGCATGTCTCATACCATGCTTATACCACTTGGTCCCAAATGCCCATTTATATGAACTAACACCCATTTCAATCATCCCATAATTCCCCTTTTGTTAGTCATCTTGTCTAACTCCATGTCGCCAGTCCTGAATTACCCAATAAAAACCATGTACACTGTGGGATCCTTGAGACCTGGTACTTGCCAAGAGTTAGACTCAACTACACAAAAGACTATTTCAATTACCCTATTTCCATCATTATTTTCTCAATCCAACAACTCCAACCAATTTCCATGACATGATATAATTATGTCTTTCACATATCAACAATGTAACCATTTAAAACATCACCAATGTATGTTTATGCCAACATTGTTCAAATAGTTAAGAATACGTAAACAACCAATACAAAGAACGTCAACCAAACTATAATATCAAGAACATCCATTATAATATCACACATAATATAGAGCTCACGAAATTTAATTAGATCAATCCCCGTAAAGGCCCCCAAGAAACCCCTACCTTGACACCAAAGCTTTTGCTAGAAATGTAAGGTGTTTTTTTTCCACCGCATTCACAAACTCAGTCTCTCACTCTTTTTCTTAACAATTCTTATTCTCTTTAAATTTCTTTTCTAATTTATCATGTTTTGAAACTATAAGGTTATGCTCCTATTTATAGTGGTTATAGGGATAAGATAAACTTCAATATTAAAAGGATAAGAACATCCAAATTTATCCGAAAGATAAATATTTTAACAAGATAAGATCATCCAAATTTATCCAAAAGATAAATATCCTAACAAGATAAGATCATCCAAGATAATCCAAAATATAAATATCTTAAAAAGATAATATCGTCCAAGTTTATCCAAATGATAAATATCTTCTTTTATCTGTTTAAAATACGGGTCTTCACACATAATCATTTACATTGCTTTAAGTTCTCATTACTTGTTTATTGACTTGAGCTTGTGCGGTACCACACCTAATCCCTCCATCCCTTACGCTATTTTTTCTTGTGTTTGCAGGTGTTGAAGTCTTATATCAAGGCTTGCAGAATATGATCAAACATCAATCACTTATAGGGTTTAAAAAAAAATTATTTCTAACACTTAAGCCATTTTTATTTCTTTGAAAAAAAAAACCATAAATTATTGTGGTAAACGAAATTACAATTAAACTAGTATTACTGTTGTATAAAATTTTGATTGCATATAGTTTAGAATTAAGATAGATCTCCACAAGAATAAGGTCACTCACATATAAAAAGCAATGAGTACAGTTTTGGACTCCCCAGTGAGGGTTATAGTTTTGATTTGGACTTAGTTGCGTTCATGACCGATGTAAATGGAAACTACCTGCATCTAAGTCACACTCATGCTCATTAGATGTCATTCATCACCATCATCGACAACAAGTAGTTTACTTGTTGGTCAATTCATAAATTTCTAAGTACAAGGGAGTGATATCACGAGTACATAGACCTCAAGTATTTCTTTATTGGACGCAAATAACTTCAAAAAAGAAAAAAACAAATAATGAGTATGAGTAAATTTGAAAGTTTTTTGTAGTTTGAGATTTTAATGCCGAGGAGCAAAAAGTAGATTGTTGAATGCGTCTATGATTTACAACATATGGGGCAAATGGGACAACTTAGAGATCGGACATATTCTGAACCTAGAAAGTGGATGCGTGAAAAAGGACGTGTAACAATACAATTTAGTGTTATAAAACCTTAGTGATTTGGTCAATTGTTTGAATAGTAAGAGTTGGGAAAAATGGTTGGGCGTGCTTGTTGGGTTGAGGTAGGAGTAGGAGAGTGTTTAAATAGACGACTTGGAAAATACTTCAATTTCCTTGTCATTTTATTGTAAAGAATAATTTATTTGGCAGAGACTTCCAAACTAGGAATGTTTTTAGGGTTTCGATGGTAAGATGTTGTTCTTTTTTTGGGTTAATTATGGAGGGCATGGGCACATAGATTCGAATTTGGTTCTTGAAATCTGATTGGACAAAGAGAGAATCTTTATGGTACACTTACACTAGTATTTCATGTCATGTTTGCTACTCATGTTGTATTGTAGAGGGTGATGTGATGTGATGCAGAGAAGAGATCAATGCTCCAATTTTGATGATGGTCCCACCACATTCTTTATCATTTGCTTGAACAAAGCGGGTAGGGGATCACCATCTTCATCTCTAACAATGCTTGGCGAGTTCTCATTCCTATCCATTGCATAATTGTAACAACAACCAAATTGTATTGTTACATGTCCTTTTCTATGCATCCACTTCCTAGGTTCGGATTATGTCCGCTCTCTAAGTTGTCCCCTTTGTCATAGATTCATTCAACAATTTGCTTTTGCTCATCGACAATTAAAATCTCAACCTACAAATTAAAACTATACTATGTACTCAAGGAGTCCAAATACTTTGTTCTTCAAAAACATTTACACCTCATTTTCACCCTATTATAAGGATCAATTTTAATACGTTTACAAAGATATGTAAAATTTTACATTCTTCCTATTTCATATTTTTCATCTTCAAAATGGTGAGGATGAAGATTCTATTCTACTTTACATTGATAGATTCGTTCTTCAATAGGATGACAAAGCAAATGAGATTATGATAAGATATCATGAAAATCCAAACTATATACTATTGAATTCGTTGTTCTTTTTTTTCCATTTCAAAACACATTTTGACTATGTACTTATCTGTCAAGTAGAGCAACTGGATATGTACTAGAAACCACATATTTTAAAGTGTGAGATTAGTATGTTGAGGATGAAGATAATCATTTACTTTTATGGAGGAGATTTGGTCATGGGTTGTTCGTCTCTTTGCACGTCCACCTGTGATTTTCGAATCTTTGGATCTTATTTTTTCTGGCCTTTTCATAGATGCCTTGTCTTTTTGTGCTCATCGGCTTTGATTTCTTGTGGCTTGTAATGTCGTTTGGGGCATATGGTACCTAAGAAATAAAATTCGTTTAGAAGGGATTTTGCCTTGCATTAATCAAGCAAAACATTGGCTTCTCTCTTGTTGTAAGGAGTCTGCCTCTTTGCTTTCCTCTCCAACGAAATCTACTTCTTATTTGCCAATTTGTATGCTTTTAGGAGTTTCTCTTTTATTGGCTTCTGCTCCTTGTTTTATTCCTGTTGTTTGGCGCCCTCCTTATCTAGGATAGATTAAGGTGAACATTGATGGTTCGTTTAATTCTTCTAGACGGGAGGGTTTTTGTGGCATTTTCAAGATTGTCACGGAAAGGTTTTGGGTGCTTTTGCTACGTGGACTGAGTTTCCTAATTCCATTGCAGTAGAGGTTTTGGCAATAATTAAGGGTATTCATGTTGCTTAGGTTCGTGAGTGGCATCACATATGGTTAGAGATTGACTCTACTTTGGTGCTTCATTATCTGTCATTTCCTTTGGATGTTCCTTGGTATTTGTGGGTTGATTGGAATAATTGTTTATGGGAACTTCGTTAGATGAATTTTTTTGTCTCCCATATTTTTCATAAGGGTAATTGTGCAACTGATGCCTTGGCTAATTTGTTGCGACTCATGATGCTTATTATTGGTGGTCACATGTTCCTTCATGTGATGTCATGCTTATGTTATGGATCTTTCTTCAATTGTCGTTCTTTTATTTCATGTTCTCTTTTCTTGCATGGTTTTGGTTTTATGTCCCCCTTGTTGTACTAGTTTGCTTTTTTATTGAATAAAATTTATCCTCGTACCGTCGAGGTTCCATTAAAAAAAAATTATATAAAAAAAATAGTGTAGTATTGGCACATTGTTAATCATGTTATTGTTCATGTTTAGTTGTTGCAAATATATAGATAGAATTGTTTAGGGATTTGAGATGCCGTGAATTATGTCAGATTGGTGTTGTTCTTTTCTAAATTTGATGATCATGGATTTTGGATGTGCTCACAAATCCTTACGCACTTGCTATACTCAATTATGGACCAAATTTTTAACACTTTTTTTTTACGTTGAAAATGGTACAATTGGAATCATTGCTTTCCTCTGTCGAGAACTATACACCTCTTTGAGAAAGGCGATAGTGGTAGCATTTAAAAATGAAGCGTGGAGTTCATTGTACCATGGTAAGATAAGTTCGTTTGCCAAAAACTTCAAGAGCGGTAACCTAATTGAATGGTTCCTTGATCTTCAAGAACTAGTATGACAATTAAGATAAGTTTTTCCTTCTACAGTCTATTGTCGATGTCCCAATTTATGGACAATTTTCAAAGCTTCAAAATTTTCACCCTATTGTAAGCACCAATTTTAATTTATTTACAAAGATATTTCAAACTTTCATTTTTTACATTTCATATTTTTCATTTTTCATCCTCAAACTAGTGAAGACAAATTTTATTCTTTTTTTTTCTTTATGAAAAACGGACACTTGTTCAACTTTAGGATTTAGGTATATATAAGCGCTTAGTCAGAGAAATTGACAGGAGCATATATAAAGTCAAAATTTTTTACCATTAAAATAATAAAGTTAGAAAAGTTAGAGGGTTTCGAGCAAGTTGGGCCCGAGAGCCAAAAAAAAAAAAACAAGAATGCAACTCCAAGATGGCCTAGATTGACACCATGTGCTTGCTAGTTGAACAACCATGTCCAATTTATCCCATAATTTACTTCTCTAAATGCAAATGAATAGCATCCAAAAAACCGCCCCACTTACGTCTAACAACATCATCCACATGATTAATAGTCACTAACCAACCTTTCTCCTTAAGATGCTCATTAAGATTTCTCAAAAACCTTAACAATTCACGAGGTGAATCCTTATATGTTTTTTTTTCCTCTTCGCGTAATCATATATCTCCAACAAAAATGGCTCCATAATAGATCTTTCCCATCGCCTAAAATGTAGAAAATTAGAGCCTTTTGTGCTCGTACAGCTGCACATAGCGAGGGAAATAGCAGGTTCAATATCATTATATGAAACCTGCTAAACCGATCCATTATATCCTTGGCATCCATTAAAAATGGATGTTCAATCAATTTCTTCAGATAAGTCGAATAACTGCATTTTGATGCCCATCAAAGCAATTTAAAAAATGGTTACGTTCATCCCAATATTCATTGGGTTCAAGCAAAACCGCCAACAACTTCTTAAAATCTTTAAAATTCTACTTTTTTTTAGAATCCCGATCTTTCACAACAACATTTGCCAAACTGTTTTCAATCTTGATTAACTCAATTCTCCATTAAGAAATACATAAGAACTCTTTGAATCCAAATCACCATGATACAAATTTGTTGCATAAGTATATGAAATGGTTACTAAGATCTCACGAATTGTATATCACCAATATTCACTTAAGCATCAATTGTTATCTTTCATATTGGCATTCTCATCCTTGATTTCACCATTATCTACACCTTTACACGAACTAAAGAGAGACATCTCATATTTTTCATAACAAAGACCCCAAAACTAAAGACGCTTCTATCATCCTGACCAAACTCCTGCAGGCAAAAGCCAAACAACCAAGGTGATAAGATATTTGGAACTCTCACACTATGAGTAAAGTCATAAGTACGCTCGGCATAGTCCTCGGATTCACCAACATAAATTCATTTTACATCTTTGGGCTTGCCTTTTTCGCTAAAGTAAACATATCCATTATAATCAACTATATCAGTGGAATAATCTGTTTTCAACTGAAACATAGTGATCTTACATCCAATTACAACATCCCTTGAACTAATTTTAATATTATTGTACTCGGAACTAATATGTTTCATGAAGTTCTCCTCTTTTTCCATATATGTAAGTTTTAATATCTCAAAAATTATTCGACACAAAAACTAGAAATAAAATAAAAACACAGAGAAAAATCAACATAACCATTCCTAGAAACAAAAATAAAAAATAGTAGAAGCATGAAATCACCTTCAGTATGTAGGAAGATGAAGATGAAGTCTTTAGTTTGAAAAACGAGCGCCTAGTGGATCAAGTAATATGAGAGTTGTAATGGGCGGGGACAACCGATGAAGAACAAATAGCAAGCCCTTTGAGAGGTCAATTCACTCTCAAACAAGATTCTATTCTACTTTGCATTGATAGATTTGGTCTTCAATGAGATGACAAAATTAGATTATAATAAAATATCATGAAAATTCAAACTATCCATTATTGAATTCTTTGTTCTTTTTTTCCCTTTCAAAATACATTCTAACTATATACACATATGTTAAGTAAAGCAACGCGAGATTAGTAGGTTGATGATGGATATAATCAAGTTCTAGTGTAGTATGGGTGGAGTGCTAATCATGTTATGGTTCATTTTTAGTCGATGCACATTTATGGATAAAATTGTTGAGGGATTAGAGATGTCGTGAATTATGCCTGATGGGTGTTGTTCATTTCTAAATGCGATGAACATGGATTTTGGATGAGCTTACAAATCCTTACGCACACGCTATACTTAATTATGAACCAAATTCCAACCTCATTTTTGGTGTTGAAAATGGTACAATTGGAATCATTGCTTCCCTTCCTATACCTCTTTGAGAAAGGTGACAGAGGTAGAGTTTAAAAATGAAGAGTGTAGTTCATTGCACCATGATAATAGAAGTTCGGTTGCCAAAAACTTCACTGATGGTAACATGATTGAATGGTTCCTTGATCTCCAATGCGAGGAGATGGAGTTTATTTCCTTACGAATCCATGTTTTAGTGGATGAGTTATGCAAGAAGTAACTAGGGTTGAGAAGGTTATGTGCCAATGTTTTTATTGAACTGAAAGCATTTACACATCATTGCAGATAATTTAGAATTAAGATAGATCTCTAAAAGAATGAGGTCATTCACATATACAAGGAAATCAATACGATTTTAGACTTCCTCATGAGGGTTCCAATTTTGAGTTGAACTTCATATTTAAATTTTAATGTAAGGTGTATTTCCTTGTATTTTCTTTTCCCAATTAAAAGCTAGAAAGAACTAGTATAATTGTTCATATAAGTTTTTCTTTTTACAGTATATTGTCAATGTCCCAATTTATGGACAATTTTCAAAGCATCAAATTGTTCACCCTACTGTAAGCCTCAATTTAAATAGGTTTACAAAGATATTTCAAACTTCCATTTATCATATTTCACATTTTTCATCTTGAAACCGGTGAAGACAAATATTCTATTATACTTTGCATTGATAGATTTGTTCTTCAATGGGATGACAAAGCAAAGCTGATTATTATGATAAGATATCATGTGAACTATCAATTATTGAATTCTTTGTTCTTTTTTCCCTTTTAAAACACATTTTTACTATGTACTCATATGTCAAGTAGAGCAACGGAAAATGTATTAGAAACTACATATTTTGAAGTGGGAAATTAGTATGTTAAGAATGAACTATACCTCTTTGAGAAAGGTGATAGAGGTAGAGTTTAAAAATGAAGAGTGTAGTTCATTGCACTATGGTAATTGAAGTTCAGTTGCCAAAAGCTTTACTGACAGTAACATGATTGAATGTTTCCTTGATCTCCAATGCGAGGAGATGAATTTTATTTCCTTACAAATCCATGTTTTAGTGAATGAGCTATGCAAGAAGTAACTAGGGCTGGGAAGGTTGTTTGCCAATGTTCTTATTGAACTGAAAGCATTTACACCTCATTGCAAATAATTTAGAATTAAGATAGATCTCCATAAGAATGATGTCGCTCACATATACAAGGAAATCAATACGATTTTAGATTTCCTCATGAGGTCCAGTTTTGAGTTGAACTTCATATCTAAATTTTGATATTGTAGATAAGGTGTATTTCCTCGTATTTTCTTTTCCTAATTAAAATCTAGAAAGAACTAGTATGATAGTTCATATATATATATATATATATATATATTTTTTTTTTGCAGTTTATTGTCAATGTCCCAATTTATGGACAATTTTCAAATCATCAAATTTTTCACCCTATTGTAAGCCTCAATTTAAATAGGTTTACAAAGATATTTCAAACTTCTATTTTTCATATTTCACATTTTTCATCTTGAAATTGGTGAGGACAAGTATTCTATTTTAGTTTGCATTGATAGATTTGTTCTTCAATGGGATGACAAAGCAACGCTGATTATGATAAGATATCATGAGAACTATCCATTATTGAATTCTTTGTTCTTTTTTTCCCTTTTAAAACACATTTTTACTATGTACTCATATGTCAAGTAGAGCAACAGAAAATGTATTAGAAACTACATATTTGAAGTGCGAGATTAGTATGTTAAGGATGAAGATAATCATGTTCTAGTGTAGTATGGGTAGTGTTAATCATGTTATGTTTCTTTTTTATTTTTATTTTTTTGGGAGAAAAAGAGTTAATCATAGTTTTATGTAGGGGTGGCAATTTCCTACACGACCCGTTACACGATTCGAAACCCTTACGGAAAAAACACGACCCGAACCCGCACAATTAATAGTTAGGTAATTTTCGGGTAAACCTGTTATGACCCGTTTATTAAACGGGTGGGTTTCGGGTCACTCGTCAACCCGTTTATTAAACGGGGCTTGTCACGGGTCTTGTCAATCCGTGTAATACACACCAACCCGCAAAAAAATAAAGAGAAATGGAGACTTCAAAACACACACAAGGGGTTTTTGAACCCCCTCCACCTACATTCCTCTCCAACACCTTATCCATCATGCTATATACAACTTTGTGATTATGTACTATGCCTTTTCATATTTATAATGTTTCTTTTTCTTCTTTTGTTTTTCTTTCTTTTCCGTCTATCTTTTCCTCACTTTTTTTTCTTTCTTTTCCCTCTCTCTTCTCTCCTCTTTTTTTTTTCTCTTTCTTTTCCTACTTTTTAGTTTTCTCTCTTTTTTTTCTTTCCTTCTCTCTTCTCTCTAATTTTTTTTCTTTTCCTTCTCTCTTCTCTCCTCTCTCTATCTTTTTTTTTTCTTTTGTTTTCCTTATATTTTCTCTCCTTTTTTTTATTTCAATTTTTTCAAATGTGAGTTTTGTAACATGCATGTTATTATTTATGAACCCATTACACGACTCGAAACTCGCACGATAAAAGACTACCCGAACCCGACACGACTCGTTTATTAAATGGGTTGGATTCGGGTTGAGCATTCTTGACACGTTTATTATCCCGACACAACACGAACCCAACATGACACGACCATTGGCAGCCCTAGTTTTCTGATGACAGTAAATACTTTAATGGCTCAACACCATAGATTTCACCAGCAGATTGTATACTAATAAGAAAACAAGTTTGGTATAATCCTACGAAAGACCAAAAAACTCCTAAGACAAACCCAACAAGAATATGATAATCAAAGTGTTGAACCAAAAAAATTACACAAAGTGTTTTGACATTCCGTGTTTTTACACGACTTCAATCAAACTGACATATTCCATTGGTGTAGGATCCTCATTTTCATACTTTGCAGCAGTATGACTTACTAAGTCTTGTTCAACAGCATATGTATGGAACTAAGATTGGAAGTGAATGAAAGTGAGTTAACTCAATAAAATCACCAAATAGTTCTCTCGCCAAAGAATAAATGAAGTATGATGACTTATTCTTATTTTGATGAATGAGTATATTACGAATAAATCTTCCAAGTTGTGTCGGGGAATCATCATAGGGCTCTTTAGATTGAAATTGGTACTTAGGTGACGAGGGGTAAATTTTACGACACTTAAACAAAATGCAACAATCTTCATACTCTTTAGACATTGACCAAAAACACTTATGACTAGTCAACTGCTAGTCATGAACAGCCACAATCAAGAATACACACAGAGCATGCCATAATGTACCTGCAACCCTAGAAGATTACTAGTGACAACTTAGGCATTCAGAAGGACCCGTCAATCTAGGCATCCCCTGTGCTAGCAAAAACTATGGTGAAAGTGTGTGAAATCATCAAAATCAAGTAAACATCAAACATCAGATAATGATGACTAGTCAACTACAAGGACACAAACCCAGAATTCATACGATGACTAGTCAACCACCAAGAACACAAACCCAGAAAAATTATAAAGATGCAATCAGAAATTGTTCACCCAGAAACCCACCATTGGGAAAAACTGGGGGTCATCAACTGACCAGGCAATCCACTAAGTAGAAAAAAGATTCTTACAAAGGAACACAAGTAAGCTCAAGAAAAACCTAGATCTATTTAGGAAGATGAGCTATACCTCCTTTGTGCAATCTTCTTCTCCAACTTAACAAAGCTTGAAGCTCAATTCTTCATGGCAATGACAGCTCCTTCTCCAGCTCATTCATCCCATGGCACCAACTTGCAAGCTCTAACTCAAATAGAAACCAAAATTTGGATTCAAAGGAGAATGACCAATTTCTTCAAGAAACCATACTCTTGAAGAAATCAATCTTGAATATGACCTAGATATATATGAGAGAGTGTTTGATATAGTAAGATGAGGTTTTCATATTTCAAATGCAGTTTTCAAAAAGAAACATTTTGGAAAACTCAAAGATGAAAAATATGAAGGTTACACTTGAGGAAGAAGAGAAAGTTTACAGAGAAACTTTCCAAAACTTGCCTACAAAAGTAATAGCTGCCAAATGAGGAATTCTTTGGCTTTTACCAAAAATTCCTAGGTCAGAATGGACACATGGCAGCTGAGAAATTTGTAGAAAATGACAAAAAAATGGTTAAGCCCCAGCTGGAAACAGTGAGCTGGAAATCCTAATTGAAACAAAGGTTGACTAGTCATACGAAGGAAAGATGACTAGTCATACGAATGCAAGATGACTAGTCATAATCTTCAGAAATTTAGTGAATGCAATGTAGTGTAATGCAAAATTTACCTTTGTCAAACACATTGTTTTCCTTCAGAATGTAGCTAGATAAGAACACCTAGAGAAGTAATTCTTAATCTAAACTTAGAGTTTGAGAAATTACAATGATTGTCCTATTACAAAATTATCAAGGGAAGCCAAAAGAAAATTACAAAATCCAAACACTTACAATATCCCCCTTTTTGGCTTTCCTTGACAACACACTCTCTAAATACACTCAACCCATAACCTATCCATAGAGATGATGAATGAAAGTACCTGCAAGAACAACCAATCTCCCAGGCACAAAAACAAGCATATTATATCACATAAATTTGAAACAATATGCAATATGGGGTTGAGAGTGTTCTCCCCCTTGTTGATAAGGAAAGTGTAAAAAGGCAAAGAAAGAGAATCAGCACACATTGGGATTAAACACAAAGCAGATAATCTGATTTGAACAAAGTTACAAGCACATAGCATAGGTTGATTACAAAGCAAATATCACTTGTTCCAAACAACACAAAGCAACTCCCCCTATCAAGTTGCACAGACTACCCAAGCAAAATGATCACCACAATGTGATTACAAAAATGTACCACCCAAACTGTCCAAAAAATACTCCCCCTATCTAGGACAATTCCTATAATATAAAGGAATTAACCTTTGATGTACTAATTCAGCAAACGTTCCATAAATCGCCAACAAACACAAAAGTGCATAAGGCTAAAGAGAATATAAGAAATATAGCACAAGATGCAAGGAAGCATACCTAAAGCAATTAAAATTAAGTGGCTGAATTTAATTTCAATGTGTACACATTACACATAAAGAAACTCTCCTAAAAAGATAGAGTTTAAGCAATATATTATCTGGATTCTTGTACATAGGAATCAGTTAGGCATCCCCAAGAAACACCTCACATCATACATAGGACATGCACCTGGATTCTTGTAACAGAATTCGAACAACTTAAACAAGTTCATATCAAAACCCTCATACCCAAGGGTCCAAAAACCACTGTGATAAGGGTTGTGAGAAGATATATTGACATAACGATCAGTACAAGGGTCGTCTCTATAATTCTTAACAAATAAGGAAGGTTTATGTTTGCAAAAAGCGTACAGATACGACTTTAAAATGGCCAAGCCTGAACTATGATAAGTAGCAAAGTAAATCCTCTTAACACTATCATGTAACCCATAAGTGTTTCCCATATTTAAAAACTTCAGCATTGTGGGCTCCCATTTGGACTAAATTGAATGGTTCCACTATACTAATCACCAAGCTCACATCCATTTACATGAAGATTAAATTTATGAAAGTTAACAGACGCATTCATATAAATTTGATTAAATTGTTGCCGGATAAATTCAATGAATTGATCCTCCCAAAGTTTCCAACACCGCCCATCCTAAAGTTTCACATACCAACAACCTGATTGCATCCATGGAGGACTTCGAATTCCATCATTGAGAAGAACACAAAGCAACGAGGAGGGGAGTTGATCAACTCTTCCCAAGAGGCACATCCTCCTCAAAGCCAGTTTACCAGAAAGATATTATTATTTGCTAGAAATTCTTGAGGTGAACGAGAGGCAACAAGAGAACTCACGTGAATGAAAATTAGAGCTTTTCTAAATAAATAAAAAATTGATAACAAAAGGACAAACTGATCCAACAAATCCCTAACCCTATATAGAAGACCATTATGAAAATTAAATTCATAAACAAAACACAAGCATAAAGAGTATTGCATTGCAAGCTAATTCGGTGAGATTAGAGATGTCATGAATATACGGATATATGGATAAAATTAGAGATCTCATGTTTGCCTCAGAGCATCTTCAATATCCTCTTCAACAACTTTGGAATTCTAAAATAGGAGAACCACATTAGAAAAACTATGTCCAACAGAATTGTCAAACTCAGTCATCGAAGCTGCAACCACCTTCTCTATCTTCAGGACTGGTAAGTTGACATTGGCTCTTCAAGTCTTTATTTTACCTTGAAAGAATAAAACTTACCTTGAAAATACTAAAAATATTAATTTTCTTGCTGAATTTTCCTCATGCATATGTAAAGTACAAGTTTCAAATATAATATTTCATTTAATCAAATTTTTGTGCCTTTATTATTATTATTTTTAATGAGTAATGCTATATGTACCACATTTTTATCCCACACTTCTATACCACACAATGTGAACACATCAATTAAATCAATGAAGTGCATTTTAATAAATAAAGTTTAATTAACAGTTTTTTTAAAGTGTTAATAAATCATAAAAGAAAAAAAAAATTAATTGATGAGGTTTTCCACCTCATCTACTACATAAGGTGGTATGAGAATATAGTATACAAATATGGTAAGAGTAGTATTATTCTTTTTTTATATAAGGAAAATGTTAGGCTTACCACATTTTTCATACCACACTGTGTACCACCTCTCTAATAGAGGTGGGTCCCATTGTATTGGTGGGCTCCACCTCTATTAGAGAGGTTTAGTGGTACACAATATAGTGCAAAAATGTGGTAAGCCTAGCATTACCCTTTATATAATCATATTGGGGCATCTCTGCTTGTTTCGTTTTTGTCCAATATATGGCATTTTAATCTTGATTATTTTAATTACAATAATTGCTTGTAATCGTTTTGTAATATTTTTTCCTTCATCCGTATTCATATTTCAAATGCAAAATCAGACCCCAAAAAAAAAACAATTCATCTTTCAAATGCCAACATGAGTATGCATTTTTTAATGAAAAAGAACACACAATAAAAAGCAAAGAGAAAAAAAATATATATAAGAAATCCATTGCCCTTTAAAATTGCACTTCTCTACGAGTCCTGTACCTTTTCCACCAATGCTCAATATAAAGTTTGCTTGGAGCTGAGAATGAGTTCCTCTATTTCAAATAGAGTGATGATTTTGAATAAATTGCATGAAAAAAAAAAAAAACTATTTTCTGGTCATGTGTGATGGCATTATTTGAGGATTTTCATGAGCATAACCTTCATCTTCAACAATCAACATTGAAGAATTATATATTTTCATAATGTTTTTAATTATTTTAAATGGTATTAATTACTATTGTTTGAAGTCAAATATGCATTAATTGATTTTGAAGAGTGTGCTAGGGCACAAAATATTAAAGTAGCAAATAAGGCTTTTCAAATTGCCACATAGGTCAACAAATTCAATTTGAGGAGTTTGATTTGCTACTGATTTTGGAGATGATGTTATTCTTTTTAGTTGCTAGAGTTCAAGTGCTAAAACCATTGTGATAGTTAAAACATAGTGAACATTTGAATGCAAATCTGCAAGCTTTCTATCTCTTATTCAGGTTAGGGTTTTGGTTTAATTTTCGGTCTACTATTTCTGTATTTAGTTATTGATTTTACATAAATTTTTTGCATTTTTATTTGCCATAATTTTATTATTTTCTGATTTTTCTCCAATAAATTCCACATTGGGAAATAAAACCTTCAACAAAAGGTTAAAAGCTATCATATATCTCTTTACCCATGAGTCCATGACCAATTGGTTTTTGATTGAACATTTTAATTCTAACATGGTATCAGAGTGTTTTCGTCATTTTCTTTCAAATTGTATGTGTTCGATCCTCACTTCTACCTTATATGTTTGTCAATCTACCCGGAACACACATATTACCGTCTTCATGTGAATATTATTATTTTAAAGGAAAAAGGGAAAACAAATAAGAAAATGTGGTAGTATGAAATAGGGATCATTATTATTACTATTATTTATCATTCAAGTCCAACTTTCAAGAAGTTGAGTAAACCACATGTGGTTCTTTTAATTTCGTGGCGGGGGGAGAAAATTAGGCCAAAAATAAGTGCAAAGTCAAATATTACTTTGTGGACCATCAATATGTAATTGTAATTATTATATCGTTCTTTTGTTTTTTGAATCAAACAGAAGAACTTCACTGAATTTGCATCAACACTTACAATAGACCGGAGGGCTAAGAGTGGCCTCATTAAAACTTTGCCTAATAAAATCCCCAAAGGAGGAAAATTCGGTCAACAAGAAAGAGTACCACAACACCTCCAAATAAACAACAAAGAAAAGCAAAAAACCATTAAGACTGCATCGTATCACTCTCTAGTACTTGCTCCAGCCAAGTGGGGGCAATATCTTCCCAAAAAAACTGCAAACCTTTCTCCAATCCAAATTTGGCCATTGCATGTGCAGTGCAGTCCCATTCCCAGCGCGAGGTTGAAACACCACGTCAACCACCTCTCGATCCACCATTAATATCTTCTAATATCCTCATCACATTGGCATAAAGCCACCCAATAGCCAGTTTTAACCGAGTACTTCCCTTTTTTTTTGAAGTATCAGTACTGGCTGTCACCCAATAGTGCCACTGACCCTAGGGCTATGCTAGCTATTGCCTCTTTATCCTCCCCACTGACTTGTTTTTATCGTTCTACCATCTAGAGCTTGTTTGGTTAACTTTGGCCTCAATTAATAGACCCAATTAATTTTTTAAGCATATATAATTATCCTCCCAGTTTGTATAATATCCAAACCATACCACATATTCTTCGATCCCATGCTCTTTCATCTGCCCTAAACTAGTTATTTTTGTTCTTCAATGGGACGTGAAATTGTGAGGCAATTGTGGGTGTTCACTATTTTGCTGTTGGTTTCCATGAACTTGTCTTGTAATTTGGTTCATGGGGAACCACAAGTTCCTTGTTACTTTGTCTTTGGAGACTCAATCTCCGATACCGGAAACAACAATGGCCTCTTGACATTGGCCAGAGTGAATTATCCACCTTATGGCATTGATTTTCCAGAGGGTCCGAGAGGAAGGTTTTCCAATGGACGTAATTTGGTTGATGTCATTGGTCAGTCTTCTGGTTTTTTCTTCTAAAATTTAAGTACATTGTTATGTTAATCTGTGAATCGCCCTTTATTTTGCTCTAGGTTAAATGCATTATCTTATCTCTGTGCATTGCTCGGGTTTGTATTCTTCTTTAAATTTTTTATTTGACCACTTTAGTCCATGTGTTTTAATATATCCGATTAATTTGTAAGTCGATAATATTTTTCTTTTTAACCAAAAGATAGAGAATGAGAAATGAGAGAAAGAAAGTAGAAGCAGAGATATAATTCGAGGGAGAAGGAGGAAATAGATATAGAATGAAAAATTAAAAACTAGAGGCAAACTTTAAAGAATTTTCTTTTTTAAGTTTTAATTCCATGTATCTCTCTCTCTCTCTCTCTCTCTCTCTCTCTCTCTCTTTCCCCTCAACTAGTGCAGAGGCTCATGTGGGCTGTTGCACCACAAAAGCACAAAAGAAACTAATACGTTGAATATTTCCTTATTACAGCTGAATTATTAGGGTTTAGTCATTACATTCCTCCTTTTGCTACTGCAAGAGGACGGAAAATACTCGAAGGCGTGAATTATGCATCTGGTGCAGCTGGTATTCGTGACGAATCTGGACGGAACCAGGTAATTTGACCCATGCACTCCAAATTTTTTTTTTTTCTGGTTCCAAAATATGATGCAGTTACAGAATTGCACTCTTCTTCTTCATCTGCATGGTTTTTAGCAATAAATCACACTTTTTCTAAAATCCATGAAGAAAATTTTCCTGCAATCGTTGTGCATATATTTTGCGAAAAGTCGAAAGTGGTAAGGGCAACTCCTACCCCATATGTTATGATCCCCATGTTTTATTTTGCAGTTAATCAGAATAAGCTTCAATCAGCAGTTGCTGAATCACCAAATCACAGTAAATCGGATTGAATCCCTTATGAGAAATAATCGTCCATCAGCTGTGCAGTACCTGGGCAAGTGCATATATACAGTTGGAATTGGCAGCAATGACTACATTAATAACTACTTCATGCCAAGGTTATACTCAACTAGCCGCAAATATACCCCAGACCAATATGCAGGAGTTCTTATTCAGGAGTTTTCTGAGCAACTCAGAGTTAGTAGTAACTTTCACTACTATCACCAATATTAATTAATATTCTTCTTAGTGACAGATAATTTGGCATGTTACGTTTTCAAACTGTTAATTTGAAATGCTAACCGCCATGTAAAAGAAAAGTCACTTTTTTGTTCAACAAAGCAATCTCCTTGACGTTTGAGTTCCACAAAAGAGAGCATATAGCCTTGTTGAGCAAGAGACGTGTTTTATACTTTGCCTTGTTTTAGCAACTTCATGGACCATTCATGATAAAAACCCTGATTCTAATTTACTGTATTGTTATTACTTTGCTACAAACTTAGTGAACAAAGCTTACTGAGCTTTCTGATGATGCTAGAGGTTGTACAAAACTGGGGCAAGAAAGATAGCCTTATTTGGGATAGGTGCGATTGGGTTTACACCCTTTGAAGTGGCTATGTGCGGTGGCACAAACATCAGCTCCTTATTATGCTCTGCTAAAATCAACACTGCAGTCCAACTTTTCAACGAAGGGCTTAAATCACTTGTCACTGACCTTAACACCAACCTGATCGATGCCAAGTTCACTTTCATAGACTATTTTGGGATTGGATTATCCAGTGCTGCTGCATCTGCTGGTATGTATAGTTTTCAACATATCAAACTAACAATGGACAGTCAAGAATATATCAACCCTCTTGTATTTCAGGTTCTGTGGTTTCAGATGCCCCATGCTGTGAGGCGGAAACTGAGACCGGCCTATGTGTCCCCCTCAGTACCCCATGCCAAAACAGGACCCAATATTCATTTTGGGATGCTTTCCATCCAACTGAGAGTTCGAATGTTGTTGTAGGACGAAGAGCATACAAAGCTACACTTCCTACTGATGCTGTCCCATATGATATCAGCCACTTGGCACAAGTGTAATTGTGCAATCAGTTATAAAGAAATAAAGTTCCTAACAGCTGCTTGTGGAATATATATAAAAGAAACAAAGGTAGATCTTGTAATCAAGCGCAAATTGCAAGGTTTCACCGTCATTTCTACAAATGGTATGCTTTGTATTGGCATGAATGCAGCTTAATTCTATATAAATGGTTGCTTAGAATGCTGCAGTTACTATGATACTCAAACAATTCATACATAAGATAGTATTATAAACTTAATCTTACGTTTGGGAGTGATTCTTATAAAGGGCTAAAAGTGCTTTTTGACAACAAAAAAACGCTTCTGACAACGTTTGGCAAAAAAGTTTAGAAATGCTTCTGGGCCATAGAAGCGCTTTATGGAGAAGCACTCCCAAGTGCTGTTCCAGGAAGTACTTCGATTTCTTATGAAAATTTTAGCATCTTTATAATAAAAGAACTTTTACTAGAAAAGATTATGAGCAGAAATGCTTCCTAGAGAAACAGTCTCAAACGACCCCTCACATTGGTTGGACTGTTTGGGACTGCTTCTAAAATGACTAAAAGCGTTTTCTAACAATAAAAAAAATGCTTATGAACACGCCTGGCAGAAAAACTTAAAAGTACTTTTCGGTCATAAAAACATTTTAGGGAGAATGTGCTTCTTCAGGAATCATTTCTAGTGCTTCTTCAGGAATCACAAGCACTAGGATTTTTAATCAAAAATTTGACGTGCATCTAACAAAAGCTCATATTGCCTACCTTATTAATTTGCGCATATTGCCTTGAGACGTACTACCTATAGTTTGGTTTATATATAAGGGTAAACTGTCGATTTACCTCCTGAACTTGTACATAAATATCAATTTACCCCTTGGCTTTTTTTTGGGATCAGCTCTGCCGCAGCACGATATTGTCCGCTTTGGACCCCCCTATTTGCACTGTACGGTTTTGTTTCTGGGAACTCACAAGCAACTTCTCAGTGGGCGAACCATCCTGAGATTGCTCTAGCCCCAACTCGCTTAACTTCGGAGTTCCCATGACTCCGAAATCAGTGAACTCCCAAAAGGCCTCGTGCTAGATGGATGTGGGATGTTACACACCATCTCCATGTTGGTATCTCTCTTAACCCTCTTCCCCTTCTTGGACCTGTAACAGCCCCACCCCACCCACCCTCCGCACCATTGCCTAGCCCTCCTAAAAAAATTTCACACCATTGCCTGGACCATTTAAACAATATTTAATGAGCCTAGTTGACCATAGACATAAGAAGGTTATTGGCCACGGACAAAGATGGCTTGTGCTAGTTAGAAGTCCTTTGATCATAAGCCCTAGGGGTAGCCCAAATGGTGAGGTAGACGGGGAAATTAATTAGGGATAAGTTAGGCCTATGATTTTCCATTATAGCAAAAACAAAAGTACTTGGATTATAAGGCTTAGGGTTCGTTATCTGGTCAGGCTAGGTTGGTCCAACTTTATTAAGTTTGAGTCGAACTCAAGCCGGGCCCTGTAGGTTTTTTTTTGGGAAATTGGCGGCTTTACCCCTGGCTCACTTAATTTATTCATTAATATCCTTATTTTGAAACTCAATCACAAATGCCCCTTATAAAAACTCATTATTGACAGCCTATTGCCCTTCCTTTACTTTTTTTTTTCTCAATCGTTGTTCTTTCTCTTCCTCTTCTTCCTTCTGCCAAACCTCACAAAATCCATCTCAACCATAAAATCTCCCCTAACTCTATCTCCTCTTTGTTATGTCTTCCAACTAGGAGCTGATTTCAACCTCAAGGTTGAACCCGAAATTTGGAATAGGACCCTAGCTAAGGCACGACTCGCCACCTCCGTTGTCGGCCTCCATAATGAAGCCATAGTCTTGACTTGCCACCTCCGTTGTCGACTTCCACCACAAAGCCACGGCACCGTCATCGTCGATCTTCACTGTGGTGAGTTCTGATTTTTATTTTTTTATTTTTGGTTTTGGGTTTTTTTCATTGATTGAGATTATTGGATGATTGCTTTCACTGTTTTGAATGAGATATTAATGGGTTTCTGTTGTGGCTTGCTGTTTGTGTTATTGAATGAAATTTACGAACTATTTCATGTGGTTGTTAAGCTCTTGGACTTGGATACATTTTATTGTGCTTATGATTTGTCTTTGAAATGACGTATACACTGTTTTGTGATTGAGACTTGGACTTGCAGATCTCCTTGAAAGTAATGTATTCACTCTTTTGGGTGGTATGATATTCAATATGAAATAATCTTGGACAGTCAAGGTTTGTCAATTTGTAAGTAGTTAGTTAGTAATAGGATACCCTAGGTTAATGACTTTGAGTTGGATTTAACTTTAAGAGTTCTTGATACATGCCTTCCTTGCTGGAGCTTGAAACACAGCTATACTAGCTGAACCGTTTCACTTTGCATAATAATGATGTTTTAAAATTGTTGGTTATTGATGTTTTATCCACTAGTTGATAGATTTTTTATTGGTAGCTTTACATGTGTTAACAAAAGGAAATTTTATGATGGTCAGAAATGGACACAATTGCAATTTTGGTTTGCTACAATGGAAAATGGGTAACCTCAAAGAAGATGTGCACATATGAAGGGGGTGACATCACATTTGGTGAGCTTTTGGAACGGGTGCATAAGATTGTTAATACAGATAGCAGGGAAGTCAAGCTTTGTTTAAAGTTCTTAGTTTCAATATCCTCGAATGAGTGTAAGCATATCAAGATTGAGGACAATGATGATGTTAAATTTTTTATTAAGTACATTTGTGACGTAATTCCTTCGAAAGTGGCTCCTTTACTGGTGAGCATAGAAGACAAAGGAGTGACAAATGTCGTAGGTGATAGTATGCATATCACGACGGATATGAGTCGGATGGCCTGCTCTTCAAATGCCATAGTTGAAAGCAATGGTGATGTACATGGTGATTTTGGAACACAAAGGATATGTGGGTTATTCCTGAAGATGTCCAAAGTAGAGTTGTGCGTCCTCCAAATGCAAAGGTCATGCCAGGTCGACGAAAGAAGTTAAGGATTCCCTCGCAAGGAGATGATATCATAAGGAGAAAATGCTCAAGGTGCAGTGGCACAGGCCACAATAAAAGCACCTGTAAAAACAATGTTCCACTACCTAATGTTGGACATATATTATGAATTGTGTTGGTTTGTTATGGAGTGTGAATTTGAATTATATTTGTATTAGGTTTGGTGTTCTGTGGATTGTGAATTATGTTAAATTTTCATAATTTGGTATGTATTTGTGTATTCTATGTGCTACATTGTTGTTAACATCTGTCATTTTTGGGCATATATTGTGTATTCAAATTTTCTGATTCAGTTGGTCAAATCGGGGGTGGGTATGCCATTCTCATCCCCATCCCCACCTTCATACCTGCAATACAGACTTGATTGGGCAATGTATCTTAGACAATATGATTTCTGTTGCTTTCGTAGGTCATGTAAACTTGCCTTTGATTTGTGGTGGGTTTCGTGTTCTGTTGAATGGGAATTCTGTTACATTTGCATAATTTGGATTGCATTGCTACAGCATGCTGTATTGCGTCCAGATTGCCATTATATTGTACTTGTATTGTACTGGTATTGCTTCTAGATTGCTATTATCATTTCTGTGCGAAATTAAATGGCCTGGAATGTAATTCCAAATGGATCCAAAACATTAAAGTTCTTACAATTCCGTGATTACACAGTTACCGTGGTACTCCGACTATACCTTCTTTTGTGATTACAAATTCGGCCGATGCATAGGCTAGATGTCTGTTGCTTTGGTAGGTCATGTAAACTTGACGTTTATTTCTGGTGGGTTTCATGTTCTGTTGAATGGGATTTCTTTTACATTTGCATAATTTGGGTTGCATTGCTACAGCATGCTGTATTGCGTGCGGATTGCCATTATATTGTACTTTTATTGTACCGGTATTGTGTCCATATTGCTATTATCATTTCTGTGCGAAATTAAAGGGCCTGGAATGTAATTCCAAATGGATCCAAAACATTAAAGTTCTTACAATTTCGTGATTACACAGTTACCGTGGTACTCCGACTATACCTTCTTTTGTGATTACAAATTCGGCCGATGCATAGGCCAGATGTCTGTTGCTTTGGTAGGTCATGTAAACTTGACGTTTATTTCTGGTGGGTTTCGTGTTCTGTTGAATGGGATTTCTTTTACATTTGTATAATTTGGGTTGCATTGCTACAACATGCTGTATTGCATCCGGATTGCCATTATATTGTACTTTTATTGTACCGGTATTGTGTCCATATTGCTATTATCATTTCTGTGCGAAATTAAAGGGCCTGGAATGTAATTCCAAATGGATCCAAAACATTAAAGTTCTTACAATTCCTTTATTACACAGTTACCGTGATACTCCGACTATACCTTGTTTTGTGATTACAAATTCGGCCGATGCATAGGCCAGATGTGGGGCAAATACAAGGTGAAATTTCCTATGTGTTTGACTACATATAGTTGTTGAAGGAGCATTACGAATGTTAACCGCAATAGATTGCTCATTGTTGGCTGCGCAAATCTCTCGGCCTGGTTCTCCGGGCCGAGGGGACGTGCGTTTAACACAGAGTCCTACTTTTGGATGCGGTGCGGTTTGTGCGCGGGCGTGCCAGCACGGTCCACCGTGCGTCGAGTTCGGTGAGGTGTTCGGGTAGAAGGTTTTTTGGGGTGTTGCGCCTGTTTGGTCTGGACTCCTTATCAAACGATTGTGGCCGAGAAAGGAACTGGTCTCGGCCGTCAGGTTCACGGCCTGAGCTACAAGGCCGTTAGTGGTGGTGTAGGTGGTGGATTTTGGGCGGTGCTCCGGCGCGTTGCTCGGAGAGCGACGGTCGTATGATATATGGGGTGAGTGAGGCGATAACAAGGATGATGCTCCGGTGCCTTGAGAAATCAAGGGTCGTATGATATATTGATGAATGGAAGTTGCTTACAATCTATCACTACTCCTAAGAAAGCATGTAAAAATATTGAAAGTACATGACAGAAAAATAAGTTGCTCCGTGGGAGGCTTTTGGTTTTTGGTGTTGGACCCTTTGCATGTGGTCTTGAGCTTGGTTTTTATAGTAGGAGCTTTGGAGAGACAATCGAGGCTTGACAAGACCTGCATGGTGGAGTCTAATCAAGGCAAGCATGGCTGGGTCTGATCAGCATTTGGGATCGTGAAGCATGGTGGTGTGACCCCCATAAATCTCGGCAGATCTCGGCCTTTACCCAGATCGAGGGCTCTGCACCTCTGGCCGTGGGAACGCATTAAATGCTCTGGTTTAGTGGTTGGTGAAGAGACAGCCAGTTGCAAGAACCTTTGATGGAATGTTTGTGCCTAACCACCCTGATTACAAAATCTCGATTTCAATCACTTCCCTTCTGCCCTCATGAATTAAATGCTTCATGCCCTAGTGGATTTGCTGTGGTGGACAGAAGCATTGCTTCATTAAATGAAGCGTGGGACCCCGAGGCCACGTGATGATTTGGTCAATATCTCCCTGGCCGTGCCCCGCGAGTTCCTCGGCCTCGGCCCGCGAGGTTACTCGAGAGGCCGAGAAAATCTTGCCTTAGCGCTTTCTCCTTCGTTGTCCGAAAACAGGAGGCAACGAAATGTTGCTGTTTCTTTGAGCCCATGAGAAAAGGCCACGGCCGAGAGGAGGATTCCTCGGCCACAAAGGCCGTGATTTATTTAGGCATAAACATTGCCCCCCTGTCCCTGGATTCTTCGGCCACGGTCTGGGTTGGGGCCGAATGGATTCCAAGGGACAGACCCCTTGCATTCCTTCGAAACGTCGTGACAAACAGCTGGCGCTGGCGTCTCTTCCTCTTAAATGCGCACGTCGGTTCGCGCATTTAATGCGCAGGCACGTCGCATGAACCATTATTGCCTTGGTTCGCACGAGCCGTCGCTTCGCCTCGTCAACTGAAGCGATGGCTCGTTTGGGTTTCTGACACGTCATTGCGCCTTCGCGCGTAGCGTCAGACCGTTACGTCTTTTGAGAAGGCAGTGCCCTTTCGTCTCGAATTCAGGCGCCAGTATAAAAGCCCCTCATTCTGTATTTGTTCCTTACGCTTTTAGAATTTCCAGACGCCCAAGCTGTGTCCGAAAAATTTTCTCTTAACTTTCCAGTCTTCCTGTTTCTCGTGCTTTCTCTAGAAAGTTCATCCTGTGCACCCTTTTCCTCTGAGCGCTTGGTCCTACCCCCGGTACTCGTGTTTACCACCTTTCCTTCGACCCCTTTCCCAAACAAAAACCCCGTTTCGAAATTGTTTCAATGGCCTCCAGCACCCCTGTGTCCGCTGACGCTCTGTCTCAGATTTTCCAGACCAGGTTCGAAGACATCTGTCGGGAAGTCCAAAGCTCGGTCATTTCTGATGTTATCGCGCCTTGGACTGACGAGGATGGGGCCGTTTCAGACTCCTGCGTCCATGGCCCTTATGTGGAAGGGGGAATGCCCGAGAGTTTGGCCGTCCATTTGAGGGACAATCTGGTGAATTTCTCGGCCTTTGATGGGGGGGACTTCCAGGATTGGAATGTGGCCCGGCCGCAGCCTCAATGGTCGACTTCGACCCCTGATTGGGAGAAATGGCTACCGAGGATGGAGCACTTCTTCGGTCAGCAATGGAAGGATCAAGGCATCTATCACTTGATCAAGCTATTCGATCGGCCGCTCGTCATGGATCGGTCGCTTCTATCCGCGGCCCTATGCTTCTGGTCATCGGCCACGAACACCCTAAACCTGCGGTTCGGCATGATGACGCCGACCGTCCTGGACATGGCCGCCCTCTTCGGCCTCTCTCCCCTTGGCGTGGAAGTGAACGCCGCTCTGGTCGCCCCTGAAGCCGCGGGAAGCTTCAAGGCCGCCTGGCCCACGGTTGCCAAACTTGCCGGGGGCAAGGCGAAGAACATGCTCAACTACTCCAGCTTCTACGGCAACTTTGGCGTAGAGGATAACCCTGACGATGACTCCGTTGCTCCCTTGGGCGAGGTGGAGCATGCCGCGTTCTTGCTATACTGGCTGTGCAAGTTCGTGTTTTGTACCCAGGCGAACAAGGTTACCCTGGAGTTCGCCCACCTGGCCGACTATCTAGCGCAGGGCGGAAGGCTTGCACTTGGCCCATTCCTCCTCGGCCACATCTATCGCACGCTTCACGACGTGGCCACCGATGGGATGAAGCCGAAGCACGGCGGCCCACTCTGGGCTTTCCAGTTCTGGCTACAGGCCTACTTCCCAGAGCTGAGGACGGCTGTCAATCCTGCCAATACCGAGCCGTTAGCCTAAGCCTTCGCGCGGGCCCCCAGGAAGCACAACACCTCGGTCTTCTGTTACAAGTTTTTCTATGAGCTGACCGAGAGGACCGTGGCGCAGTTCCGAGTGTGCCTTGCTCGGCCGTTTCCCCTGTTCCTTACACACGATCTCTCCATAATTCCTGACGGGGAGACAGAGAACGACTTGAGGGAGATCTGGGGCTCCTTCTTAGTCGCGCGCGACCTTCATTGTGGTCTGTCCAAGGCCGGGGCCGAGGTATACCTGCCGCATTTTGTGGCACGGCAATTTGGGCTGATCCAGACGGCGCCGCTTCCGCCGTTGTCCATTAACCGTCTCTCGTCCTGGAGGGCCGATGTTCCCCAGCATCACGGCCTGGCCGGGATCTCCTTTCAGCTGGCAAAGGGGATGACTTTGCTTAACCTGAGGCCGTGGCAGCGTCGTAATGCGATCGACGAGGACGGGAGGGTTTGGTACGAGGAGTGCATTTCGGCCAGATTTATTCGGCCTGCTGAAGAGGCCGTGCGGGGGGCCCTGAAGAACGCAGACTGGGACCCTCTCCTCCCCAAGGCTGGCAAAGCAAAGAAGGCCCCGGTCGCGCCTCCTCGTCTAGCGATGACGGCCGTAAGTGGACCCAGGGTGGCGGCCTCATCCGCGACTCCGACCCCGAGGACGCCGGTCGCGGCTGGTGTGCGAAAAACCCTGGCGCGAAGGACCGTGCCCTCCTCGTTGCCGGCTCGGCCGGTTGCCGCTGCGGGTAAGCCTTCATTTTTCTTTTTTTCTTTTTTCTTTTTTTTTTTTTGGTCCCGCCTCCTTTGGGTCGCCTTCCGTCGTGTTGATTTTTACAACGTTGTCTATGCACACAGCCCCTGGTCGAAAGAGGGGTCGAGAGGCCGTGGGTGCTGAGGCCGCGGCGATTGAAGCAGCGCCAGCCAGGGATGCCGTGGCCGAGGCGGCGCCGGTACAACGGCCGAAGAAGAGGGCCCTCCTGGTTCTTTCGGAAGGCGAAGACAAGGGAGACGCCCCTGCTGTGGTTGTAAACGAAGCTCCTCCCGTGGCCGTAAGTGCTTTTTTCCTTTTGCTCCTTGTCGTTCTTTTCTCCTTCAAATCATCTTCCTTCCCCCTTTAACTGGTAATCTGGTCCTTTTAGGAGGAGTCAATGATCGAGGAGGAGGCCGCCCTCGAGGTGCCAGACGCCGAAGAGGTGCCCGCTGCCGAGGAGGTGGCCCAGGAGGCGGCCGATGACGAGGATACGGCCGAGGTGCGAGAGGAGGAAGAGGCCGAGGAAGAGGAGGAGGACGAGGAGGATGAGACGATAGAGGCCGAGGAAAGGCCGGGCACAGAGGAAACAGTGGTCGAACTGTCGGATGGCGAGGCTCTTGCTGAAGAGTCGGCACAAACTGTCCTGGCGGAAGTTCCCTCGGCTGCCCCCGCTCCTGCTGGGCCCTCGCCGTTCACTCCCCGCCGTCCAGGCGGCATAAGGATTGGTTCGGTAGGCGTTGCTGCTTTTCTTGTACATATTTTCCTTTTCGTTCGCCTTATGCTCCTGACTAACCTGTTCATCTTTCAGCCCCCTCGGTCGTCGGTGCCGCTGTCCACGGCTGCTATGACTATACCCTCGGCGCCGCTGTCTCAGGAGTCGGTCGTAGTGACCGTGCCTTCAGTGGTTGAGGCCGCAGACATGGGTGCGCCGAGTCCGTTGCCTGTCTCTTCGGGGGTCTTGACCGAGGTCGTGGCCGTAGGTGGTCCTGGCACAAGTTCGGCCGTTGAGGTGAGCACTCTTCCCCTTATCCCCTTTTTGTGCGTCCTACCTGGCCATATTCCTGACTTTTGTTTACTTTTGTCCCTAGGAGGCCGCCTCTCCTGATGATCTCGAATCTTTGTTCGCCAGTCTGCATGAGGAAGGGGGCGGCTCGGCCTTGGCTCCCCTGGACGAGGATTACAAGGTCGTTCTTGAAAGGCTCCGGGAGTTCCTCCTCTGCGATGCTTACCAAATGACCTCGGCCGAGGCTTTCATGGAGTTCAGAGCCTGTCTGGACGAAGCCATGGCGATGGGTTTGCTAGATTCGGCGCAGCTAGATGAGCTCCAGCTCCGGTTGGCCGAGGGCGAGGAGATGCTCGGTCGACGCGCTGAGGCTAGCAGGAAGATGACCGAGGGGTGCCTACTTGAACAGGAGCTGGCTGTAATCAAAGAACAAGTCCAGCCTATCATGGCCCGCCTGAAGGAGAATGACCTTGTCGTCCGCAAGGAAAATGAGGAGCTTGCGCAGGTCGAGGCCCAGATTGCCGAACTACAAGCCCGTTGGTCCCTTATTCTTGCACGCCGAAATGGAGCGGCCGCATCCAGGGCCGAACTGAAGTCTTCGGCTCGGCAAATCCTCAAGGCGGCGGGTGAGAAGAAGAAGGCGCTGGCCGAGAGGAAGCTGATCCGGGCGAAATGGCAGGCGGATATCAATAGTGGTGATATTGCTTGGAGAAAGATAACCTGCCTGGTCTGGGGAATGTTTAGTGAAGGCGTCTAGAGGGGTTGGAAGTTTTGCTTATTGCCCCCCCCCCCCCCCCTTTTTGTAATAGTTTAGAAGTTTCCCCCCCCCCCCCCCCCCAAACACAAGTATTATATTTTTTCTGGTTTTGACCGGCCATGATCGGCCGTTTTCTTTTGTTAGCACAATAATCCTAATCTATAATACAAGGCGCAAGTTTTTCTTTATGAATGTTTTGCACTTGGCCTTCCTACGCCGTTTACTTAACCTGTCTGCCTACTTCCATCTTTTTTTCTTTTTGACTTTTTTGTCGTAGGCCCTCGGCGCCATTTGTTTTGGAACCTGTGCTGAGGTGTAGGCATTGGGCCCTAGCTGTTCTGACTCGTCTGCATCCTGGGGCACGGTCTGGGCGTAGTCCTTTGTCTTTTGTCCAGGTTGTTTGAAAATCTGAAAAGGCCGAAGCCCCGGCCTCCTCGGCTGATCAGAACAACGACTATAGGTGGAGAGATATAGAGATGTACCAATAGCCAAAGCCTTTGTCGCGTGTCGTGCCCAAAACTTCTCAGGGAACAAGCCGTCCCAAATCCTGGGCCTCTCTGGTGGGCACGGTTTGACAGCATCCCGTGCCTCCAGCCAACCTTGGGCCGTGCCGTCGTCAGATGTGCCTCGAGTCTCTTCGATTAGAGGATCCTGAGGGGCTTGTTTGCGGCTCGATTAGCGGAGTTTTTCCACTAAGGGGTTCAGTCGCCGCGGCCGAACCAGGCAGCTTTGGACAATCGACGTGAGCTTGGGCGTGATGTGGATATATCACCATTGGCTCGGCCGAAATATAGGGGTGATGGGCCGGTGCTGATGATGCTTGTGACAGGCAAACGGTCAGGTCGTCCTGACCGTGTTGTTGTGACAAAACCGTGGCCGCACTACCCGAGCCTGGATGGGTTTGGATGACTGTAGTGCGTGCTGGGTCGGTTTGTTGAGCCGCTAGATATTTTGGGCGGCTTCGTCCCAATGCTTCGGCCAAGGCGCGGAGTGGGCCGCGCGTTGTTCCCATGTGGCCAGTGAGCTGGGGTTCCACCCGCATCGGCCGGGATTGCCCCCAGTTTTTCGGCTGAGAGGACGAACCGTGGTCCGATGCCTAAATGCCAATAGGCGCTACTGGTGCCCGTGTAGGGGTCAACGTCCGTAGTTCCATAGAGAATTTAGCCAAAAAAGATGTTTCCGTCCTGAGGGCTTGCCTATCCCTTGCGTTCATGGTGAGTTTGTTAGACAATGGTCCCACCGGGCGTGCCAAAAGTGTTGGCTGCGCAAATCTCTCGGCCTGGTTCTCCGGGCCGAGGGGACGTGCGTTTAACACAGAGTCCTACTTTTGGATGCGGTGCGGTTTGTGCGCGGGCGTGCCAGCACGGTTTACCGTGCGTCGAGTTTGGTGAGGTGTTCGGGTAGAAGGTTTTTTGGGGTGTTGCGCCTGTTTGGTCTGTACTCCTTATCAAACGATTGTGGCCGAGAAAGGAACTGGTCTCGGCCGTCAGGTTCACGGCCTGAGCTACAAGGCCGTTAGTGGTGGTGTAGGTGGTGGATTTTGGGCGGTGCTCCGGCGCGTTGCTCGGAGAGCGACGGTCGTATGATATATGGGGTGAGTGAGGCGATAACAAGGATGATGCTCCGGCGCCTTGAGAAATCAAGGGTCGTATGATATATTGATGAATGGACGTTGCTTACAATCTATCACTACTCCTAAGAAAGCATGTAAAAATATTGAAAGTACATGACAGAAAAATAAGTTGCTCCGTGGGAGGCTTTTGGTTTTTGGTGTTGGACCCTTTGCATGTGGTCTTGAGCTTGGTTTTTATAGTAGGAGCTTTGGAGAGACAATCGAGGCTTGACAAGACCTGCATTGTGGAGTCTAATCAAGGCAAGCATGGCTGGGTCTGATCAGCATTTGGGATCGTGAAGCATGGTGGTGTGACCCCCATAAATCTCGGCAGATCTCGGCCTTTACCCAGATCGAGGGCTCTGCACCTCTGGCCGTGGGAATGCATTAAATGCTCTGGTTTAGTGGTTGGTGAAGAGACTTCCAGTTGCAAGAACCTTTGATGGAATGTTTGTGCCTAACCACCCTTATTACAAAATCTCGATTTCAATCACTTCCCTTCTGCCCTCATGCATTAAATGCTTCATGCCCTAGTGGATTTGCTGTGGTGGACAGAAGCATTGCTTCATTAAATGAAGCATGGGACCCCGAGGCCACGTGATGATTTGGTCAATATCTCCCTGGCCGTGCCCCGCGAGTTCCTCGGCCTCGGCCCGCGAGGTTACTCGAGAGGCCGAGAAAATCTTGCCTTAGCGCTTTCTCCTTCGTTGTCCGAAAACAGGAGGCAACGAAATGTTGCTGTTTCTTTGAGCCCATGAGAAAAGGCCACGGCCGAGAGGAGGATTCCTCGGCCACAAAGGCCGTGATTTATTTAGGCATAAACACTCATGTCTTGCCAAGAACACTCTTGAATTTATGCAATGTGCCCAAGCCAGTCCCAAAGCTGGATTCACCCATCTACCTGATGTGTGCAGGGACTCCAAGTTTCCCAACCTCACCCCATTCACTTCATCACGTTGCTCACTGAATTTCTCCTTTATCGTTGTGATTGCACTCTTTGTATGGGATAGGGCCAATGCTTTGCCTTGGAACTTTTGTTCCTCTCCAATCATCAACTTAATTGCAGAAACCATCTTTCCCTGCACGCCATTATTATTAAAACAAAATTCAGTCCGTTGCAATCTGGACAATAACAAGCAATACACAATTCAACAGCCTATTATAGGATATTAAGTGAAAAATAAACACAAATATAACCATTCATTAACACAATATAACCACAATAACCATACAATACATTAGCAATATAACAGCAATATAACAGCAACATAACTACAATACGACATTAAAATCAGAGGAACACTGGTGTACCACATCAGAATCACACTACACAGATCTACTACATAAAATGGAAAATCCCAAGTTTCAAGATTCACATATCCAGACCAATCTAAGTGCAATTGGTACAAACCCAGATGAATGAGCATGGATATTCAACAACACCTAACCCAAACCAATTACAGCCAAACTAAATTTAACACAACCCCAAACAATCAAGGAGAAGAAAAGCCAAATATTTAGGAGAATAGCCAAGCTGGCTACCTGAGACGCCATCTCTAGGCATAGAGGTTGAAAAAGCCAACAGAGAGTGAGAGATGGAGGTGGAAAGATCGTTGTTGGCTGCGCAAATCTCTCGGCCTGACTCTCCGGGCCGAGGGGATGTGCGTCTAACACGGAGTCCTACTTTTGGATGCGGTGCGGTTTGTGCGCGGGCGTGCCAGCACGGTTTACCGTGCGTCGAGTTCGGTGGAGTGTTTGGGTAGAAGGTGTTTGGAGTGTTGCGCCTGTTTGGTCTGGACCTCTTATCAAACGATTGTGGCCGAGAAAGGAACTGGTCTCGGCCGTCAGGTTCACGGCCTGAGCTACAAGGCCGTTAGTGGTGGTGTAGGTGGTGGATTTTGGGCGGTGCTCCGGCGCGTTGCTCGGAGAGCGACGGTCGTATGATATATGGGGTGAGTGAGGCGATAACAAGGATGATGCTCCGGCGCCTTGAGAAATCAAGGGTCGTATGATATATTGATGAATGGATGTTTCTTACAATCTATCACTACTCCTAAGAAAGCATGTAAAGATATTGAAAGTACATGACAGAAAAAATAAGTTGCTCCGTGGGAGGCTTTTGGTTTTTGGTGTTGGACCTTTTGCATGTGGTCTTGAGCTTGGTTTTTATAGTGGGAGCCCTGGAGAGACAATCGAGGCTTGACAAGACCTGCATGGTGGAGTCTAATCAAGGCAAGCATGGCTGGGTCTGATCAGCATTTGGGATTGTGAAGCATGGTGGTGTGACCCCCATAAATCTCGGCAGATCTCGGCCTTTACCCAGATCGAGGGCTCTGCACCTCTGGCAGTGGGAATGCATTAAATGCTCTGGTTCAGTGGTTGGTGAAGAGACTGCTAATTGCGAGAACATCTGATGGAATGTTTGTACCTAACCACCCTGATTACAAAATCTTGACTTCAATCACTTCCCTTCTACCCTCATGCATTAAATGCTTCATGCCCTAGTGGATTTGCTGTGGTGGACAGAGGCATTACTTCATTAAATGAAGCGTGGGACCCTGAGGTCACGTGGTGATCTGACCATAACCTCTTTGGCCGCATCCTGCGAGTTCCTCGGCCTCGGCCCGCGAGGTTATTCGAGAGGCCGAGAAAATCTTGCCTTAGCGCTTTCTCCTTCGTTGTCAGAAAACAGGAGGCAACGAAATGTTGCCGTTTCTTTGAGTCCATGAGAAAAGGCCACGGCCGAGAGGAGGATTCCTCGGTCACAAAGGCCGTAATTTATTTGGCACAAACAATCGTCATAGTTGATGTGGGTTAGGGTTTCTGAGGAGGTGACAGTGACTGTCGCCAATGTGGGTGCGAGAGGGTTTCTGAGGAGGTGACAGTGACTGTCGCCAATGTGGGTGCGAGAGAGAGAGAGAGAGAGAGAGAGAGAGAGAGAAGAGAGGAGAGGAGGGGAGATTCTATGGTGGAGGTGGATTTTGTGAGGTTTGGGAGAAGGAAGAAGAGGAAGAGGAAGAGCAATGACTGAGAAGAAAAAAAAAGTGACAGATGGGCAATAGACTGTCAATAGGGAGTTTTTATAGGGGGTATTTGTGATTGGATTTCAAAATGGGGATATTATTGAATAAATTAGGTGAGCCGGGGGCAAAGCCGCCAATTTCCCTTTTTTTTTTTTAACTTTTCATGCTCGACTGAGGTCTCAAAGGGATTGATCTGAACCTATCTAATAGGCCGGGCCTAGGCAGGCCTAACAGACCGGACCAAGTGAGCTCTTCACTTCGGCCCGCGGGCCTAATGATGATCCCTAGCAAGGCTATAATGAAGTGGTACATTGCTTTCCTTTAATTTGAATACTGACCCTTGCTTTCCAACATGATTCTTTAAAAATAAAATAAAAAACTAAAACCTGAACGCTTCAAACTATTATTCTGAGACTTAGATACCACATGGCATTTTCCATTTTCTTATTAAGAGGGATCCTTTTCCTTTTCTTTTGTTTGTTGAGATTTTCGAAGGTTTTCGTTCTATATAGAAGTCCTACCTATATGAATGAATGTTAAAGAATATAAGTCTCACATAAAAAATTTGACTAAATAAAATATAATATATAATGAATGACACCACTCTTAAAGAAAAGCAACATATCACTTTCCTAGAAGTTCTAGGGAACCTTATGATCTAGATAGTGGGAGATTTGTTTAAATGAGATGAGAACAAGTATAAAATTCAGCACACGATAACAAATTTAATATACATTTAATAGGTGGAAAGTCAAATACGACTCTGAGGGGGCTAAAGCAGGGACCAGCACGACCACTCTACTTAATTCTTTGGTTAATTAAGTAAATATGGCCTAAAACAATCCTTTTGTGTGGCCCATTTTTTTAATTTATACAAGCGATATTGGAAAAGGGGAATCGAACCTAGAACTTAGAATGGAGGAGTAAATACTCTTATTTATTACACCTAAATTCTATCATAAGAATTGGAAGTATACTGAATTATTTATTATATTTTGGTGTACCACTAAGCTTGGGTTAATCATTACGTAATATGGCCTAAAGCAATGCTTTTGTGTAGCCTATTTATGCAATCCTTCCAGTATAAGTATGTGCACTATCCAGACTACCACATTCGTTCTAAATCTCTATATTGCTATTTCACTTCCTTTGTGTTTTGTTGTTTGTTGGTTTTGTAATCCTTTGTGTCTTTGTTATTTATAATTTGTTCTTTCAAATGGCACGTGAGATTGTGAAGCCCTTGTGGACGTTGTTTTCTGCAATTTTTTTAATTTATTTGGTTAATGGGGCAGCACAACCACAAGTTCCTTGTTACTTCATATTTGGAGACTCATTATCCGACAATGGAAACAACAATCCCCTCATCACTTTTGCCAAAGCCAATTTTCTACCCTATGGCATTGATTTTCCAAGGGGTCCAACTGGAAGGTTTTCCAATGGACGTAATTTGGTCGATGTGGTTGGTCAGTTTTCTTGTCTTTCTGCAAAATTTCAAATAACATATTATGTAAATTCACAGTCATAATTATAGTGTGATACTGAAATACGACCACATCAACATTTTCCCTTTTTCCCACTGTAATATAAAACTCATGCAAGTTTTTAGCACGAAAATAACTGATTATTATGTCCTCATTGCAGCTGAACTACTAGGTTTCGATAATTACATTCCACCTTTTGCAACTGCAAGAGGAATGGAAATACTCAAAGGCGTCAATTATGCATCTGGCTCAGCTGGTATCCGCAACGAAACTGGAAGACAAAAGGTAATTTATTATTTGATGCAGGGACATTATTCTATTTTCTTCACTACATGACTATAGGACCCTTTTAGATGCTCTAAATTTCACATTGATTTAAAGTGATCCGCGACGAAAAATTATCGATACCCAACCAGTACTAGTACAATGTCAAAATCAAAGAATTACTTTAACCCCCTCTCCTCGATTCTGCAGGGACAGATAATAAGCATGGATATGCAGTTGCAAAATCATCAAAGCATAGTGAAACAGATAGCTTCTTTTAGGGGAAATAATGACTTGTCAGCTGAGGAGTACTTAGGCAAATGTATATATACAGTTGGAATGGGCACCAATGATTACGTTGTCAACTACTTTGTTTCCCTGTCCAGCACTAGCCTCCAATACACACCACAGCAATATGCAAGAGTACTCATTGAACAATATTCTCAGCAATTAAGAGTTAGTAGAACAATTTCTTATATATTAATTAGGCTTATTTTTTATTTAAAATTTTCATTTTAGGTCGTCAGGTATAGCTTAGTGGGTTGAGCTCTTTCACCTCTATCCATGTGGGCAGAGGTTTAAACCCCAATGCCCTCAATGAATATTTATGTAAATCGCCCCCTCCCCAAATCGCTTCTTGTACTAAAAAAATTCATCGTTTTACATCTACTTTATGCATCATGAAATTAATTGAAACTTTTATATAACTGAAGCTTCTGATTATGCTAGACGTTGTACAACTTTGGGGCAAGAAAGATAGTTCTCTTCGGGCTAGGTCCTTTAGGCTCCATACCTTATGAAGTGGCTGCGTGTGGCACAAAAGGCTCTTCTTGCGTTTCTTATATCAACAATGCAGTTCAAATTTTCAACTGGAGGCTTAAATCACTTGTCCAAGAACTCAACAGCAATCTAAGAAATGCCAAGTTTATTTACATAGACTATTATGGGATTGGATCATCATATGCTTTATCTCAGGGTAATTTTTAATATCTCTAAACTTTACTTTTTATTTCTTTTTTATACAAATGATAGTGGGGAAGTTGAATCAAAATCTAGGTACATAGTAAATATGTTGAAGAATATAAATCCCACATTAGAAACTTAATTAAATAAAATACAACATATAATTAATGATTTCACTATTAATATTGCCGAGATCTTTTGTGTTTAAATAACATTCTTGATAATATATTTCGGCCAAAAAACAGATAAAAGTTCAAATTTTGGCACAAACATGTTAATTGACTAATATTGGCTCTTATATATTTCAGGTTCTCTGATTTCTAACCTCTCATGTTGTGAAGTGAAAGACGGCGCATGCGTTGCTTTTCAAATCCCATGCAGGAACAGAACCCAGTACATCTTTTGGGATGGTATACATCCTACAGAGGCAACAAATGTTGTTATAGCAGCAAGAGCATACAAAGCTAAGTTTCTTACTGATGCTTTTCCCTACGATATCAACCGCTTAGCTCAACCATCCTAATTGTGCGTTCCATGTTCATATCAACCACTTATATGGTTCAAGTGATTATGAAGGAAATAAAGTTATCAGCTGCGTTTGGGAATTATATATGTATGGAGATTTATGAGTTTATGAAGGTTTATACATGACCTTGACATAATCTTCATTACACATGTCATAATCGTAATCGTTCACTTCCTAAAACTCAATTAAATTGGATATCATTTAGTAATCTATATGCATTATGTATCAAACAAATCGAACTAATATTCTTGTAACGAATATATCACATAAGTTCTAACCCACACACTTGACAAATTAATATAAATTATTTTGAACATGTGTTCTTATCTTATTTGGCACGCTTAGTGGTGTTGAAGAATATAAAGTCCCACATTAGAAGCTTGACTTAATTAACTACAACTTATAATAAGTGGTTCGTCTCCTAATAAGAGCATGGCCTTTTGTGATACAATTCCACACCTACTAGGCTTTGTAGATGATTAAGTTGGAGACAATATTGGTGTTGCTAGTAATGGGCCGCTGACCGTCTCTCTAAAATTTAATTAACATGGTATCAGAGCCACGTTCTCTTGTGATATGTGCTTGCGTTCTCCTTGCAATTCAAGTGCTCACCTCCCTTCCTTTCAAGGGGGGAGGAATAGTGAAAATGATATGTTTCTCTTTCTCATGAAAATATTGCATATTTCTTGACTTCGACGACCCTTCTCTTCAGGGGGAGAGGGTAAACATTAAAATTGGTAAGTAACAAAAATCCTCACTAAAAAAGGAATCAAAATCCTAACTAAGTAAGGACTCGTCAACACTCCCCCTCATGTGAGACCATCATGTAGTTGCCAAACGTAAAGCCAAGTCCACATTGGAATCAAACGTTCAAGCCTAACACGTGAACACCATGTATTGAGTAAGGGTTATAAACATTTAAGCCCAACATGTAAACACCACATGTTTAGTAAGATGTAAGGGAGAATTAAGGGTAAAGGCCCAATCAATCAACTAGATCTGATACCATGTTAAATTTCAGAGAGACGGGCGAACGGCTCACTACTAACAATACTAATATTGTCCTCAACTTAGCCACCCATACAAAGCCCAGTAGGTGTGAGGTTTTATCACAAAAAGGCCTCGATACTATTAGGAGCGGAACCGTAATTGTGGGTGTTCACTATTTTGCTGTTGGTTGCCATAAACTTGTGTTGTAATTTGGTTCATGGGGAACCACAAGTTCCTTGTTACTTTGTCTTTGGAGACTCAATCTCCGATACTGGAAACAACAATGGCCTCTTGACATTGGCCAGAGTGAATTATCCACCCTATGGCATTGATTTTCCAAGGAGTCCAACAGGAAGGTTTTCCAATGGACGTAATTTAGTTGACGTCATTGGTCAGTCTTCTGGTTTTTTTCTTCTAAAATTCAAGTACATTATTATGTTAATCTGTGAATCGCCTTTTATTTTACTCTATAGGTTAAATGCATTATCTTAGCTCTGTGTATTGCTTGGGTTTGAATTCTTCTTTAAATTTTTTATTTGACAAATTTAGTCCATGTGTTTTAATATATCGGATTAATTTGTAAGTCAGTAATATTTTTCTTTTTAACCAAAAGATAGAGAATGAGCAATGAGAGAGAAGAAAGTAGAAGTAGAGATATAATTCGAGGGAGAAGGAGGAAATAGATATAGAATGAAAAATTAAAAACTAGAGGCAAACTTTAAAAAAATTTCTTTTTTAAGTTTTAATTCCATGTATTTCTCTCTCTCTCTCTCTCTCTCTCTCCTAAACTAGTGCAGAGGCTCATGTGGGCTGTTACACCACAAAAGCTTACAGCTGAATTATTAGGGTTTAGTCATTACATTCCACCTTTTGCTACTGCAAGAGGACGGAAAATACTCGAAGGCGTGAATTGTGCATCTGGTGCAGCTGGTATTCGTGACGAATCTGGACGGAACCAGGTAATTTGACCCGTGCACTCCAAATTTTTTATTTTTATTTTTTTCTGGTTCCAAAATATGATGCAGTTACAGAATTGCACTCTTCTTCTTCATCTGCATGGTTGTTAGCAATAAATCACACTTTTTCTAAAATCCATGAAGAAAATTTTCCTGCAACCGTTGTGCGCATATTTTCCAAAAAGTCGAAAGTTGTAAGGGCAACTCCTACCCCATATGTAATATGATCCCCGTGTTTTATTTTGCAGTTAATCAGAAAAAGCTTCAATCAGCAGTTGCTGAATCACCAAATCACAGTAAATCGGATTGAATCCCTTATGAGAAATAATCGTCCATCAGCTATGCAGTACCTGGGCAAGTGCATATATACAGTTGGAATTGGCAGCAATGACTACATTAATAACTACTTCATGCCAAGGTTATACTCAACTAGTCGCAAATATACCCCAGACCAATATGCAGGAGTTCTTATTCAGGAGTTTTCTGAGCAACTAAGAGTTAGTAGTAACTTTTACTACCATCACCAATATTAATTAATACTTCTTAGTGACAGATAATTTGGCATGTTACGTTGTCAAACTGTTAATCACCAATATTAATTAATATTCTTCTTAGTGACAGATAATTTGGCATGTTACGTTGTCAAACTGTTAATTTGAAATGCTAACCACCATGTAAAAGAAAAGTCACGTTTTTGTTCAACAAAGCAATCTCCTTCACATTTGAGTTCCACAAAAGAGAGCATATAGCCTTGTTGAGCAAGAGACGTGTGCTATACTTTGCCTTGTTTTAGCAACTTCATGGACCATTCATGATAAAAACCCTGATTCTAATTGACTGTATTGTTATTACTTTGCTACGAACTTAGTGAACAAAGCTTACTGAGCTTTCTGATGATGCTAGAGGTTGTACAAAACTGGGGCAAGAAAGATAGCCATATTTGGGACAGGTGCGATTGGGTCTACACCCTTTGAAGTGGCTATTTGCGGTGGCACAAACATTAGCTCCTTATTATGCTCTACTAAAATAAACAATGCAGTCCAACTTTTCAACGAAGGGCTTAAATCACTTGTCTGACCTTAACACCAACCTGATCGATGCCAAGTTCACTTTCATAGACTATTTTGGGATTGGATTATCCAGTGCTGCTGCATCTGCAGGTATGTATAGTTTTCAACATATTAAACTAACAATGGACAGTCAAGAATATATCAACCCTCTTGTATTTCAGGTTCTGTGGTTTCAGATGCCCCATGCTGTGAGGCGGAAACTGAGACCGGCCTATGTGTCCCCCTCAGTACCCCATGCCAAAACAGGACCCAATATTCATTTTGGGATGCTTTCCATCCAACTGAGATTTCGAATGTTGTTGTAGGACGAAGAGCATACAAAGCTACACTTCCTACTGATGCTGTCCCATATGATATCAGCCACTTGGCACAAGTGTAACTGTGCAATCAGTTAAAAAGAAATAAAGTTCCTAACAGCTGCTTGTGGAATATATATAAAAGAAACAAAGGTAGATCTTGGCGCAAATTGCAAGGTTTCACTGTCATTTCTACAAATGGCATGCTTTGTATTGGCATGAATGCAGCTTAATTCTATGTAAATGGTTGCTTAGAATGCTGTAGTTCCTATGAAACTCAAACAATTCATACATAAGATAGTATTATAAACTTAATCTTACTTTTGGGAGTGATTCTTATACAGGGCTAAAAGTGCTTTTTGACAACAAAAAAACGCTTCTGACAACGTTTGGTAAAAAAGTTTAGAAATGCTTATGGGCCATAGAAGCGCTTTATGGAGAAGCACTTGACATGTGATTCTTCAGGAAGCACTCCCAAGTGCTTTTCGAGGAAGTAATTCGATTTCTTATGAAAATTTTAACATCTTTATAATAAAAGCGCTTTTACTAGAAAAGTTTATGAGCATAAGTGCTTCCTAGAGAAACAATCCCAAACGAGCCCTCACATTGGTTGGACTATTTGGGACTGCTTCTAGAATGACTAAAAGCGTTTTCTAACAATAAAAAAGGCTTATGAACACGTCATGGCAGAAAAAACTTAAAAGTACTTTTGGGTCATAAAAACATTTTATGGAGAATCACGTGCTTCTTCAGGAATCACTTCCAGTGCTTCTTTAGAAATCACAAGCACTTGGATTTTTAATAAAAAATTCAACGTGCATCTAACAAAAGCTCATATGATAAAAAATGTAGAAGTACTCCAAAATGAACCACAATATACATTGCACCCTAGTTGCATATCAATCACATGATCAATTTAAAATTACAGACTGTTCAGTTTTGTGTAGTTTTAGATCTTAATTCCCGAACCCAATTTTGCAAACTTTATCTATAAAAGGTGTCAGGCTGTATATTAGTAAATAATCCTTATTTATACAGAAAAATACGTATTTTTGTAATTTAAATTTCAAATAATTAACGGTAATTAATTAATTATAAATTTAAAATGATAGAATTTAGTTATATAACTACCTTATTAATTTGCGCAGATTGTCTAGAGACGTACTACCTGTATTTTTGGTTTATATATAATGCATGTAAAATTTGCAAATGCTAAATTGTGTAGGGTTCTATCCAATAAAAAAAGAAGTTATGTAGGGTTCTAACCTAATGTACTGAATATTTTTTAATAAGATGTAAGGTATTCTTGCATTGTTAAGATAACTTTCTCGATCATGATAACTATGAAACGTCAATTATACCATACCCTTATTTATTCCCTTGGAATGGACAGTTTTCATAAAGGGATCATTTTTTCTCACCATTTTAACTCAAAATATACCCCCACCACTATTCTCAATATTTGACACGTGTCCATATGCATAACCATAAATCCATAAATACAAAGAGCAATGAGTTTACTATGGTTATGTCAACAGATTAGGTAACCACATCCCATTCAAAGTGGTGAGAATGGTGGTAAGAGTACATCTTAGGTTAAAGTGGTGAGAAAAAAAAAATATTTCCTTTTCATAAGGGGCATTTTCGGCGGCGAAGCCACTCCTAGGCCTAAAGTGGCCCTTTCCCCCCCACCCCCTCCCCCCAATATTTTGATCTCTCCTCTATTATATTATACTAGCCCCTTGGCACATGCTCACACATGTGCCAATTGGTTTTCTTTTTTCTTTTTATTTTATTTTTAGAATTAAAAAAGACAATGAGTAGTTGTATTTCATAAAAATAAGATCCATTATCTGATTTTTCTTTTAATTTTAATTTTTTAATATAAAAAAGTGTGAATTTACCATATTATCCTCATTTAATTAGTAATTTCAATTCTTAATGTTTGCATTAACCAAGGGCATTTTCTGGTATTTTGAATGTTTCACCATTCTCTGCCTTTTGCTTTATATATATATATATATATAGATAAAACAAATAGAATTTGTAATAAACAACTTATAATTTAAGTTATAGTTTCCTCTAAAACAAATTAGACATGACTAAATCATAAATATTTAGCTTTAAACATGTAATTATTGAACACTTAGGTGTTTTATACACTTGTATTTTCTACTTCGGCCTCCCTAACTTTATAATTCTAGCTCCACCTATGGGCATTTTGGAATAGGCGCCCCATTCTAGACCTTTTTACATTAAAATATTTACAGCCAATGCACCTTAAAGTTATGGCAACAAAGACCACCTTTTGAGGGCAAAGCTCGATTTGCATACAATTGAATTCAAATTATTGCTTGAACAGAATTGAGTGCAATGCCAAAGAGACGACCTTTTCTGCACCAAATTATATGTCGTACGTGTGTAATCCATCTAATTAAGAATAGAGTGGACTTTATTTGCCTAAAAAATAAAGATGACTTTAAGTTCAGCAAAACTCAACATGTACCACACTATACGTTATTTATAAAGACTATTGTTGGGCTCACTCGTCTATTTACAAACAATTTGGTTTAGTTTTTTTTTCTTTCCAACATGATTCTTTAAATAAAAAAAACCTAAAAACTGAACGCTTCGAACTATTATTCTGAGACTTAGATCCCACATGGCATTTTCCAGTTTCTTATTAAGAGGGATTCTTTTTCTTTTCTTTTGTTTGTTGAGATTTTCGAAGGTTTTCGTTCTATATAGAAGTCCTATATGAATGAATGTTAAAGAATATAAGTCTCACATAAAAAATTTGACTAAATGAAATACAATATATAATAAATGGCACAACTCCTAAAGGAAAGCAACATATCAACTTCCTAGAAGTTCTAGGGAACCTTATGATCTAGATAGTGGGAGTTTTTTTTTTAAATGAGATGAGAACAAATATAAAATTGAGCACAAGATAACAAATTTAATATAGATTTAATAGGTGGAAAGTCAAATACGACTCTGAGGGGGCTAAAGCAGGGACCAGCACACCACTCTACTTAATTCTTCGGTTAATTAAGCAAATATGGCTTAAAATAATCCTTTTGTACGGCCTATTTTTTTAATTTATACAAGCGATATTGGGGGAGGGGGAATCGAACCTAAGACCTAGGATGCAGGGGTAAATACTCTTAATGTAGAATTTTGAGTTTGCACTATGAATGCAGCCCACCTCTCTTTTGACGTAGAATTGAGTCCAGCGACTCAACATGCCATCCAAGTACGCAAAGCCTTGGTCATTGTTTTAAAACATTTACACATATTGCCGTTGTATAGTCAATCCTTTAAATTTTATTAATTACTGCAATCAATAAATTAATATCACATTTCTACAATTAATCTCAATTTATCAAAAGCTTTCAACCAATGAATACCTTATGGTGAGGTATATAGTCTTTGGGTGGTTTGATTTACCTGCTTTGCAGGTTTGTGTATACCTCCTTCATAGGATTGTAAGAAGAAAAACAAGGAAGAAGGAAGAAGAAAGAAGAAGATGAACAAGATGAAGAAGAAGGATTATAGGAAATTTTTTTTTTTTTTTTTGTATCAGCGCATGTTTATGGAATTTTCAAAATTAAAATGGATAACAAGAAAATATTTCATAAATTCAAATCGTAATGAACTAAATGGTCAAATATAGTAATTATTGGCCTAATATTAATTTCTTACCCGTTTATGAATTGCAATCAGAATCAATAGTTGTATTAATTAGCTAATTATTATGACATGAATAAGTCTTTCCCGATTTAAATCATAAGGGCATAATGGAACAAGAAAATAAATTTAAAAAGAAAAAATATATAATTACATCATAAAATTAGAAAAGGAATGTAATCTTACGTGACATTGAAGTTAAAGGACTTGGATTACTAACAATATGTGCGTGGATTGCACCCAAATTCTATCATAAGAATTGGACGTGTACCGAATTATTTATTAATATTTTGGTGTACCACTAAGCTTGGGTTAATCATTGAGTAATATGGCCTAAAGCAATGCTTTTGTGTAGCCTATTTATGCAATCCTTCCAGTATAAGTATGTGCACTATCCAGACTACCACATTCGTTCTAAATCTCTATATTGCTATTTCACTTCCTTTGTGTTTTGTTGTTTGTTGGTTTTGTAATCCTTTGTGTCTTTGTTATTTATAATTTGTTCTTTCAAATGGCACGTGAGATTGTGAAGCCCTTGTGGACGTTGTTTTCTGCAATTTTTTTAATTTATTTGGTTAATGGGGCAGCACAACCACAAGTTCCTTGTTACTTCATATTTGGAGACTCATTATCCGACAATGGAAACAACAATCCCCTCATCACTTTTGCCAAAGCCAATTTTCTACCCTATGGCATTGATTTTCCAAGGGGTCCAACTGGAAGGTTTTCCAATGGACGTAATTTGGTCGATGTGGTTGGTCAGTTTTCTTGTCTTTCTGCAAAATTTCAAATAACATATTATGTAAATTCACAGTCATAATTATAGTGTGATACTGAAATACGACCACATCAACATTTTCCCTTTTTCCCACTGTAATATAAAACTCATGCAAGTTTTTAGCACGAAAATAACTGATTATTATGTCCTCATTGCAGCTGAACTACTAGGTTTCGATAATTACATTCCACCTTTTGCAACTGCAAGAGGAATGGAAATACTCAAAGGCGTCAATTATGCATCTGGCTCAGCTGGTATCCGCAACGAAACTGGAAGACAAAAGGTAATTTATTATTTGATGCAGGGACATTATTCTATTTTCTTCACTACATGACTATAGGACCCTTTTAGATGCTCTAAATTTCACATTGATTTAAAGTGATCCGCGACGAAAAATTATCGATACCCAACCAGTACTAGTACAATGTCAAAATCAAAGAATTACTTTAACCCCCTCTCCTCGATTCTGCAGGGACAGATAATAAGCATGGATATGCAGTTGCAAAATCATCAAAGCATAGTGAAACAGATAGCTTCTTTTAGGGGAAATAATGACTTGTCAGCTGAGGAGTACTTAGGCAAATGTATATATACAGTTGGAATGGGCACCAATGATTACGTTGTCAACTACTTTGTTTCCCTGTCCAGCACTAGCCTCCAATACACACCACAGCAATATGCAAGAGTACTCATTGAACAATATTCTCAGCAATTAAGAGTTAGTAGAACAATTTCTTATATATTAATTAGGCTTATTTTTTATTTAAAATTTTCATTTTAGGTCGTCAGGTATAGCTTAGTGGGTTGAGCTCTTTCACCTCTATCCATGTGGGCAGAGGTTTAAACCCCAATGCCCTCAATGAATATTTATGTAAATCGCCCCCTCCCCAAATCGCTTCTTGTACTAAAAAAATTCATCGTTTTACATCTACTTTATGCATCATGAAATTAATTGAAACTTTTATATAACTGAAGCTTCTGATTATGCTAGACGTTGTACAACTTTGGGGCAAGAAAGATAGTTCTCTTCGGGCTAGGTCCTTTAGGCTCCATACCTTATGAAGTGGCTGCGTGTGGCACAAAAGGCTCTTCTTGCGTTTCTTATATCAACAATGCAGTTCAAATTTTCAACTGGAGGCTTAAATCACTTGTCCAAGAACTCAACAGCAATCTAAGAAATGCCAAGTTTATTTACATAGACTACTATGGGATTGGATCATCATATGCTTTATCTCAGGGTAATTTTTAATATCTCTAAACTTTACTTTTTATTTCTTTTTTATACAAATGATAGTGGGGAAGTTGAATCAAAATCTAGGTACATAGTAAATATGTTGAAGAATATAAATCCCACATTAGAAACTTAATTAAATAAAATACAACATATAATTAATGATTTCACTATTAATATTGCCGAGATCTTTTGTGTTTAAATAACATTCTTGATAATATATTTCGGCCAAAAAACAGATAAAAGTTCAAATTTTGGCACAAACATGTTAATTGACTAATATTGGCTCTTATATATTTCAGGTTCTCTGATTTCTAACCTCTCATGTTGTGAAGTGAAAGACGGCGCATGCGTTGCTTTTCAAATCCCATGCAGGAACAGAACCCAGTACATCTTTTGGGATGGTATACATCCTACAGAGGCAACAAATGTTGTTATAGCAGCAAGAGCATACAAAGCTAAGTTTCTTACTGATGCTTTTCCCTACGATATCAACCGCTTAGCTCAACCATCCTAATTGTGCGTTCCATATTCATATCAACCACTTATATGGTTCAAGTGATTATGAAGGAAATAAAGTTATCAGCTGCGTTTGGGAATTATATATGTATGGAGATTTATGAGTTTATGAAGGTTTATACATGACCTTGACCTAATCTTCATTACACATGTCATAATCGTAATCGTTCACTTCCTAAAACTCAATTAAATTGGATATCATTTAGTAATCTATATGCATTATGTATCAAACAAATCGAACTAATATTCTTGTAACGAATATATCACATAAGTTCTAACCCACACACTTGACAAATTAATATAAATTATTTTGAACATGTGTTCTTATCTTATTTGGCCCGTTTAATGGTGTTGAAGAATATAAAGTCCCACATTAGAAACTTGACTTAATTAACTACAACTTATAATAAGTGGTTCGTCTCCTAATAAGACCATGACCTTTTGTGATACAATTCCACACCTACTAGGCTTTGTAGATGATTAAGTTGGAGACAATATTGGTGTTGCTAGTAATGGGCCGTTGACCGTCTCTCTAAAATTTAATTAACATGGTATCAGAGCCACGTTCTCTTGTGATATGTGCTTGCGTTCTCCTTGCAATTTAAGTGCTTACCTCCCTTCCTTTCAAGAGGGGAGGAACAGTGAAAATGATATGTTTCTCTTTCTCATGAAAATATTGCATATTTCTTTACTTCGACGACCCTTCTCTTCAGGGGGAGAGGGTAAACATTAAAATTGGTAAGTAACAAAAATCCTAACTAAAAAAGGAACCAAAATCCTAACTAAGTAAGGACTCGTCAACACTCCCCCTCATGTGGGACCATCATATAGTTGCCAAACGTAAAGCCAAGTCCACATCGGAATCAAACGTTCAAGCCTAACACGTGAACACCATGTATTGGGTAAGGGTTATAAACATTTAAGTCCAACATGTAAACACCACATGTTTAGTAAGATGTAAGGGAGAATTAAGGGTAAAGGCCCAATCAATCAACTAGATCTGATACCATGTTAAATTTCAGAGAGACGGGCAAACGGCTTACTACTAACAACACTAATATTGTCCTCAACTTAGCCATCTATACAAAGCCCAGTAGGTGTGAGGTTTTATCACAAAAAGGCCTCGATACTATTAGGAGCGGAACCGTAATTGTGGGTGTTCACTATTTTGCTGTTGGTTGCCATAAACTTGTGTTGTAATTTGGTTCATGGGGAACCACAAGTTCCTTGTTACTTTGTCTTTGGAGACTCAATCTCCGATACTGGAAACAGCAATGGCCTCTTGACATTGGCCAGAGTGAATTATCCACCCTATGGCATTGATTTTCCAAGGGGTCCAACAGGAAGGTTTTCCAATGGACGTAATTTAGTTGACGTCATTGGTCAGTCTTCTGGTTTTTTTCTTCTAAAATTCAAGTACATTATTATGTTAATCTGTGAATCGCCCTTTATTTTACTCTAGGTTAAATGCATTATCTTAGCTCTGTGTATTGCTTGGGTTTGAATTCTTCTTTAAATTTTTTATTTGACCAATTTAGTCCATGTGTTTTAATATATCGGATTAATTTGTAAGTCGGTAATATTTTTCTTTTTAACGAAAAGATAGAGAATGAGAAATGAGAGAGAAGAAAGTAGAAGCAGAGATATAATTCGAGGGAGAAGGAGGAAATAGATATAGAATGAAAAATTAAAAACTAGAGGCAAACTTTAAAAAAATTTCTTTTTTAAGTTTTAATTCCATGTATTTCTCTCTCTCTCTCTCTCTCTCTCTTTCCCCGAAACTAGTGCAGAGGCTCATGTGGGCTGTTGCACCACAAAAGCACAAAAGAAACTAATACGTTGAATATTTCCTTGTTACAGCTGAATTATTAGGGTTTAGTCATTACATTCCACCTTTTGCTACTGCAAGAGGACGGAAAATACTCGAAGGCGTGAATTATGCATCTGGTGCAGCTGGTATTCGTGACGAATCTGGACGGAACCAGGTAACGGAAAATACTCGAAGGTGTGAATTATGCATCTGGTGTAGAGACACAAAGGGCTGTTTTCATTGAAGAAGAGAAGGAAGAAACAAATACAGCAGATTTTGAGTTTGAAGAAATAATAGAAAGCAAAGAAAATCCAGAAGCTGGAAATAAAGAAAAGGGAGTGACTATCTTGACTTTCGACAACCTGAATAAAGAAATCTCACATGCACATGAAGACTTAAACAATCATCAAAATCCAGAAGTTGAAATACAACAAACTGCAGAAGTTGAAATGCAGTTAAATCTGCCAGAACAACCTCAGACCATGGAATTAAGGAGATCCCAAAGAACTAGAAGACCAGCTCTACCAAATGACTATTTTGTTTATTTGCAAGAATCTGAGTTTGACATCAACGCCATAGAAGATCCTACCACTTATAAACAAGCCATGGAAAGTGAGAAAAATCAACATTGGTTTGCAGCCATGGAGTCTGAACTTGAATCAATGAGCAAGAATGGTGTATGGAGTTTAGTTGAATTACCATCAGGATCTAAACCTATTGGCTGCAAGTGGGTCTACAAAACCAAGAGGAATGCACAAGGGAAAATAGACAGATACAAAGCCAAAAATAGACAGATACAAAGCCAGATTAGTGGCAAAAGGGTTTACACAACAAGAAGGAGTGGATTATAATGAAACTTTTTCTCCTGTGTCAACAAAAGACTCATTCAGAGTCATCATGGCTTTGGTTGCACATTTTGATCTGCACTTGCATCAAATGGATGTCAAGACAGCCTTTCTAAATGGAAATCTAGTTGAAGAGATTTACATGAAACAGCCAGATGGTTTCGTCTTAAAAGGGAGAGAGAATTTAGTATGCAGACTGCAGAAATCAATTTATGGTTTAAAACAGGCTTCAAGACAGTGGTATCTTAAATTTGATGAGGTAATAAAATCTCAAGGTTTCATTGACAATCCAGTGGATGAATGCATTTACATGAGGTTGAATGGAAAAGATTTTATTATTCTACTCTTATATGTAGACGACATCCTATTAGCAAGCAGTAATTTGTCATTGTTACATGATACCAAGAGAATGTTGTCTACTCATTTTGATATGAGTGATCTAGGAGAAGCCAACTATGTACTAGGAATCGAAATTAGCAGAGACAGAGACAGAAAGTTGATAGGTTTATCTCAGAAGGCTTATATTGAGAAGATACTTAAGAGGTTTAATATGGAAAATTGCACAGGCTGTGATGTTCCATTCTCAAAAGGTGATAAGCTTAGCAGTGAACAATCTCCCAAGACTGAACAAGAAAGGATAGAGATGCAGGACAAATGCCTCATTGGTAGGAAGCCTCATGTATGCTCAGGTTTGTACTCGACCTGACCTTGCATTTTGTGTCAGTGTTCTTGGCAGATTTCAGTCCAATCCAGGGCAGGCACATTGGGTTGCAGGGAAAAAGGTGTTAAGGTACCTACAGAGGACTAAGGAGTATAAACTGGTTTATAGAAGAGTCGAAGAACTGAAGCTAGAAGGCTACGCAGATGCTGACTTTGCAGGCTGCTTGGATACTCAGAAATGCACATCAGGTGTTGTTTTTCTTTTTGCAGGAGGTGCAGTCGCATGGAAGAGTGTAAAACAACAATATGTGTCGACCTCTACAATGCAAGCTGAGTTCTTGGCAGTTTATGAAGCCACCTCCATGGCAATATGGCTTAAGAACTTTATGTCAATGCTAAATATAGTGGAATCAATACAGAAGCCTATTCAACTGTGGAATGATAATAGTGCAGCAGTATACTTTGCAAATGGAAATAAAAGGTCATCTGGTATGAGGCATCTACATTTGAAGTTCTTATCAGCAAAAGAGAAAATTCGAGATGGTGAGACTGCCTTAAGTCATAGGTATAGAATTCGAGATGGGATTGCTGATAAGTTTTGATGCTTAAAGTAAGTGGGAGTCAGTGGGAGTTAAAGTGATTACAGCTTTATTATTATTTTTATTTTTGGTTAACTAGTTTATCTAGACAGTTTTGATTCAGTTATGTTAAAGTTTTGAAGTTTTCTATTACTTGCGTATACTGTTTCATTAAATGGCAAATAGATTAAGGCCAAACTGTAACTGTGCTAGCAATTGTTCACAGTTTGAATCTATGAATGAGCCATTAATTGATTTTGTTTTAAAGACCTTGGCAGTCATTAAGGGTGAGCTAAACCAGTTATGATTGATTACACTTGACAGTATAATCATAACAATTTCAATCTTAATCTAGTTGGAAGCCTTATGTGTTTTTGTTAGTTCATATATGTGATTGTAAAAGTCTTAGATGTTATATATCTAAGGAGCTTCGATAGTCCCTTGTGAACTGTCAATCATGACAGTGGCTTGATAAAGGAATAAAGATAAGAGTAGATTCACATGGCCATTAAGTGATGACAATGAGCTTCCATCGATTATTTGATCAAGTGGGAGAATGTAAGATGGTTTACTGTCTTAAACCACAGAAGTGATCTTCTAATCGAATAAGAACTCATGGTTTATCAGAAAGTCTACTCCTATCAGATATGGCAGCCTAATATAAGTGTTCTAGATATATATTAACAGGCTTAAGGATTCCTACGTTGATAAGGATTAAGATTACCCAATCCTATAAGCATTAAGGTTATCTCTAGGAGTTTCTTGATGGGCAAAACTCCTAGAGATATGCATATAAATAGAAGGCTCCTTCTAGAGCCGAGACACACAAAAAAAATACCAAGCATTCAGATATTCACCCCATTCAGAATTACTGCTGAAAGAGTTCTCGGCTTCTAGGAGAAAGTCTCTGTTTCTCAAGTTCGTTTTGATCTTCATCTTGTTCAACATGTCTGAAACAAGTCAGTTAGTGTTTTACATGTTATATCTATTTGGACTTACAGTTTCATTATCCTGGCCATCTGGTTTTAATAAATGTTGTTTTTTTCGTATTGATCAGAAAATCAATTAGACTTATATATAATTGGAACTTTTCTTATGATGCCAGACGTTGTACAACTCTGGGGCAAGAAAGATAGCCCTTTTTGGGCTAGGTCGTTTAGGTTCCGCACCCTATGAAGTGGCTATGTGTGGCACAAAAGGCTCTTCATGCGTAGCTTATATCAACACTGCAGTCCAAATTTTCAATCGGAGGCTTAAATCTCTTGTCCAAGACCTTAACAGAAATCTAAGAAATGCTAAGTTCATTTACATAGACTATTTTGGGATTGAATCATCCTACGCTCTTTTATCTAGCGGTAACTTTCATTCTTAATTCTGTTAATCTGCTCTTTGTTAGAACACAATTATTTATCAATTCTTGTTCCGACTCGCCTCATGTGAGAGAGTCGGGAAAAGTGTTACTAATTGGTTTTTATATATACAAAATTAGTGAAATACCCAATTCTAGACATGAAACTATAAATATACCCTACAATATTTAAAACATATAAACACACCCAAAATATACCCAAAACTGACAGCTGTTACATTTTTTAGTCTAATTACTTAAATGAAATACCTTTATTACCCATTTAGTATTAAATTAGTTTTTTTGAAAAATTTGGGCCCTCTCTCTCTCTCTCTCTCTCTCTCCCTTCGTAGAAACCAAGCCTAGGCCAACGATCTTGGTGCTCCGTCCACGGCCAGCGATGACAGTGATCGGAAAAGGATCGATCAAGGCCGACGATCAAGTCTGGGCTAAAGCCCAGCCACATTAGCCATTGACGACGCCGCTGCGAGCTCAAAAAGGTCTGTGGATTTCAAGTTTTCCAACGTCGTTTCCGGTGACTCCGGCTGTTCTTTCCGTCGATTGAGGTATGCAACTTTATCTAATTTTCGTGCTCAAGCTGTTTATGTATGTGGTTAGGATAGATTTTGGAGTTTTGGAAATTAATCAATACACCCTAGTTTGACCGACGGCTTTGGCAGTGTTCCGGATTGCTCCGGCCACTTTTTGGCAGGGGTCCAAGACCAAAAATTACTCCCCTTGTTAGTCTGAATATGTTAGTATAGGTATTGTAAGGACTTTTTTGATTTTATTGTAGTCTGATTTGGGTGATTTCATGTTCGATTAATTAAGTTGCTAGTTAAGTTTTCATAATTTTTGCAGTTTTGGAGTTTAAATTTGAAATGTAGATCCAATTCTTCTTGATTTTATATGTTTATTTTTGTTATTGTCGATTTGGAGATAAGATATTGGATTTTCTAATTTCGTTATAATTTGTATTAGATATTCGTTTGAGTTTTAAATTGTGATTTTAATTTTTTTTGTTTATAATTTGGATTGATTTCAAATTTAGTTTGGTTGTGGATTTGCTTTTTGTGTTTTGGTTTGAGCTGTGTTACAGATTTGTGATATTTGATTCTGTTATCATATTAATTTTGAATCTGAGTATATTCGTGTTTTTTCTGTTTATGCACTATTGGTTTTTGAGTCGACTATAATTTGTTGTTAGGTAACAGTGTTATTACCTTATATTGGAACTTTACAGACATGCATTAGAAATAGGATTTCATAAGAAACAAGCAGTGTTATTACCTTATATTGGAACTTTACAGTGGTAGACATGCATTAGAAATAGGATTTTATATGAAACTAGCAGTGTTATTATCCTATACTGGAACTTTACAAGGGGTAAAGATGCATTAGAAATAGGATTTCAGAGGAATCTAGCAGTGTTATTACCCTATATTGAAACTTTACAAAGGGCATACATGCATTAGAAATAGAATTTCAGAGGAATCTAGCAGTGTTATTACCCTATATTGGAACTTTACAAGGGTTATACATGCATTAGAAATAGGATTTCAGAGGAATCTAGCAGTGTTATTACCCTATAATGGAACTTTATAAGGGGTAGACATGCATTAGAAATAAGATTTCAGAAGAATCTAGTAGTGTTATTACCCTGTATTGGAACTTTACAATGGTATAAATGCATTAGAAATAGAATTTCATAAGAAAAAAGAAGTGTTATTACCCTATACTAGAACTTTATAGTAGTAGATATGCATTCAAAATAGGATTTCATTGGAAACAAGCAGTGTTATTACCCTATACTGGAACTTTATGGTGGTAGACATGCATTCCAAATAGGATTTTAGAGGAAACAATCAGTGTTATTACCCTATACTGGAACTTTACAGCCATTAATCAACATGAAAGTAAATTAGCAGTGTTAAGAATGAGTATATGACTAAATATCTCTTTCTTTTTTGAGTTGCTGAAAACTGACTATTTTATAGTCATATGCAGTTAGTCCAATAGTGAAAATCCAATATAGTTTCAAAATTTTGTATTGGATTCGAATATAAAATACTGTTATTACCATAGACTGGAACTTTACAGCAATTAATCAACATTACAATAAAGGTTTGGTTTTGAAATGTCTTACCTTTGAAGCCTTTTCTTGTTGAAATTGTTCTCTGAAATTTTATCTTTGTTTTGCAGGTGGAGGTTAGTGTGTGGTGTTGGTTTTTGAAAGTAGATCAAGCTTGGTGGTTGTTATGGAGTTTCAATTTGCATAAATGATGAAAACGGTGAAATGAAGAGATGTTTTGCTGAGATGGTTTAATGAAGATGCGTGCTTAAAGTTACTGTTTTCGAGACAGTTTTGTGTTGTAATAAAATGTTTTGGACTTTTTGTAACCAAAAAAAAAAAAAATTTGGGCTTTTTTATAAAATTGGATTGGGCTTGTTTTGGGTGTTTTTTGAGTTTTTTTTTTTCTGTTAGGCATCAGTGGCAGTCCTGTAATTTATAGGAACTTCAACACCAATTTCATATATAGTAAATGGATTTTGGATGTATTTCTAAAGTGCATTCCATGTGGGGTTTTTTTATAATTTCAACTCCTATTTTGGGTGTTTTAGTGAAACTCCCTTTTATATATTTCAGGTTCTTTGATTACCAATGCCTCATGTTGTGAGGTGACAAAAGGTTAGATCACATGTATTCCCATGCAAATCCCATGCAAGAACAGGACGCAGTACGTATTTTGGGATGCCATCCATCCTACGGAAGCTACAAATGTTGTCATAGCAAGAAGAGGATACAAAGCAAAGTTTCTTACTGATGCTTTTCCATATGATAATTAACATTTAGCTCACATAAAAAAAAAAAAAAAAGGTTTCCTAGTGGTGCTTTAACGGTCGTCAAACTCATCTATAGCCTATGGTGGGAAGAGGTCAAACATATATGTGAGTCTAAAGTCAATTACATTATTTTCTTTAACTTTCATTAAGTCAATGTCAAAGATGCTCAAGCGCGTTTCTTTATTGTCCTGATTAATTAGTTTTTATTTCTCCCGAAACTGAGTGATTCACTTTATGGTCCTTATTTTTCAACAATCCAAATGTATATTTGTTAATTCTTTATTCATAGAAAATTATTGCAAAAAATTAAGAAATTGAAAATCATTAAGACATCTAGTTGGGACCAACAAAATAGACGAACACGATGCTTCAAGAAAAGACTTTAATAACAACCATCTAATTGAGTGGTCAAATGATTTTGGATTTAAGTAATTTTTTGCAGCGATGATTTTTAAGGGAATATCTAAAAGTTAGACCGTTCATATAATTGAAATACAATGTGTGGTGTGCCCTATAAAAGTGTCTCTCAAATAAACTTATTTGAGGGATTCCTCAACTGAAACTCTCTGTATATATATATATATATTATGTTAAAATTACCTAAAATTAGTAGTAATGTGTAATTCAAAGTCCGAGTCAAAGCCAACGACCGTCTTTCGCCGCACAAACACTGCTTTGAAAACAGATATGAATGCTACTTGGAAGCAGGCCATTGGAAAACAAACGTATATTTCACTTCTTGTTCCTCATTCTGTCATTAGAATTAATAGTACGTAATGTGTAAATTTCTTAATTCATTCATTGTTCTTTTCTTCAAAGCGCGTGCCGCGGGTTCTCACCAGAGCTTCAAGCTTACTTCATGGCAAGAGTGACCCCATGACTTGCAGTTTAAGCTTATGAATGACCACCATTACTATATATAACATTGGTATAAATATCTAGCCACGGGCGAGAGGTAGAGGTGGTAAGGCAACATAATAGAAACTAGAAGTGGCCGCATCGCTCGATCTATGAAAGAGTAGTTGAGAGATGGGACTGATCTCATGCTTTTTGATCCGTCTTCTGACGCTGCTCGTATTGATCGTCTCTTCATTCTTGGTCATGCAATCGCCTCATTACGTTCACGCAGGTAGCTTCATTTCTTCATTCTAATAATGCTTATACACTATATCTTGATAATTAATTGACATCCATCCATTTTTATTTCTGAGAGCGGCTAACTATAATTAAGAGTTTTCAATCATGGATCCTTCTCCATTACGGAGTTGAAGTATGCGAATTCATTACGGATTTGTGTTTTGTTTTGAATGTCGGATCTGCACCAATTGCCGTTTGTTTAAAATCTCACCCTTTAAAAAAAAAAAATTATATTTCCTCTTCTCTCTCTTTTTTAGTATTTTTCCTCGTTCTTCTCTCTTTCTTTATTATTTTTCCTCGTCTTTCTTTCTTTCTTTATTATTTTTCCTTCTTCTCTCTCTCTTCTTTCTACTCTCCTCATGTTCTCTCTCTCTCTTCTCTTCTTGGCTCCGTAATGGATTCGCACACTTTCTAATTAGTTCTAAGTGTGTTAAAATTTTCTAAGAACTGATTAAAAAATGAGAAATGATATAAATTTTTGTATAATATGTCATACTAAAATGAACTTACTTGTAAAAACTTATAAACTTTAACTTGTCATACAGGGCGAGGATTGAAAAAAAAAAAGACATAAGTTACACATGAACATGATTTGATTGATGTTATTGATATTGAGTTGAGTTTATTAATTGCTGCAGATCAAAAACCGAGAAAATTAAGGGGCATGCCAACCCCACCCCCTCCTCCGACTTCAGCCGGACGTACTGGAGATGGCTAATTTGGAACATGCATCTTAGTCTGAAGCATGATTACGTTAAGTTTCTCCTCAGATTAAAAAGAAAAGATTACATAAAGTAATTTTTACTCATTTTGTTTACCATTTTTGTTTAAGTGTTAATAATTAGTTAAGCCATTAAAAGTACTGTTATACAATTTTAAGGATTGTGATTACCAAACACGTTAATTGTATTAGTAAATTCTGCATGCACATATCATGCTCTAGCCGTCTGAATTCATAAAAGGAAGAAGATGACGTTCCATGGAAAAACAATGAAAGGAAGAAGAAGATGTGAATCAAAGGAGGAGAAAGACACAACTTCCCGAATCTCTTTGCTATGATGAAATAAAAGTCTCTCTGCTATATGATGTCATAAGAGCCAACTGATAACTTTTATTCTCTGTTTGAATGAAGGAATTGAAAATTGCATAGAATTCTTAAATGATGGAATTTAGATTCACATCATTTAAATTTGAGGATTTCATTAATAAACCCATTTTAGCATGACATAATATACAAAAGCCTCTCTCTCTCAATTAGTTGAGAGTTCACCTACCATTGAAATTTTACAGTTTATCAACCCTGTGAGTTGGAAGAGAGACTTAAGAATTGAGATTAAAATCAAGGAGGATTGCGGGCCAGGGAGAGCGGTAACAATCTGGGCTCTCTCAAAGCTTTTCTTTTTCTTTGAATATTTTTGGGTGCTGGCTTCTCAGAGAAGACGCAATCACTCACTCTGCAACTTACTACAGAGCACTGCAAGGCTCTTCATTTTTTATTTTTGTTATTATTAATATTTTACTGTTTTTGTAATTATAGGGGATTTTACCTTAATGCCCCTCCACTTATTCAATAACTCGAATTATTTGGACTCTTAAACTACAGTAGTAAAAGTGACGAAATTGAAATTATAAGAACCTTAGTGCTAAAAGTTGAAAACTACGGGACTTCGTTTGGCCAAAAAAGAAAAACCTCTCTTAAACCCCCATTAATTACATTTCGTCTCCAGAGCTCCTCTCTCACTCTAGGCCGGCACCAAAATGTTCCTCCGCAGGCAGCGCTCCGCCGCACTAACCGAAGTCCTCCAGCTCCAAATCCGACGCTACGCCCAATCCGCCACAGCCGCTCTGCTCCACCAGGAATCGGAAGTCGAACCCGACTTTCAGTCCACCTTCCCGAGACCCGACCCGAAATACGCCGAGACCATCTTCGCCGTCCCACGCACCACCTCCGGTAAGAGCATCTCCGCCAAAGAACGCAAGGCGGGCCGCGTCCCCAGCATCGTCTTCGAGCAAGAGGACGGCCAGCACGGCGGCAACAAGCGCCTCATCTCTGTACGGACCAACCAGATCCGAAAACTCGTCGGTCATCTCGGCCGCTCTTTCTTCCTCTCCAGGCTCTTTGACCTCGAGGTTCGCTCCGACTTCGACTCTGAAGACGACATCGTTGAGAGGGTCCGCGTTTTGCCTCGCATGGTATGGTCTGCTCTGCACTCTGTTTATCTTCAGAAGATTTGATTTTGTTTTTGGTGTGTTAGGGTTTATTTGATGTTGGGGTTTTATTTGTTTGTTAGATTCATTTGCACTCGGCCACGGACGCACCGCTTAATGTGACCTTCATAAGGGCTCCTTCTCATGCTTTGTTGAAAGTCGACATTCCTCTTGTGTTTCGAGGAGACGATGTCTCTCCTGGATTGAAGAAAGGTAAATTTGAATGCATACAGGGGTGTGACTGCCTTCAGATACAACATATTCTTAATTCCAACTATACATCTTTGTATATTCTTGATAATTTGGTTAAATTTGCATGGAGGTTGTTAGTTTTTCATCAAAAAATTATAACATTAAGTTATTGATAGATGAATTAGTTTCTCAAAAGAAATTTAGTTTTATCCGGTCCAACTCAACGTTAATGTATTACAGTAAAAGGATTCAATGTCTTTGGTGTTGCTTTCTGCCTAAAGGTGTGCGTGTTGTTTTTGATATTCTGTTTTATGCAATGATCATGCAATTATGTATGCACTTGTGTGTGTTCTATTCTATGCTTTCGACATCAGACGATTAGAAAACTTTACCTCCTGGTTTTGACAAATCTAGGTTCATTTTGTTGTCTTGGTAAATTATATATTATAGGATAACAAGAAAAATCTCCCTGGTCATATGATTGTAATGCTGCTTTTTCCACTGCAGAGATTATGTACATCATGTTTATGGTACACATTCCTTTCAACTCCTTGTTTTAATCCAACTCTTCATCTTGCTCTTGATCTTACATGATAGTGAAATAAAGTTGAAATCGGGGAAGAGTAATGCATATATGTTTCTTTTCCCCATAATTTCTTGATCAGTGTTTTAGAAATTCAAATAGTTATAAAACAACTCGACCGAAAAAGCCCCCAAAAGTCGTTTAAGATCCTCTCCAATTATTCTTTACTTTAAAACTTTTGAGGCTGGCACCTAATGTTTATTTTGCATGAATTTTATGAACTAGGATTTCTATGACACTGTATTTAATGGTTTTAATTTTCAACTTTATGCTCTAAGGAGAAGGATAATCACATAAGCAGCACTTATTTGGACTATTTTATCTTCAGCCTAAGAATTAGATTGTAGGTACATGTTAGTATTCATAAGTTTTTATCGTTGTTCACTTCTTCAGTTTTGAACTATTCTACGATGATGTTTACTTGGATGATTTCGTAATTTGAATTAATCCATGATAAAATAAGGTGATAAATCGACTTTCTTGTGTTTCTTTAATCCAACTCTTCGTTTAATTTATGGCAGATTTATAAAGTTGAGACAGTTGCACAGAAATTTTCCTGACAGGTTTTTGTTATGATTCAACATTGATGAACGACTCATCTACAAATCATGAAATGACTTGAATTTTTTATATGTTGAACATATATGTGTCTTCTCATAGACTGGAAATTTTCGTGATTATTGGATATTAATTTTAGTTATTGATCTCGCTTGGCAGGTGCTTACTTAAATACAATCAAGAGGACTGTAAAGTTCCTCTGCCCTGCAGATGTGATTCCTCCATATATTGATGTGGATCTGAGTGAGTTGGATGTCGGCCAAAAGATATTAATGGGAGATCTCAAGGTTCATCCGACTCTAAAGCTTATTCAGTCAAAAGATGAGCCTGTTTGTAAGATCATGGGAGCTAGAGTTTCTGAACAGAAGAAAACTAAATAACTGCTATGGTTGGATTTTGGCTCTGCATTATCATGAAAATTTGATGGCATCGTTATCCCTTCTCAGCTAACATGTTTACGACCACGTATCTTTTGATTTGTAATGGCTGTGAAGGACAAGGCAATAGAGTTTTCACCCTCTTTTTTTGCCTTTTTGGGTTTCTTTATCTTTTGACGAGGGAGCGTGGGGAGTGGCGGTCAAGGATGCCGTTAAAGAGAGGAAGAAACTGGGTCTGCTTCGTATCTCTTGTGAATCTGATCTGAAATTCTGTGGTAATAAGCATTTTAGTTCACAGATATTCTCAATGGACACACTTGCTGAGTTTCTATGTTTATTTGTCAAATTCTCTCATCCATAGTTTTGTAGTTCCCCAGTTTGGGCAGATTTTATTTTGGAAAAAGAACCAACTACAAACAGTTTGGGAACCAAAATTGATAACATTCTAAGCACTGTAGACCTAATTAGAAGAATGAGGATGAACGCAAAACTTCAGCCTGTGTTTATTGAATGGATGGAGCACACAACAGGAGAGCTAGCCCTCTCCTTCCATGGCTTAACACAGAATCTCTCGCCTAATTATAAACTTGGTATTCTAGCAATAGAGATTACCGCCAGGATTAACATTAAGTTGGTTGCAATAATCATTGTAATAGTTGATCCGGGCTTGAACTTTTCCATGTTCTTCTTTACCATCGCATTCCACAGCACCATTAATGTCTCGAGTGGTGGCTCCGAATCCTTGGCTAACAACAGGACGAACACTGTTCATCCAATACCACAAGGCAGCCTTGAAGGCAACAGTTTCTGGAGAGTTTAAGCCGTCAAAACCAATGCTGTTTCCAGCAGCTCCATAATTGTAGTTCCATGTTAGTTGGAGTGGTCCACGCCTGTAGTATTGCTTGTCGGGGTTGCATGGATAGTCTGTTCGGCTTGGCTTGCAGTAGGTGCCACGGTTTATCTCTTCTATGTAGCAAAAATCTGATCCAAAATAAAAAGTGGTTTTGTTAGGTTCATCTCTGTGTTTTCTTTTGTGTAATATCTTTATGCGATGGATATAATAATATAACAATATATACTTTTTGTCGAGTTCAGAAATAAATGAAGAATAACAATATGAACCAGCAAATTATCATATGAGAAATAGGGTTTTGAATTTTTATCGATTATAAACAATTTGAAATAATATTTGTGGTGTCATATATTGCTTAAGGTGGAAATTCATTAGGAAATTGTGGTGTCACATATTATAATATGCAATTAGTTTTTTTTTTCTTTCTTATATCAGTGATATTCATTATGAAATTCAAAATTAATGTAATCTATGGGGAGAAAGATACGAACTTGAGTGTAAGGGGCAGACTCACTTTCTTGACCAACTACCAACCAACTTCTGCAATATGCAAATAGTTAAAGAGACCTTGTTAATTTTGAGTAAATGTCCCACCCCCCCCCCCCCCCCCCCCCCCCAATGAGAGGTGAATAACCTGAACTATATATGTTAAGCTTTAATATGTAATTTTGAATACTTAAGTATCTTTATACTAGTATTTTATACACTAGCCCCCTAAACTTGCAATTCTAGCTCCACCCTTGATTGTAGGAGAGATCTTATAATAGAAAAAGCAGGGTGTGGAAAAGAACAAGGGCAGGTGAATATCCATTTTCCTACTAAGAGTGACATGGGTAAAGCATGTAAATATATAGAAACACATATTTGTGTATGTATCTTTGTGCAAGGTGCACATTGTATATATGAGAGGGGAGAGGAAAAGAATATCTTACGGCCAATCTCATGAGTGACATGAGCAAAGAAAGCTGCAATTTCCCGTTTAGAGTGTCAACCGAACCAAGTCTACCAAAGTCAGAAAATGAGTTGACAGCGTCAAGAAAATCCCCTCGAGAGTAGAAGTTCTTCCCAGCAGAGTCTGAAGAAGCCTGGCTTATGATCCCATTGAAGAATTCTGGAGTTACTATATCAGCCACAGACGAACCAACATTGGTGCTTGGTGTGGTTGGTGTGCCGCCGCCCTTGTTGACAACCCTGACCGCAGTAATCGTTGCCGGTGCCGCAATAGCCATATTGGCTACAACATAGTCCTGGCGCACAGCCACAATTTTGTGCTGTCACATTTTTTAGCAGTGCTCCAGCTACAAATACTATTGCAATGAGGCTTATTGTAAGGTATTTTGTTGTATTGTAGAAAGCCATTTTGGTGTAGGGAATGAGAATGAATGTTAAGAATTTTTTTGTGATCTTGTTGGCTATTTATAGAGAAACATAGAGTTTGAAATGTTCATCACTTCCCCAGAAAATACATTTCTAGTTGCACAGGAGACTTTCCATGGTCAATAATCTTATTAATTTAGCTACTTAATTAGGTATTTAATCACTCTAGCCTGCTTACCTAGAAGAGATAGGGTTTTATATGTTGAGGAGAAAAAGTCCGGGAATATATAACAGTGGTCACAGGGATATACCACATTGTAATTATATGCACACTTAATCTCTTTCATCATTTGAAACCATTTACAGGGAAACACAGGCTGCCCATCGATTGCGGAGCGAACACGTAATATTCCATTGACTGACAGAGTCTTCGGTTGTCTGTCGTGCAAACTATACGTCTAGAGAAACATAAGAGTTTTGAACATATATCGCTTTCTTAGAAATTCTTTGCGTGGGTGTTTATGCGAAATCTGTAATTTTCGGGATGGGGACCGAATTTGTTATGAACCAAATTGTGGCTTATATGACATGATTTGATCAAACAAAGCAGACTTAATGCAACTTCATAAAGCATGCAGCAACATTTTTGGCAGAAGTAGCTTTCGATTTCAAAAAGATAAATCAGCTGGATACCATATACAGTAAACTGTTTGCCTCAAGACAGAACCATGGATTACAGAGGAAAGTTGGTTCCCATTCCAGTGATGGACAGAACATGCCATGAAAGAGGTGCATGGAAAACTAGTGCCAATACAATCCACACTGAGGAGAAGCACCTGAGACCATGTGAAATGACAATAGGAACACTGGAACAACAAGTAAAAATACGCCGGCGATTTCTGACGATTGATCAAATCTGTCCCAATCTCTAATGTGACATTTTACAACTTGGCAGGTGCTTATTTAAATATAATCAAGAGGACTGTGAAGTTCCTCTGTCCTGCAGATGTGATCCCTCCATATATATATTGATGTGGATTTGAGTGAGTTGGGATGTCGGCCAAAAGATAGTAATGGGATATCTCAACGTTCATCCGACTCTAAAGCTTCTTCATTCAAAAGATGAGCCTATTTGTAAGATCATGGGAGGCGAAATTGCTGAACAAAAGAAATCTAAATCACTTTGCTGGCAGCATTATGCCTTCTCAGCTAACATGTTTACGTGTTAACTTCGACCACATATCTTTTGATTATGGCTGTGAAGGACAAGGCAATGAAATGTCTTGTCACCCACGCGAGCCTAGGCAATTTCACACCATCGATCATTGTGGGATCCAAATTTGATCAATGAACTAACTGAGAATTTACAAGCAACCACAATTCACCTTCAATAAGATCAGGACCACCAAAATTGATAACATTCTAAGCACTGTGCACATATATATTAGACAATGAATGAGGATCAACACAAAACTTCAGCCTTTATTTATTGAATGGGTGGAGTACACAACAGGAGAGCTAGCCCTCTCCTTCCATGGCTGGGAGGGAGCAACTAATCAGATTGCCCTTTTATTAATTCATTACCTAAATAATTAATAAGCTTTGATCATGTCTAGAGAGAATATCTCTGCTTATTATAAACTTTGGTCTTCTAGCAATAGAGATTACCGCCAGGATTAACATTAAGTTGGGTGCAATAATCATTGTAATAGTTGATCCGGGCTTGAACTTTTTCAGGTTCTTTACCATCGCATTCCACAGCACCATTAATGGCTCGAATCGTGGCTCCAAATCCTTGGCTTACAACAGGACGAACATTGTTCATCCAATACCACAAGGCCGTCTTGAATGCAACAGCAGCGTCTGAGGCCACAGTTTCAGGAGAGTTTAGGCCGTCAAAGCCAATGCTGTTTCCAGCAGCTCCATAATTGTAGTTCCATGTTAGTTGGAGTGGTCCACGCCCGTAGTATTGTTTGTTGGGGTTGCATGGATAGTCTGTTCGGGTTGTGTCGCAGTAGGTTGCACGATTTATCTCTTCAATGTAGCAAAAATCTGATCCAAAAGAAAAAGTGTTTTTGTTAGGATCATCTGTGTTTTCTTTCTGTTATCATGTAAGATAGAAAACGCAGGGTGTGGAAAAGAAAGCAGGTGAATATCCATTTTCCTACTAACTAAGAGGAGTGACATGGTAAAGCATGTAAATATATATAAACACATATTTGTGCATGTATCTTTGTACCAGATGTATATTGTCTATATGAGAAGGGAGGAACAGAATATCTTACGGCCAGTCTCATGAGTGACATGAGCAAAGAAAGCTGCAATTTCGCGTTTAGAGTCGTCAACCGAACCAAGTCTACCAAAGTCAGAATATGAGTTGACAGCGTCAAGAAAACCCCCTCGAGAGTAGAAGTTCTTCCCGGCACAGTCTGAAGAAGCCTGGCTTATGATCCCATTGAAGAATGCTGGAGTTACTATATCAGCCACTGACGAACCACTCGGTGTGGTTGGTGTGCCGCCGCTGCCAGTACAAGGACCTTCTCTACAACCCTGGCCGCAGTAATCGTTGCCGGTGCCGCAATAGCCATATTGGCTACAACATAGGCCTGAGGCACAGCCACAATCTTGTGCTGTCGCATTGTTTAGCAGTGCTCCAGCTACAAATACTAGTGCAATGACGCTTGTAAGGTACTTTGTTGTATTGTAGGAAGCCATTTTGGTGTAGGGAAATGAGAATGAATGTTAAGATTTGTTGTTCTTGTTGGCTATTTATAGAGAAACAGAGTTTGAAATGTTCATAAAACTTTCCCTGAAACTCGTTTCTAGAATGCATCTCTAGGAGACTTTTCATGGTCAATAATCCTATTAATGTAGATACTTAATTAGGTGTTTAATCAATCTAGCTTGCTTACCTGGAAGAGATATGATTTCATATGTTGAGGAGAAAAAGTCCGGCCGTATCAGCGGTCAATAAGTCAATATCTCATTCCCAGACCTCACTTGAGCTAAAAACCCAAATTTTCATGCTCCAAATTGTTCACAGGGCCAATAGAGTCTGGTTATTTTCTTTGCTGGGGAAAGATGTAGAGTGGTGGTACTCTTTTTCCCTTATCGATTTTCCTTCTTCGGATTTTTTATGGCAAGGTTTTAACGGGTTCACATTTTCAAACTGCACCTGAACCCAGTAATTCTGGTTGTATGTTTTCTTCGCCTTTTGTGGAGTGAAAGTTTCTTATGTGATAAATAAAAAAAGATCTTTAATAATCTGAAACCTTTTACACGGCAAAGAAAGAATGGATTAAGCTGAAATTAAAAGCTACTATTATTTACAATGGTCAAAGGCAAACACAGGCTGCCCCATCGATACGGAGCGAACATTATTCCGTTGACTGACAAACTCAAAAGAAAAAAACAAGAGAAAAAGTCCAAGCTTTTTAAGCTTTGGACCACTGAAGATTTTTATTAAAGTCGTCCATCGTACAAAATATACTTCTAGAGAGGAACATAGAGTTCTGAAATGCTCATATATATATTCTTTGTGGACGTGCATATCTTAGAGGATGTGTATGGGTTGAATATGGATGCCTTGACTTTGCAATAAGTAGGATGTACAAATTGGTTTCTTCCACAGGACTTTTAATGGTCAATATATGAACAAAATTGCGATATGATGATCTGATTAGATCAAATAAAGTAAACAGACTTAATCCAACTTCATAATTAAAGCAGCCAATATGTTATAATAACATTCTTGGGAAAAGTAGCTTTCGAATTTGAAAAGATAAATCAACTGGATTCCATATACAGTAAACTGTTGCCTCAAGACAGAACCATGGATTACAAAAGAGTTGGTTCCCGTTCGAGTGATCCACAGACCATGCAATGAAAGAGGTGCATGGCAAACTAGTGCCAATACAATTGTCACACCCCAATTAATTGTTTTTTTATTTGGGAATGTGAGGTAATAGAAAAACTAAAAATTTAATTATCAAGAAACATGAAGATTGAACGTAAACTTCTATTTAAGTCAAAGTAATTTACATTGTATTATTACAAGTAAAATAACAAGAAAGTAACAAACTTTCAACAAAACAATCAAAACTATCCATAATCCGTTCTTGTTTCCTCAGCAAAAACTACACTTCAGTTTCAAAGCCTGCAATAGATTCAATAAAGGGTGAGCATTACATGCTCAGTATACTATGTCTTTATAATGTACAATTTATACAATGCATGAGTGAACTTCAATTCTACCCAACCCGTTAATCTATATAATAGAGCAAGCAAATCTGCATGTCCCATACCATGCATTTTACCACTGTGATTCCGAATGCCCCATTATATAAACTAACACCCATTTCAATCATCCCATAATTCCCCTTTTGCTAGTCATCTTGTCTACACCATTGATCTCCAAGCCCAAATCACCCAATCGACAATTATACCGCCGATTTCTTAATCTACTGTGCACACGGGCTTGCCTGAACTTGGTCCCTACAATGGTTAGACTCAACTACACAAAAGATACTTCCCATTACCCTCTTTTCCATACTTTCTTTATCAACTCAAAAATTCCAACCATCACCGGTAACATATGATCATGTCAATATTAATAAAATATAATGATAATTAACAACACTTAAACACCCAATATCAATAACAATCAAATAATAATATCATGCATAATATATTGCTCACGGAATTTAATTAAATCAATCTCTGCAAAAGGGCACCAAGAAACCCCTACCTCAAATCCAACGCTATTGTATAACTCACAGTTGTAAGTCCAAACACTTTGAGCTTCTCCAAAACCTCACCACACTTCACTCTTTCTTTCTTCTGTCTATGATTTTTAGGAGACTAACACACTTGAAGTACCTATGATTGAATAACTATTGAGTAGACCTATTTATAGTAAGCTAGAGTCGGTTAGATGAAGCTTAATGTTGTGCCACCTAATTAGTCTATAGGTTCCTAAACTCTCAAATAGCCTTTTGTGTTGGCTCTGTAGAGTGCTTAGTCAGCACTCTCCTATCAAGTTTATATATATAGGAATAACTATCATTCTTACATCTCATGCTTTAATTGGTTTTGAGGACACTACATTGCAACACGTCAGTCTTCAACAATGCTTAGTAAGCATAAATGTCTTTCTAACAGTTTTTGTAAAGTAAGTATATATACAGTCCCAATCTCTTGGACCACAGGAGTCCAAGAAATTGTGGTCACCCACTATTGGATATTAATCCAATGAATTGAAACAATTAAAGCCATGCAATAACATTTGATAGGCTATACTAGTTAATAGCTAACTTCACGTAACTTGCCATACAATTTATATTTATATATATAAATATATTATTAATTATATAGTCTTGAAGACTAATAATTGTAAATATTTAATTTTATGAAATATTAATATACGTATTTAAAAATATGGGGTTTCACGACAATCCACAATGAGGAGAAGCTGATACCATATGAACTAACAATAGGAACACTGGAACAACAAATGATCATGACTTCGAAGGAAAGACGAACATAAATAAGAACGGGAGCAATTTTTGACCATTAATCAAATTTGCACCCTACAATAATGAATGGTAAAAAATAGCCTAATCTCGCATAGGGCGACTGACTGTAGCATAGCTCTTTATTTTTTGACTCGTTAGAATAATTCTAGATTCCCTTTCTCTTGAGAAGTTGGGAAGTTCTATCATCTGTATAGTGTGATATGACTCCAAGAATATTGGCAATTCTTGTAAGAAATCTCAAATATCTGAGCTTGGGAAGGTTAAGAATGAAAATGCTTAGTTTTAATACCTTAATTTACTTTCTCTGTCTGCAGTTCAATTTGATTCAAACAATTAGAAGTGAGACGGCCTAAATACTCATGTGCCGCAACGATTTCATTAAAATCACCAACCACCAGCCATCGGCCAATCACATCACCTGCAATCTTTTGTAATAGATCCCACAAATGCTTGTGTAGATCATATTTCGGTTTCCATAAAAACCAGTAAATCTAAATGCAGTTGACTCCAAACCTCCAATGATGGCATCAATATGACATGGCGATGAAGAACGAATCGTTATATCCATCCCATGTTGCCAAAGGAGGGCAAGCCCTCCAAACAAGCCAACTCTGCTCACACTAAAGCAACCAGCCCACCCTGGCAGTAGTTGGATGTATTTCACTTGACGAGTAGTTTTTTTGGTTTCTGACAGGAAAACTACCTGAGGCTTTTTGTCTCTAAGGAGGAATCTCATAGCCCAAAATGTTCGTGGATTGCCTAGACCACGAACATTCCAGCATAAGATCGTTATTGCTCGTGATGGGCCCAATTCTCGGGACCCATCAAGGATTGACCAACTTGGCTCGTCTTTTGCTTTTGTAACAACACTTTTCCCTTCCCTTGTCCACCACCTCTACGTGGCCTGTATCCTTTTGTTGGCCTGTTTTTCAGTCGAGCACCTCCCACCATAAAGGCCCCCTACTGCCTATCTGTGCTTTACCTTTAGAGAACAAAGGTAATCCCAGTAGTTGTTCGACGGCAATGTAGTCTACCAACGCTTTCTTCATAGTCATAGTCTTTGGCAATTTTGTCAGTACCTCCTGGGTTCCTGAACCCCCGACGCTCACTGATAAACACTTATGAGTTTCACCCGACCCCTTCCCCATCGGTGCTGTAGTGGTATCGCCTTCACCTTCAGTAGAAAATTGTCTCGTTTTGAATAACTGTAGCACATGATCACTTCCCAAACCATCTTCCCCCATGGTTGTCTCTCCCCGACCATTTCCCGTCGCTTTTCATGGACAAACAATGCCCACCACCTTCGGAGGTGACTGTGTCTCGTTGCCCCCAAGTCCAATATGGTTCCTTGTCAAAGCGTTCACCAACCTGATACTAAAAACATCTTTGAGCATAGTCTTCCACCGCCCATATCTTTCGGTAGTAACATCCCATTTCTGTTTCAACTTACAATTTGAACCTATATAGTCCGATCTACCACAATACAGACAGAAATAAGGCAGCCGTTCATACTCAATCTTGTACTAATTTGCCGGTTCATCATGTGCTGAACTAAGCATAACATAACACTTCAGGGGCTCTGATGTCTTCAACGCTATCCTGATGCACAAGAAACTACCTAAACAATTATTCAATCTGCGATCCACCATGACGAAAGATCCAAGGTAGTTGCCCAATTTTTCACCCATTGCCAGAGTCAGGAACAAGGGGGTAATACGCCTAACCCTTACCCAAAAGTTCTAGGTACCCAAAGTAATTGTCAGCGGATCAACACAACCGTCTATTGCCTCAAACAACTACAGGGCCTTACCAAAAGTCCAAGGAGAACTCCTCAATGCTCTTCTACGATAAAGATTAGACATGAAGGAGAACAAAAACCTCTCGGGTGCATCCAAAGGGATCGCAGTGACATCCTCCCATGTACGCTAGATATTCTTCATAGTACCAAACAGCGCCTTCTTATGGAAAGGCTTGGCTGTGAGTAAGCGCCCAACCAAAAGGAAACGATCAGCCTTCAATTTACTCAGCTCCTCCACGCCTACAATCTCGAAAGCCTCTGCCTCCAAGATTGTCAAGTTAGTGGTAAATCCTTGAACAATATCTTTCAACACTTCCTCACCCAAAAACCTTATAAAAAAAACGCGACGTCGAACACTAGAGAGTCACGAGTCCATCACTGTCGTCACTCCTATGCAGACAGGGACGCCTTATGGGCAGGGAAAGAGCTCTTCGTAGCAGGACATGAGCCCTAGACAATGCAAATCCGATTCCTAGCTACCAGACTTAGGTCACGACAAAACACTAATCTTATAGGAAGGGATTTCTTGATACCATACATTACTTAAAAAAACAATGATAATGAGAGTCATTTCTTCCACAGGACTTTTAATGGTCAATATATGAACAAAATTGCGATATGATCTGATTAGATCAAACAAAGCAAACAGACTTAATCCAACTTCATAATTAAGTAGCCAATATCTTATAATAACATTCTTGGTAGAAATAGCTTTCGAATTCAAAAAGATAAATCAGCTGGATTCCATATACAGTAAACTGTTGCCTCAAGACAGAACCATGGATTACAGAAGAGAGTTGGTTCCCGTTCGAGTGATCCACAGACCATGCAATTAAAGAGGTGCATGGCAAACTAGTGCCAATACAATCCACAATGAGGAAAAGCTTATACCATATGAACTGACAATAGGAACATTGGAACAACACATGATCATGACTTCGAAGGAAAGACGAACATAAATAAGAACAAGGGAGCAATTTCTGACCATTAATCAAACTTGTGTCCCACAATAATAAATGGTAAAAAATGGCCTAATCTCGCACAAGCGACTGACTGTAGCATAGCTATTTCTTTTTTGACTCATTAGAATAATTCAAAATTCCCTTTCTTTTGAGAAGTTGGGAAGTTCTATCATTTGTATAGGGTGATATGACTCCAGGAATATTGGCAATTCTTGTAAGAAATCTCAATATTTGACACAAAGAAGCTTGGCGTCGTTTATGGGAATCAACACAAAGAAGCTTTTGTCATTCTCCCTTCCTTCAACACACCCTTCCAACCATCAGCTTCTAGCTTACCATTTAGTAACGTCTATGTCGAAGCCACCAAGGAGTCTCAAGGCACCAATATTTCGAAGATATGTATTTGTTGAAGCAACCTACTTTTCAGTTACCTTGAAGAGTCTCAATTTGGGGGTGGCCAAATATTTCAAATGTACCAAGGATATCACCATGCATGGCTTGCACATGGCCAAAGAAAAAATTGCTCCAATCTAAAGGATGCCCACGTGCATCCTCACCATAAGATAAGGTTTCTCTTCTTACATATAAATATTGTATACAAGCATGCAATATTTAACTAATTCATTGCACAATCTTATTCAACAATATGAATATTAACGTCTATTAATAATAGAAGCTTATGATATGCTTTAGAATTGAATCCATATGGTCAATTGGTGGGCCAATATGGTAATTAATATGCATGTCGGCAGAAGAACCAATTAGAGCCCAGCATGCCGATGCACACAAGACGCCAAGGAGGTCACAACGCTATCTGAAGCCAAAATATGCGAGCGCCGTACGATACTTCAACCTCCAAACTAATCAATTGGCCAAGCCAAACAGCAACCATGTTCTTATCAGAAACAGAAAACCAGAAAAACAATACGGGTCGATCGGCACCCAGTGCTTATCTCTAATCATTTAGCTTCAGCCAATGGTTTTCAGAAGCCATATCCACCTTCAAAATTCTGCCCAGTATTGCACGACAACCCTTATTAACCAAACTCTCAGGGGGACTTGACTTCTGGAAAAGCTTCAGAAAGTTCATAACTCAGATAACCATGCTTGCTGTTACTCTTTCATGGGCTATGGTTCGGAACACCATACCACCAAATTTATCTAGACACCCAAAACAGAATGGGTTCATCCCCAGCAAGGCCGCCACTGGGACCAAACACAAGGAAGAATAAGGAAGGACTGTGTCATGCCCATTGGCACCTCTCATCAATTGAGACAGAAGCCAATCTCTCTATCTATCTATCTATCTCTCTATCTCTATCTCTCTATCTCTCTCTCTCTCTCTCTCTCTCACGCATACAAACGCAGAAACACACTCACCACACCAAACCACCAGATGAGGAAGCTTTACAAATTCTCATAATAGCTCTCACTATGTCAAACTTAACTTAAGGCGTCATCGACCAATTAATGGGCAACATCCCTCCCTCAATTTACTTCAACACACTCCATGCCGAACGGCAGGGGTGATGTCACCTTCCATCTGTAGGACATCCATCGAAGGTATGAGACATCCCCAAACCAATCTACAACCATCGGCTACACCCAATTCACCACACACAGCTGCCAACTTCAATATGCCTCCATGAATTGCATCACATGCTGGAGCTTAACCATCTCTAATACACCTCTTTGGCAATTAGACTGACATAAGCACTTCTCATTTCCTCCAAAAACTAATTAGAAACCCCCTACCACCGACAACCCTTCTTACAGAAGCATCACACGACCTCCTAAGGTCTCTATCTACTTGCCTACCGATCGGAGCAAAACCGAACAGTACATCCATTGCCTTGTTCCAACATCACCGATCGGTAAGATGACAACAAATCAAGCGGAGAGCCCCCAGCCAATCTACAACCATCGGCAACACCCTCGCCGGTTGACTGCCATTGCTGCATCAAGAGAGCCCCAAAGTCACAATGGCATCAAAGGAAACAGACCTTCCAAAATTGATCGACAACGCCCTTGCCGAACGGAAAGCTTGACATCACCTCCGCGAACACCAAAATCGATCGGCAACCCACCCTGCATAACCACACCAAACGTGTGATGTCACACCTACCGTTCAGCAGGCGTCATGCTGAAGGTAGGAGACGGCCCCAAAAAAATCATCAAATTGATATGGGTCTACCACTATTCCAAAATTTAAAAAAATTAAAACAAAAAACAAAAAACAAAAAGACGAAGAAGAAAGGCCAGCTTTGCTGTGGGCCTTAAGGGAGCTTTGGCACAGGGAGTCACAACCCCCAAAAAAAAAATTCTACTATTATTATTATTTCCTAAATAATAATAAAAAAATGCACATATGCATTTCTTCCCTTTAGCACCCTTATGCATTCGACAATCCTCTTTGCCTTCGACACCCTCGTGCCTAAGCACATTGCCTTGCGACATGCAAGCTTTGTGCCTTTGGCAACCCTTTTTACCTTCGGCACCCTCGTACCTAAGCACGTTGCCTTGCGACATGCAAGCTTCGTGCCTTCGATAACCTCCTTTGCCTTTGGCACCCCCTTGCCTAAGCACCCTTGTACCTTTGGCACCCTTGTACCTTCCATTGTGACACACAAATCTTGTCCCTTTGGCACCCTTGTACCTTCGACACATTCTCTTGCGACATGCAAGTTTTGTGCCGTCAGCACCACCTGCCATCCGACATACTATGATGCTCTTCAGCGTAGTATCATGCCCTTAAACACGCTTACATAATACACTGGGGACTTACAAACCACTTGGATTTTTGTTGCAACTTATCTCCCTTAAATGTCCTTTTTACCCGGGGACTTAGGAGACTGGGGATAGTGCACTATACGACTTGAAAGATGAACTATGTTGTTGCTCGGCCAGTGCACTTAAAATTACAAATCCCTAAGCAAGAAGTACCTTCTTACTCGCAAACTTGGTGGACTACTGTTGATACCGTGACTAACCGAGCAACTAGCTAGGCAAGATCAGCCACGTGCCATGCTATGAGAGGTCATCACCTTAGCCAAAGAAGCCTTATTACAAGTCACAACTCTAAGCAAGGCAAGGAGTCCTACATTGGAAGACTATAAGAAGTGGAGACTCCCCTTCACCTATAAAAGAAGACCACTCTCCACTTAGAAAAGGGTCTTGAGTCTTAGGTCTTGGGTCTTGGGCCTTGGATTCTTGGCTTTGTACCTTGGTCCTTGGGCCTTCTTCCCTTTATCTTTGGGTCTAATCCCCTTATACAAATGTAAACAAATATTATCATAATGAGAACATCCTTCTCCGTGGACGTAGCCCATCATTCTGCTGAACCACGTATACATTGTTTTCTGCATGCTTATTTACTTTATTTACGTTGAATGTTACTGCCTGCCGAAGGCACATACACATGCTGAAGGCCCACGTCTTTACATATCATCCAACATTCCGCATCTATCTAAGTTGAACCCCATTTTTAGCGTCAACAGGAACCATAAAAAAACATGATATATTGATATATATATATATATATATATATCATATTAAAGGGGGCAATTAACGATAAACTCCATACAATTAATAAGTTGGTCATTGCAACTGAGATTAGTGCCAGGATCAACATTAAGTTGGGTGCAATAATCATTGTAATAGTTGATCCGGGCTTGAACTTTTTCAGGTTCTTTACCATCGCATTCCACAGCACCATTAATGGCTCGAATCGTGGCTCCAAATCCTTGGCTTACAACAGGATGAACGTTGTTCATCCAAAACCACAAGGCTGTCTTGAATGCAACAGTAGGGTCTGAGGCCACGGTTTCTGGAGAGTTTAAAAGGTCCAAGCCAATGCTGTTTCCAGCAGGTCCATAATTGTAATTCCATGTAATTTGGAATGGTCCACGCCCATAGTATTGTTTGTCGGGGTTGCATGGATAGTATGTGCTTGCCTCGCAGTAGGTTTTACGAGTCTCCTCTCTCTCTTCTATGAAGCAAAAATCTGAACGAAAAAGAAAAAGTGATTTTGTTAGGTTCATCTGTGTTTTCTTTTGTTTGTTCTATTTATGGTGACAATATATATATGACCCATCAAATTTTTATATGAGAAATAGGGGTTTGAATTTTTATAGGTTATAAACTATTTGACATAAATATCTGAGCATATCATAATGAGGAAATTCATTCGGAAATTGTGGAGCTTAATACATGGAAAATATTTAGCAACTATAGAAACTTTCAGACTTGATATGCACTAAACGCATTTCGACACCGCACACTAGACGCATATTGCTAAAAGTTGTATAATACAATGTGCTCTTATTGCACATTTTGAAACATATAATTTCACAACATGTAACATATGCACGTTTTTAATGAGAGAGAGCTAGGGGAGTTATAATTTGTGCATGTATGTATACCATTAACACAAGTCACATTGTATGTATGAGAGGGGAGGAAAGGAATATCTTACAGCCAGTCTCATAAGTGGTATGAGCAAAGAAAGCTGCGATTTCCCGTTTAGACTCGTCAACCGAACCAAGTCCACCGAAGTCAGAAAATGAGTTGACAGCGTTAATAAAAGCATCTCGAGAGTAGAAGTTCTTCCCAGCACAGCCTGAAGGAGCCTGGTTAATGATTCCGTTGAAGAATTCTTGGGTTACAATGTCAGCCACCGACGAACCACCACCACCATTGGGGCTTGGTGTGGGAGCTGTGCCGCCACCACCGCCAGTACAAGGGCCTTGTTGACAACCCGGGCCGCAATAATCTTGGCTGCTGCCGCAGTAGCCATACTGGCTACAACATAGCCCTGGGGCACAGCCACAATTTTGTGCTGTCACATTTTTTAGCAGTGCTCCAGCTACAAAGACAAGGGCAGTGAGGCTTAGAAGGTGTTTTATTGTATTGTAGAAAGCCATTTTGGTGAAGGGCTAATGAAGAATGAGAATGAAGGTTAAGATTTGTTATTGGATATTTATAGAGAAACATAGAGTTTGAAATGCTCATAACTTTCGTAGAAATTCATTTTCCGACATGAATTTATTAGAAATCGTGTATGACTTGAGTTGCCCTTGACTTGCATGTGTGACGTGCAAATTGGTTTCTTTGGATTCCCAAATTACATCTACTAGCGCAGGAGATTTTCCATGGTGGTCCCTAATCTTGTCGGAGATAATTAATAAAGCTCCTATTCATTTACTTACTCACAAAAGCTTCATTTGAGGGATTCTTTATTTGTGGAACACTGTTGTAGGACTTATATAGGATTGTTTTTTTATAATCCGAATCGTATATTTCTTTGGTATTCGTTAAAGTTGATCTCTGTGAAAATCATCACTTGAATTTGAATCTATTTGTCTACTCAATTAAATGATTGTTATCTTATTATTTTCTGAAAGCAAGTTCGTGAATTTTGTTGGCCACAGTAGATATCTTTAACAATTTCAAAAATCTTATGGATAAATACTTGACTGACTTCTTCACCCAAAAGTAGGAGAGGCAAACACAGTCTGCCCCATCGATGGCGGAGAGAACTTGTATTCCATTGACTGACTTCTTGATCCAAAGAAAAAGCCCCATTTCTAAGTCCAAGTTCTTTAAATAAATAAAAGATTAAAAAAAAATTAGGGCTTGTCCAATATAGGTCCCTACATTTTCTATTTCCTAGATATATACCCATCATTCTATAAATCTATGTGTTAAACCCAATTTCAAACTTAAATGACCAGTAGGATATAAGAGGTCGTAGTATTCCTATGTTTTTACATCCTTGCCATCGGACTTCATATTTTATTTATAATTTATTCCAAGCATTTCATTAACTGCCATAATTGTGATTAAAACTCCATATTAATAGCATATCAATCACCCTATTTCTTTTGGTTGTCATTCCCTCTAACATATGGCCCCTTAAAATTGCAAATAAAAAAAATATGTAAATTACATATCCAATAATGTACATATGAAAAATATAAATATAAATATATACATATAAAAATATACATATAAAAATATAGGTATATTATTTACCCAAAAAAATTAACAAAAATAGGTCAATTACTTTGTAATTGAAATATCCGTACATTTTTCATAAATTAAAAATAAGTACACAATAATTTATAGAAAATAGGTACGTTGTATAATTGAAATTTATGCACATTTTTTATAAATTAAAAATAGGTACATTATTTAGAAGAAAAAAATAAATTCATTATACTAGGTAAATTGTTTTACTAGGTATACATTATTGGAGAAAAAAATAGGTACATTATTTAGAGAAAAAAATAGGTTCATTATACTAGGTAAATTGTTCTACTAGGAACATTATTAGAGAAGAAAAAATAGGTACATTATTTTGAGAGAAAAAATAGGTACGTTATTTTGAGAGAAAAATAGGTACATTATTTTAAGAGAAAAAATAGGTACATTATTTAGGAGTAAAAATAGGTACATTATTTTGAGAGAAAAAATAGGCTCATTTAAAAAAAAAAATTGTTTTCATAAAACAAACAATAAAAAGATGATCAAATTATTTTTCATAAAACAAGTAATAAAGAAAAAAAATAGGTGCAATATTTGGAGAAAAAATAGGTACATTATTTTGAGAGAAAAATAGGTACATTATTTTAAGAGAAAAAATAGGTACATTATTTAGGGAAAAAATAGGTACATTATTTTGAGAGAAAAAATAGGCTCATTTAAAAAAAAAATTGTTTTCATAAAACAAACAATAAAAAGATGATCAAATTATTTTTCATAAAACAAGTAATAAAGAAAACAAAATAGGTACAATATTTGGAGAAAAAATAGGTTCATTAAAAAAATGTTTTAAAAACAAAACAATAAATATATTATCAAAAAAATTTCAACATAATTAGAATGTACACTATTATTCATAAAACTATAATAAAAAAGAATATTGGACGTATAATTCATAAAAGACAACAACATTAATTCCTAAATTTAATATTGAATTTAAATTACTAATACTTTAAATAGATTACTAGTCGTAATTCATAGAAGGAAAACACCATTAATTCAAAAATAGATTACTGATACTTTAATGTGGAATTTAATATTTAATTTTAAATAAGTTTCTAAATTAGTTCCTACATCCATTACAACTATTTGGAGATCTTTCCAAATTCAACGGGTGTCATTAGTTACACCCCCCATAACACATTAACTTATAAACAGGGGTAGTTTTGAAATCCGAAAAATACCATAAATCAGATTTTAAGTTATATTAGATAACTTGCTTAGTTGAATCCTAGTCATCGGGTATTATTTGAAAAAATTGGGTATTTTAAATAGAAAACTAAAGGAAAGGATAGTAGGTGATTTAAAATGAATTTTATGGGTCTAAGTTCAATTTACTAAAAAAATTATTGAAGTCATGGCGTCCAGTTTATACGTTTTCCACAGTACAAACAACTCAGGCGGCCCCATCCATTGACTGGACTTTTGAGGCTTCGAATTCGAACCATCTTCTCCTCTCTTGTAGACTTGTAGTACATGTGCTTCGTTGAAGCTCCACAAATATAATAAAATTTGTAGATAATTTCCACACTTCAAATCTCACGTTGCATACTCCTCTACTACTCATGAGAAGTTCATAAGGTAATTTAAGTGTTTTTTTCAAGTGCCGAAATCATTTCCCTAAAAATTTTAAAATTCCAATTTTCTTTGAAGTCATGTGGCGTAGGAGGAACAAAAGCCAGTTCAGCTGTAACCAGAGAAAATAAAAATTATGGTACGAAATCGACTTAGTACAAATACGATTTTGTAGCCGTTAGATTGATGGATCCACTCTTCTATACCAGGGCATAGATTGATATCAATCCATTGGATTGTGTTCGTACCAATTACTACTACAGATGCACCCGGTTTGGGATTAGCAGAAGTCAAAGCAATTTTTCTTTTAGGTTAAAGACATGAAGACAATGTAGATGAGAAAAAGATAAAGAAATGACAGTTAATAATGCAAGCAAGAAATGAAAAATGTCGTAAATCTAAAACTTAAAACTAAGGCTTAAATATTAAAATGGTCCCTGTGTTTTATCTCATAGGCCAATTTAGTCCCTGTGTTATTAATTTGGCCAATTTGGTCCTTGTGTTTGTATATGTTAGTCAATGTGGTCCATTCCCTTAAAAATATAAAATATAAAATATTTAAAATTAATTAAAAAAAACTGTAATTGATTATAAATTTTTTAATTCAATCTGAAAATGGAATTATTATTATTTTTTCAAACTTCACCTTCCCCAATTTGGCGCACACATCTCAACCACCTCCCAAACCCAGCCATCCTCACCACCACCACTCCAACTCCAAACCCATAGACACCCTCACCACCATTCCAACCCAACTCTCAGACCAACAAAAAAAAACCACAACAACTCTCTCTCTCTCTCTCTCTCTCTCTCTCTCTCTCTCTCTCTCTCTCTCTCTCTCTCTCTCTCTCTCTCTCTCTCTCTCTCTCTCTCTCTCTCTCTCTCTTGGCTTCCCTGAACATTCCAAGAAGAAGGCAAAGACTTGACCTTTCCAAGCTGCAAGTTCCTTAGTGAAGCCACCATTTCGTTGATGGAGTTCGAACCTAGAGACCGACTCAGCGACCGGGTCATCGGAGACACCGGCGGGGATATTTTCGACGACTCCTCTGGCGTGGATGACAGAAAAGGCAGCGTCTTCCCCGCACGAGAGAGAGAGAGAGAGAGTTGTTGTGGTTTTTTTTTTTTTTGGGTCTGAGAGTTGGGTTGGAATGGTGGTGAGGGTGGCTATGGGTTTGGGGTTGGAGTGGTGGTGGTGAGGATGGCTGGTTGGGAGGTGGTTGAGATGTGTGCGCCAAATTAGGGAAGGTGAAATTTGAAAAAAAAAAAAAATCCATTTTCAGATTGAATTAAAAAATTTATAATCAATTACAGTTTTTTTTTATTAATTTTAAATATTTTATATTTTTAAGGGAATGGACCACATTGACTAACATATACAAACACAAGGACCAAATTGGCCAAATTAATAACACAGGGACTAAATTGGCCTATGAGATAAAACACAGGGACCATTTTAACATTTAAGCCTAAAACTAATGTATTTATTACCCTTTTTAGTTTTTGTTTTATGAATTAACCTGAATACAGTTTTTTCTTCCCACACATTTATTGTCTCCCCTCTCACTATATCTTTGATGAAAAGTAACCAAAAACTAATAAACAAAGCCATCAAACAGGACCTTAGTTCAAGGGTGGTTTAGCTAAAGTTATTAGCTTAAAATTTAATGATAATTTTTTTTGTACTTCTAGATTCTATAGTCTTTCTAGAAATATAAGCATACATTAAAATATATAACCACACTAGTTCGTCAACGGGGTCTAGTGTAACACCCTGACTCCAAATTATAGCCTATTTTAATTAATTTGAGTGATATTACGAAATTACCCTTGGGATAGGGGTAATTTAGTTATTTATTATTTGGAAGGAATTTTGGAATTCCGGATATACTGTTGCGTAAAGCACGACGAAATGAGTCCGTAGACATGTAGTGGGCTCGAATCGGAGTTGTAACGAAGAAATGGCGATCAAAAGAAGTTCAGTGGCATAACCGTAAATATGTCGAAGTTCAGTTTTTATAAAACCCAGAATTTCGTCAGTTTTGGGGAGCCCGACCAGCCATCTTCAGATGGCGATTTCTCCCACCTCCGGCCACCGATTCAGGCAAGGCCGGTCACGTTAGAACCACCACACTTCCCTCTTCCAGCCCCAGCCCATATCAGCTTCGATCTGCCGTCGTGGTCTCCGAAAACCGCCACGAAACAGGGCGGTTTGGATAGTTTTGACGGAATTTCGTGGAGCTCGTTCTCCCTAGTCCGGCCACCGTTTCAGGCGAGTGAGGTATGCTTTCTCACCTATTTTCCGTGATCTAGCTGTCTGTTGGGTAGGATTTGATCAATTTCTAGCGTAGGTAACTCGATCTGGAACCCAAGATTTGGCCGGATTTCGGGGTGAGATTCCGGCCACTTCCGGCCAGTTTTTGGGGTATGCCCAAGAACAAAAGTGACTCCAAATATAGTGTTTTACCTAGGGTAGGAGTCTTGGCTCTCGATTTGGAGATTTTCCGGCGATGGATTATCGCTTTGGACACCCACGCGCCGGCAGCGCGTGGGCGGCGCGTGGGACTGTAGCTGTGGGGAATTTTTGTCCCAATGTGATCCTCTCGATGTCACGAGCGCATAGGTGTACTCGGATTTCAATTTGGATACCGTTAGAGTCCCGAACGGATATCGCATATTGCGCGTTATCCGGGTTCGCTAAGTTTGGACCGTTGGATGGTCCTGAATTTATAATATGTTGATCTAGGTATTCCTAGGATCTTGTAGGATCCGACGGATCGTAAAATGGAGTCCCGAATACTCCAGAAATGCGAACCCTAGGGCTAGGGTTTAAGTGACCGTCCGATCGTGCGATCGTGAGCGATGCGACCGTCCGATCTGGACCAAACTTGGAGGACATGTGTCCTAGACCTTGTAGAACTCATAGAAACTATCAGATCGAAATTTGGAGGTTGTGGGCCCCGTCGGCCCGCTTGACCCAGGGTTGGGTAGTTTGACCCCGGGTTTGACTGTGAGACTTCCTAGGTAGCGTTATCTTCCTAGGAACACTAAAATAGCAGTAGTGACGGGTTTTGTTGGTATGTTGATTATGTGGAATCTATCAAATGCTATATTGGATGTGGTGATATAAATGTATAAAATGAGTTTAGAATGTCAGTTTGGAGTGCTATACGCACTACCCTAGGTGCCCCCAGGATATGGATGACACGGTAAGTACCGTCCTATGCTATTCCATACGTGGCCGGGTACGTCCCGACGTATGGGAAGGTTATATGATTGTGTGTGGGCTGGTGAGAATGTAGCCATGCCCAGTGTTAAGGTCGCACGTGTCGTAGGAGTAGCCGGCGTGTTGACAGACCCCATACGTGGCCGGGTGCGTCCCGACGTATGAGGGGAGATATGATTGTGTACGGGCTGGTGAGAATGTAGCCAGGCCCAATGTGATTGTGTGAGGTCGCACGTGTCGTAGGAGTAGCCGGCGTGTTGACAGACCCCATACGAGGCCGGGTGTGTCCCGTCGTATGAGGGGAGATATATGTGCTTGTGAGGTCGCACGTGTCGTAGGAGTAGCCGGCGTGTTGACAGACCCCATACGTGGCCGGGTGCGTCCCGACATATGAGGGGAGATATGATTGTGTGTGGGCTGGTGAGAATGTAGCCAGGCCCAGTGTTGAGGTCGCACGTGTCGTAGGAGTAGCCGGCGTGTTGACAGACCCCATACGAGGCTAGGTATGTCCCGTCGTATGAGGGGAGATATATGTGATTGTGTTGAGGTCGCACGTGTCGTAGGAGTAGCCGGCGTGTTGACAGATCCCATACTTGGCCGGGTGTGTTCCGACGTATGGGAAGATTATATGATTGTGTGTGGGCTGGTGAGAAGGTAGTCAGGCCCAGTGTGATTGTGTTTGGTGATTTGTGATGGATAAATCCTAGAATGTTTAAATGTGTTCAAATTTGTAATGGTTTGTTTGATATTAGGAGCCAGGATTGATACGAAAGAACTACGTGTGGCTTGATCCCTCAGCAAGGGTACGTAGGCAGCCTGAAGTTACTAGGCGCAGCCGCGGATTAGATTTAGTTATGTACTTTGTTGGGTTTGATTCGGACCTTGTTGTTGGTCCTAGAACTTGGTTGAATTGAGGCTCGTTCGATGAGCCAAGTGGCACGACTTAGGCCGAAGCCTCAAACTTTTTGGGATAGTGATAGGAGGTTAAAACCTCGCGTTTTGGATGCGTGGGAAAGTTAATTTTATATTGATTGCGTGGTTGATAGTTTGCTTGAATTATTAGAAGGCCGGAGGCCATAATTGTGAATTGCATGCTATTACATTGTGCGTGCTGTCGTTTGGCATATAAAATGTGTTTTATGCAGGTTGAGACTTTGGGGAAAGTCCAAATTACAGGGGAGACTTTGCCGGTTTTCGGCAGAAAGTCTCGTGCCCCGGCTCCTTTTGAAAAAGAAGGCTACGTTTTTAAGGAGTGAACCCGGCATGGGTGTGATGTCGGGGTCTCCGCAGGGTTCGTCTCAGGTTCTGTGAAATTCAGGGCGGGTCCTGACATCTAGCCCAATGGAAAGGGCATTGACTTGCAGACCATTGGTCTCATGTTTGAACCCCTATAATACCTTGATAATGTGTGTGTGTGAGAAACCCCCCTCCCACTTGTAGTTTAGACTGTTGCTTGTATTGTTTTGTTATAAAAATAAAATAAAATAAAATAAAAAAATACACTAGTTCATAGTTCATTTGACTAATTTCCAATAAGGGGGGTGTATTCAATTAGGATTTTAAAAGATTATTTATGGATAAATAAGTCCAGTGGATTTTAAAAGACTATTTAAGAATGTAATGACTTATAAGATTTTTTTTAAAAGATTTTTTATACTCAGGATTTTTTATGTTCGGATTTTAAAGATTTATATCATAAGAATTTATAAGATTTGAAAGGACCACATGAACTTTTTATTTGTACGATGCATTAGCAATAACATAAACGGGATCAAATGGAATGGAACAATAAATAAAAGCAAACATTCAAAGTTACAAGAGTCAATGAAAAAGATAACAAAGAAACACAATTTTAACAAAGAAAAGTAAAATTCAATAAAGTTTTCCCAATCTTTTAATAGCCAATTTGATGTAGCTTCATGTCCTCTTAAGTAGCATTTCTCCACATATCTAAAGCTATGGTAGCCCTCCATGCATTAGCATTTTCTCGTTGCTGCTCTTGGGTTTAAACAATATGTTCCAAATTATCTTCTTCATTAACTGGTAATACTGAAGATGAAGATTCGTCTACTGGTTCAATTGGAAATTCATCAGAACGACACTCTTTGCGAAGAAAGTTATGTAGTGCTACACATGCTAACACAAGCTCTGCTTGTGACTTAAATGGAAATGGAAGCGCTGACTTCAAAATTGTGAACCGTGATTAAAAAATGCCAAATATCCTCTTGATCACATTCCTCAATGATGCATAGCGAAGATTGAACAATTCATTTTCATTTTGAGGGTCATTACCATGACCTACAAAATCTTGGAGATGATATCGCACACCTCGAAATGGAGCTAAAAATTGGCGCCGATTAGGAAATCCACAATCCACTAGGAAATATTTACCTAATTATATATACAATACATATAAAATTAGCATGAAAAGTTATAAAAAAAAATATTTATCATTTAAAATAAGTACTTACCTTGGGGCACTTTAAGTCCATTCCTCCTTGATAGAGCATCATTTAGTAGCTTTGAATCATGAGCTGAACCCTCCCACCCGCTAAGAACGTACAATAATTCCAAATCAAAGTTACAAGCAGCTAATACATTTTGTGATATCTTTCCATGACGGATCTACTGGTCCCAACTGAGCTAAAACTCCCTTCATACTCGGATCTACTTCGCTTATTGCGGCTTAGTTTTTCGGTGGGAACCTCCGAACCTAAGGGGGATTGAGATGGTGGACTACATTGGAGGGGTGATGGAGGCTGGTAGGATGGTTCATAGTGATTTGGTGCTATGAACGCATCATTGTTAGGATCATATGAAAAGTCTTCTATCCCGAAATCTCTATTTTCTTCCCCATAAGTTGTTGCATCAGTATCATCAGCGCCCAATGCAATGGAGCCATTCCCAGTAGCAGTTCCACCCCCAACAACAATCTTCAAATCCTCATAATCAACTACACTTTTTTCTCGAAGTTTACTGTGACTTGGGTGGGACTAGCAAAGAACAAATTATTCATTGTTAATATATTGCAAATAACAAATTGTACTAAACTAGTAAGCTATTAATATATTTAAAAGATTATGAACTAAGCTCACCTTCAAGTAATCTTTCCATACTTCATCACTAGCAGTGAACGTCTTTGCAATTGGGTCCCACCCAAAGCCAGAGTTGTTACGCATAAGCGTAGACATCTTGTTATATTGCTTCTTAAACCACTTCATTCGGCTCAAGTAATGATTATAACTTTTTGGGAACCTAATTTTCGCATTAAGACGAGGAAGTATCACTCTTTCTACATTTTGCTTGCTAAATGACCCATTAGCATCACGCAATCCACTATTCATAGCATCCACCAAGAGGTGCAACAACTCATTGGTATCGTTCATGGTCCAAGATTCATAGTTCTCTTTCTCTTTGCCCTTTCCTTTGTTATTTCTTTGTTGTGAATCCCCCATTTAAATTACTACTACAACATATATAAGAAATTTATTAGTTATTTCACAAGAATACCTATCATACCAAACAAGAAAAGAAAAGAAAAGAATTTCACTCATGTCCCTATTTCCTATTTTCTTTCTAACTTTGGTGAATATTAATGGCACGTCACAATTAAACCCACGAAGCTATATATATAAGACGCAGACCATATACACAAAGAACACTAATGAAAAATAAACGCAGACCATATACGCAGACCATAAAATCATAGCAGATAATAGCTATATAGATTTATTTGTATCCAGATAAAATCATAGCGAGATATAACAATAATAGCTAAATTCACGTGTTGCCAAATAAATCAGATAATAGCTATATAGCGAAATCTCTATATTATCAAATTATCACGTGTTGCGAAACCCATCTTGATTTTCATATTATCAATTTCACTGTAAAACCCATCTTGCTTCTAGTTATTTTCACGTGTTGTGTAATAGCCATATCTCGCTATTATTGTTGAAGCCTGTACAAATCATGATAATATAATATCTTGCTATTGTTGAAGCCTGTACAACTACAAATCACCAAAGCCAATATAGGCAACAACAGCTAACCCATCCAAACCATAAGACGCAGACCATAAATAACAATTGTTAGATTCTCCCATACACCCCCCGTATATAATACATGATAGCAACATGGCATATAGCAAATATACAGACAATAAACGCAAGAAGACACATCATGAGAAAGAAGTAATACCTTGTTCACGAAGAATTGTTCAACTTCACGAAGAGCTGTTCAACTTCTCTAGCAGAAAAAAAAAAAAAAAAAAATTCTCACGTGAAAAGTCTGATGGGTTAGGGTGGGATTTTTTTATAGGGTTTGGTATTTATACCTCCCACTAAAAAGTCACATAAATTCCTAATTAAAAAAAAATCCATCGAAATTAGCAAGTTTTTGAATACCAAAAGACTTTTTGTTACTTGTTTAAAGTCCTGATTGAATACCACTAGATTTGGACACCCTCTTTTAAATATCCTAATAGTCCTGATTGAATACCATAAGACTTATTTAGATTACTTAAAAGTCTTAATTGAATACCACAAGACTTATTTATCCCAAAATAGTCTTTTAAAATCCTAATTGAATACACCCCTAAGTTTTTCCTTCTTATATAAGCGATATTGGATGAGTGGGAAATCGAACTTAGGTCCTTGAGTGCAGAGCTAAATGTTAATTTCCAAAAAGCTTTAAATGAAAACAAATACGCAAAGGACCCACTGGTGTAGTGGTTTGGAGCAATTGCTCCCCCATGCAAGGTCTTGGGTTCGAGTTCTAGTATTAGTATAGTGTGTGTGAGTTTAGCATATTATCGTCCCTCTCAAAAGGAAAGGTCCTAAAAAAAACTTAAAACAAATACATATTAAATGCAACCAAAAACACACATATTATCAAAATGAAAATATATTCAACAACATAATTGAAAGTGTACCTATTTTAATGTGTACGTTTATTGATGCTCTCCAACTAAATTCGTAAGGACTTAGACTTTTTTGGACTTTAATAAGTTAGTACATATTGGGCTATATATAAAACAAGTTTTATATATATATATATATAGCCCTGGGGGTTGTTTCACCCTTGCCTTAGTTGCTCATTACATGTAGCTATTGTTGTGATTTGGCTCACCATAATGCGGGAAGAAGAAGAGGAACCAAGGTGCTGCATGAAGAGGAGCAGCAAGAGAGGAGAAGAAGTTGCAGGATTTGGCAGCAACAAGAAAGCTACCGGTCCGTGTGGCTAGCTGACCGGTTGGATTTTGGCAGAGAGGCTCAAGTCGTGAATTTTGCTCCAGGCGACCCGTCACCTAATCCTGATGAGCGGTCAGTGCGTGAGTAGTCTCATGCGTGTTTTGGAGAGTTTTGACATGTTAGCCTACTTGTTTTGGGTTTCTTAGCGTAATCTAGTAGGGTTTTGGTTTCCTATTCTTAGTAAACTTGTAACCCAAGTCCTATACTCTATAAACATGACTTTTGGAGCTAGGTTAAATAGAAGAAGCCAATCACAACATAATTCTTGGGAAGTTTACTAGGGCATCAAAGGGTTTGAGCGAAGGTGTGTGAGAGAAATTAAGACCTAGGGTTTGATAGAGTAGAGAGCTAAGGTTGTTTTCCTTGTAAACAAAAGTTGTTCCTATTGTTCTAGGGAAATTTCTTAGGGCCATCATCAGAGAGGACATAGTCATGTTGCCGAACCTCTATAAATCTTCGTGTTCTTGTGTGTTTTCTTTATCTCTCTTCGTGGTGTGTGTGTTTATTTTTCTTGTGGTTTTATGCGTACGTGTTGCATAGTCCATCAACGACAAAATCTTGGGGTGTTTCCACACAATAATTATTTCATTAAATTTCATACCACAATAGAAAAGAGAACAAACAAACAAAAAAACCCAAAAATGTCTACAAAAATAGATGATGCAAAAGGGGGCATGCCACTATAATAGACTCCCCTTTTCTTTCTCCCCTTACATATTCTCGGTTTCATATAGATGCACTCCATGCTGCAAGGGAGACATCAAGAGTATGCACTTTCGTTTACCTGTCCCCTCACGGGCGGTCGCCTAGGCCTGTTGCCTTCCACGCATCTACTTCTCCTCAATGGCACATCCTCCAACACGTCTTCATTTTAACCACTCTTTCCACGTTTTTCTAATTTGATCATGATTTCTCATGCCCGTTCTTCTCATCTTCATACCCTGCTGCCCTCCTACTTCTCCCTATAAAATATGGTTCTGGCAAGGAACCTTCATAATGTATATCTAGACCTTGATAGGATCGAGTGGCCAAAAATACTGCAATAGATTTAGCTGTTCCTTTCACTGTAGAATTAAGGTTGTCATGCAATTGCAGAGCCTTCTCTGTCGCATTTGCTAAAGCAAGAGTTCCTTCCTTATCTTCCTCAGTACCATTCCCTGGTTTTGCAACAATTTCAGAACTTCCGAGCTCGAAATGTCTACCATTATAACAATCTTTTTGGCAAAACGAAGTAGCTTTAGTCTCACAATATCCAAATGAATTCAAATTTAAACAATACGTGCAAATGAAGAAGAGAAAAAGCATTAGAACAAACCTAAACAGTTCACCAATGTAATTATTTACATGTGTGTCTCGAACAATAAATCCCAATTAAACTTTGCTTTGCCCTTCACTTTTTATTTTTTATAAGAAACATATAGCTCTTATTAAAAAAATTATAAGTATTCGACTTACACTTGTACAATTAAAGCCCAAATCATGTACTTGGACCAATTAGCTTTAATTTTGGATACGTAAAAACTAGGCCTAAACACTTGGTTAATGATCCTGTTGAAGAATTCTGGGGTTACAATATCAGCCACCGATGAACCACCATTACCATTGGTCCTTGGTGTGTAGTTGTGCTGCCACCGCTGCTAGTACAAGGGCCTTCTTTATAACCCTGGCCCCAGTAACCATCGCCGCTGCCGCAGTTGCCATACTGGCTAAAACATATCTCTGGGGCACAGCCACAACTTTGTGCTGTCAAATTTTTTAGCACTGCTCCAGCTACATAGAATAGGGCAATGAGGCTTACAAGGTGTTTTATTGTATTGTAGAAAGCCATTTTGGTGAAGCGCTTAGTGAAGAATGAGAATGAAGGTTAAAATTTGTCGTTGGATATTTATAAAGAAACATAGAGTTTGAAATGCACATAATAACGTCCCTAGAAATTCATTTTCCGACTTGTATTTATCAGCAGCAATCGAGGATGACTTGAGTTAACCTTGACTTGCATGTGGGACGTGCAAATTGGTTTCGGTGATAATTAATCAAGCTATTATTACTTTATCTACTTAAGCTGTCCAGGTTCTTTAAGGGCATGTTTGGTGGGCTAGACTAGACTGGAGATATTCAATTAAAATGGACATGAGTCTAGTCTGTTGTTTGATGGGCTTAATTGTATCACAGACTGGATATTGGACCTTGAATCCAAGTCCCAAATACCTACGGCTCTGGAACCCAATCTCATACGTGGGTTTACAACAACACGAGCTCCTCTTCATCTCCGCGAACGCAAGCTCCTCTTCATCTCCGCAAATGCGAGCTCCTCTTCTCTTTGTGAATCCAAGCTCCTCGTCATCTCACTCAGACTCCTTCACATCGTATGTTCTATGGTTTTGCCTTCTTCTCTCTCCTCTCTCTCTCTCTCTCTCTCTCTCTCTCTCTCTCTCTCTCTCTCTCTCTCATGCCTTCTCAAAATCTTTGATTCTATCAAATCAAATCTCTCAATCTCCTGGTATTTGCCGTTCTCATTCTATTCTCTCTTATTATTTTTGTTTTTTGTTTTTGTCATTATTTGTGTGATTTGGGGTTTTCTTGCTCATCTCAAATCGGTGTTTGTTGTGCAAATAGGATTTGGTTTTGGGAAATTTGGGTGTCGTTTGGTTTTGTTTAGGCTCAAGAATTTGGGGTTGACTTGTTTGTTTTCTATTCATGTTGTGTTTGTGTGGTTGTGTGCCGTGGGTATTATGTTGGAAGTTTGAAAGCAAATGTCCCACATTAGAGAAAACAAAAGGATCCACATGCTTTGTAAGCATGAAACCATGACATTAATTAAAAAAGATTGGTGGGCTGATGGGCTTGGTAGTGAAGGATATCATGGTTGGCTTGCTTGATTAATAATAATATTTAAATAATCAAGACTTGGGGTCTCTGAAAAATAAAGAAAATACACCCAACCCGAAAATAAAATAAATATTTTTATTTTTATTTTTCGGATTTCTTTTAGTAGCAGTTAAATTCAAACCAAAAAGACTTATCTTTCTGTTTGAATTTGAACAGGTATAATTGATACTAACTACTATTTTGAAGGGGTGCAGTTCTCTTATAAAACCACAAGTCCTAGGCCATAATACGATCAACTTTTCTGAACTATTTTCATATTGTTTAAAACTACATACTGTATTGGAGAGAAGCACACCAACGTTCGCCAGAATTCAAGGATCTGGTGCTGGACCCTTGAATTACAGATAGTTGAATCCTAGGAAATAGATGCCGGTTGAACTTCAAGCACTGAGAAGAGGCGAAATTCTGTCTTTGGGACATTGCGAATACGCAAGCCTCTATCTTCAATAAAAGTCAGTATTTTGTACTTAATTTATATCTGCTCGTTTATACAATATTCATATTTTGCTACTGTCTACATTTTAGAGTTGTGTATTAATATAGTGATCCTATAGTATATAAGACATTTACTGATTTTTCCTAACATATTCACGATCTGGGGTTGATTTCTTCTTTCGAAAATGTTCAGATTTTCTTGTGGTGAATCTTTCAAGTTTCATAGCTTCATACAATAAATGTTCTCTTTCCCCCTACTTTCCTATGTGCAAAGCAATTGATATCCCAATCCCAAGCCTTCTTTCTCATGAACCAAACGGAAAAAGTAATCTATTTATTACTGTTTTTCAGTTTTTATTTTAAGAGTCAACCTGAATACAGTTTTTTCTTCTCACACATTTAATTGTATCTCTTCTCGTTATCTTCTCATTTTTCTTCTATATCTTTGATGAAAAGTACCCAAAAAATAAGAAACAAAGCCATCAAACAGGACCTTGGTTGCTCATTACATGTCACTATTTCATTAAATTACATACCACAATAGAAAACAGAACAAAAAACCCAAAAATGTCTACAAAAATAGATGAGGCAAAAAGGCATGCCTCTAATAGAATCCCCTTTTGTTTCTCCCCTTACAGAGTCTCATCATTGGCAAATAGCTGCGCTCCACGCTGCAAGGCAGACATCAAGAGTATGCTCTTTCATTTACCTATCCCCTCTCGGCTGACTGCCTAGACCTGCTGCCTTCCACACATCTACTTCTCCTTACGGGCACATCCTCAAGCACGTCTTCATCATAACCACTCTTTCCACGTTTTTCTAATTTGATCATGATTTCTCATGCCCAATCTTCTCATCTTCATACCCTGCTGCCCTCCCACTTCTCCCGATAAAATATGGTTCTGGCAAGGAACCGTCATAATGTATATCTAGACCTTGATAGGATCGAGTGGCTAAAAACTCTGCACCAGATTTAGCTGTTCCTTTCACTATAGAATTCGGGTTATCACGCAATTGCAGAACCTTCTCTGTCGCATTTGCTAAAGCAAGAGCTCCTTCCTTATCTTCCTCAGTACCATTCCCTGGTTATACAACAATTTCAGAACTTCCAAGTTTGAAATGTCTACCCTTATAACAATCTTTTTGGTAAATCGAAGTAGTTTTAGTCTCACAATATCTAAATGATAAACAGTAATCCAATGTAATTATTTACATGTGGGTCTCGAACAATAAATCCCAATTAAACTTTGTTTTGCCCTTCACTTTTTTATTTTTTATAAGAAAAATAGCTCTTATTAAAAAAAATTATAACAGTACAACATAAGTGAACAAGGAGTCCATTTCTGAAAGAAAACTACACATAAACTGTGCATCATGACCTCAATCCTAAAGGAAATCATAAAGAAAAAACAGAAATTTCATAGGACTGCAAAACAGAAATTTCATAGGGCTACAAAACAGATGCTTTCCAATCAGACTAGATAGCAGGAAAATATAGCTCCTAAAACTCCGAATCTACAGATGCCCACAAAGAAGCCCAGAAAAGCATCCTATCCCATAAACATTCACCTCCTCGCCCCCAAATATGCAACTATTCTTTTCAACCGATAGAACCCAGAAAATTTCCATCATAGCACTACTCAGTTCAACTACAAACCCTTTTATTTCCACCAAAAAAGTTCAACTTCTCAGATAATAGCACATTATATGGCACTGTGATGGACCAGCATAAACCTGTCCTTAATTGACTGAGACCACAACGAAAAAGCCAGTGGATAGTGCAATATTTGATCCATACTTCTAATGAGGATAGAAGCTTAAGAAAAATATGGACTTAAAGCATAGATTTCTTTGCTCTAACAATCAATCTAAGGTAAGAAAAATAAATTAAGCTAATCATCCAAATGTCTTTTAAAAAGGGGAGGGGCGAGGGAGAAGGTGCATACAGTATCCTTCATTTCTCAGAGACACACGAGTCACTTTATATGTTGAAAGTCTTCTATTTTTTCACTCAATGATGCCATAACAATTGCATAAACTAGAAAAATAAGAGAACTACCTTGCGGATCAAAATCTTCTACATAACCACCTTGCAAGAAGGAAAATCGTGCTTCTTCAGAAAAGTCCCTTGATTCCACTGGAGAAGAATTAATCAAATCGCGGAATTCCATTACATATTCTCCAGTCCACTGACATCCTCTGCGGTGAGAATTTGAACTTTCAGTGGTCAGGGATAAACGAGGAATGATAACTAGCTAATTAATTCATCTTGTCAATGCACATCTTAGGAGTATTTAAGGTATACTAATGTGAATCCACACCTTAGGAATATGTAATAACAGATCATCTCATGTGAGGGATATCAAGTAGCAAGTAGTTCATAAGACAATGAGCAAATATGGAACCTTTCTATATACAAGGAACCTAAGTTCATGGCACTGAATGTACGATATAAGTACGACCTTATTTAATGCGGTACCTGTTGAAAGCTAGCATGGCTTCGAAAGGTGTAATTACTGGAGCTAAATATTCTTTGCTATCCAGAAGAGCAGTTTGGGCACAAGAGACATAAATGAAAATATCACACTGCCATGAATAAAAATTGTCCTTATTAGAACTTCAAATATTCTAAATTCCATATGAACACATCTACTTGCATGTATCAGACCTCAGGAAAGTTGGCAAGTTTTGCAGGGTTTGGTCTTCCCATAACTAGAGTATAGACTTTTTTCCCTGCTCCTGTAATCAGCACTTTCATCTGATGAATCATATTCAGGTAACCAGCTGCATCATAATTGCCAAAAAAGTTAATTAATTTTCTAGGCTCTCGGTTATGCATCAGTAAAAGAATGTGCCCTTAATTGAATTTCGTTTTTTTTTTTTCCTGAAAGGATCCCAACATAATTGAAATTTAAGATAGAGTAATTTAAAGTCCTTGAATGGTACATAATAAGATGTACCCATACTGAAATGCAAAAAAACAAAAACAAAACAAAACAAAACAAAACTTTTCATGATTATCATGATTAATTACAGAACGAATTACCAGATTAGAACTGAGATGGAAAAGGAAAAAAAAAACACAAAATACCGGCACATACAGAAACACTATGGGTATAGTGTGAAATTAACCAACACATGGTTCAATATTGAAAAACTAATTTCAAGTGAAAAAAAAAAAAAAAAAAAAACAATCAATGATCCCCAATAGCAAGCTGTGCATTACAAGAACTATTCAAACTGATTGCTCAATTTCAACACAGTGGATTAATAAAAAATAAAGACTAGAGGATCCCACACAAGAACTCACCTACACCAAGGGTTCCTACTAAGATCCCAACAATGTTAGCATCCTTTGCTTTCTCCATTAGGTAATATCTGGATGAGAGATTGCTCACACAATAAATCATATGAAAGAAGAGCATGACAAGAATAAAACACATGATGGAAGGAACACATGGTCTATCATGTCACAATTATTGTGCTTGTAAGAGCAAAGATTAGTGGAAACAGGGAACAGTACAAAGATTTTGGAGACAATATCTGCGCTTAAGAATCGGAACAGTACAAAGATTTTGGAGACAATACCTGCGCTTAAGAATCTTTCTTTGTTGAGATAAGTCAGTCACCATACTGCATTCCGAGGCATCATATCTGACTAAAACCAAAACCAAAACCACCAAAAATTATAAACAAGATTGAATAAGAAAATTTGAATAATCAATAGCATATCAATTTCCACATACTAGGTGCTTTAAGAAAATTAACTTTTTAAATTGAAAATCTTAATCTGGCTCCTTATCTTCTTTCCCACAATAAATCAAGTTTCTATTCGTAACCAAGAAAACAAAAATGACAGGACCAATTATCATATTTTCATATTATTCCTTGAGTTCCTTCTGCAAAATATTGGACAAACTAAGGGAGAACTGTAAGTGGCCTGAGTTCATTTACCAAGTAAAAAGACTTCATCCTACTTTGCGAACAGGACTTGTGGGGAATTGGTTACTTTCAGATACATATAATATAGGATTTTTCTCTTATCCAGACGACCAGATTGTTTAGCATGCGGACTCCAATGTTTGCAGGTGTGCTTCATTGTAAAAAGTGATGTGAAGATGCATACTTCTACAGCACCGACTGGATATTTTTATATAGCAGTGTAGTGGCTTGATTTGGCAGCATATAATAAGATGAGAAAACTGAAATTCTTCTCTCATCTGGACGTCGGCACGTTATTACCGCTCGGACTCCATTGTAAACAAGGAGGAAAGCAGGGAGGGGTAGTAAAAAATATATGGCATATGCACGGTAATAACGTCCGGATGTCCGCATAGAAGATAATCTATGTGTGTGTGTGTATTGAGAATTTACTTTTCGAAGACATGGTACATAAGTGGCTAGAGTCCTAGACACTTTGATTGCAGCAGTCAGAAAAGGAGAAAGGGGAACGCAAACAGCTATTTGCCTAAATGGAAAATATCAAATGTGTGTGCACTACAGATATGATGCATCCATCATGATAAATGTATAGAGAAAATATCCCTCTTTATTTGTGCAAAAATGAAATCCACCAATATATAGAAAAAAGAAAAACGAAAGTCCAAGAACCACCACATGTATGATATATGATGTATGGGACTATATGATGTATCTGAAACAGCACAACTCATGAGAAAAAAAAAATTGTTTGAGGACACAAGAAAACAGAATATGAGATGCACTCGCACATGCATGTATACATACTCAAACAAAATGTATAACAAAAGAAAGTAGTGGTTTATACACCTTTTTTTTCAATAGAAACTTTATAAATTCAAAGAAACAAGCAAGTGGATAAGGAATCCACAAGAGAAAAACAAAAAGAAAGCTGCAACCTCAAGACCAAAACAAACAAAGGAAAGTAGTTTATGTACCTATTTCACAGCCATTATATGTCAAAACAATATTTGCAAAGGCAGAGTTATTAGAACCAATCCAGAAAAGTAAGTAATCGTCCATCTTGTGTCCCTCATGCAATTTCCAGACCAAGCCTCCAATGCTATACGTATTAGCAGATACTGTCCCAAAACTATTATTATCAGTGAGGCTGCCAGATGTTCCCTGGACCTCATTTGAGACTTTACGACCTTTTGATGGATTCATAACTGAGCAAATAACATTAGCATATTGAACTTCTGGTTTGGATTCTGCCCCGCATACTTCTGCAAATTTTTCTCTGATATTCTGTATTGAATGTGCATAATCCAGCCCAAAAAGGACCTACATATGGATAGAAAGTCAGATTTGGTAAACTAACCAAAAAATAAAATGTACTTGGTCTCTTATAGAAATTATGTGCATAGACAATAATCTACATTTCAATATTTAATAACTGAATGATGGGTAGAATAATGCAGAGTATAAAGGAGAAAGAAGATTGAGAGAAAAATACAAAATTGATGGGTAGAAGGACGATGAGGTTGCTGCAGGACACAATCTTTCTCTCATGCTGAATGAACAACGCTGAACACTGACTCGATCAAGTGGTAAGCTGATGGGTAGAAGGGCTACAAGTTTAATACCATTTTGTCACCTTGAGCCAAAAATTAACTCATTACTCATGCAATGGGATACAACTAGAATTCATCTGTTTTCATCTCCGTTTTTTTCTTTTCCCTCCTTCGAAATAAAAATAAAAATAAAAAATTTACCAAATTTAAATTCAACAAAAGTAAAGAAGAAATTATGGGCTACAAATTCATCCTCAATATCCTACTCCTCTGAATAATTGATCTTCAAATCAAGTAAGAATATCATTTAAGTTGCATATCATCTATTCTTTTAACTTCCATATCCATAATCTCTTCTTTCTTTGATTACAGCCATGATTTCTAGCACTTGATGATCTAACTAGAATGATGATTCAGTATCAGCCAAAACATTTAAAAATTGCCCATTTAATCAAATCCTGATGAATCTAGAAGTGAAAAGTGAACAATGATCATACCAAAACCCGCCTCCCATTTGGCAAAGCATAATGCGATAGATTCTTCACACAATCAGGCACACTAATTGGAGTCTTCCCAAAAACAAAGAATGCTGGAAGCGTCGTGGTCCTGCCAACAAAACCCAACTAAGAGAATGAGCCTTCAACAACATACACAATAAAACTCAAACCAGACTTCAACCATAAATTACTTCCAGTACAGAGCACTCACGGGCTGAGGCACGTGTGGCCGTAATGAACAACAGCATCAGCATCCACGTGCGATGCTCCCACCTCGTCCACACAGCAACTACCGTAGGCCGTGTCCGCCATCACGAACAAGCCCACTTCCGGAGCATCGTCGTTTTGCTCGGCGTTGGATTCCCTCAGTGTGCGAAGCTTGTCCCTTAGCGCACTCACAACTCTCACCGCGTCCTTCAGAAGTTCGTCAGGGAACTGAGACGACATTCAATTCAATACAATTCAATTCGATGTTTGGTTTCCCAGGGAAAAAAAAAAATGCAAACAAAAGAAAATTAAAATTGAGAGGAAAACAAGACGCAACAGGAAGATTGAAGAACTCGTACCTGTAAAGCGACTCTGGTGAACTTGTTGCTCTGAATGAACGCGGCCGTGGGGGCGATTTCGTAATTCAATTCCAAGTCCATGGCCGAATGAATTACTGTGAAAGAAGAAAGAGGAAAAAGCTTTTTCCTTTTTTAATCGGCTTGGAAGAAGCCTGCTTGGAACAGTGGGACTGTAGGAGTGACTATTTGACTATGAGAGAACCGAAGAAGAAGAAGAAGGGGAAAGAGGGAACTCAAGAAGGGGAAATGGCGGCTAGAAATGGACACACACAATAATTTTTCATTGTGATTTTCTAATGGGCTGCGCGGGTAGTGTTCAAAAGCCCACTTCCTAAGTAAAGGTCTTTCAGACCCCCCAAAAAAAAAAAGTAAAGGTCTTGTATTTTTCAACAATACTGTTATTTGTACAATGTTTATACTGCTGACCAGCTCCCTAAGACATTATACCCATGTATTTGTAACAAACAATAGTACGTATGAATCAAGGAAAATGGAATGGCTTTTTTTTTAATTTAGAAAATTAGTTAAATACCCATTCCTAGACATGGTTCTATAAAGAAACCCAATATCATTCAATGTATATAAACACACCAAAAAAAAACCCAAAACTAACAGTTGTTACAATTTTTTAGTTTAAATTAGTTAAATCAAATACCTTTATTATCCTTTTAGTATTAAATTAGTTTTTTTGAAAAATTATGGGCTCTCTCTCTCTCTTGTCTCTCTCCTTTCGCAAAAACCAGGTCGGCCAGTTTTGGCCGACGATCTTGGTGCTCCGGCCACGGCTAGATGCGTGACTGGTCGGAAAATGATTAGAGGAGGCCAGCGAACCATGTTTGGGTATGCTTGAGCCCAGCCTCATTTCGCCGTCGCGAGCTCCAAGAACCTTCGAGGGTTTTGAGTTTTTCGACACCTTTTTCGACTCTTCCGGCGGCCGTTGTTGCCGATCCAGGTATGGATTTCGATCCTCTCCTCATGCTATTGCTGATAGTATAGTTATTTGATATCAATTTTAGCATTTGAGAGCATGAAAACGTTGTCGTTTCACTCCCTGCCTTGCATTCAGCTATTTAGTTGCAGCCACAGAACTAGAACACGTACATTTGTACCTGTCCTGCACAAGTTGTCCCAAAAAAGGAAAAAAAAGGAGTAAAGAGAACAAAAATGGAAGTAGATTCTCGAAATTAGATTTTGTTCTTTGTGTTGTACTTGCCTTTGGAATATTTGCCCTCATCTTTTGGCACGTCATTATTCTTCAACAAAGGTTTCGTTAGTATTATTAGACTTTCACATAAAGCCTATCTCATGCATGATGCTATCCAATGATGATATCTACAGATTATTTAGGACTGGTTCTGTTAGTATGAAATTTGTATTGTCATTTCCTATACTTTAGCATAGGTTGGGAATTAGTGTGTGAATATCGTTTACTAGATGTTTTGGCGCAACACATTCAATCCCAGATTTCCGAAGCATGACTTGACCGATATGAAAAACTGATTTCAGGTAAATCATGACATAATCATGCATTCATTATAGGATTCCTAATTGGAGTTATTTTTCACTCAAAGTATTTTTATCTTAATCTTATTTTTAATAGGATTAGATTTTATCTCTTGATATTATCTCTTACTTGATTGGTCTAATTCATTTGTTTTAATAGATATTGTTTTTCTATTAAAAATTGGCTGGTTGGCGTTTTTCACTAAGAATCCATTTTGAACTATTATTCTTGTTTGAAAACTAATTGTGGTCTTCATAAGAGTCCATATTGAACTAAAAGTTGAGAATAATAATTAAAGTGGGTTTGGTACTCGTGTGATCCCATCTGACTAGGTATAGGTAGCTTTGAATACAAGAACTGGCCTCTACTTGGTTTTTGTACAATTTTCACATAGTTGGTTTGAGCATCTAAAATTCCAAGAAAGCTGCTGTGCATATATTTGAGATAAATCATCAAGTGTTCCATGTTTACTTGGTGATTTATCAAACACTTTAATCATTTATATTGCATTCATTTGCATTGATCGGTGACTCATACGGTTGAGGGCACCAAGACCGTGGTGGCGGTTTTCCTCCGGCGAGCTTGAAGCAATCGTGACCAGTATTGTGTTCAACATAAGGAGTGTCGAAGATCATCCCGTGACAGAAGTTGAGTTACAAAGAAGTCGGTAAACATTATCTAGAATGTGTTTAGGATAAGTGTGTGAGTACTTCTTGTAATCATCTTTCTATAGTGGATTTGTGTTGGACTGAGGAGTCCCGTGGATTTTCCCCAGAGGTGGGGTTTTACCACGTAAAATAATTCTCTGCGTACTCTTTTATCAATCCTGCTTTAAAAGTTAATTGTTGTTTATTGCAAAATATTCGAATTAGCCTGTTTAACCTTCTCTAGGCATATATAGACATCCTACAGGTATTTTCAGGTTCATTGCAGAATAGATAAAATTAAACTAGATCATGAAACGTGTCTTAAATTCGACATTAAGTCGGTTGTATTCAGAAGATTATGTACCACCAAATTCAACCTTGATAGATTTACTGAAACCTAAATATCTTCCAATCCACTGAACTGAGTCATATATCAAGATACCTCAGCAAATCCAATCCTATATGCATATATATCAGAAGACTAGTCGTATTCTCCTCACTTTCATAAGTCATATGCATTATGGAGGTAAAAGTTTTTTATTCTTTCATCCTCGAATCCCAAACAGAAAGAAAGTCTTTCAATCCCCATGGATTTGCAAATGGGGTTGCCCACAGCAGCCAAAGCCCTCTTTATCTTTGAATTATTCTCTCTTTCTCTCCTCCTTTTTTACTATTCCTCCATGCATGAGGGTACAAGGGGCTGGATACTGATAAATTCTATGTCATGGGCTCTTATTAGACCAAATGCTTTCAACATGATAATTCTCATCTCATGACTGTCAATGGCCACATTTGGCTATGATGCATCATGAGTACCAAAAATTCTGAATGTCAAGACCTGCAATTATTGTTGAGATGGAGTCATTCTTTGTATTTTTATCATTGTTGAGTATTGATTTTGAGTGGTATGGAGTTGTACACTTTTATCGTACCTATTATGCAAATAAAATGATGTAGTCGTTAACTTCCAGCAAGTAGTATGAACAGTTGTTATATTGTTCATACCATGCAATTGAGTTGATTTCTATAACATAATATTAACAATGTACTTTTTATGACATAGTATTAATAGATTTTCAGTAACGAAGCATGCTCTATATTTTGCTCTATATATAGTTGTGCACTTGAAGTTTATGATATGCATAATGTGATTTTTACTAAGGAGATAGTTATATGACATAGTATTAACAGTGTACTTTTTTTTTTCTTGTAGAAGTATTTCCTTTTGCTTTTGCGATTGTTTCTGGTGAAATTATGGACAATTGGAGGTGATTTCTGCAAAGGATATCGGATGTCTTGTTGGGCTATTTTGGATTCTTTTTTTTTTTTTTGTTGAATTTTTTTGTAAAAAATGGTATTAACAATGTAATTCTATGACATGGTAATAATAATGTACTTCTATGAAATGGTATTAACAATGTACTTCTATGATATGTTATTAACAATGTACTTCAGGCTTGTTGGGCTTATTTTGGATTTTTTTAAAGTTTTTTTGTGTTGGACTTGTTTTAAGTTTATCAATGGCAATCATGTAATTTATAGGAACTTTAACACTCATTTTTTATGTAGTAAATGAATTTTGGGTGTGTTTCTAAAGTGCATTTCATGTGGGGTTTTTTTTATAATTTCAGCTCCTATTTTTGGTATATTAGTGAAGCTCCTTTTTTTTTTTTTCCAAAGTTTGAAAAGGGAGGATGAAAGTCACATACTATGGGAGCTTGAACCTAAGATCACTTGGGATTACACAAAATCTAGACCGATTCAACTAACATGTGGCATCTTTTACCCTCTACATTTCTTAATGGAGCTAAACTTTATGAGCAGCCTTATGTGAGAGCATGAACCCAGCCTTTTATAGATGAAAATATTTTATAGAGTTCCACCCATTATGAAGTCTATAACAGATATAATAACTTGATCATCCACATCTTGATAGACAACTTAAATTCATATTCTAAAATGGTGTTTGGTTTTATGGAAATGAGGCCGGGGAGGGAAATCAATTGCTTTCCCAGTTTGGTAATCTAAGGCATCGAAATGGTTTATTCTGGCACATCGGAAAGGATAATGCTTCCCTCCTTATCCATAAGAAGGATTCCTCCTTACCTACTAATATGGCTTAGCCACAAATTGACACTTGTGAAATTATATGGATATAATTGGAAAATTAGACAAAGTGTGTTTTACATTCCTACGCAAACCAAATATGGGAAATGAAATAAAAGTGGTATTTCTTGACTACTTTCCCAACATTATCAAATATGGGGAAAAAATCTTCTATTTTTCATCCCTTGGAAAAAGACATGGAAAAATTTCTCATCAAATCTTTTTCGAGAACTACAAAAGGGCTAAGAAGTTAAATGAATAAGGAATTTCACAAGGTCATAGTCCATGGACCATAACTTACAAACTAAGTAATTGTTCCCTTATCATGGCGTAACCCTGAAAGTCAGAGTCCAAAATACAAACTATAACAAAGCAGGATCTTAAAACTTAATTACAACACTTGCGAACTTAAAATTGATAACCAATGAATGTATGCTCATATTTTTCCTACAAATGAAATATATTGATTTAGAACAAATTGTTCACCCGTTTTGATTTAGTTCCTTTGATGGTAGGGTAAATTTCCCCATTGGCTTGAAAACCATTTGTGGTCAACAAGTCAATTTTCTTTGGTGTGTGAGCATGCCACTGTTAGCACTCAAAACCCTGACAAACTTATGAAAAATAGATAACTTGCGTCCCAAGTTACTGACTTTAAACAAGTGATTGTGAATTTGGGTGAGGAATATCTCCCTAAGTAAGTTCTTTTCTTGCCTCAGACTAGTGAGGACTTCACAATTTCTCACAGTAAAAACTAGTAGTTCTGGCCAAAATAAATATTGAAAATAAATCAAATTGTTTTAAAGAGAACTGCCAATTACACAATTTAAAACAAAAAGGGAACTGCCACGTCTAAAAAGGACAACAGAACATTGGGCTTCGATTTCTGCTTGGATTGTTGCCTGTGACTCAAGCTGGACTGGATGTATCTGTGTTGGATTCAAACGTCAGCACCTTCAACTGATGAGGTTCAGCTGGAAATCGATAGCAATGTTGAGATTGGCAAAGATTTAATCTATTTTAGCCATGGAGAGGCTTCTTGGATGGGCAGAATTAAGATATCTTCAGTCTGGACGGGACTGGAAGTGGCTGGATTGATGATTGCTAACCTGGAGTTGTACTACAGTACCTATTCTGCTTGATTATGAATCATCCAAGAGCTATTCTAACAATTCTGAGAGATCAAAGCATCTCTATAAATTTGTTGAGGTTTTGATGAGAGTCTCAAATTATATCTTTTTACTATTATTTTGGAGACTTTATGATATAATTTTGGCTTAATGGATATAATTTCACTTGTTGTTACATTTTATTCTCACCAACTGGATTTATGAATTTTCTATATTAATTTGGTGAACTTATTAGGTGAATTTATCTTCTGTAGGAAGTTGGAAAGCCAAAAGATGAAGCCATACATTTGTCCAAGTTCAAGCTAGGTGTGAAGAGAATTGCTGGCGGATTTAATTGAAGAATTAATTGTGGGATTATTGTGATTATAAAGAGAAGTAAAGAGGGAGAAGAGAAGACAAAACCGTTGAAGCTAAAGAGCCTATTTCATGTCATTCATAGCCATTTAACGCCCACTTACCTCACCGTTATTTCTTTTCCACTAACTCTTCACCATCAACACATGTTTAATCCAATTAATCCCTCAATTAAACCCTTCATCACCCACCACAAATGTATTAACTTCCCACTCGCCTCATTGACTACTATAAATCACCCATCAACTTATTTGGCAATGGCACCCCTACGACAGATTTCTTTATCCATTTAGTTTATGTTTTCCTTTGTAATGAGTTGCTAGAACTCTAGCTAGGGCTAAAGGGAATGTTCTTTGAGTAAGTTTGTGAATTGTTCTTTAATCCAATATACGGTATGAATTGCTAAATTCTTTTATTTTTGGTTGTTCAATATTTTCATATCCTTTTATTTTGATTGATGTTAAGTGCTATTATCTTTTCATGAGTTCAATTATATTTTTCTCATTGTTAAGAATTGACTTGGCATGCTTTTAAATTAAAAGAGTAGATATTAAGCAACTCCATTTTCTGAACAATCATTAATAAAAGATTACATTGAAAAATTAAATTGGTTTTAATTTCTTTATCTTCTGGTTAAAGTTTCTCAATGATGATTTTAATCGAGTTATAATTTGTATTAAAGATCATGAAACATATTTAGTTTAAAGAATTGAACCTTGATGCCTTAGCATTTCCATTATTGATATTTCATTTTTAAACTCAATTTTTCACAACAATCAAATCAAATTACTTTTCCATTTTGCTTGTCACTTTTATTGTGGTACGTTTAATTATTTCTTTGTGTGCAGATACTTGCCTACCTGCTCCTTGAGGATACGATACTTGGACTTCCAAGATTATTACTAGGTGTGACTACTTGCACTTGGGTAGATGCAACAGGTTTTCATTCTCATGGGAAACTTTTTCCTAAAAATAACTCACATATTATTATTTCAAAGTGCACTACCAGATGCATTTTCATTTCCTGAAAATGCAAATTCGTTTTCTTGTTTTCATTCTCTGATAATATTCTCTGAAAACATTCTCTGAAAACGTTACCGGATTAATTTTCTTTGGGCCTCGAGCAAGACAACTCTGAGCCGCCACATAATTTCGTTCAAGTCTCCGCCGCAGTCCAAACCATGCCAAAACTCTTCTTTCTTGTCTCCGTATGGATTTCCATAAATCCAAGAGGTACGGACACGAGTGCCATTAAGAGGAGTCTGCAGCCAACAATCAATCAAATTTTCGAATAAAGCAACAATATCACAAGTTATCGTATCATACCACCAAACGCTCAAGCCCCTCGCCAGACCTATTGGGGGAACATGGAACCCATTAAAAACCTCAAAGGGTGGGATAATCCCCGCTCGAGGTTCCCCTTGCCTTTGGCTACAAAGTGTTTCCAACGAGTTTTGAACCCTTGTCATTGAGGCACCAGGTAGCTCACTAGTTGAGGTGGCAGTTTGCCAACACCACCACATCTAGTGGTTATGTAATGTTCCTTTGGATTTAATGAAATACCATAGATAGTGAATGATGAAACATTCAAAATACCATAAAATGCCCATAATTAATGATAATATTAAGAATTGAAAATATAATAAATAAGTATAATATAGTAAATTTATACTTTTGTGTATTAAAAAAATTAAACTAAAAAACAAAATCAGAATCTGGATCCTATTAAAAACACATAAAAAATTCAAAAATAATAATATATATATATATTAATTTTAATAAACATTTTCATAATCTTTGAAAAAAATAAGCCAATTGGCAAAGCTTTTGCCAAGAGGCTAGTAAAATGACACCAACCAGGATGTGAATTTATTAAAATTTTTTGAATTACAATGTAGATTACATCTTTCACAGTAGTAAGATTCACCTACTGCCATGCATTGCATTATTCATACATAATTATAAAGAAAGAAACTCAACCATCTGTTTTACTTGGCTGGAGAAATCAATCGTCCATAGCTACGTTTTTTTTTTGAAGTAGTAAATGTTCATTAAAATTGTGAAAGGTTATAGACTTGAGCGATCAAACGTGGCCTCATTAAAACCTTGCACAGGAAAACCCAGTGGGACAAAACCTGGGACGATGGAAAAAGAGTGCCACATGCTCCATAATGACTACAAACAAAAGATCATGACAATCTAGATTATTAGCGTCAGCTTGAAGAAACACATTGATCCATGGAGGACCATCTTCAAGCCAAATGTCTTTGGACACACTACCTAAAGCAAACTTAGCAAGTCTATCAGCCACAGTATTACACAATCTGGGAGCAAATACAAAAGAGAGTGAATCAATTACTTCATTTTTGAAAATGTTTCTCACTGAAGACCAATTAATAAGCTGATATTATATATATATTTTCCATATATCTGCTCTGTATTTCTCAGCTTATAGCTTGCTATATAACTTATGCAGTATAATATCTTCATAGAAGTGCTTCTTGAAAAGCATCCATATGGGCCACTTGTAAACACAAAGTCAGAACCATAGAACCATCTCCATCAGGACTTGGAAGGAGGAAGGATTCCCCATCAAAATCATATGTTCCTGAACCCATATAAATTTCCTTTCCCCATCCAAAGTCAAGCCCATATATAGGCAGTGTCGACCAACTCACAACCTCAAGGTTTCCATAAAAATTCCCTTCGGCAATCCCTAAAGCATGAAGGTCTTGAAACCTAGTCAAGTCCGGTTGGTTCCTGAAGTGATCAATGGCGGACAGCACATAATCATTCGACACCTTCTCGATTGCCTCCCTTATTCTACTCGACGCGTACCCTAATGGCTTGGACACCAAGTCACCAGCAAGACTTCTAGCAACCCCATAAAATGTGGCATTTCCAAAGTATCCTTGGGGTAATGGGGGTTGCATACGACTCCTCAAATCAACGCAAACTCCCATTGCCGTAGGTTGTTCATTTCTGTGAACTCTAGCCTTAGACGCACATCTCCATATGTGCCCTGCCACAGTCTCATACCTTGTGTAACCCCGCTTAGTGCCAGAATTATTGTAATCATTCCCCTCGTTTGCCATTCGCTTAAGTTTCTCAACTTGTTGCTTGGTTAGCTTCAACATGGCCACAGTGGTCTTCTTCTTCCTCTCCTCGATATTATCCGATTGGCCGAGCAAAAGGGGTAGACGGTCTAACTCTGAGTGGTCAAGCCCTAGAGTATTTCCAGCTGGGAGTGTTCGAGCTTGAAAGGCCTTTCGATCCAGAAACGGCATTACACCAATTGGCTCACCCTTTGCAAGCCTAGCCCACTCAGAAATGAAATGAAATGTACTTTGCCCATCAACAACAGCATGTGAAATAGTCAAGCCAAGACTAAGACCACCACACTTGAACCTAGTCAACTGTACCAGCAATATAGGAAGTTCATGAATTGGGAGGGTATAGTCTACAGTGGGGATAATATAATCATATTCTGGAGAAGGAGAGAAGTCACCAAGGTCATCGAGTTTTGAATCGGACTCTGCTTCAATGAACTGAACCCCCATGCCATTGCAATCGAGCTCGAGACGGCCTCCGCCAATCCAATGCAAACGACCGGCTAGTGGATAGAATGGCACCAATGCGCGGCATAATGAGTCTTTGAGAGTGTTGACAGTGGCGTCAGGTTGTGAGACAAAATTTTGGTCTGGTCTGTAGAAGTAGATAATGCTAACATGACTTACGGTGCCAACTTGATCCGATTCTGAGAGAGCTAGGCTACCTTGCAATGTTGGTGTAGAGGGTTTCAGAACATAGCAGCCTTTGATTTTCACCACCATCGTTTTTCTTTTTTTCAAAATTTGAGTAGGTTATGAATAGGTGTGGCAGATGATATGGTATTGGTTTTTATAGAACTGATTTATGGACACTGTTCCCTCCTTAGCATTCCTACTTCCTGCAAATCAAAGTTTGACACATATACAAAAATAATTCATCTCTTTAAAAAGAAGAATCTTAACACATGATTTTAATTAGTTTCAACTCTTTAAAAATTTGAACTGGATAAACTTTTTAACTACGTCCTGAATTTTCTCCAGCACTACCAAGATGTAGAAAAGCAAAACACAACTGAATTTTCTGCAGCAATCTGAACAAACCCACTACTTCCTTTTTCTTTTTCTTTTTTCAAGTGAAACCAATTATCTGCAGCAATCGGTGGAATAGATTGAACTGGGCTTCTTTAATATATACGAGTTTCTCATTATGTGGGGCATCAAAGAGGCGTGGAAGGGAGCTCCGAGTCTAGCACCCCCCCAGAAAAAAATTGTGCAGTTTAATTTATTTACAAAAATAATAATAATGATAAAGGTGACGTGAAACATATTCAAAATTAATTCCATATCCAAAATTTCATAATCATCCAAGAGAAGCAAAACATACTCAAATATGGAAAGGAGGGTTTTGGAAAGGATTTTTAGTGCAGCTGAGTATAACTCTTGGTGGGTACAAAGTTTCAGGGATTCCATAGTGCACATGGTTTTTATTGAGTGATTTAGGACTTGCGACAAGGAGTTAGACCAGATGACTAACAAAAGGGGAAATATGGTGTCACGCCCCGGACCCAGGGGTCGGTGGAAATCCCTCACCCGGTGCGTGTTAAAATAATATATATATAAAAAAAAGCCGAAACATGAATTTAAAAATAAACTTCTCACATAAAAATAGCTCCAAAATCTTACAACTTTACAATAAATAAATGAAGCTCTATCACTCTCATCTAATTCAACCTCAATTGGTTTAGTCCTTGTGTTGCCTACTAATTCATCTGAAAAATTAAACAGAGTGAGGGATGAGCAACCACCTCTTAATAGGGACATGAGACCTTACCAATAGATTGATATAACTAAATTAAATGGCATGTAAAATCACATAATCGACAATTATACCGCCGATATCCTATTCTACTATGCACACAGGCTCGCCTGAACTTGGTTCCTACAATGGTCAGACTCAACTATACAAAAATCCTTCCTATTACCCTTTTTCCATACTTTAAATCAACCCAAGAATTCTAATCATCTCCGATAACATATGAACATGTCAATATTAATAAAATAATATAATGCTAATTAACAATACGTAAACACCCAATAACAAAGAATACCAACCATACTGTAATACCACACATAATATAATACTCACGAAATTTAATTAAATCAATCTCCGTAAAGGCCCCCAAAAAAACCTCCTACCTTAATTCCAAAGCTAGTTCAAAGTTTAAGAAAACACAAGCTACACTCTCTTTCTCCTCCAAGAATTTCATCAGCAATATCTCTCTCTCTCTCTCTCTTTTCGTCCTTTTTTCCTTTCTTTCTTTCTTTCTTTCCCTCTTATTTCTCATGTAAACTATGCATGCCTTGCTCTTCAAGATGAAATGGAATGGCCCCTATTTATAGTACTACATACGTGGTAACTACTTTCCTTCAATTGATCCAATGTATGGCAGCTGATAAGGTTTGGCTTCAAGTTTAGATGTTACTAGATTGCCAACACCTCATGCTAAAATAGAGCTTAGTCATCTAGGTATAATGCCACATGTGAGTCTTTTTTTTTTTGACACCTGTGAGTCTAAAGTGTTGCATGTCTAAAGATTTAGATGACAACTAGACTATTGAACTTAGCCATTCAAGTATTAATATGCAGAAAGTAACAAGAAGATAAGGCTATCTAAAACAAAACATATACTTATTATAATATTATTATTTTTAATAATTAATAAGAAAAATTTCTGAAAATATAACACATACCAAGATAATTATATATATAATTAATTTAAATATATAAGTTATAATTTAAATATATAAGTTATAAACTAAATATGTAACAAAATATTTAATTTCTTGAAATATAATATATATTTAAAAATACGTTGTTTCACATATGGGATAATTGAAACGGGTGTTAATTCATGTAAATGCGCATTAGGAACCAAACGGTATAAACATAGTATGAGACGTACGAGATTTGCTTGTTTAGTTATATGAATAAACGAGAATAGACGAGGAGTTTGCATTGCAAACATGCATTACTAGTATTGATTTTATATGTGATTATATAATGTCATGTCACTTTCTTTGGCTATATGAATCTACTGTGATAAGGCCATAATTAACCTAGTGTGGATTAGTAATATAATGTGTGGGTGCGCTAAACTCTCACCCTTAAAGCGTGTTTCTCCCTATGCTCTCAATTTTAATAATAGGGTATCCTAAGTTTATAAATTTTTTGTAATGTGATTCTGCTGTTAGAATGGCTGTAAAAAAAATCTGTTAAGTGATGGCGTGGCAAATATGGGACCTGTTTCTTTAAACTTAAATTAATTAAAATATTAACAACATATTACAAACCAATTTAAAAACAAAAAAAAAATTATAAAATAGAAGGAAAAAAAACTAACACAGAACCCGCCTTCCCCAGTGGCAACCTTCCCTCACACCCACTCCGAAAAGGTAGCCCACATCGTCACCGCCCTATGCCTCCCCTCGCTCCTGTCACCGCCAACCACTCGAACGCCCTCTGCTGGCTCCACGTCCAAGTTGTCCCCTTCTACCCCCGCACCAAAATCTCCACGACCTTCTAGAACCCTTTTCTAGCTTTCTCCGTCCCACCATCCGCAACCTCTACCTTCCCTTCGTGACCTCGGCATCCACAACAAGATGTCCCTATCCACCACCTTCTCTATTATCAACGTCGTCATGACGCCATTTCCCCTTCCTCCGCCCAATTCTAAGAGCCCGTCCTGGACACCGTCTTACGATCCTTGCTCCAGTTCCTCCAGGGCACCAATTCGTCGTTCTTGGTCAATCTCTGCCCGTACAACCTCTACAAGATCCACAGCGAGTTCCAAGATTTCTGCTTTCAAGCATTGTCAAGTACATACCTTTGGCAAAATCAAACCTGTGTGCCTCTGTATTTTTGTTGTGATTTTACTGTGCTCTTGATTGCTTTTTTGTACTTGTTAAATACCATACGGATAAAATCAAGAAAGCTTCAGAATTTTCTCTTCCAAGGAATTGACGTCTACCACTAATAGCTTCTAGTCCTCAAACAAGTCCTCTTCCAAAGAATTTTCTCTTCCAATGAAAACCTTCTTAGGCTTCAAGGGTGGCGCCAATGGTTGTGGTGGCCATGGAGGACGGTGGGTGCGGGAGGGTTGCGACTGGGGAAGGATGGGTTCTGGGTTACTGTTTTTTCCCTTCAATTTCATTATATTTTCGTTTATTTTTTTTTTTAATTGGTTTGTAATATTTTATTAATATTATAATCAAGTTTAAAGAAGCTGGTCCCACGTTTGCCACATTATCAATTAACAGATTCTTTAAAAGTCATTCTAATGGCAAAACCAAATTCCAACAAATTTACAAGCTTAGGGTTATTGTTAAAATTGAGAGCGTAGAGACAAACAAGCCATAAGGGTGAGAGTTCAGCACACCAAACTAAAATTAATCATTATTAATACACTAATGTTATAACACGTGTATGCTTGGCAATACTATTACGTAGCGAAAATACTACTAAGTTGTGTTTCGGTTCATATTGTGTGAAAGATCATGGACACTTATATAGAAAATCTAAAAGTTGGTATCAAAGCACATGGTTACTCACACACACTGAGATCGTTTTCAAGCATGCCTATTGCAATTTCTTTATCCGTTGATGCCATGACTATTTTGGTTATGTTTAAAATTTTGATGACAGTTTTAAACATATTTCTAAATACTATTAAAGGATCTGGAAAAAAACATATTTCAATTGATTTTTCATATCTTCAAAACTTTAAAACCGTTTTGACCTCCTAAATGACCTTAAAACCTAAAAATGGCCTTACATCACTACAACACAGTGAGCTTTGTTAGTTACGCCATTCTCTATTCGGAAAGGTATTTTGGGTTTAAAACGGGCATTGAAAACCCCTAAAACACTGTTTATGTCAAAAACATTGTTCATTGTAATTTTAGGATTTTCTCTCAGATTGTGTTCTATTTGGTTATTTTTGTGTGATAGATAGGAACTTGCTTTTGTTTTAAGAATCAACAAATTTTTCATAACAAAATCATACCTAAATACTCAAACCCTAAAGAAATAACCAAAATTGCATCATACCTAAATTACTTTATAAGTTTCTTCAACAAATAGAATCTATTTTGTAATTTGTTTATGATGGCATAAAATAACACGTAATTTGTTTGTAAGCTATAAGTAATCTCTTGCCACAAAGGTGTGATATTTAATCAAGGAAGCTTGCATCTGTTATTTGTTACTTTTGTGGATTAAAGTTAAACTGAAAAATTGTTTTCTCTTAACAAATTGAGAATCGATTTCTTGAAAGTACTTATATTTTCTTTTGAAAATCCTTACAGCATCAAATCTTCCTCAATCAATTTCTCACAAATTGAAACACTCACTAGATCAAACTTCAAAATATGGAAGTTTAATTTTAAGGATATTCTCATAATGAATGAGATCGATTATGATCTCTGTAAGACCCGTGTCTTGGGGAAACAAGAACGGTGAGCAATCTCGGGGAGGGAAAGGTGAAGTGCTTAAATGTGTGGGCACTTCTCTTCCTAGCACGAGGCCTTTTGGGAGCTCACTGGCTTCGGATTCTTAGGAACTCCGAAGTTAAGCGAGTTAGGGGCTAGAGCAATCCCAGGATGGGTGACCCACTGGGAAGTTGCTCGTGAGCCCCCAAAAACAAAACCGTGAGGGCAGAGAGGGGGGCCCAAAGCGGACAATATCGTGCTAGGGGAGTCGGGTCGTGACAATCTCACTCATGATTATATTTAATCGAAGCTTGCCATTTCATTTACGTATTATATAGTATGCCAAAAGTTTAGGAAAAGCAGAAGTATCTGGCATTTAATAGGTACCACTCATGTCAACTTATCACGAATGAGATTCTAGTAAAGAATGTAAGGGAGCTAAATAAGAAACGAAACGAAGATGAATTGGAGCAGAAAAGGGTTGAGGTGCAGCAATGACATCGACTTTATCGAGGGCCCATAAGAAGGTACACTGCTACAAAAACTACGAGAAAATAAGCCTTTTATGCCCAATTTTATGTGGCGTTGAAAATTCCCGTCATATTTGGCTTGTATAAGTGAGAAAATTTTGCAAGTCGTCACCTAAACGTCTTGAAAGGATGTAACAAAATTTTCGCTTCATGTTTGTCACATTATAATTTCGGTGTCGTCACATATTAAATAGTAGGAAATTTGGCGCCCAATTTTTTTACTAAATGTGACGAATAATGCACATTCGTCACAGAGCATGAAAGAGAGGCTCGAAAATTTTATTGGGTGAAGATTGGCAGTGTCACTTATGGCCTAAAAGAAGGAAAAAAAAAAAAAACAAAGAACAAAACCCAACGCTTCATTCAACCCAAGTCAAACGCTCGTCATTACTAGTTGCGCTCTCATCCACAAACTACCGGCGATGACCACTCATCTTCCTCTCTCTCTCTCTCTCTCTCCCACTCTCTCTTTTTCCCTCTCTCCCTTACTCCCTCTTTGTCTCCCCCTTCGGGTGACCCATTGTCTCCCACATTCAATCACCAACAAATTCTCATTTCAATATATTCACCCAAGGACAATGGTGTATTTGTTTTGCATTAATAGCTCCTCTTGTAATATTGTTTGATTGAATCTGTGTCAAAATAAGGAGGCTTCGTTGCCCTTTACGCGGGGGCGAATGCTGAACATCCAAGACGTCGAGCAGCTAGTTATCAAGCAATACATGTCAAAGTTGTTGGTGACCTACTGGTGCCATGGGGAGTTGATGAGCTCAAGGTTGATGAACTGTCATCTTTGTGAAGACTATTGCTCAGCTACTATGATTCAAATGAGGAGTTGTACAGAGATCAAGGGTGCCATAGAGATGAAGAGTTAAGAGGAGCTAGCTCTCATCAGTTAAAAGATTCATAGCACGAATACAATCATTAGGTAAAAAAGAGCAAAAGTATATAAATAGATGCAATAGCAGCAAGCAACCTAGTCTTGAACAAGGCAGAAATAGGCGGCTTGGATTATTATGCGTATATATAGAGTTCTCCTGCGTGGACGGCCGAACATTATTATGATGCGGAAGCCATATGATGATCCATCTATGAATGAAGACTTAAAAAATAGGCTGCTTGGATCATTGAAGTCCTCAAATTTTGAAATTAATCAATGTGGTCCTTAATTTGGTCCACACATTAGTTTGGTCTCTCTCGTCGCATTCCATCAAATATTCAGACTAACTTTAAAGCTGTTTTCCTTTGAAATACAATTTATCCCCTCATGACAAAAATAAATTCCACGTATTTTTTCAACAAGACTATTGTTCTCCTTGATGGAACCCAAATATAAAACCTTAAATAGAGAGAATATGGCCTTATTGAGCAAAACTGTGAGTTTTAAGAACTAAAATGAGCTATATTCTTATGAAAGTACCTATTTAAAGTTGGTTATGTGATTAAATTTAACAAAAATTTTGTCGTAATGCGACATGAAGTATCAAATTGATGTATAGACCAAAAGACTATGGACCACATTGATTGATTTCAGAATTTGAGGATTAAAATGAGGACTAGTACTTTTCAAAAGTTCGGGAACCACTTGGGAAATTAATTTGCCCCTTTATTTGAATGTCCATAACCCTTGTGCTGAAAGCTAACACTTGTATTCACAAAAACAAGAAGTATAAACAGGAGCTCCAACACTATAACAGTATCCCATTCCTTGTTGGAGTCCAGGATATTTGGCAGCACACTGTGAGTTGCAGTCCTCCTCAGAGCAGCGCTCACCCCATATTCCCAAGCTTAATTTGCAAGTTTTTGAGTATGGCGGTGGAACTGAAGGTCCACAGTCGAAGTAGCATCTACAAACTGGGATGTTGCTGTTCAAAACGCAGGCAGCCTTCGCCCCAGGATGTGCAGATGCGCACCTTGAACTGCAGTCATCACCACATGTACCTACATCTTCTGTGCAAACGTCACCTTTCACCATGGGCATTAGGGTCCCTAAATAAAACATCAGCTTAGATTAGGTAGTATTAATTATTTAATATCAATGCTAAATGAAAACCATTTTTTTAATTATAAATAAGAAGAAGAATTAACAGATAAAAACAATTGTTGGAGTGCAAACAAGAAAAAGAGAGTGGAAAAATCTCTACGCTTAATTAGTTAGCTTTTATTGATCCCCAAAGTAAAATTTCAACATACACATTTGTAAAAGATCATGCAAGCCCAAATGACAAAATATACCTGCAGTGATGAAGACAAGGAGAACAATGATGATGCAAGAAGATCGAGAGAGAGTAGCCATCTTCATAAAATTCCTATAGAGTGTTTGTGTGATTCTCATCTTTTCTATCTAACTACTTATAAAGAATGAGAAAATTTTGGGAATTTTTTTCCATGATGAAGCGAGTGTCGTAATTAATTAAGAAATAATACATGTGATCATGGTTCTAATGGAAAATCCCTTACTCAATAATAGTGTCATATTTTAACATTTATGTCATTTAGATATTATAGATTGATATTTTTTACCATTTAGATATTATAAATTGATACTTTTTACCATTTAAAACGTTGGTCCATTCCCCCTCTTCCAAGTTCCGAAAAGAAATGCTCATACTATTTACCTTTGTTCTTAAAATTCCCTTATGGGAATTTTGCACATATACCACATGGATTATTAGTGCCCGTTTTGGCATTGCTTATTTGGGGTGATAAGTGATTTTAAAAAAAATTTGGGAAGCCAAACTCATTTGGTAAACTATGAGAAAATCACTTAGGGCATGTTTACGTATCAGTAATGGAGAAAGTAAGGAATCAGAGAATTTAGGAATCGGGGAACTACTGAATCGGTATGGGAAGAATCATTCCCATTAAACTGTTTACTAAACATATGGAATTAGCAGACTTGACCAAAAAAAAAACATATGGAATTAGCAAAGGAATGGGATTGATTCCCATTGTTATTGTTTACTAATTTGCATGAATCAGAATCTAAATTAATTTTAGAATTATGGTAAAGTGGTAAAGGTATTTTTGGAAGTTATTAAGAGAAAACAGGAATGGAAATCGTATCGACTACTTCCCCCTAGTTGATCTGATACCTAGTTTTGAGGGAATGTGATTACGGATTTTGAGGTGGGTCCACTTATTTTTTCATTCCTGATTGCAAGTAAACTCAGGGGAAGTTAGGAATGGAAATCATTCCCTTTCCTCTCATACCCATTACTGATACATAAACATGCCCTTATTGTTAAAAATTGCTGTGAAAGAAAACTATAAGGGAAAGCAGCTAATGAGGTGCTTTCATTTTCTGATTATGCAGGAATCAGTTTTGAAGAGGGGCTGGGTTTAATGATTATGTGATGTGGCAATCATTTTCTAATTATGCGGGAATCAATACCAACAACACTTTTAACAAAAGGTTTACCAAACGCCAAACTGCTTTATCTCACAGCTGATTTCTTTCACAACAAATCTGACAGCGATTATCTTCACAGCACAGAAATGCCAAACCGGCCCTTAGAGGTGTGTTGAAAAAGTTTAGTTATTTGCATTGAAAATGAAGTTTAGCACGTAAATTGCTAAATTGGTTTTTTTCAATGACTAAAATATCAATAATATCGATGAAATATCACAAAGGTTATCGTTTTTTGGGGTCTAAGATATTTTGGAACATATGTATACACACATCGTATAATTATTGATAATATCGAGAAATATCTATGTCGATAATTTCTCACACTTCAACAACATTTGGTCAAAATATCGCGATAATATCGATAATATCGAGATGATGAAGACACTGAAAAATTTGAAGTGTTATTTACACTAACATCCCTTGATTTTCATTGATCGTTTGTCCAAAAATTGATTATTTCATTGAAAAAAAAAACTTATGCAAATGACAAAATTAACCTCAGTGAAGTATATGCAATCTAATATCAACGGCCAACTTTGTCATTTGGATAATTTTTTTTTGTATAAAATCATCAAACTTTGGATGAAAAATCAATGAAAAGGAGTTTTGTGAAAACAATTTATAACCTCATGGGGTGTTCGTTTAATTTCTAAAAACTCAAGGAGTTTTATGAAAAAATCGAAAACATCAAGGGGTGTTCGTGTAAATAACTTAAATTTGAACCTTATAAGAACTCTATGTGGTACTAAGTCACTCATGTGTCTTACCATGCAATATATAAAGTGTAAAATATTATAGTAAATCAAATAATTATAAGTAAATGATTATAGTGTGTTTAATCTTCTTTCATTAGTTACTACATATTTTCTACACTTGCAATGTTTGTCAGCTCGTTATATATTCAATTTAAATCAATTAAACCCATAATACAATGCATTTCCTTCCGATTTTTTGTGATAAAGTAATAGATAATTGACTAAATAAACATCATCTAAAATTTCAATAAAAATTTCCAAATTTTTCTTATAATTTTCGCGATTTTTATTCATTTTTTATCGATATCAATAATTTTCCAATATTTCCCTCGAAATTTCCGTATTTTTGGACCATCAATAGTTTAGACCTTGGTTTTCTTTAAGTGGTAAATGCACACACCCCTAATAGTCTAGGTGGTATATGTGCAAAATTCCCTTTCCTTATTACTCAAGTGGCTTGCAGTTCAAGTGGTTAATAGCATTCTTCACTCGAGGTCCTAATTTCGATTCCCCCCTCACTCAATAGTGCTTGTATAAAAATAAAATTTAAAAAAATTCCTTATTACTCTTTCTCTTAAATAAAAATATGGATACTTTTAGGAAAAAAAAAACATCTTCAGCCACACAAACCTTGAGGGAGGAGGAGGTCATTGTTCCTCTTCCTCCCCTCCCCTTTTTTGACACACAAATCCCCCTCCCCTCCCCGACTTTTCGCTCTTTGTCCTCTCATCTCCTTCCCACCCCGCTCCTCTCCCTTCTTACCTGCCCATCCCCTCACCTTCCCTCTCATTTCTCTTGTTTTACAAATCTAGGGTTTGAGCTTTGATTTGCTTGGGGACGAAGTTGCTGCATTGTTTGGTTTTGTTGGGTTATTTTGCATATCTTGGGTTCCAACTCTTGACTTACTTCGTGTTTTAAGTTTTTGTTTGTAATAAGTGCATCAACTCCTTTTGAGTTTGTTGCGTGTTCGTAGTCTCTACTTGTGAGAGTTTAAAGATCATAGTTTGCAGTTGTAATCATGTGCGTTGAGGTGCGTTGTGGTCTATGCCTGACTTTTGCAAGCTTGCAACTTTTATGTCGGAATTTCTTTGGCCCTTTATGGCTATGTGTGGAGATATAATTGTGTGCCTAATGTTGCTAACGTAGTCCTCTGTATTTGGATTAACTTTTTGTAGTTACTGTGCGCTTTCGTAGTTGTAATAATCTTTTATGGTTTTCTGTATTTCTATTGGGTCTTGTGGCTTACGGCTTTTGTGCTTAAATTATAAATGCAATCTATCTCTATAAAAATGGATGGTTTTGATCGCCTTCTTTCAAAATTATATATATATATATATATATATATATCTATATGTGTGGATATTTTTCACTTTACTACCACAAAGTTACCGGATTTCAAGTTTTTACTCTTTTAAAGTTAATTTCTTCACATTAATGTACACAAATATTTTTCACTACCAATTTAATATAGGGAGCTTTAGTTTTAAAACACAATATAGTTTACTAATTTGGAAGATATGAATACAATTTCATCTAATTAGCATAAGGCCAAAGACCAAAATGTAGTACCTAATATCATTAAAAAAATATCAAAATTACACACAATGCCACTCCTTCTAAGGCAAGCATACTATGCCACATGTCCATATCCAGCCAACCGCCACCGCCGGCCAGCCATCTGTCGCCGGACTCCCGCCCCCAGCCATCAACCACCGTTGCCCACCGCCATAGCCCGTCACCAGCTTGCCACCTTCTGCAAGGGACCAACTCCATTGCCCTTTATTCACCCTTTAAAAAAAGATTTTGTGTCATTGAATGGACTTAAACCTTGACCCTCAAAGAGGGAAGGCTCACTCACAAACCACTACACCAAACTTGATTTTGTAATATTTATTCAGTTATACAATACTTATATAAACAATCAATGGTTTTAAAATAAAATAATTTCAACACATATTCATACAAAAACTGCAACAAAAATACAATGTAGATATCAATTATGTTATGAAAAAACAAAAACAAAAAACAAAAAACAAAAACAAAAACAAAAACAGCTACAAAAACAAAAATTAATTTTATTGAAGCAAAATGGAGGAACCAAGATGAAAGTACTGAAATGGAAACTGCGATGCAGAAACGGAAACTGCAATGTAGAAGCGAAAACTGCAATGCATAAACGGAAACTGTAATACAAAAATGGAAACTGCAATACATAAATGGAAACTGCAAACAAAAATGGAAACTGCACTGCTGAGTTTGGGTAGAAATGCTCAGCTCTAGAGTTAAACAAAACAAAACTATACCTTTTTTTTTTTTTTTATTCAAGACATGTTGGTAAAATGCTCTGTTTCTGGCAATGTAGTTTCCAGAAGTACAATTTTGAGTTCCCTTGCTCTTGGTTAGTTATACTCCTTTCTTGCTTACCCAATTCCTCATCTGGGTAGCCTTTACTCTTCAAATTAGTGAGGTTGGAGGCCAAGGAAAAAGCAAAAATCCAATTGTAATTAAAGAAAAATGGCAATGTAGTTTCCAGAAGTCCAATTTAGAGTTTCCTTGCTCTTGGGTAGTTCTACTCTTCTCTTGCCCACCTAATTCCTCATCTGGGTAGCCTCTACTCTTCAAATTGGGGAGGTTGAAGGCCAAGAAAAAAGCAAAAATACTATTGTAATTAAAAGAAAACTACAATGCAATTTCTAAAACTCCAATTTTGAGTTCCCTTGCTCTTGGGTAGTTCTACTCTTCTCTTGCCCACCCAATTCCTCATCTAGGTAGCCTCTACTCTTCAAATTAGTGAGGTTGAAGGCCAAGGAAAGAGCAAAAATTGCAGTTTCCTAAACTGCAATGTAGTTTGTGCAAAACTACAATGCAGAACCTATACAATTTACAATGTAGTTTTGCAACACCATTTTCAAATCAAGACAATTGCATAGTAAATGAGCTTTGTAATAAGAAGTTGCAGCTAAATTAGATCATTGCCTGACGTACACGCATTGTTGGATTTCACAAGCAAAAATATGATTATTAATAAATATAACCAATTTTGGAAAATATTACAAATGATAATCTTTAAATTAGCAAACCCTAATCAATTATACTCAATGCTGTTACTTGCAAACAAAATTGTTAAATTAAAAAAAATATAAAAGATGAAAAAACACAATTTCTTACAATGATATGCACATCATCAAATCAGGAGACAAATGCATAAACAGGAATCACACTACAAACAAATATCCAATCACTACTTGAACCTCTTTCAAGCTGGATTGAGATCGCGTGAAACTTGGCCTTGCCATATACATTAGATATTTGAATTGAACAAAAATTTGGGAGAAAGCAGTTCCCTCTTCCAAAAAGAGAGGAAAATTAATTTAATTAACTGACAAAGATATCTCAACTAAGAGGACTCGCTCTCCATATTTTTCAATTCTTACTCTGTTTGAGTTGTTTTCTTTGTCCCATCTTAATCTCTTGCCTGTATCTCTTTTAGTTCCCTGAACAAAATGCATCAGTACTATCACTTTTTATATGGTTCTCTTGCCATATAGATTTCTTTTTAAATGATGAAATCTGGGAATGCTGACGAAAACTTCTTATTTAAATGATCGTTCAATCCTTTCAACAGAAATCGTATGAAGCAACTTTCAGAGTTTTAGTACCCTTTCAAGTCTTTAGAAACTAAAATTTTTTAGTTTTTGTTTCTTGTTCACATTACAATCAGTTACACTTGGTATCTGACAAGATTATAAATATGAAAAAACGAATCGTCAAGCTCAAAAGAGAAAGGTAAAAGACAGCAAAGTATGTTTTGATAATTGTGGATAGATTTCAAATTTTGGTATTTTTGTCATTGGAAATAGCTTGAATTGTGAATTGTGAGAAATTATTCTGGAATACAAAAATTGCCTACCTTCTAAATCAAGATAAATTACTATGTTAAAGAAACAACTTGACTAACCTTGAGAGCAAAAATCTTGCAAGTGGGCTTATGTTTGCGTTGGATTAAAATTCCTTGTTCGGCTGCTTTTTCTTGTCTTCTGCCTTCAGAAGCTGTCTTGCCCTTAGTGAAAATGCGAGCAGCCAGCTCCTGCAGATCTTTCAATGAAGATTCCTTTGAACTAACTGCAAAGATGAAATAAGAATCTGATCTAGAAAACACATACCTCACCAGATGAAAAACAGAGCTTTGCGTGAGACGAAGGAAGATGAGAGAGAGGGTGTTGTTGTCGATGGAGCAAATAAGGAAGAGTAGAGAGAGTGGGTGTCGTCGTCGTTGATTGAGCGAAGAAGGAAGTGGAGAAAGAGATGGCATCGTATCGTCGATGGAGAGAAGAGGGAAGATGCGAGAGAGGGCATCGTCGTCGATGGAGTGAATAAGGAAGAGGAGAGAGAGAGAGAGAGAGAGAGAGAGGGGCTGAAATCTGGTTTTAAGCAAAAGGGTAAAATTGTATTTTACCTTTATAATTTAGACAGGCCCAAACGAATCTGGGCCTTCTCTCTGGCCTAATCCAAAATAACAATTTTTTCCTAATTATTAAAACCCAAACAAAAATACCCAATATCTCAAATACTAATTAGTAAAGTTCATTATGTCTAATACCTAATTTTTCTTTTAATTATATATGTCTCTTGTCGTCCACAAGGTAGTCAACCTGTGACGTGGCAGGACTTTGACTCACAAGATTTTCATGATGTGGCTTAATGGTTGCTAAGAACAAATTGATGAAATTCTGTTTGAATGGGTAGAATTTGTGAGCAATACATGTAGTTTCTCTATTTCTAATTATTTGATGACCTTTTCTTTTGGGAGGGGCGATAATATACTGACCTCACACACACTATACAAATGTTAAGATTCCAACCCAAGACCTTATCTGGGGGAGCAATTGCTCCAGACCACTACACTAGTGGGTCTTTTGCCCTCTATTTCTAATTATAGATTAATGCTATGGATATGGATATGGTATTTTGCCCTCTATTGAAGCTTCAAGTTTTATGAAAGAAACAATTTTTAAGTATATATATGCATGGTGTGGGTAATTTGTGATTTGGACCTCAATTTATTGTAAACAGAGAATTATGGTTGGTTTTTTAGTTAAAATCGTTGTATAGAACCATAAGAAACAAAAAAGCTAAAATGTAAAATCACTTTACATGACAGTTTTACAATACAGCTTGGGACCTATGTTGCATGGACACTGGCCAAGTGTCAAAGTGTCGGACACTCGGGCACTCCTCGGACACCCATGTCCACAGTCAAGACACTCTCTGGACACAGATCAACTGATAATCAGGGTCAACTAATGGAGCATGAACATCAATATTTTGTTTTTTAAAAAATATATCAGTATTATTATTTATTAAAAAAAAATATTGGTCGTGTCCTCATGCCCTTTTTATATTTATTTTTCGTTTCCCCGTGTCGCGTATCCGTATCCGTACAACATAGCCTAGGACGACGGTTTTACAACAACCATTGTGTAACACCCCGGCTCCAATTTAATTCCTATTTTAATCGAATTAAGAGAAATTACAAATTTACCCTTGGCATATGGGTAATTTGATCATTTTTTTATCAGAAAGGAAATTGGGAATTTCGATTGTACCGTTGCGTAGAGCACGAGGAGATGAGTCCGTAGACACGTAGTGGGCTCGAATCGGAGTTGAAACGAGAGAGTTACGAACGAATGAACTCAGTGGCAAAATCGTAAATATTTTGAAGTTGGACTTTTGATAAAAGGACAGAATTTCCCTGTCGCTCTCTCTCTCTCCCGCGTCTCTCTCTCCTCCGTGCGATGCCGTCGCCTCTCTTCCTCGCAACTCCGGCCACCGGCCACGGATGCGGACGGGACCGGTGCCAAAATGACCGGCTCAACTCCGGCATCACGACCCGGCCCTTCCCCGACATCGGCCGTCGCTCCAGTCGCCGGAAATTACAGGTTTTTGACCGGTTTTCGCTCGATTTTCGCCGGCTTCGTTCGTCGTCGTCCGGCTACCATTTCCGACGATCCAGGTATGGATTTTGAACCTCTCAAGCTGTTCTTGCTGCCTGTTGTGTTAGATTTTGGAAATTTCTGCGTTTTGGAGATCGATTTAGAGAGGGAAGTTCGGCCGGTTTTGCGATCGTGATTCCGGCCACTTCCGGTCAGTTTTTGGGGTACGTCCAAGAACAAAAGTGACTCCAAATTAGGTGTTTTGCCTAGGGTAGGAATCTTGGCCCGAGATTCTAAGATTTTCCGGTGACACGTTATCGCTTTGGGCACCCACGCGCTGCCGGCGCGTGGGTGGCGCGTGGGCACTGTAGCTGAGGGGCATTTTTGTCCCATTGTGATCCTCTCGATGTCACGAGCACGTAGGTGTGCTCGGATTTAAATTTGGATACCGTTAGTGTCCTGAACGGATATCGCATATTGCGCGTTATCTGGGTTCGCTAGGTTTGGACCGTTGGATGACCCTAAATTTTTAATATGTTGATCTAGGTATTTCTAGGATCGTGTAGGATCCAACGGATCGTGAAACGGAGTCCCGGATACTCCGGAAAAGCCAACCCTAGGGCTAGGGTTTTAGTAACCGTCCGATCGTCCGTTTGTGAGCGATCTGACCGTCCGATCCGGACCAAACTTGCAGGACATGTGTCCTAGACCTTGTAGAACTCTTAGAAACTGTCGGATCGGAATTTGGAGGTTGTGGGCCTCGCGGGCCCGTTTGACCAAGGTCGGGTAGTTTGACCCCGGTTTGACCGTGAGACTTCCTAGGTATTATTACCATCCTAGGAAGGTTAAAATGACCGTAGTGACATGTCTTGTTTGGGGTTGTGGGTTATGTGAATTTTGGATATTATTATATTATTTAAATTGCGGAATTATTATATGCTATACCAAGGTTGAGATTTACGAAATAGATGATTTTATGTGATGATTGTAATAGTGTATGTTTACAAAGGTATAAGAGTTTAGACGAAGATAGTGGGGTCTGCGGGCCCGGTTGACCGGTTTTGGAAGGTTTGACCCTCGGTTGACCGAAAATCTTCCAGGGTAGTTTATATCCTGAAAAGTGCTATGACGACCCTTTCTGGGCGGATCTTGATTGTCATTTGTTTGATGTTGGGTTTGTGGGGCTATGAGTTTATTTTTATGACTTTGTGGTGAGATTCTCGTATTTTGCTGAATGAAATGGTTTATTTAACTCTGTTCATGTTTAATAGTTGATTTCTTTATTTTGTTAAGTAATTGCGTTATATGTGGTTTGATTGATTCGAGTTTCTTGAGTCATTTTTATATAAATATATATAAGGGTTACGAACCTCACCATCATATGTACCTCCCCCGGATTTGGCACTTGGTATTCTGACACTTGGGGCATCCTTAACGGGATGTTGCCGAGGACCCTCAGGTGTGGTATTCTGGTATTCTGATACTCGGGGCATCCTTAACGGGATGTTGCCGAGGACCCTGAGGTGTGGTATTTTGGCACTTGGGGCATCCTTAACGGGATGTAGCCGAGGACCCTGCGGGGTGGTAGTCTGCGCGCGTATGACTGTTCACAGGCGTACAAGCTTTGATTTCATCAGCTGTACGTGCTGGCTGAGAGTTAGTCCCCCGGTTGGACGGCTCGTTCCCTGGCTACATGGTGAATAGAGGTGTTGGCTCGACCATGTAGTGAACCAGTCAACAATCCCCCGGCTGGATTGTTTTCCCCAGTACAAGATGTGCAACATCACCTGTACCTCCCCCTGGATACTGATACATGAAAACCGTGGTTATGATGTGGAAACCGTGGTTATGGTATGGAAACTGTGGTTATGGTATGGAAACCGTGGTTATGGTACGGAAACCGTGGTTATGATATGGAAACCGTGGTTATGACACGGAAACCATGGTTATGATATGGAAATCGTGGTTATGGTACGGAAATCGTGGTTATGATATGGAAACCGTGGTTATGATACGGAAACAGTGGTTATGATATGAAAACCGTGGTTATGATATGGAAACTGTGGTTATGATGGTAGTCTGCGCGCGTAGAACTGTTCACAGGCGTACAAGCTTTGATTTCATCAGCTGTACGTGCTGGCTGAGAGTTAGTCCCCCGGTTGGACGGCTCGTTCCCTGGCTACATGGTGAATAGAGGTGTTGGCTCGACCATGTAGTGAACCAGTCAACAATCCCCCGGTTGGATTGTTTCCCTGTACATGATGATGGTGAGAGGTGGGTGTTATCATATATTATATATGTTTATGTGGTTTTTGATTTGGGATTGAGATTTGTGGAATTGTCCTTTGAGAGGACTTGATTTTTTGTATAAAAGGTTATGTCCCGGTTTGGGAGGTGTTATTCGGCAACATACGCCTTGGTTAGGGTATGGTTGCAGGTTGTCTTGTTATAAAGAAAGAATTGGAGAATGTGTTCATGGTGTATAGTTGGAATTGGATTGGTAAATAATCTGGATTGTGTCTGTGGGTGCTACCTTATTAAATTTTGTATTTTATTTAAGTTGTGATTGTGAAAGAACTACGTGTGGCTTGATCCCTCGTGGAGGGTACGTAGGCAGCCTATTAGGCGCAGCCGCGGGTTTGACACAACTTAGGTGGTTTTATTGAGTTTGATTGCGGACCTCGTTGGTGGTTCTGAAAACTTGGTTGAATTGAGACTGGCTTGGTAGACTAAATCTTACTTACATTGTTTGTACTCCCGGTTGTCTAAGGGAGGGTTGTGTAAATGTGTTATGGTCAAAACAAGGGTAAAACCCTTTTGGATTGCTGTATGACTTGGGTTGAGGCCTTAAATTACTTGCATTTGTGTTAGGAGGTCAAAACCTCATTTGTCGGATACTTGGGGAAATTGTACGTTGACTGTTTGAAAGCGTTCTTATTTAAGTTTAAGGTTGTCTCTGCATTGTTGAATGCATTCATTTAATTTAAGCTTATTCCTAGCGATTGATTAGAAGGCCTGGGGCCATTTATGTGAATTGCGTGAAACTATATTGTGCGTGCTGCCAGTTGTTAGTAAATGTGTTTTGTGCAGGTGAAAATTTTGGGAATTGTCCAATTTAAGGGGAGATTCTGCCGAATTTTCGGCAGAAAGTCTCGTGCCCTTGCTCCTTTTGAAAAAAGGAGGCCACTTTCTGAAGGAGTGACCCGGCATGGGCGTGATGCCGGGGTCTCCGCAGGGTTCGTCTCGGGTTTTTGGAAAAATTCGGGGCGGGTCCTGTCAACTTGGTATCAGAGCATTAGGTTCAATTTCCTGTAGACTCCGCACCTTGTGTGATTCCTTAGTAGCGTTGAGTGTCTAGTGTTCTGTTTTGGAAGGGTGCCACTTTGGTGTGGTTGGCCTCATAATACGTTCTAAGTATGTTTTGTGAAGTTTGTTTTCATTGCCACATCGTGAATTTTGAGTTCCGATTAGTAAGGTTATTGATTTGACTGTGAAGTTTAACTAACTCTTTTAAGGAGTAGCGGTTTCTGTTGCAACAAGATTCTGTTTCTTATTTTGATGAGACCATTAGGTAACTCTTATGATCTTGAAACGGCTTTAATGAATGTTTGTTGGGTGTTAGACCCACACCCATGGCAGGAAGTTTTAGTATCTCTTTACGTATGGAGGATGTTCTGTTCGTGGACATGGTTTTTAAGGGTTCTTTTGTCCAAGTGGGTGATGCATGGTGGGAAGCCGATTTGATCCCTTTGGAATTGATCGATCTTGATGTCATCTTGGGAATAGATGGGTTGGAAAAGCATCTTGCATCCGTAGATTGTTTTCGGAAAGAGGCCTTACTTAGAAGTCCGGGACAACCTGAAGTAGTATTCTGTGGAGAGTGTAGAATTCTCCAATCTTGTCTCATCTCCGCCATAACAGCAAAAGGGTTACTCAAGAAAGGATGTGTTCCGATGCAACATGATCGGGTAATTGCTTATGCCTCGAGGCAACTCAAGAGGCACGAGCAAAATTATCATGTCCATGACTTGGAACTTGCTATAGCAGAAGGACTGATGGATTACAGAATAGCAGTCACTTCCAGTGAGAAGAAAGAGCAAGGTGGGAAGAGGCATTTGGACACCAAATGGGGTGACAAGGGAAGAGAGGCCAAGGTTGTTCAAGATGGTGCCAAAAATGGGGAAAGCAAGAACAAGAAGATGTTCTCGGGTTGTTTTCCTTGCCAAGGTCCTCATCGTGTGAAAGACTATTTGAGAAAGCAGCACTTGAATGCAATCGTTACGAAGGGAAGTGGAGGTGCTGAACAGGGCAGCAGTCTTCAGGTGAGTCCAATGGTTTTGATGAATTCACAGCCAGATATCCCACCGGAAGATCCTTTGGGAGATGATGCCTTTGTGCAACCGGTGTTGGGGGTGATTGAAGTGTTCGTGGCTGTATTTGCCTTGGAACCCTCAGAAGTTTCCATAGATGCTTCTCTGTCGTATAGAGGTATACTGATAGAGACAATTGAAAACATGGTTCCGAATTGGGACCTAAATTGTGGATTGGAGGAAATGCAGCTTGCGGCGTTGGCACGCTGTCTATATATTTGGAGGGCATATCTGCTGGATAGGAAGTTTGTGGCAAGAACTTGTGTGTTGCACACTCACATGTTTTGTACTGGTAACATTCGAGATGAGTTCAACATTTACTCAAGGGTGCTTGATGAATTTGATTTCGAGTTATTGTACATGACCACAGGGCTCAGAGACTTCATGGAGCAGGTGGATGAGTTGATGATTAATGAAGCCCTATATGATTCTTCTGTTTCAGACCCTTCGGAAAGTGAGTCGGAAGAGGAGCCATGGGTGAGTTTAGCCATCGCTAACATGTTGGGAAATGCTATGTTTGAAGAAGGAAATGAAATCTCTGAGGCTGAGAACGAGCCAATGGAGGAAAGTGAGCCTTGGATGATGTCTGTGGCCGATATCATTACAATCTCAAGTGACGATGAGGATGATCCTATGGATGAGTCTTGAGGTAGAGGTGATCCTAGCTGAGTCAAGTAATGACGAGTCCATGGATAGATGGTGCTGGTCGGGTCAGGTTGTGTTGGTGCATGGACAGTTGCTGGCAGATTGTACTGGACTGGCTGGACGTGACGGTTTGGCTAAAAACGTGGTGGGGTGAGTTTAGCACTTGAGCAAAGCGGTTTGAGCAGTCTTGAGTGAGAAAAAATGTGGTTTGGTTCATAATCTAGCGGTTGGCAAGGTTTCCTAAGTAGATGGGGGTGTCACTACAGTGTAGGCTTATAAATACCTTGTGAATGTTGTGGGTTGAGATAACCAAGTGTTGTGGTATCCAACTGAAAGTGAAAACTTGTAATAATTTCATATTGTGAATAATGGTTGGGAACTTTTCCCGTTGTGTGGTGCGAGAAGTTTCCGTGTGAGTAAGTCTCACTTGTGTGCGTTAGTTGTCACTTGTATTGGTATCCTGCTACGTGATCTCTGAAGCCTCGCGGTTTGGAGGTGAAAGAGAAGGTTTGACTTAGGAGGAGTAAGGTCGGACAAGCAATTCGCCCATTTTCTACTATAAAAGAATACCTATTCTTCTTGTCAAAACTGGCAAACTCTTGTGGATGAGATTAGTGAGATTGCACGGAGCTCCTGTGTCCATTGTAATCGGACAGGGATGCAAGGTTCAATCTCATTTCTGGATGTGTCTACATCTCATTTGACAGGTACGTAAATTTCGAGGACGAAATTTTTTTAAGGGGGTAGATTGTAACACCCCGGCTCCAATTTTAATTCCTATTTTAATCGAATTATGAAAATTACAATTACCCTTGGCATATGGGTAATTTGATCATTTTTTTATCAGAAAGGAAATTGGAATTTCGATTGTCCGTTGCGTAGTGCACGAGGAGATGAGTCCGTAGACACGTAGTGGGCTCGTATCGGAGTTGAAACGAGGAGTTACGAACGATATGAACTCAGTGGCAAAATGTAAATATTTTGAAGTTGGACTTTGATAAACAGGACAGAATTTCCCTGTCGCTCTCTCTCTCTCCCGCGTCTCTTCTCCCCGTGCGATGCCGTCGCCTCTCTTCCTCGCAACCTCCGGCCACCGGCCACGGATGCGGACGGGACGGTGCCAAAATGTCGGCTCACTCCGCATCACGACCCGGCCCTTCCCCGACATCGGCCGTCGCTCCAGCGCCGGAAATTACAGGTTTTTGACCGGTTTCGCTCGATTTTCGCCGGCTTCGTTCGTCGTCGTCGGCTACCATTTCCGACGATCCAGTATGGATTTTGAACCTCTCAAGCTCTTCTTGCTGCTGTTGTGTTAGATTTTGGAATTTCTGCGTTTTTGGAGATCGATTTAGAGAGGAAGTTCGGCCGGTTTTGCGATCGTGATTCGGCCACTTCCGGTCAGTTTTTGGGGTACGTCCAAGAACAAAAGTGACTCCAAATTAGTGTTTTGCCTAGGGTAGGAATCTTGGCCCGAGATTCTAGATTTTCCGGTGACTCGTTATCGCTTTGGGCACCCACGCGCTGCCGGCGCGTGGGTGGCGTGTGGGCACTGTAGCTGAGGGGCATTTTTGTCCCATTGTGATCCTCTCGATGTCACGAGCACGTAGGTGTGCTCGGATTTAAATTTGGATACCGTTAGTGTCCTGAACGGATATCGCATATTGCGCGTTATCTGGGTTCGCTAGGTTTGGACCGTTGGATGACCCTAAATTTTTAATATGTTGTTCTAGTATTTCTAGGATCGTGTAGGATCCAACGGATCGTTGAAACGGATTCCCGGATACTCCGGAAAAGCCAACCCTAGGGCTAGGGTTTTAGTAACCGTCCGATCGTCGTTTGTGAGCGATCTGACCGTCCGATCCGGACCAAACTTGCAGGACATGTGTCTAGACCTTGTAGAACTCTTAGAAACTGTCGGATCGGAATTTGGAGGTTGTGGGCCTCGCGGGCCCGTTTGACCAAGGTCGGGTAGTTTGACCCCGGTTTGACCGAGACTTCCTAGGTATTATTACCATCCTAGGAAGGTTAAAATGACCGTAGTGACATGTCTTGTTTGGGGTTGTGGGTTATGTGAATTTTGGATATTATTATATTATTTAAATTGCGGAATTATTATATGCTATACCAAGGTTGAGATTTACGAAATAGATGATTTTATGTGATGATTGTAATAGTGTATGTTTACAAAGGTATAAGAGTTTAGACGAAGATAGTGGGGTCTGCGGGCCCGGTTGACCGGTTTTGGAAGGTTTGACCCTCGGTTGACCGAAAATCTTCCAGGGTAGTTTATATCCTGAAAAGTGCTATGACGACCCTTTCTGGGCGGATCTTGATTGTCATTTGTTTGATGTTGGGTTTGTGGGGCTATGAGTTTATTTTTATGACTTTGTGGTGAGATTCTCGTATTTTGCTGAATGAAATGGTTTATTTAACTCTGTTCATGTTTAATAGTTGATTTCTTTATTTTGTTAAGTAATTGCGTTATATGTGGTTTGATTGATTCGAGTTTCTTGAGTCATTTTTATATAAATATATATAAGGGTTACGAACCTCACCATCATATGTACCTCCCCCGGATTTGGCACTTGGTATTCTGACACTTGGGGCATCCTTAACGGGATGTTGCCGAGGACCCTCAGGTGTGGTATTCTGGTATTCTGATACTCGGGGCATCCTTAACGGGATGTTGCCGAGGACCCTGAGGTGTGGTATTTTGGCACTTGGGGCATCCTTAACGGGATGTAGCCGAGGACCCTGCGGGGTGGTAGTCTGCGCGCGTATGACTGTTCACAGGCGTACAAGCTTTGATTTCATCAGCTGTACGTGCTGGCTGAGAGTTAGTCCCCCGGTTGGACGGCTCGTTCCCTGGCTACATGGTGAATAGAGGTGTTGGCTCGACCATGTAGTGAACCAGTCAACAATCCCCCGGTTGGATTGTTTCCCTGTACATGATGATGGTGAGAGGTGGGTGTTATCATATATTATATATGTTTATGTGGTTTTTGATTTGGGATTGAGATTTGTGGAATTGTCCTTTGAGAGGACTTGATTTTTTGTATAAAAGGTTATGTCCCGGTTTGGGAGGTGTTATTCGGCAACATACGCCTTGGTTAGGGTATGGTTGCAGGTTGTCTTGTTATAAAGAAAGAATTGGAGAATGTGTTCATGGTGTATAGTTGGAATTGGATTGGTAAATAATCTGGATTGTGTCTGTGGGTGCTACCTTATTAAATTTTGTATTTTATTTAAGTTGTGATTGTGAAAGAACTACGTGTGGCTTGATCCCTCGTGGAGGGTACGTAGGCAGCCTATTAGGCGCAGCCGCGGGTTTGACACAACTTAGGTGGTTTTATTGAGTTTGATTGCGGACCTCGTTGGTGGTTCTGAAAACTTGGTTGAATTGAGACTGGCTTGGTAGACTAAATCTTACTTACATTGTTTGTACTCCCGGTTGTCTAAGGGAGGGTTGTGTAAATGTGTTATGGTCAAAACAAGGGTAAAACCCTTTTGGATTGCTGTATGACTTGGGTTGAGGCCTTAAATTACTTGCATTTGTGTTAGGAGGTCAAAACCTCATTTGTCGGATACTTGGGGAAATTGTACGTTGACTGTTTGGAAGCGTTCTTATTTAAGTTTAAGGTTGTCTCTGCATTGTTGAATGCATTCATTTAATTTAAGCTTATTCCTAGCGATTGATTAGAAGGCCTGGGGCCATTTATGTGAATTGCGTGAAACTATATTGTGCGTGCTGCCAGTTGTTAGTAAATGTGTTTTGTGCAGGTGAAAATTTTGGGAATTGTCCAATTTAAGGGGAGATTCTGCCGAATTTTCGGCAGAAAGTCTCGTGCCCTTGCTCCTTTTGAAAAAAGGAGGCCACTTTCTGAAGGAGTGACCCGGCATGGGCGTGATGCCGGGGTCTCCGCAGGGTTCGTCTCGGGTTTTTGGAAAAATTCGGGGCGGGTCCTGTCACATTGTCTTCACAACTCATTAGTCGACGATTTTAAATATAAGCCTCGTCTTCACGTCTAATCAATGAGTTTTTAGTCATTAATTCACATGCCAACAACCTAAGAACTTAATAGACGACAGTTTTACAAAGAAACATTGTCTTAACAGCTAAACAACAACGAGTTTTAGTCATTAATTCACATGCCAACCTGAGAACTTATTAGACGATGGTTTTATGGTAAAATCGTATTCACAGCTAATCCACGACATTTTTTAGTCATTAGTTCACATACCAACGACATGCGAACTTATTAGACGATGGTTTTATTATAAAAACCGCCGTCTTTACAGACAATCAACAACACTATCGTAGTTTGACATTCAAAAGATGATTGTTGATTATATGATGGTTTTCAAGGGATAAAGACGACGGTAAAAAAATGTCATCTATTGCGATTTTTGTAGTAGAAGGGATTAGGGGTAAGGGTGGATGAAAAGGCTGGACATGCGGGTGTTGGGAAACAGGGCTACGTACGTCAACTAAACTGACATAACTTTTCAACTAATAGGTGTTAGTTGGTTGGATTGACCTAGTTCTTTGGCATGTTCCCAAGTGGTTATGGGTTCAAGCCCTTATGGTACCTGTGTGTTTAACTTTCCCTTCTCTCCCTTTCTAACTTTGGCAAAAAAATAAAAACAAGAAAACCAACATAACATTTCACAATAATTTTTTAAGAATAATTATAAATAAATTTTGAATCCAAAATAAATAAATAAATTTAAATTGCAGAAATATCCAACAGTTGCCAACAAGTAGTGAATGGTAATATTTTGTTGGCGACAATGAAATCAATCAAGCTGCTGAAAGCTAACACTTGTATTGACAAAAACAAGAAGTATAAAAAGGAGCTCCAACGCTATAACAGTACCCCATTCCTTGTTGGGGTCCAGGATATTTAGCAGCACACTCTGAGTTGCAGTCCTCGTCAGAGCAGTTTTCTCCCCATATTCCCAAACTCAGTTTGCAAGTTTTTGAGTATGGCGGTGGAGATGGAGGTGGACAGTCGAAGTAGCATCTGCAAACTGGGGTGTTGTTGTTCAAATCGCAACCTGCCTTAGCCCCAGGGTGTGCAGATGCGCACCTTGAATTGCAGCCATCATCGCATGCACCCAAATCTTCTGTGCAAATGTCACCTTTCACCATAGGCATCAGGGTCCCTAATAAACCATCATCCTAGACGAATTAGTTCGTAGAATTTTACTCTCAATGGCAAAACAAGCAAACAAATAAACAAAAGAATTGACTCAAAAAATAAACAACAAACAATTTGGATCATCAAGCCACATAGTAGAATGCAAGGTACCAATACTCTTGTTCGTTTATTTGGGGTGATTTTCAATCGAGTAAACAAAAGAAGAATCAAAGCATGAAAATAAAAGTTGGAAGTGCAAACATATAAAAAAAGACAGCAAAACTTCCATATACACATGCAGAAATCATGCAAGCCCAACTGATAAAATATACCTGCAGTGAATACAAGGAGGACAATGATGACGTAAGAAGCGGCCATCTTCATGTCTGTAGCTGTGGGGTTCAAATGTTTGGTATTTAATTATTTATAGACAATGACAGAATTTTGGGGGTTTACTTTCTGTGGAGAGAGTGTCATAATGAATTAAGAAATTTTTACCCAAAAAAAAAAATTAATTAAGAAATAATAAATGTGATTCTGGTTTGAATGGAAAATCCCTTAATCAATAATTTTGTTCATATTATATCGTGTCAAATCTGAGGAAGAATATCTGGTTTGAATGGTAATAATTTATGCCATTTAGATCTTATATTTTGTTTTATTACCATTTTAAAACGCTCCTCTCCTTTCCCCCTCCCCAAAGGTAACGAGAAAAAGAGGGGGGGGGGGGGGGGTAACAATTGGATGAGATCTTATCTCTTAATCGTTGTGTTAAATTAAGGGCATATTTACGTATCAGTAATGGGGAAAGTAAGGAATCAGAGAATTTAGGAATCGAGGAACTATTGAATCGGTATGGGAAGAATCATTCCCATTAAGCTGTTTACTAAACATATGGAATTAGCAAATGAATGAGATTGATTCCCATTGTTATTGTTTACTAATTTGCATGAATCATAATCCAAATTAATTTTAGAATTATGGTAAAGTGGTAAGGGTATTTTTGGAAGTTATTAAGAGAAAACAAGAATGGGAATCGTATCGACTACTCCCCCTAGTTGATCTGATACCTAGTTTTGAGGGAATGTGATTATGGATTTTGAGGTGGGGCCCACTTATTTTTTCATTCCTGATTGCAAGTAAACGTAGGGAAAGTCAGGAATGGAAATCATTCCCTTTCCTCTCATACCCATTATTGATACGTAAACATGCAATAAGGGTTAAGAAAGCATCTTAGATAAGACCCTCCCTATAGAATGACTTCTATACTCTTTGCCTTGGGCCTTATTTTGCAATCCTACTGCCCTGCGTAGTTGAGTTGCAGGCTATGACCCAAACTTATCCATCCATGATCCTTAAAATTCTGAAGTCTAGCCCCAAACCTCAAGCACCGAACGAACTTGATCCTCGGGCCTTGAGCCCAAGAACCATGAGCTCGAACTGTTGACCTGAGACTTGTATAGTTATTGTGAACTTGGTAGTATAATTACAATTATAAAGGGTTATAATACTTCCATTTATATACTAAAATTATTTGAATTACAATTAACTAGGGAAATAATTTCTCAATACAGACCAATTAAGTTGATATATGTAGGCTAAAGCCATAGTATTTGGTAAGTATATTATTTTGCATACATCTGTTCTTTATTTTTCATTTATATAACGTAGACAATATATATCTGGTCTTGGCACAAGTTATTTATATAATATCTTCGTAGAAATGCTTCTTGAAAGCATCCATATGCGCCACTTGTAGACACAAAGCCAGAACTATAGAACCATCTCCATCAGGACTTGGAAGGAGCAAGGAATCCCCATCAAAATCATGCGGTCCTGGACCCATATAAATTTCTTTTCCCCATCCAAAGTCAAGCCCATATATAGGCAGTGTCAACCAGCTCACAACCCCAAGATTAGGGTTTCCATAGAAAGGCCCTTGATCACTCCCTAGAGCATGAAGGTCTTGAAACCTAGTCAAGTCCGGCTGGTTTCGGAAGTGTTCAATGGCAGACAGCACATAATCATTCGTCACCTTCTCGATTGCCTCCTTTATTCTGCTCGACGCATACCCTAATGGCTTGGACACTAAGTCGCCAGCAAGACTTGAAGCAATCACATCAAATGTTGCATTTCCAAAGTATCCTTGGGGCAATGGGGGTTGCATACGACTCCTCGAATCGACGCAAACCCCCATTGCCGTAGGTTGTTCATTTCTGTGAACTCTAGCCTTAGACGCACATCTCCATATGTGCCCTGCCACAGTCTCATACCTTGTGTAAGCCCGCTTAGTGCCAGAATTTTTGTAATCATTCCCCTCGTTTGCCATTCGCTTAAGTTTCTCAACTTGTTGCTTGGTAAGCTTCAACATGGCCACAGTGGTCTTCTTCTTCCTCTCCTCGATATTATCCGATTCGCCAAGCAAAAGGGGTGGATGGTCTAACTCTGAGTGGTCAAGCCCTAGAGTATTTCCAGCTGGGAGTGTTCGATCTTGAAATGCTTTGCGATCCAGAAATGGCATTACTCCAATTGGCTCACCCTTTGCAAGCCTAGCCCACTCAGAAATGAAATGCAATGCACTTTGCCCGTCAACAACAGCATGTGAAATAGTCAAGCTAAGACTAAGACCACCACACTTGAACCTAGTCAATTGTACAAGCAATATAGGAAGTTCATGAATTGGGAGCGTGTAGTCTACAGTGGGGATAAGATAGTCATATTCTGGAGAAGGAGAGAAGTCACCAAAGTCATCAAGTTTCCAATCGGACTCAGCCTCAATGAACGGAACCCCCATGTCATTGCAATGGAGCTCGAGACGGCCTCCGCCAATCCAAAGCAAACGACCTGCTAGAGGATAGAATGGCACCAGTGCGCGGCTTAATGAGTCTTTGAGGATGTTGGGTATAGTGTCAGGTTGTGCGGCAAAGGTTTGGTCTGGTTTGTAGAAGTAGATAGTGGGAACATGAGTTATGGTGCCAACTTGGTCCCATTCTGAGAGAGCTAGGGTACCTTGCAACGTTGGTGTAGAGGGTTTCAGTACATAGCAGCCTTTGATTTTCACCACCATTGTTTTGCTTTTTGAAAATTTGAGTGACATGTACAGATTCTTAGTGTATGTGGCAGACTATATGGTGTTGGATTTTATAAGCCCGATTTATAATTATGAAAAAAGAAGAGGTTTCATTTGGTTGCCGCAAATACTGTGAAGTAGGTGAAAATAGATTTCACATGAGTCTGGTAGTTCCCTTAAAAAGTGACAATTTCAGCTGATTTCATTTGGAATGCACTAAAGCACTTTGGGATGGGCTAACAAAAAAGTGCAACACGCAATAGTGACAAAAACTTAAGAATAACTAACTACAATCCGATTCTTTCTCTGCCTTCCAGAAACCTTTCACAAGTTTATGTCAAGACTATTAAGAGTATTATATCGCACATCGAAAGATAGAAGCCTAGCATAGTCTATATCAAGACTATTAACAGTATATTCATCCATTGCTAATGTGATTTTGGGTTGGTATATAAGAGCCTGATTATTTACATACTTAGCCCAACAGTGCATGTGCCCACAAAATGGCAGGCTGGGACCCATAAGCTGCCAGGGCTATAGAAGCCCGCTGGAATGTGATGTCCCCACTATAGTAACTAGCTCAAACATTTCCTTTTGATAATAAAGGCTAAGGCATGAGGAGAGTCAGCTGAACCTGCTTTTGATGTCCATATGTTAGGCGTTAAAGAGCCCATACGTGAGGGGGCATGTTGAGAGAGTATCCTTCATCGAAAAATGAAAGGCTAGCATAAATGCTTAAAAGATCTTGGGCCTCCGCACCAATTACCAATTAGTTATGTGGATCGGATATTGACATTCTAATAAAGACTAGACTGTGAGTAGAAGCGAGAATAAGATCTTAAAAATAGAATGAATTTCATTACTTGGATTACTTTTTTATTACATTTAAATGGTTCAGTTAAAACAAACTAGTAGATTTTGTTGAAATTTGTGCTGACTTTGGTATCTCATTTTTATTACATTTTGATCACATGGTTAAGGGCGACTTGTGCTCTGAAGATCTGGGAGCATGTGATAAAAGTTGCAAGAAAAGATGCAAGTCCCAGCATCCTCGTTGTAAAGGGGTTTGTGATAAAACTGATCCTCCATCATGCAAATGCTTCTACAAATGCTCTCAACCGCCACCAATACAAGACATGCAATCTGGGTATAGGTCCATGCAGCTTTGCCTGCAACTATCAATGTTGCAATTCAAATTGCGCCATGAAATTTGCTGGACGTCTGAAAGGTTATGGATTTTGTTACAGCATTATCTATCCTTATAATGAGTGTCTTTATGCGTATTCGGGTGCTAAGCTGAGGATGTGATAGGTTGAATCGATTCAAGTTGCACCTATATATACTAATTAAAATCTCTCCACTATAGTCGTATGAATACTCTCTCTTAATGTATTCCTTGAATTTGACAAAACTTGTGGCTTTATCCTTTTCTCTGTCTTGACAAAGCGATATTTTAGCTACTGTAATGTACATTACAGGGAGGGGGTCGGAGCCATTAGATCAATGCATATATACAATTGATGATTTTGTGTTTTTCTCTCCCGGAAGAATTTAATTTGAGGGACTGGTGTATGTTTATCTTGAACCACCTTCGTCACCCACAATCAAACAGCAATAGTGAGAGAACACTTAATTACTCAGTTTTCAATCTTTCACACTCCATTTGGGTGCTGATGCAACACTCCATGCACAGAGAGAGAGAGAGAGAGAGAGAGAGAGAGAGAGTCTTTATTAAAAGTTTATGTTTTATCTTTTATCAATGAGCTTATTGTGAAACTTGGGGTTTCAGTGACATGAGTTGTGCACAAAATTTATTTGTGGCACAAATACATTGAGTGACTTCCCCTAATTATATCACCTTAGCAGTTGAACGTGCACACACACTGAGAGTAAGGATTGGGAGAACAAAGTCCCTGAGCTCCAGGGAATTTACCGGCACATTTCAAACTACAAGAACTGTTGTTGCATTCATTGCTGGATGGACCTAAACCCAGATTGCATGTCTTGCCGTTTGACGACGGTCGTTCAAGGCCATTTGGCTGTCGTTCAAGGCAATTATGATAGCATCTGCATTGTGGAGGATTAGAAGAGCGATCACAAACCCCATTGCCACTTTGATATTGGGATTCACACCTTGATTGGCAGTCGAGACAACCACCCAAAACCTCAGAGCATAAGTCTCCCTTTACCTTGTTGTCAAAAACTGCAAAAAGGCATACATAGCAATGGATTAATTAACTCTCTTCTTGTCTTGAAAATCCTTGCTTTGTTATCTAAGTCCTTTATTAAAAATCCATACGCATTCTTCCATCTCATTTAGAGTCGTTTCATAAAATTAAGAAAGAAAAGTTCAATATCAAGTCCTTGGGGTTTAGCCCGACCTTTGGGATAATGGGTTATGTTTAGGATATGTCAAGAGTTCGATTCTCTGGAACGTAACGTTGAATCTCCATAATGAATTGGAATTAGCATTAACAAAGCCAAATGATAAATTGACCAGCACACAGTGGATTCATTTAAAAGAGAAAGTAGACATTAGGGCAAGATTTAGGAACAAAAAGTGTATATACACCTGTGGTTAACGCAAGGAGGAGAATGAAATAAGTGGTTGAGGGGGGCTTGGCCATCTTGGAAAAATTACTGTCTCCTTGTTGGCTCTTTTTTGCTTTTCGTCTAATTGTCACTTCTTGTAAAGCGTGTGTGTTTTTATAGAATCAAAGGCACCAAAACATCACGGTGACATATATGAAAGGAAATCAGAGAAGATATCCACAGCCATAAAAACGGATCTATATATATAAAAACAAAATCCAAATTCCATGCCATATCTAGAGTGCTTCCATATGGTTAAATCTATTTTTCTCGTTTAAGAACCTAAAATGGTGTAGATTCTGTACATTTATCAGTGCATATTTTAATTGGAAGAAAATCTGTATTTTTCTTGGGCAAAGCAGCATAATTAGAAAAAAATATCCACACAAACTAGCTTTTAGGTTTAGTGACACTGACAGATCTCTTCTCAAGGTTGAAAGAGGTCCTAAGTTCGAATCTCTTTTTCATGACTACAAGTCTCATCTCCTCATAACACTATCACTATGGCAATTTGGTTGAAGCTAAAAAAGCAGGAGGTGATATTTGGGATATTCTTATGTGATTGTGATTGAACAAGCATAAACATACAAGCCACATCTCTTATATATCGCTATGTATGTATAATATTTGGTTTTTTTTTCTTCTGCAGAATTTTGTATTTCCATTACAATATTTATGGGTTCGATTTCTTTGAATTTTGCTTATCATTTAATACAGTAGAGATTGATCGAGATTGAACGGCAATCATCATATATGAATAAAATCAAAGCTAAAAGAGAATAAATTACATGAAATAAATAATAGAATTTTAGCGCCAATACTCACTCAGTTTTTTTCCCTTTCTTTAATGTAAATTTTTTTTAATGACAAAATAAGGGACTTATTAAATCCTTAAAGCAACGGATTGGAGTCGTTATGATCAAACATTTAGTTTAACTTAGCTATGTAGGTTATTATATCAGCTTCTCATGATTGTTAGTTGTTTTATAAATTTGTATTGTTTTTATCAGTTTATATATTATAGAAATCGAAGAGTGCCACGTTGTAGAAAATATCTCAATGTAAAGTAAATTAACAAGCATATATCAAATACCTGAATTCAATGTTCGAAAAATCACTAGGTGGAAGGCAGAGTCTAGGCCCTAGAGGAGTAATCAGGCCTAGGCGGGTGCCTAGGAGTCTCTTTTTTTATTTACTATATATAATTATTTAGTATTATATAATATAAATTTATACCAAAATAACTAACTGGATATATAAATTTAAAATACCATCATACATATATATTAAACAAATAAATAATATTTATTTGTTATTTGTTACTTATTAATGGTTGCTTTAGTGATTTTATAATGCAAAATCCATCTAATGTTGTATTTTCTGAGGCCAATCCCAATCAAAATAATATATGTAAAGGGCAAGGCTCTAGCAAGAACCTCTAAATGAGGACTTAATATGAGAACACCATTGGATATAATCCAACGGTTCTTTGAAAAGCAATTCTAGCTGTAAATATTGCACTAGAACACTCCCTGTTATGCGCATGCTCTCTCCTCTCTCCCTCCAAAAATATCCCTCCCTCCAAAAACAATACTCTCTTGAAGAACACAATTTCTTTTCTGGTTTGGTATTCTCTTCCCTCCCTCCCTACGATCTACCACTGTAATTCTCTTTCTTTTTTTCTTCTTGCGCATGCTCTCTCCTCACTCCCTCCAAAAACAGAAGCTCTGTTGAAGAACACAATTTTTTTTCCTCTTCTGGTTTGATATTCTCCTCCCTCCCTCCCTACGGTCTACCCCTCTAATTCTCTTTTCTTGTTTGGTCATTCATACCTACAAAGCAAGTTTCATCTACCTCTGTAATTCATTTCTCTCTTTTCATTTGTCTAGTTTGGTGATTCATACCATACCATACAAAGCAAGTTTCATCTACCTGTGTAATATTTTTTTTCCTTGAGTTCATTACTTGATGATTGGAGACCACAAAATGAGTACTTGGCTCTGGTTCTATACTGTGGGTTTTAAAATCTCTGAGTTGGAATCCATATTTGTAGAAGCTGTGTTGTTGCTCCATTGTGATATTTGAGGAATCTAGAAATATTTGGGGTTGAAATCGAGCTAGATTGTTGCTCCATTGTCATATTTCTACAGGAAGCTCCGAATTCTAAGGTAAGAGATATCCTATATTTGTGAAATTGAGTATTTGACCAAGTATATGACCATTAGTTACGCAACTTTTGTTTTGGTTGAATAGTTACACTACTTTGAATGTTAGCTGTTTCATTGTTTCACTAGAGACTCAGAAAGGCTTCCTAAGGGGTGGGGGGGGGGGGGGGGTAGCACGGTGTTTGAACTGATTAAGATTGACCAGAAAAAACAGATTATGAAGAGACTATAGTATTGTTGATTAGTACAATCAATTCAGAAGAATACCACACATCAGTAGTTCAGAACTCTTTCACAGATTAAGAATAAACTATGGTAGCAAAAAGCTGTGTTATTGGTTGATTTGCAATACATCACAAGTTGAAAAATGGTTTTCACAGATTAAGAATAAACTATGCTAAAAAGAGTCTAGGTGTATTTACCAGAGAAGTATATATTGGAAAGATGGATGAAAAGTGCAAAGTTAGGTGTAGTTTTTGATAAGGATGGAAAAGAAGTTAAGGATAGCGTTGATGGTTGTATTTTGGTTAAGAAATCGACATTATGCAAAGTTGCAGCTGATTTGATTGATTCGGCGTTGTTGTCTGCTGAAGGTGCTGACCTACTGCAAAAAACATTTGACGACATTCGTGGGAAGCTTACTAGCTTAGTTTCATCAACCGCTGATGTTGAAGAACCCAATGAAGATGGGGAAGGTAGTTCTGCCCAAGTGAGAATAAAAGATCCTAATCGAGTTAAATCAAAAGGTCGTCCAAAAAAAGAACAACATGAGAAGCCAGCAGGACGATATAAACGTCGGTGCACTGAGTGCAGGAAGAGTGATCATAATAGAAGGAAATGTCCAAAACTTACTAGCTTGTAAGCAAATATAACGTATATATTACTTCAATATATTTACTTGTAATGATTTGTAATTATGTATGAATTTTGAATTACAGTTCTTCATGTCCTGACGCCGATATTGCTGCTCCAGTTGCTGAGAATATGCAGCCCAATTAGAGTGCGCAGAACAGTGAAGGAACTCAGCCAAGTATGACTCAGGCATTTATGCAGGAGTTTGATTTAATGCACGGACCCAGCGTTTGAGTATTTACTGATACCTATTGGCGTTGGTTTTTATTGTATGGAAAGCTTTTGTGACACTTATGTAATCGGTTCATGTCTGATTGGTTTTTTTTTTTTTTTTGTTGCGAACCCTGAGTTTGAGTATGTAGTGATACGTATTTACGTTTCCTGTGAATGCTCGGCAAGTATTTATGACACTTATCTAATCGGTATCTCAATGCTTGCGATCGGTATCTCAATGCTTGCGATCGGTATCTCAATGCTTGCGATCGGTATCTCAACACTTATCTATGGCACACACAAGTGCTTTGATACTATACTCTCACTTAGCTCACTTTTCTCTCACGAAGCTCAAACCCTTTTGATGCCCCTTGTGAAATTCTCTCTAAATTTGTTCTACTTTATTTTCCTCTTCATAACTCTCACTCTGTATGTTTTGAATATCTAGTGATACATATATATGTTGGTTTTGAATGCACGACAAGCGTTTTTGATACTCTTGTAATCGGTTCATGTCTAATACCAAAGCATTTTTTCCTTTGTTGTTGAACATTATCGCTAATGATACCATAGATTTATTGATTTGTGACATTATGTGCGTGGAAGCCAAGCCATTCTATTTCAATAAACTCCAAAAAGGTGATGTTCATGTTGGGGTGAAATATTTTGCATGCATCATTTTTCTGCAGAAGTTTTATGAAAGTGAATGTTCAAAATTTAGGAGCCCAACCCCTTGGAAATGCACATGACACCTTTTCCAAGACATGAACAAAAAATTCAGCACTACAAAAGCATGACCCCAGGATACCCCCACTCGTATTAGTAGAAAAGTACTGAATAGACAAACGACTGAATACATTTAATCAAGGATTCATAAAGAGATCACTACTCATGCATTCTCATTTGCTGTTAAAGATGTGTATTCACCATCATTACACCTTGTCTCCCACCAAAGACATCATTAATACAAAAACTATTCCTTCCCTATCATTATACCTTGTCTCCCACCAAAGACATCATTAATACAAAAACTATTCATTCCCCATCATTACACCTTGTCTCCCACCAAAGACATCATTAATACAAAAACTATTCCTCCACTAAGGAGGAAACCCGATGCGCTGAAAGCATGTGCAGCTCCCCTTATTTTTCTCTTCCTTTTCAGTCATCAATTATTGACCATGCATGCATATCCCATACATGCATCCGTGTGCTTTCCAAAGAGAAAAATAGTAGCCACACATCTTGACTCCACTAATGAGGGATTTTCAACAGATATATGGTACATTTATTTAAGGTGTATATATCCCAATCTATGCCTAATCTACGTATGTATGGTAGCCTTTGAATGAGGTGGATACACATGAAAAAAGGCGCCATATCCCTATGTTATATTTACGGATTGTTCTGACGATGAAACTTTTGTTTAATTACACCATTGCACCGTTATCCTCCATCACTGCATTCTAGTAACTTGCTTGCTGCTATTTAATTTTTTTTGTTCCCCTCTATGTTGAATGCTTAATATTATATGTAGTTTCCAACCAAAACTAATTATATTGTATATCCACTTCGGCTAGGTGTTAAGTGGAGGGCCAACCCTGATGTTGTTTCAACTCCTAAGGGATTAAATCACTGTTTCTGAATGTATGTATTGTTGTGACAAGTACGTATATATTCTTGTGTTATTGTATTTTTCCTATGCAATGAATTATTTCATTTTACTTAGAACTTATTCAAAAATCGCTCATAATTAAAAAAATCCCCAAAATCTATTTGTCGGGATTGGTACAACATTTCCTTTGATCACATACTTCAAATCTCGTCATTGTCATTAAATTTTGATCCCGTCCTTATGTGATCAAACAAACAATAGCTTAGGGTTTACACAATTGTGGTTATGTTATCATTTGCTTTGCATAATTCACATTTATGGTTGTCCCCCAAATTGTACTTCAAAATTTATTTAGGTTTTAGAGGTTTGGGGTTAAGAGTTAGGGTTTAGGTTTTAGGTTCTAGGGGTTAGGGTTTAGAGGTTTGGAGTTAAGAGTTAGGGTATAGGTTTGGTATTAAAGGGGTTAGGTTTTAGAGGTTTGGGGTTAAGAGTTAGGGTATATATCCGAGGTTGTAGGGGTTTAGGATTTAGGGTTTAGGGGTTAAGAGTTAGGGTTTAGGGGTTAAGAGTTAGGGTTTAGGGTTTAGGGTTTAGGGGTTTGGGGTTAAGAGTTAGGGTTTAGGTTTTAGGGGTTTGGGGTTAAGAGTTAGGGTTTAGGGTTTAGGATCATTAAACTATTTCTTTTTCATTGGATCATTATAAGGAGTTTGTAGTTTAGATGTATGGCAAGATTTAAGACTAAAAGGAGTTTTTATTTTTTATTTTTATAAAAAAGGAAAAGTAAGTGATTATTTAGATAGACACAAAAAATTTGTGTTTTTATTTGACTGATGTGACATACCAGACATAAACATTATTTTATGCTCAACAATTTAAAAAACTTTTACATGTGTACTTCTTTAATATTTATTTTCTCAAAGCAAAATTTAAATTTAAAACGTTTTCTCCCCAAAAACCGCTCTCCAAATAATTATTTATATATATTATTATTATTTTTTCCTCTTTTGTGTTCTGTACCCCTCTCTCTCTCTCTCTCTCTCTCTCTCTCTCTCTCTCTCTCTCCCTCCCTCCCTCCCTCCCTCTCACTTATCGTTTCCCTCTATAACTAGCCCCCTCCTCCTCTTCCTCTCCTCACTTTTTTTTTCTTTCTTTTCTTTATTCGTTCTTTCGTTCTCTGGTAAAAAATCTGAGATATTTATACCATTTCAACTTTACTACTATTACTGTTAATAGTTTTTTCTTATATTTTTCTTTTATATATACTATTGTTGGCTCACTTAGATCTGGATTTTTTTGTATGTTTTGAAGGTGATTATCTGCTACTTGCTGGAGTTTTTTGTTTGTTTGTCTGCTCTTGAAATTGAATGCTCAAAGCGTGAGGTAAGGTTGAAGGTGTGATTTTTATTATAATTTTTTTTTTACTCTTAGTTGTACTGAAATATTGTCTCCTACAATTTTAATTTGAATTTTTTTTTTTTGGGTGTATATGCAGGTTTGATGGAGGACGCATACCTTTGATTTAAGTTTGATTTTTTCTAATGGGTTGTTCATACAAAATATACAACCGTTTAAATTGGTTTTTTTTTTATACTATGTTTCTTTTTTTGGGTATTTTTGGTAGTGATGTTGGACGGGTATGGGAGGTGGTGTTTGAGAAACAGAGGGAGAAAGTAGGTGGCGGTGGTGCTCCGTTTTGGGGGGTGGTGGCGGGTAGAGAGAGAGAGAAGGTGGTTTCGGTTTTTGTAATATATTTTTTTTCATAAATAAATACAATGGGCACGAATGAATAATTGCTGTGTGTATATAAAAATGAAATCAGATGCAGCAATTTATGTGTCAGAACAACTACTTGCCTCTTGCGATTATGTTTGTGAAGATATATTTTCCTTTTTTTTTTTGTACAAATGAACTTTCATAAATAAAGACCAAAGAGAGGTCAAAGAACCACAAACAGGACAAAACCAGTCAAACAACATGAAACAGGAAAAATACCAAAGCAACAATATTTCCTCTTTCTCGATTTGCACTTTCCATTTTCGACAGGGTTTTTTAAGAAAGTTAACAAGGGTCACACAAACCAATGCAAGATCATTCCATTTGCACTTTCTCGATTTTGCATATATATCTCTCTCTCTCTCTCTTTGTCTCTCTTAGTTTAAAATTATTTTCTCTTTCTTCTCTCAATTGGCTCTCTCTTTCTCTTTTTAATTCTTTTTTCTCCATCAGTTCTCTCTCTCTCTCTCTCTCTCTCTCTCTCTCTCTCTCTCTCTCTCTCTCTCTCTCTCTCTCTCTCTCTCGTTCCTTATCTTCTTTCCATCTCTATAAATTTTCCATCGCCCTCCGTCTCATCTCCTCCTTATTTCTTCTTATTCATAAAAAAATGCCCATTGACATACCCAAAATACACAAACCGATTCATAACACACAAAAGGAGAGAAAAAAGAATAGAGGAAAACTGGAACAAGATCTAGCCCAGCTTCGAAGTAGAGAGAAATTGTTGTGGGGATTTCTGTTTTTTGCTTGGATAATGTTGATTTCCATGATGGTTGGTGGCTTAAGGGATAATCATCATTAGGTTTAGAGTTGACTATGTAATGTAGGTTTAGTAATCTTGACTGTAATGAAGGGAATGAGGGAGGTTTGTAATCTGCAAGTGTTTTGGGAATGGTTGAGCACAATGGCATTTGTGTGTTATGTAATCTGGTGTTTTTTAAGAAAACTAAAAACTCAAATTAAAAAACAAATTTGAACCAAAAACCAGTAATGAATGAATAAGAAAACTAAAAACTAAAACAAGGGAAAAAACAGAGGAGGACGAGGCTAAGGATGTGAGAAGGAGAGAGAGAGAGAGAGAGAGAGAGAGAGAGAGAGAGAGAGAGAGAGAGAGAGAGAGAAAAGAATAAATAAAAAAAATAAAGAGAGTGGCGACCGAGAGCATTGCTATGGGTCCTGGCTTCCTTTCCACCATGCATAATTAATAATATTATGCACCAAAAGGACAACTAATCAAAAAGCAAGGACAAAAAAATATACCAAAGCAACAACAAGATATGTTGAAATCAACCCTGTCGTCTTGAGTCTCACGATTAAAGGACAAAGAAACCGAAACCAAGGATAAATAAACCGAAACCAACCCCAAACCCACCACTGGGATACATGGGGAATCGCTTTCAATATTCTGTTTGTAAACTGATCAACTAGTAAGGGGCAAAACCCAAAGACTACTACATTTTGTTTTCACATATGTACATTGGGAAGTGCTTTCACGGTTATTGTATGACAATGTTATTATCCACCCTTCTCATATTGTATCACGGTTATTGTATGTACATATTTTCTTCGGCTTCTGAAGTTTAAAAAAAAAACCTTTCTAATTAAACAACAACATGCACCTCTGTGTTCAGAGTGAATTGCTAATATATTCACATCACCGTAATCAAAACAAAATAGTGTTGCATGTGTGTTCACACGGTTGGTAATACCTCTCAAGTTCAAAACTAAGGCAGTTAAACATTCAGCCATAATGGATTATACAGCTATATATTGTAGCATCCCTGCAACAAGTCTACAGTAAGCTTTAGCCGGAATAAATGCATGGCCTCATTTGAAATTTTCCCCAAGTCTACATTCCAGCTCAGAAAGTCACAATATTTGATGACAAACATCCCGCAGTCACCGCTGAAAATAGGTAATAAACTGTGAATCATTCCACATTCGCAAATAACATATGTAAATGGTTAGGTAGAAAGTTACTCACCCTCCAACTTGTTGGGCAGAATCCATTACACGATGAATTGGCCACTCACCTTTTCGCAGAGGAAAATCACCAACATACCCAGCTTCTTCTAACAAGGGAGTGATCAATTTCGCAAGTGGCTGCACTGCCTTTACCAATATGTGGGTCCTAAACAAATCTATTTTTGAATCGTACACAAAAATTTCACAACTTGTTAAATCTAAAACAAGTCCCACCCAGTGCTTTTGCCTCACATTGTACGGCATAAAAACTTTTTTCACAGAAGACCAAGGTTTACCCCACGTAGGCAATTTGCCATTAACCATTTTCACCAAAGCATTGCTATGGGTCCTGGCTTCCTTTCCACCATAAAGCCGCATATGTTGCAAATCTATTGCAGCATACGTCTACATAATGGCATACCAGTTATGCATCAGTTCAGATACCAAATGAACCAATTTAGCATGCATAATTAATTATGGAAGATACATACTCGAGGACCCATACTGGGTGCATCGTCTTCATGAAAATTAGTTCCCCAAGTCCAGTACTTTTGCCTCAGCTCGAGTGCACTTGGTCGTAGGGGGCGTAACGAAACATGCTGTCACAAAAACACAGTTCACATGTCATATACAATACACTTAACAACTTGAGTCATGAAATAAACATATTATTTACTGAATACCTGTTTGCTTTGAAAAATATATGCATTCAACTTTCTAAACTCAGGGGTTTTATCAGTAGATTCCCACCGGCAAATACGAGGAACTAATTCAGTTTTGTCCTTCCTCTTACAATATCTCAGAGGCGCCATTTCCAATTCAGGAATCAATTCATACGCCCAAACCTGCTCCAAGTTAATTTCAAAGTCAATAATTATTTATGAACATGACTTTACAAAACAGAAATTATGAACTCAACTTTACAAAGCAGAAATTATGAATTAAACATTACCTCGAAAGCAAAGCTCAATCCCTTTATAGTCCACGCCGGTCTGTTAATTCTTTTACGCTTCTTATCCTCCAACTTCTTCTTCCTTTTCACCTCTTCTTTTCCTTTTCTCTGTCGTTTTTCTTTCTCATCATCATTCTCATCACTCTATCTTTTTCCAGGACTAAACAACAAAGAATCCTGGAGCTGCTCAAATGATATCGAACCCCAGGGAAAGTTGTTTAATTCCTCCATATTATGTACCAAGTGTAAATACTCCTCGTTTATCCTAACATTGGGGGCTTTCCCCAATATCACAAACTCTATAAAGCATAGCATTCCCAATTTGAACACGTCCTCACTTCCAAATTTGGCGCTTAAGAATGCTTTTTCTATGTCTTGTAATGTAATGTGATTCTTATTGGTAATATGAGCATCAAGTAGCCGATTTACACCTTCATCCTTAGCCGTTATGTGAGGCTCTACTCCAAATTTCAGACCACTAATTAGACAAAATACTTTTGCACTGAACTGCACCACATTCGACCCTATTGCATAACTAAGCCCGTGTATGTCCTTCACACCAAGTCCAGCCACGCGCCGAAGGGCCATACCATGCACCATTTGACCACTAAATGAAATTTTATCCAGCTCCATCAAGTGCCCAAAGCAGGTCTCTCTAAATCTTCTCATTTGTTCATCATTAAACTTCAATGCAAAATTAGAGAGTACTGTACTCGGCACACATAGATTATTCACCCTCGCCGAATACACCTCTGATTCAGGAAAACAAAGCTCAAACCCAGATTCCATTTTTGACCTGCAACATACACCATTTACCCAACTTCATATATACTCATATTTATACTACTCACATTACAATAAACACATTATAATACAAAAAGGATACCTAAATCCATACGAATGACATATAATCAACACATTCAGATACAGACTATGATACCAGTATCCATACACTATAATGAACACATTAAGATATTCATATGATACTGATATCCAAACTACTCACAGTATTATCGTGTTGGTTCTGATACACATCCACACTATTATCGGTGATAAAGGAAGACTGGATTGTTTATGTGGCCAGTTCAGACTTAAGAGTATTCTTTCCATTAAACATAAATGACATTATCCTACCCATTGTAATAGTTTCCTACTGCATCTTTCTAAAAAATATACTCATATGATACCCAAATCCATATTATTCACACTGTTATCAAGACATTCATATACACAATCAGATACCTCTTTCTTAAAAAAAAGATACATAATAAGATACCCAAATCCATATTACCCACTTATTTGCAAGATACAAAACAGACACCCATACCCATACTACACACGTTATTATTAACATATTCAGATACAGAATCTAACTCCAATAGAAATTCAATATGTCTTGTCAGATCGCCCATATTCAAGACTAAAAGATAATCACTTAGCATTTACCCCTATGAAATAATCACCTAAATCATTCAAAATCAAATTTTTCGTCTTTGTTTTCTATACAACCAAAAACAATTAAATACTAAAGATATCATCATCAGCAACATCAGAATCATCCTTACTTTCATCCTAATCAAATTGGGGCAGCAACGTGAATGGCTATCTTTCAAGTTTCTCGATACAAAGTATCTTCTACAGCAAAGAGTGAGGAAGACAAAGAGGAAGAGAGAGAAACAGTACCTCTGGATCTTGCCTTTCACGTTGTCGATGGTCTCAACCTCAAGAGTGATGGACTTTCCAGTTAAGGTTTTCACCCAAATAAAAAAGGGTCTTTCTGGTTTCTGTCTGTGAGAGAGAGAGAGAGAGAGAGTGTGTGTGTGTGTGTGTGTGTTTTGGTGTATCTAAAACGCGTTATGTGGATGACCAACGTGCTGTTTTTGCTTTCTATTCTACTACCCTTGCCTCAAAATCCAGATGGAAAACGGAATGAGATTTTGGGTTGTAAGATTTTGCACAAATGAAAACAATTTTTTCTTCAATCTGGAATTGGGTGGCGTTATGAGCTTCTGGGTATTTGGGTTTTCAGATTTTGGGGTTTGTAGTCATAATTCACAAAACAATTAAATGCAGAAATGAAGGAAGAAGAAAAGGCGCGAATGCCAAAGGAGGGAAATTGTAGCGTACACACTTACATAGTAAGCTTGTTTTTTCTCTACAGCCGTTGAGATTAGATTGGATGGCTGAAATTGATCCTCACATAGTGTCCTCATTTAGGAGTCCTCGTTAGAGCCCAGTTATAAATACGGCATTTAGTTTTATTAGTGTTTTAAGCCCAGGCCCAATTGAAAGCCAACATCCCTTTACATATAAATGCAATTTTCCTTCTCAAACCCTAAGAATAACACAAGCTCTCCTTTCTCCCTCGCTCAGACATAACCTGCGCCCTATCTTCTTCTTCTCTCTCTCTCTCTCTCTCTCTCTCTCTCTCTCTCTCTCTCTCTCTCTCTCTCTCTCTCTCTCTCTCTCTCTCATAGCATCATCATCATCTCATTTTTCTAAGTCAAACCCGCTCAGACCGCCTAGGCGGCTGCCTAGCGCCTAGGCTCCGCGTAGGCCGATTTTTGGAACAATGGCTGGTTAAATGAGCAAGCAGTGTGAAACAAAATGCGTTGATAATAATGTTGAAGCCGTAGCTTAACATGTGAATCTAAAATCATCAAAACAGGAGAAATAAAAGAGCCACGATAAAACCCTCTGTGCACCCGCCTAGGCGGCCACCTAGCGCTTAGGCGCCACCTAGGCCGATTTTTCAAACACTAGCTGGTTAAATGAGTAGGCAGTTGAAACAAAATGTCTTGATAACAATGTTGAAGCCGTAGCTTAACATGTTTGGTCAGCAGTGTCCTCCCACCTAGGCCGATTTTTGGAACACGGTGAATTACATCAATGCTTTAACAGTTTATTAGCCATACCTATTTATGTTGTGTTTCAGAGACATCATGGTGATCAGTGGCAGAAAGACTGCCCTCTTTAGCCAACCTGGGAGACTTTTGAAGCTTTTCTCTTTTATAGCGGCGCCATGCTATTTGCAAAACACAAGCTGCCCTTGGTTCTCATTGCTGCAAACCAAAGCTGTTAGAGTTCCTCAGCTCCATGCTGAAAAGCCACCAGAATTTAGAGACCACATGTTTCAAATCATTGGCTTTGAGAGCAAACACTTCCACTTTCGTCTCAGCTTGGACTGTTTTGGTTGAGATGGGGGGTTGGATAATGTAGGAGCCGGACAAGTCTTGAGCACCCAATCCCGAAGTTCTTCTCCATAGAACTCACCTTTTTCAAGAGAATTATAGCGCCTTCACCGCAAGTACTGCTGAAGTAAGCCAAGACCTTCCCACTCGTGATAAACAGCATCTCATCAAGTGGATCTTCTTTTCGAAATATATATGAAGCTATGCTCTATGTAAAGCACTGGCTTCAAATGCTCACAGATTGCATCCAGCAGTCGTTTGTTCAAGTCAAATAAGTTCAGAAAAGACTAGGCCTACCAAAATATCATCTCATCATCATCATGTACAAGACTTCTTGATAAACTTCAACAAGAATTATAGGGAGGGACAAATTCAAAAAGTCTCACTTTGCTGAGTGGACCTGAGCAAACATGGCGCTTTGTATCCCTCCTGAGGTCCCTGGGAAGATTGTGCAGAAAATTCTCCACATCGACGCCTCTGGTTTCTTGCCATTTGTATTTCTCATATTGCCGTATCCACTTCTTAAGCTTCCGAGGAAGGGAATGGAAAGCCATCCACAATTCTATATCTTGCCCCTTCAATCTCATTTCCTCCAATCTTGCTGTTTTTTGCAAATATGTCTGTTGTACAACAAAACACAGTTCATCATGTGATGTCCCAAAGGACTTCTTGTCAAAGAAGTCTAATTTCTGAGTATTATCCAACAACAATGCATTTAGATGAATGGATAAGATTTAGCAGCAGGGGAATCGAGAGCTCTGAAATAAACGTATTCATAACACCAACCCTGCATATTTCCAATAAGAAATGCAAATAATACCAAGCCAGAAATTGAAATCACAACTGAAAAGTAGATTTGCCACACATAGGTATTTGTTTTGAGGTTTTGACCAAGAGGGAGCTGCAAAATATGAAATTGAAATATAAAACAAGTTAATCTCCAAGGGGTAGTAAACAAGTGTGCAAGAAGAAAAATTCTACAAATGGGAATTGTAAGTTTTGTTCATTTACCCCATCATCCTCCTAATACCTAAAACAATGCCGGCCAACAATTATTTTATATGATTTTGTTTAATTTGACAGAAAGTATTTACTACTTATACTTCAATGCAAGAGTATAGGATGGATCTAATGTGCACAAACCTCAGATTTTGTAGTCCCCAAACCAAAAGCAGTAAGAAATCTTTTGTACAGAATCTGCTAAATCAATGACACCATATTTCAGGGCATCCAAGTATATTCCAAAATCGAAGAGTGTGGAATTTGGTGTCTTTGCAGTTGTAGAGCAAGAGTCATTCACAAGAGTGATGGCTCCAAATGTGTCATCACAATATAATGAACAGTAATCACCAGCATGCTGCTTTTCTTTCTATAGAGAACAAGTACCAAAAGGCTCCAACAACCTGCAGGGCCAGAAGAACCCTCGATGGTCACTACTAAGTACTAACACTGTGGAAACAACACAAATTAATATGGATTAAGAAAAGGGAACCAAGTTTATAAATTCCTTCGGTAAATACTCCTATTTAGTTTCTCAAGTTTCTTATGTTTTTCCTGCAACCTTCTTAAAGTGTGTGCATGTGTGAGAGTGTACCCACTATCAGCTTTGTTGCGAAATGCAAGTTAGCATCAGAAACTCCCCAGTGCCAAACACTAAATATTATATGTGGTTTCAAAAATTTGGTATTCTTGTCTTTTTTTGTATTTGTGAGCAAGAATATGAGTATCATTCTTGGCTCATTTGTATGAGAATCATTCTTGGCTCATTTGTATGAGAATCATTTGGGTTTGGATTATTGAGATTAGAAATTTTCTTCGTCATATTCTACCTAGACCTGCATGCACCAGATCTTATTCCTCAAACAGACATGAAGGGAATCACACAAACTCTATGGTTGCACTTTCCAAACTTTATGTGGTTGCAGATTTATTAATCAAATTAAATTTGTAATTGAATATTTTGTTTGATTTTGTTGATTATTTGTCCAAAACTTGATGATTTCATTGAAAAAAAACTTATGCAAATGACAAAATTAACCTCAATGAAGTATATGCAATCTAATCTCAAAGCCAACTTTGTCATTTGGATTATTTTTTTGTATAAAATCATCAATCTTTGGATGAAAAATCAATGAAAATGAGTTTTGTGAAAACAATTTAAAACCTCATGGGGGTGTTCCTGTAATTTCTAAAACCTCGAGGAATTTTGTGAAAAAACTGAAAACCTCAGTAGGTGTTAATGTAAATAACTCAAATTTGAACCTTATATGAACTCTATGTGGTACTAAGTCACTTATGTATCTTACCATGCAATGTATAAAATGTAAAATATTGTGCTAAATCATTATAAATAAATGATTATGATGTGTTTAATCTTCTTTTATTAATTACTGCATATTTTCTACACTCCCAGTGTTTGTTAGCTTGCTATATAATCAACTTAAATCAGTTAAACCCATCATGCAAAATATTTCCTTCCAAATTTTTGTGATAAAGTAATAGATAATTGACTAAATAAACATCATCCAAAGTTTCAAGAAAAATTTCCAAGTTTTTCTTACAATTTCCATGATTTTTATTCAATTTGATATCAATGATATCCCGATATTTTCATAGAAATTTCCGTATTTTTTAACTACCAATATTTTCGAAACCATCGATATTTTAACCACACACCTTGACAACTTGTTCTAAACCTGAGCTTTGAGTAGACAAAACCCGAGGGAACACAATGATGGATTGTCCTCAAGGGGGCCTCAACCATATATATGGTTCAGTAGCTATTTGAATAAATAAAAAATTGAAAATTGACTTGTGTCTAGTCAGCTAAGATAGTGAGTCCGTCCTCTTACACCCAAATTTGAATCCCCATTTCGTATATTAAAGTAGTTTAGACTACTGAAAAAATGTTCATCAAACACAAAATATACAATGAAAATAATGGACCCAAATGGAATTATCAAGGTAACTTCAAGATTGCAAAATAGATACACGTTGCAACCATCCTATATTGGATAAATGGATAATAACTCTTGAACACGTCCTTAGCTCTCTTTGTCTGACATGAGTATAGCAGATTGGTTGAGCAAATAAGTTCAAAACAATAAAAAAAAAAAAAGACGGGTCTTGTCTGCTGAATCAATTTCTTGTTGTTGGTAAGTTTCTTTGCTTTTGCTTTTAAGTGACTTCCCGCAAGCCAACTTGTATTTTTTGCCTTTGTATGTCTGCCTGCCTCAGCCCCTTCTGCGAGGCATTTTATCGAATACGTTGCCTACACTCGAACAAATCTCCAAGCAATCATCAAATCCAATGCTGGGAAAAAAAAAATTGCAAAACAAAAGCAATGTTTTTCGCCCACCGTGGGGCTCGAACCCACGACCACAAGGTTAAGAGCCTTGCGCTCTACCAACTGAGCTAGACGGGCTGTTGCAAGTATTTGCAGTTAAATAATATATAAATGTTATTTCTTTGTTTTTGACCGGGTCTTTGTCAACACATAGATTCACAGCCCGAGGCCCAAAAATAACCGGATCGGATTATGTCCAGATTAGTAAACCACTTCCACGCCCGACTCTTTCAGCTTCACCCATCCCGACCGACGGTTGAACAGAGCTGAGACCCCAGCCAATAACTGTCGCCCCCGTCCAAATTCCGGCCGTCTCCGGCGAGCTCGTATCAGGTGACTCTCTATGTCTCTCTCATTCGCATCTCTTTGTATCTCTCTCGTTCGCGTGTTTCTCAATTTCTCCGTTTGTTGTGTGTCGAATAAAGAATTGATGAACTGGGTTTTGTTTAATAATTGATATTTTGTGACTTAACTGCCGTCTGAGCCGAAATTTTGGCCACCTGAGTTGTTGGGTGGCTGGGCAAGGCGTGCCCACCATTTGTTCGACGATTTGTCCCAATGAAGCAGCAGGGGTGCGCGCAGTTTGTTTGGTTTGCTTCTCAGAGTCAGACAATGCCACATTTCCATCATTACTCTCTTCCGGCGTTAATGCAACATAGCTTGATCTTCCTGCTTCTGCATGCCCCAAAATCCCATTCTTTGCCAAACCATATTTTCCTTTAGGATCTTTAGAAAAAGATTGAGAAAACACAGCCACAGGCTTAGTTTCCGTCATATTAACCTTGAATGCCACTTTTTTCTGTTTAAGTGGTTAAAACTTTCAATGTGGTTCATACAATTCTTTAAATGCTCATTTGGTAATATGATGATTGGGACCATTGCCCTTGATCATAAATATTATCTCGGACAAAATTAGAAAATGATGAATATGTGTATGGTGCTCATGACTCATGGCGTGGTTTGACAAATACTCCTATATTTGTCAAATGATTTGCTCCAATACACATCATGGCGTGCTTACCCAATGCTTTAGCTCCTTTAAACCATTTTGCTACTTATACTGTATCGTTGGTTGCCTTGATACGCATTATGCACTTTCATTATCTATGAATAAGTTTTTTCACATTTCAGTTTCCTTTTTATATGCATTGCATCTTTGAAGACATTATTTTCATGAGGATGATATATGAGTGGGTTCATGGATGATGGCTATGACAATGTTGCAAGACATTCATATGTTCAGCTTCACACAAATTGATGCCGAATTATGACTTTTTTTTCCTTTTAAATTACAGCAATGGCCTTGAGAACAGTGACGAGGAAGTTAGGGAGTAAACTATTATCCAGGTTTTCTCCTGCATCTCTATTGCATTCACATGCCACAAGTTTCGGTTAGCTCTCTCTCCCCTTTCTCAGTTGTGTTCGTGTGCATGTTTTAATGTATAATTTATTCAAGAAAAAGGAGTCAGTGGTTAGCACAGTGTGTGCAAAATATGAATATTGAACCCTAACTTCTAATTTTGTGTTGTGGCGCAGTGAATGTTGTATTAGTTCAAACAAAAATTACCGTGGTTCAGTTGGTTGGTAAATAATAATCGATTAGTGTATGATTTGCAGGATTTAAAGAAGTAAGGGAAGACGAAAAAAGTCGAATGGTTGGTGATGTCTTCAGCAATGTTGCTTCAAACTATGATCTAATGAATGATGTAATGAGTGCAGGATTACACAGATTATGGAAGGACAGGTTAGCATCTTGAAGATTTACCTTTATGCTTTGTTTTTATCTATCTAAACTTTTATCAAACAAGCATATTACTGTATTTTTCCTTACCATGACTCTATACATCGGCCTAAATCTTCAGGTTAGTTTCCAAACTAAATCCTTTTCCTGGAATGAAGCATCTTGATGTGGCTGGTGGGACAGGTGAGCTTATGGTATGCATTTATTTATGATAAATTCGTCAAATTATGTGAACCATAAGACTTGGGACACATGTATTTTATCAGGTATTTTTCTGTAGTAACAAGTGGTATTAATGTTACCAAATTACCAAATATTATGATGCTACCGTAGTTTCTGAGTTCAATTATCATTTTGAGGTACATATTTTTCACAATTTTCTTTAGAGAAACTGAAAATACATTTTAGATGCAGCCTTCTGACTGATCTGTGCCTTTATATCTCCTTGCAAAAGGAGAAGGTCCAAGTATGAAATCCAGTTTGAATTCTCTACATTTACGAACTTTTGTATACTGCTCGTGTACGTGGTTCAGTTTTGGGTATTTTAAAATAAAGCTTACATTCCTATCACTAAATATTGAATCCAGTTTCGTTTGGGTAGAGATCTGACTTATGGAGTGGGCCAAGGATGCAGTTAGCCAGACAGAGTTAGTAGGTATCCAAAAATTTCCGTCAGACCAGAATGGACTGGAACTGCCCTTGGGTCAGAATGACACCATCCCATCCTGTATTATGGGGTGGATGGTGATCTTGTGGGTATATTACCTGCAGGGTGCAGGATTGCATCTACCATTGAAAAATAGAATTCTTAACCATTCTCCTTTCAGAGATCTCCTATTCCTAACCTGAATGTACCTGCTATAATGCGACATGACAATGTGTTTTCCTTGCCTGGAATGGTATTGAAATGAACTGCTTTGGTCTAACCTAGTTTTACGCTCTTTTGAGAATCTTTGGATTATATATGTCAATCTTACTGTTATTTTTTAAAATATTATTGTTTTGTCAGGCGATGTTGCTTTCAGGATACTAGACTCTATAAACAGCATCAGACGGAGAGCTATGCAAGATGTTCTTGAAGATGATTTACAAGAAGAGACTAAGGTTTATGTATCTGACATAAACCCTAACATGTTGAATGTTGGTAAAAAGCGGGCCTTGGAGAGAGGTAAAATTAATGCTGTGAACTTTGACTTTTGTTGGATTAGACATTCTCCTTAAAAGACAAATAAGTTTCTACTTTTAAGATCGTGTACTGAAATTTATAGGTCTTGGAGAAGACAAATCCCTGCTATGGGTGGAGGGAGATGCAGAAGCCTTGAGCTTTGGAGATAATACAATGGATGGTTACACAATTGCATTTGGGATTAGGAATGTTACACACATAGAGAAAGTGCTTTCTGAAGCTTATAGGTAAGGTCCAACCTTTGTACTGGTTAACTGATTCTAATAGTTAATAACCAATACGTGGAAAATTATCATCATATTAAATTGGTAGGTGGTCTCTCTTGAACAGGCTATCACTCCGTGCATATGAATGTGGCTTTTAGTTGTTAGGCTTTTATCAAGACTGAATCAATGCATTATATGGTCTACTGTTGAATATGTAACTTATTTGAATTTTTTTTAATCTCATCATGTCCAGCAGTTTATTTTATTTTTGGATTTATAACTCTAGTGGTACTGCTTGAGTAGTTAAATTGTCCCTCCTTATGACTGCTATTTTGGTTGTCTCAAATTGCTTATTCTCATGATGGAGCTTTTAAAATTGGAGGGAAGGATTTTGAGACATCTACCTCCCTGTCTCTATGAGAGGTTATATACAACTAGGAAAACTTATAAAACATTTTTGAGACGATTGATAATCTATTTCTTGGCTTTTCCATAAAGAAGAATACAAATATCTAAAAGGTTTCCAAAGTTTGATATTTGAATGTGTTCCCTTAGAAAGAATCATATTTGCTCAATGTCATACAACTGATGAACCAATATCTAGAGCTACAGTGGGTAAAAAGAACCAGATGAAAGCCTTAGAGGCATTTTTTATTGGTGTGGGCCAAAGCCTGTGATCGATCTTGTTATTTGTTTGCACATGCAGTTTTAAATGACCAAACTATGAAAGCTAATATGGTGAGTGTATATTACTGAGGGGATGAAAAGTGAGATTAAACTACTGGTATAGCACTTGACCAAAATGAAACTAAAGGTATAACTGACTAATGCTTTTTTTTATTTTCTGCACTCTAAGAATTGGTACTAAAATGTGTAGTGACCTGTGAAACAATCTTCTGCTAGGGCATTTCTACAGCAGATCTATGTATCATTTCTTATGCTGGTCTTTTTATTTTTATGTCAAATTGATATGCTTATGGTGTTTGCTTTTTATGATCTTGTTAATAGGGTGCTAAAACATGGAGGAAGGTTCTTGTGTCTTGAACTGAGCCATGTAGACGTTCCTGTCTTTAAACAATTGTAAGCATTGTTGACACTTTTTTCTTGTTGACAAAAGTGATATTCTAAACTATTCTAATGTACCTTGGGGGGCAGGGGCACACTGCCTTGGCCAACTCCCACATTTGCGCATTATTGACACTTCAGTTTGGTTAAAGTAAGACTTGGTAAACCACTTGCTTACTTATGTCAGAATTTCATTTTAGTTATCACTGGTATTGTCATCCTCATCATCTTTGTACAAGCAATATCGAAGTCTCATAGTTGGCCTCATAGATCTTTTTCTAAGAAATTTTTAGAAAATGATTTTCTGTGAACTTTATCCTGCTGTTAGGAACGTTTGATGCTCCAGCTGCTTACTCGAAATGTTATATTGAAGTTCCTCATCCCATAAAAGAAAAGGAAAAGGAAATGCTAACTTGAAGTTACGTTAAATTTATTTTTCTTTCTTGTTACAAGCACCATATGCAAGACACTTAGAATGTGCATTTGTGTATCATTTGATATTCACTAGGCTCGAGCTTAGTGAACAATATATTGCTCCATGTTATGGGTTGCAACTTGCAATTGAGGATGTAGGACAATCGTGAAGTGCCACATGGTTGGGATTTAGCACGGCACCAGATGGCAGCGTTGCTCACCATAGTGTGAGCAAGTGTCACACACTATTTTGTATCAATGTTTGATTATGTTGTCATTTGATGGACCCTTGTTCTTTCTTTCTTGTGTGTTTGTATAGGTTGTGTATTAAGGTTTCCTTATTTCTTCATGCAGCTATGATTATTACTCATTCTCAATCATTCCTGCACTGGGAGAGCTCGTTGCAGGAGATAGAGAATCTTATCAGTACTTGGTAGAGAGTATCCGCCGTTTCCCGTCACAGGTTTTATTTTCAGCTTCCATATTTTAATACTCCATTTCAGTTTTATCTGCAAATTGATTGGATATTGCTAGTAGTTCTTTTGTAACTTTTGTTAAATGTCCTTACAATTTATCTTAATTGATTATTGCAGGAGACATTTGCCTCAATGATTGCAGATGCAGGTTTCCAGAAGGTGGAATATGAAAATCTTGTTGGAGGAGTGGTTGCGATTCATTCAGGATTAAAAATATAGTAGTGTGGTTATGAATTTTAATCTAAAAAAATCTCAAAATTCTGCTTGAACAATTTTTGGCTTTGAGCTTTTTGTTTTGCCTACCTTCCTTCAGATCAAATGTAAGAAATTAAATAGGCGACCAATGATTTTTTGTCTTGTCCTATATAAAAATTCAATAGATAATTTTTTGTATATTGTTTCACAATTTTGGCCATGAGTATGGGTATTTGCTTCACACTTTGAAACTATGAATCCCCAAACTCTCTCTCTCTCTCTCACCAAAATATGACAATTCATCCATTACCAGTTTTCCCAATGATTTGGATCCACATTATCCTAACCCACAATTAAACTATTATGGTTGTATTGTCAGGATGAACTCTTAGCAGATGAGCTTTCCAATTCATTTTCCCAATCTTGACAACTGTGAACATGATAAGAGAAGAACAAATTAAGGAAAAATATTTGGATATTATTTTATTAATTGACACATTTCTGCTAATGGCAAATAATGCATTACCAGCAAAGGCAAGCATGTATAACATTCATTCAGAAGATACTGATAACAAGTTCTCTGTTTCATAAGGATAAAGGATAAAACAGCAAAGTAGTATAAAACTTAAAACTTGGTATTATTTTTGTTCTCCTCAACTTTGAGTTTAAAATAAAAAAACATTTGTCAACGGGTCTAGCCCAATAAAAAAAGCCCTTGATTTGCACATCAGTGGTCTCATGTTCGAACCTTCATGGTACCGTGGTAGTGTGTGAAACTCCCTTTTGTAGTTTAAACTATCGCTTGTGTTAAAAACAAAAGGAAAAAAACCTTTGAGATGTGTTCTTTCAATTACCTACAGAGGTTAAATGTTATATTTGATCATGTCTCAAGTGTGCTGCATGTGTCACTTTCTTCTATTTTTATTTGGAATATAACTCTTTTTGGCCCAAAGACCTTTTGTCATCAAAATATTTTATTATCGCCACAATTTTGACAATTTTTAATAAAAGTAAAGCAGCTATGCGTTTGATTGTAAAAGTGGAGTGAGCATAAAAAGCAACGTCATAGCATTTAGTAACATTTTTTGGTAGAAGTCTTGTGACTGTATAATGACAAAAAGAACATGATACTGAAAATGTTATTTATTTATTTGTATATTTTTTTTCAAAATACATTTTCAATTTTTTTTATAAAATTTTAATTGTAAAAGGGTCAAAAGTAAATAATAAACAAACCAGCTCGTTTCCCCTATAATCCACCCATAGGCCCGTTTGATTCACCGAACGGATTTGAGGAAAACCACTTCCCATGTCAATTTCCCCTTTCCATCATTCCCTTGTTTTTTTTCTTTCTTGTCGTCCTGTGTTTTACATCTTTAAATTTTTTTAAAAGAACCGTAATACCTAACCCACCCTTAAACCCTAGAATCTTAACCCTGTTGCCCAATCCTTAAACCCCGCCAGAATACAGTAAGGAAAAAAAAAAAAAAACCTTAAACCCCCATAAACCTTCCGTACAACTCCACCTCCCCTCTCTTATGCAACGCATTAAACTCAAGCAACTCCGGGTCTGAACTCCAATCCTCCTCCCGTCGCTTTTCATCATCTCCGCCGAAGCATCCGCACCTACCCAAAACCGAGCCACAAGCATTGCAAGTCTGCAATAGAATTGGGTTGTTTGTTTAAATTGGACTGATTTTGTTGGAGAGAAGTTTCTGTTTTGTTCTCAATATGGGAAAGCAATCAGCTCAGAACCCAAGTAAGTTTTTTGTTTGGCTGCCAATGACCCAAGTACCTGGTGATTTACTATAATTCAATCTTTTATGTTTTTCTTATCTTAGAAACTTCAATCTTTCAGTATTATTCTTCCTTTTAGCTTTGTGTTTATATTTTTTGTTTCTTCTTTAAAGCAATAATTACTGGTGAGACAATTTTTTATTTTTTTCTTTCTTTAACAGGATTTGGGAAACGCAAAATACCCAACAAGTTCAACACAGGCAGGAAAACTCGTCGTCTTGAGGAAGAAAATGTTGCACATAGCCCCTCCTCTACTTCCTCAGGCATGTTAACTTTATAGTGTTTTGGGAAATTCCGAATGTGCGTTAGTTTTAACTTTTAATTTAATAATAACTCTACTTCCTCAGCCATGTTACATATTTGAACTTTATAGTGATTTGGGAGATTCTGAATGTGTGTTAGTTTTAACTTTTAATCTAATAATAAATTGTCTTTTCTTTTTTCTTTCCCTTTTAGCTGTTTTGTGGGCTGAATTTGTTCCTTAAAATTAGTACTTGAGATAATCACTGTTTTCCTTCAAGTTAGTTTGATTCGGGTTTGCATCCAATTACTATCATAAGGGAGTTTCGATATTTAGTTGATGTTGATGCCTAATTATTGGAATATTCAAGATCAGGGTACTTTTTCTAATACAGGGGAACTACCAAAGGAAGAATCTAATGGTGTGTCTGAAGACGAAATGGTTTATAAAGAGCCATCCATGTATGATAAATTGTTAATGACGCTAGGGTCATCTAGTAAATCTGTAGCTGCTGCATATAAACAAAGGTAACACTCTTCTCAAATTCCTGAATTCATTTTCAGTCTGTAAGTGTGTACTTATTGTATGTAATTAAAAGAAATTTTGTGGCCCCATTATGAAGTGTACATAAGGCGGTGACTTTTGGTTGCTCAAGTATGTTTTGGCTCTTGTATTCACTTATTAGCTGTGTCATGCTCTATTCAGCCAGATCTAAGCTTAGGATCTGAATTATGGTTTATAATGTTCCTAGGCGCCTCTAGGAGTCAAGTACTCCTTTTGAGGGTGTACTCTAGGAATCAGCTACTCCACATGTTGTTGACTTCTTTACTTCACAAAAGAAAAAGAGGACAAAAATGGCCCTGCCGTCCTCTGTAACTCATTAAGGAATTCATTTTTTTGTTCTTTTTTATGCTTGTTTGATGAGGTATGTCAACACTTTGTGCTTAAGAAAAATATAAAGCTCAACCAAGTTGGATTCACAGCTGAGCTACATTTACGCTTAATTGATAGTAATGTAACTTTCTGGAGTTATTATTGGGCAGTATAATTTATATGTATGCTCTTTTCTGAATGTCATTTATTTAAAACAGGTTGATTTATTCAAGAAATTTACAAGTAACATGTTTCTGCTTCTTTCCTGTGTAGAAAAAGACAAGAAGAAGGTTTAAGTGACACAGAAAAGGATGAAGATGATGGGACTGAATCTTCTAGTGACTCAGATGAAGAGGATGATAGTGAAGAAGGTAGAGCATTTATGATTTTCATACAAATATTGGTAAATATGTTTGCAGTCTCAGCCCATTTATATTAAATCCCTTTAAATGATGCTTAGTAGTGCATTTTCCTTTCATAATGATTTGGTCTCCAGAACCCCATATCTTTTTTCGTTCATTTTCCTTTTCTTTTTATGTAAGCAACGGAAAGCCCCTAATTAAGGTTCATATAGTCATATATCAATATTTTTATGGAAGGAAGACACTATTGTAGTCTGCATGAATGCTTAGTTACCTTTCCATCTCCTATGCAATATGAATTAAGATGAGGTCTATCTTCTTTACAGCACATTGTTTTTTTTTCTTATGCGGCGTATTGGTGTTGGTGTTGCAGAGATGGATTAGTTTTTTTTAATCCCAATTCCATCACTATGGATTGGGTTAATTAGTTTTAGGGACTGAGCCGTGGGGAGCAAGGGTTTGGTGAGCATTGTTTCCTCATAAAGATCACACTACTGCATGGAGACTAAAGGAATGTAGTAAGTAGTAATTGGAATTCTAGGTTTGAGGGAAGAAAAGAAGTACTTTAGTATTGGTGCTCTGTTATATACACTAGCTGACATCCTTTGCACAATAGAAGAGCAATCGAATGACAAAATCATTTCCACAATTGTACTACACTTGATGAATTCTTTTGGGTTTTGATGCCGGAGAGCGCCTTGCTCTTGTAAACGTGGTTAACTATCCACCATTGTGTTTATGCTCTTTTATTGTCAGGTTAACTTAATAAACAACATGTATAAGCGCAAGTCAGCTTGACCTTTTGTCTTGTCCTTATTTGTTAGCTTGCTCTACACTGCATATTATTTAATCCTTGTAATGTTTGTACATAGGAGTTGATGATGAATTTCCTATGAAAGGAAAACCCAAAGACCCTGAAATAGCTGGTATTGAGGAACAGAGTGAAGATGCTGAAACTGAGGATGATCTGGAGACCTCTGACTTGGATGACCAGGAGAGCTATGACTCGGGTGTACATGACCTGGGAATCAGTTGTCCATCTGCTGTTGAAGCATCAATGTGCTTGAGGTGCATTTACATGAAATGTCGTGTTCATTTAGCTTTTATGTTTTTATCATGCGTTGAAATTTTCAGTGTGTTGTGTTAAGCTTGACGTAAATCACCACTAGCTTAAAGTTTAACTGCGGGTCCAACAATCTTGAGTGTCATGTGGCTGTAAAGTACCTATATTCATGTCCAAATATGAGTGCTAAGTGAGACAAGAGTGTAAGTTGGATGCCCCAACTGAATATAGGATGAAGGACAGTTTGGTTGAATGAGCGAACAAGAAAGTTTGAGGTATGATAACGTATGACCTAAGTGAGAATATGACCTTAGATGGGATTGAATGGGCAAAAAGAATGCTGTAGTTTCACACTATTTAATTGGAAGTAGGGTTGATTTATGTTTTTCTATGATTCCATTGTAAGATTTATTTTGATTAATATATTTCGTACTTTCTTAGGAAAACAGAGAATAAATAACAATTTATCATGGTTATTTATTGTCACATTAGATTTTGTTAATTGGATAGATTCTATAAATGAAGCCCAGTTGAAGCGTATTTCAGTGAACATAAAATGGTTAAAGATTCTAATTCATTTGCCCTTTCCTTGGAAAGAGCAAGTTTCTTAGCTAGCCGAAATCGTTTTTGATTTGACCGAGGGACTTTTGTGTTTGGGAGTGTATGAAAAATGGATCTCATACAGTAAATATGGGAATTTCTTTAGACGGAGTAAATATGATATTTTAAATGGGATGACATTCATAAATTTGTTAACCGTGGGAAGACAACAGAGGTGGTTGCGAATGTGCTGCAGCAAATAATGTTACATACCCTGCTGCTTGGATTGGATAACATATTGACCCCAACTAGAAGTCTAGAGTTGATACCTAGAGGGCAGGTTTTGTTGTTATCAAGATTATACCATCAGTCTACCACTAGTATTAAGGGGGTTTTTTTATTCTTGATAGAGAAAACTAAGTATAATGCTTTTTGTACATGCACACACACACACACACGTGCGCATATATATATTATATGCATGCACACGCACATAAATAGAACAAGAAAAAGCCACATTAGGCCAACAAGAAAATGAAAAAAAAAAAAAAAAAGGTGCCAAACTAAGTATGGGACCAATCAAGTTGAATCACACTGAAAGCTACATCCTTAAAGTTCTTAGACAATGTCACACACAAGGAAGCAAGGAATCTTAGTCTGTCCCACAAATAAATTCTCTTCTTCCATATCTTCAGAATTTCTTCCATTAATGCTTCTATGTCTGTGAATCTTTGTTTTCTGGTGCTATCTGATTATGAATTTTTATGGCAGAACTTTGTAGGTATTTCCATTTTGGTAATCTGTTTTTTTATCTTTCAACCTCAGATTGTATTACATGTATACACTTCATTCCCCTATTTTTTTTTTTTTTAATCTTGCAGTTCCTTTGATGTACACTTTGGGCACAAGTTAACAAAAGTAGAGGTTGAAAATCTGTCAAAAAAGAAATGGAAATATGAGTGGGAAGTGCCTGCTGTTGGGATGTCAAAGGGCAAGTGGGCTGGAACAGGAGAGTGTTTCATAAAAGTATGTCTCCTTTTTTTGAACTGTGCTATATATGTTTTTCTGTACTTTGTAAAAAAGCTCTTGAAAGGATCTCTTTTGCTTTTTTTTATTTGTTATAATGTAAATCCTGGTATGGGCCGTGCAGCCTAAGGGCTACAAACTGGAGGTATCCTTTCCCATCCTCATACTCCTCCCAACCTAGTGGAGGCTCTTATTGATTTTTTCTTTTAGGTACATGATCCATGTCTTACCTTGGCATACTAAGTATAGTATGCATACATTATAATGAGCTAGTTTAATTGAAAATGCTTCTTATTCTGCAGTTTTCATATAATTATATTCATATATTCCTTTTTCTCTTTGAGTAATATTTTTCAGGATGACAACCCCAATTCTGGTTATGGTCTGAAGCCAAAGTTGTACAAGCACTGGTTGGATGTATATAACACATCTGGAGGCAATAATTTTCATTCATCTAGACAAAGATTATTCTTCTCCCTCTGTAAGTGTACCCAATTCTACTTGAATTGATGTCTTCTCAGTGTCATTTCTTGAGTTATATCATTGAGTTCAATAGAACATGTTTCCCCTCAGTTCTCCACTTTCAGAAAAAGTTAATCTGATAATAATTCCATTTTGGATCTTATGTGGTTGAGTCTACCAACTTTGTTCTGAAAGCACTTCCTGATATGATTATGCAACTATGCTAAATATGTGCTAAACTTGATGTGATTTTTTTCTGACCTTTTCTTATGGAGCTTTAAACAATAAATTAATCTTGAGTACGGGTAAATCGAAATAGACTGTTCTTACCTTTATATTGTTTAGACTTGTCTTTTGAGTTGAAACTGCAGTTAATGATTGATTCCTATTCCTCATTAGTGGAGCTTTAGCATCCATAATCAAATTGATGAGAGCCTTTATTTGTCTTCTTCACCATAGAAAATGTCATAATAAAATTGATTAGTGGTTCTTAGTGTTGCTTGCTTCAGCTGTATGTAAGGGCAGCATTGTACCAATAGTTTTATGAATCAGGACATTGTCAGTTCCTGGTGCTTGGGACATGGCTCGTTGAGCTGTGTTGAAATTTAATTTATGCTTGATTGTTTAATGCAGTAGACTGTCACTTTTTTGTATTATCTTAGAGGCGTTTGGTTAATCCTGACACAGACATTATTTTTCTGTTTTTTTTTTTTTTTTTTTGGTTTTATATTTTTCCTAAATTCTTGTAGTCATGAAATTTTTGGGCTTCGCAATTATAGTATGGGTTGACTAATTTTACATCTATTTTCTGGTTACGTTGGTATCTACATTTCCCCAGTCAACAGCTATCGGGATATGTTGCATTGCAACAAAAAACCCTTTTATCATAGAGACTCTGATGAAGACTCAAGTGCCATGGATGCATATATTATGCATTGTGTATGTGCTTGTCCCTATTCCTTGAAAGATACCAATATTTTTGTGTTAAGATTATATGTATTGCTCTTATAATGATTAATTGAAGTGATATTATGCAGCTGAATCATGTCTTCAGAACTAGAGATCTTGTAATGAAGAATGATGCAAAAGTGTCCAAGCTTCAAGAAACTGATAATAATGAAATTCTTGCTGATGATAATTTCCTTGATCATGGATTTACTCGTCCTAAGGTATATAAGCGTCATGTTCTTGTTATAATATATTGGACTTGGATTGTTTATTTTTATGTTTTGTTTAATCTCTAAACTTGGATGTACTAGAAGTTTCACTATTATCACATATGTGGATATGGTAGCAGTAGGTATATTAGGGCATGTGTCGATTCATAATGGGAATTACATAATTATAGTACAATAAGTTTGAAACTTGGTTTTGTGGAATAATACAACTCTTGTAGGTTCCCCAATTTCTACAGCATAGAGTTGACAGAAAAAAGTGCATTCTGTTGCTCTTGTTGTTTGTTTTTCCTTTTATTTTTTCCAAGGAAAATTCTGTGAAGGCTTGGATGATGGATTACCTTTGGTGGGTGCAATTTTCCAAATGCTTAAATGGTTGGTATTATTAGTCCACATAGTGGAGGAAAGTCAAAAGTCGGGTATTTTTTCCAATTCCTATGTGGCATTGTCTCCCGATATCCCTTCATTGAAAAGGTTGTTGTAAGTCATGATTTTATTCTTATATCAAAGAGCATGACTTTATAAAGGATTTTAGCTTTTAGTTATCTGAGTTCTTGAGATTTTTTACTGTTAAAGTTGAACTACTTGGGTGAATTATAGTTCCTTATATTGCCTGTTATAGACATTTATTCACATTGACTCATGTTCATCCTAGTTACCCAAGAAGTCCATTTTTATAACATCATCATATGGTATAGTATATCCTGTTTTCTGTACTTGCCCTGTAGTGTATCTTTCCCACTTGTTTGTAGACATGTGCGATTTCTGTTTTAAATTTAATCAAACTTGTTTCCGGAGGCTATCCAGTCCTGGCTTTTCTTGTAGTTGTTGCAATTGATTCTAATGGACTTAGTGCATCTATAGTTATAAATCTTATCATCATCAAGCTGCGTATAAAGTTATCTCTTGAGACTTGATGCATATCTCTGGTATAGAGAAAAGAACATATATCTTCAAATCCAGATATTGTAATTTGTATGCTTAGTGAAGAGGATTTGTTTTATTTCTTCACCAGGTTTTGATCATATTGCCAATTGCGAGCATTGCACTTCGTGTTGTTAAGAGGCTAATACAGCTTACTCCTTCAGCTCACAAGGTACCTTTTCATTTTTCTTTTTTGCTTCTATAAATTATGCACTGGTTAACCCCCACAAAGTTTGTATAAGGGAATATGTGAGGATTTCTCTGGGGGGTAATAATGTGAGGAAGGTCAGATTTAATCCTATGATATGATTTTATGAGTGTTGTGCCACTTTTGGATGGACTATTTTTTCCTGGTTTCCTGTGTATTTCTTTTCTTTTCTGCACCTTATTCAACTTTTCTATATAAAAGGCTTTCATATTCTTTTCATATGTATTAATTTATTTTCTGGCATCTCTGATGCCTTTGATTTAAGAGTAAACCCCACAAGCATGCAATGAGTAGAAAATTATGAGGAAATTCCACTACCTTTCTACCAGGAGTATAGGCTGTACTCCTTTTTTGGAACATTTTCATAAACTTTATTAAATACTAATCCTCCAATACTCACTCTGCCTGTATGAGATTGCTCCACTTATGTTGGTTAAAATGAAAACGGAAAAGTTTTAATTGCAGAAAGGTCTGATAATGGCCCCTTTCCATGTCCTCGCTGAATTCTGATATTGGATGCGATTTTCAAGGGCATAGTAGTAAATTCCTCAGATGTTGATATAATTGTTGAGATTGTTCTTAATGGAAGCTACATAGCTACATTCTGCTGCTTGAAAGCTCAATTGCCAAGAATTCATGTTAGCAAACTTTGTAAACCAATCCCTTAACCAAAAATGATCTTATTTACCTATGAATTAAATAACGAGGGTTTAGTCAAGTGGTCAGGCCTGTTGGTTGCTCCCACATGGTCTGGGATTTGATTCCTTAAGGTACCTATGTTTATCCTCCTTTTAATACCTTATGTCCGCTTTCTCAGGTTAATGTGGAGCACATGGATCGATTTTCTAGAGAGTTCGGAACTGAAGAGGATCATGATAATGAGGACGAAAAAGAAATTCCCCCAGGTGACCATGACTACGGAAATGTAAAACCTCATAAGTCTACGAAACCTGGTGACTTTCAAGTACTTTTTGGTGGAAATAGCAAGGATGACTTCATGGTTGGCATCAAGTTCACAAAGTAAATTACTTAACTTATAATGATGATGACTTATCTACAAATTTTATAGTTATTCAGGAAAGCATTGCTCTTATTGTTGCTTTACTGAGGGTGTTGTATAATCTTCGATGCAATGTGGAATGTATTAAGAAAGTAGTTGACATGCGAGGTTAGAATTACTAGTATCTTTTGGCCATTTAGTAGATAGTATATCTTTGGTAGACGATGTAAGATTTAACGAAGTCAAACAATGTGAGCAATCAAACAGTTAATTTTGGGTGCTAGAGGTGGCTTTTGAAGATTTATTGAGAGCCTCAGTATCATAGAATACACACAAAAGATACTATATGAGTATGATATAATATTGATAACTCGAGAGTATGTAAAACTCTTTCAAGAGTATGCAGGGCTTGTGGCCATGGATAGTAATCCCATTATGTCTTATGTGTTTGATAAGTCAAAACGTTTTATAGGAAATTAGATTTTCAACTCATTTTTCATTCTTTGTTTTGTAGGAGGAGCATAAAGTTGTACAGTGATTTCTATACCTCAGATATGATAGTTGCCTCTTCAGTTGGTTTGTTGAAGGTAATGGATTGACTTTTTTTTTTTTTTTTTTTCACTTTCTACACCTCAGATCTGATTATAATGTGATTGGCTACCGCTTTCTTTATATTATTATTGAGTGGACTTTTTTTTTCAGAAAATTGATGAGGCTAAAGTAAATAAGGAAAAGGATGTCGACTATCTTTCTTCCATAGAGGTGAATCTCTTAGTAACGTACTAACCTGTCAGTGTTTGGTTGTATGTCTGTATGGTTCTCATGAGTTTTTATTTTTATTTTTTCTGCTTCCGTGGTTCTGTTCCACTAATGGAGATATATTTCTTTGATGTGGCAGGTTCTAATTGTTGATCATGCAGATGTTATAACAATGCAGGTAAAGAGTGTAATCAATTATCTACTTGAAATATATATTACTTGCAAAATTTTATATCGTCTCTTTTCTTATAAAAATTTCCAGAACTGGAACTTTTTAAAGTCAGTTGTTGAACAATTGAACCACATACCCTCTAAGCAGCACGGAACTGATGTCATGCGTATAAGACAGTGGTATGTTTTCTTGTCAATCTTTTTCCAATTGATGTGAACATTGTTTTGTGGTATGTGGTTGCATGGTAAGTTTTCCTACTTATAGTGTCCTCCCTCACACTACTAGTTACGAAATGCTTCCTATACAGCCTATATAGTTATGAATATCTCGAGAAGCGCAATGACAGACAAAAATGTTGTTTTCTGAATTCCAAATTTGATTTCAAAACTAGTTATTATATCACATGTCATGAAGATTGAGATAACAATGCTTTTCATGATCAGGTACCTGGATGGATATGCATCCTTCTATAGGCAAACAATACTTTTGAGTTATTATTCAACCCCAGGTAAGATGCGTTCTTCTTTTCTTATACGGAAAAAATGTAGTTGATAAGCTGTCAATGACAACTGTGAAATCATTTTCTTTTTTTGTATGTTCTTGTATACTTCTGATATAATTCAAATTTAAAAAGTCAATAATATATGCATTAAAGTTAAAGGGTATTCATTACCTTGATAAAGATATGCATTCCAGTTCTCAATCTCCTTTAATCTTGATGCTTTCTTACTGCAGATATAAACAGTTTGTTCAACAAGAACTGCAATAATTACCATGGGAAGGTGTGTTTAAAAATAAATATTTAGAGCATAAATCTTTACTTTTGACTATAAAATATCTTCTATAGCACTTCTCCTCCTACAAATTACAATAATGTTCCCACAATTCATTGCATGCTTGGTTGCTCTTGTTATTATTCTGTAAAAAATTTCTTTCCTTTTGGTAGTGTACTGTATGAATTCAGATAAGTAACTTTTTTTGTGGTTGCTTTTTCCTCTTCGGTTCAAAACTTGTTTGGAACAGATCTTTTAATCCTTTAAAATAATGAAACTAAGACACTTGTCATGTTGTGGATCATTTTTAGTTACAAGAACGGTAATGCAGGAAGCATGAAATGTTATATTTCTTTGAGATAGAATGTTTGAAAACCAGCACCAGTTTGTCTCTGTTCAGACTTGGTCATTTTAGGAGGACAGGAGGGCCTTATCTGTACTTATCCAAAACTACTTTAATGTGAATGGTCCGCTGTTTTATGCTACAACCATACAAACCTGTGGGAACAGGTCTTTATTTTTCGGTTTTCCATGATGGCACCTTGTGCTTTTTCAACACCTGACATACTTATCTGTGTCTACATATCATGATAATTTATTACTGACTAGTAGCCGGTAAGTATGTCAATCCAAACCAATAGTAACGTGTGTGTATATGGTATTCATGCTTGCATTGAGAAAATACATTAGAAGCAAAGATTCATTGGGAAATTGAATCTCCTGAAGCTAGATTTTCTAAGAGAAACTGATAACATGTGTCCATTCATCTACCCAAATCTATTTTTAAAACAGAGACCATAAATCCAGAATACGCTGAGCTTTAGTGGCCTGTAAATACTATTGTTCAGTGCTCTACTGTCCAGTGGTCCTACAATGGATCAAATGAGCAGTAGAAAACATGAAATTAATGACAAGTCTATCAATTGAAAAATAATGGTTGTTTTCCCAACAAAATGCAAACGAAAAACTTCATTTTGTGATTTTCTCAAAACATTCAGACTGCTAATGCTTATTTTATGATTCGCAAAATTTGCAAGTCTAAAATACTTATTTTGTTATACCATAGGTGAAGTTGGTGCATGAACATAAAGGAGTTCTTCCTAAAGTCGTACTTCAAGTCCGCCAGGTATTTGTCATCCTTTATTTCCCCTTCTTCGCATGGTTAGGAAGCTGAGTGAACTGTCCAAGTATTATTTCAATTTAAGTACAGATCTTTCTTGTTGCTTATAATTGGATTTTTTTATATAGTTTTTAAGGTGGATTTGAAATGAAAACATTCAGTCAGGGGTATTTTATTTATTGATTTATACTTTGGGTTCACTTGGGACCTGTTGCGGCTATGTCACACAGGGTTGAGACAACTCTTTCTCATCCCATAATCTCAAACTGGTAAATGCAGAATTTGATCCTAGGTCCCTGATTATGGCTCCTTCTAAGGTTTCATAACTCCATGTAGTAATAGAATCTCAAAATGGATATGGAATGTGTTTTTTTTTTTGTTGGTGTGATTGAATATTTATCATACTAGGGTAAGTGTCGCTTTACTCAGTTACTTATTAAATTGTAAGGTATGGGTTTATAAATTATTTCTGTCTCGGATATTTTCTGTTTGGAATAGACTTCATCAGCTAATGCATACTGTTACTCCTCAACCTTCCAGATTTATCAGCGGTTTGATGCAGATTCAATAGAGCATTTTGATGATGCTCGTTTTGAATATTTTACTACGAAGGTTTGTTCTGCTCTCCATGATGGGTTCCTTAATGACATGAGACTTTATAATTCATTGCAATAAATATAAATATAATTTGATTTTTGAATTGACGTAGTTTGACTTAAAGTAGATCTTTCTAACTTATGGCTAGATAATATATGGAAACTCTGATTAGAAATTTTCTTGAATCTGAATTGCAATAGTTATGGAACTTTTTGAATTCAAATGACTTATTTAAGATCATTGGTAAATATTAAACCTGTGTACTGTTTTATTTTTTTGTGAAACAGCATAAAAAGGTAAAGATTTAAACCTTGATAATTCGATTTGAAGATTTTTCAAAAAGAAAAGAAGCCCATATATACACCCTGTTCCCTCCTACTCTAGTCATCGAACCTGCTGCATCTTGAAAAGTTAAATTTTGCACTTCACTGATTTATTTTATTTCTTCCATTTTTGCTCGAATTTTGAGATGTTTGTTGTTTTTCTATTTTCAGGTTTTCCCAAAAATAAAAGATTCTATTGAGGTAATTATTTTAAGCCTAAAATTTGCACTTATTGCAATATTAGTGTTTAAAATTTTCCATGAATGATATCTTCCTTGGAATTTTTCATTCAGGGTGGGATTATGATATTTATCAGTTCTTACTTGGAATATGTTCGAGTTCGGAATTTTTTGAAGTCGCAGAGTGCATCCTTCTGTTTGCTTCATGAGTGAGAATCTGTCCTATGTATATTGTGATGAGTTTTCTTTGTGTGGTCACAAATGTCCTGATGAAATATATGTTTCTTTGCTCCTTAGATATGCAGAACAAAGTGATATTTCTCGTGCACGGGTTCAGTTTTTTGAAGGAAAGAGGAAGATCATGCTTTACACTGAGAGATCACATTTTTACCACAGATATAAGGTAGGTTCTTTAGAGTGTTTTGTCCACTGGTCATGTATATGGGTGCTCTTCTATATTGGAGACACTACATTGTTGTCTATTGTTGCTTAAATTGGAAAGTACTTTATGGAAGATTGAAGTCAGTCTTAATAGCCTCTTTGCTGACACATCCTTTTTATTTTTGTGGTGAGTAGATTCGTGGAATTCAGAATTTAATCATCTATTCACTGCCAGAGAGAAAGGAATTTTACCCTGAGGTGAGCAAGATATAAATCGCCCCTTCTCTTTAATTGTATCATTCAGTTTCAGATACAGTCATATACTTGGTCTTTTTGTAAACCAAATGTTCTTTTGATTTTATCACAGGTTGTTAATATGATTGATGGGTCCCATGACATGGCATGCACAGTGCTCTTTTCTCATTTTGATCTCCTTCGGGTATTTTTTTTTCCTCTCTTTTTAAATGTGCTGAATTCTGCTGTGATGTGGATGAGATAGGGGGTAGAGTTGAACTTAGTAGTAGATTTAAATGTTTAAGAACTCAGTGATCAATCTGTTATACTAGAAACCAGCATGGTTCTCTTCAATTAAATAAAGAAACTATCCACAATGAGCTTATATCTCAAGTGGTTAAGAGCAGTTACCCATGCACCCGAGGGGTCCCTGTATTAAAAAAAAAAAAACATCCAGCATTAAAATAGTGTAATCTGATTGAGAATATGTATTAGAGCAAGCCTGTAGCCAGGAAACCAGTTGGTATTGTTCATGTAACTGATGTTGATTTGCACTCTTATGACTCTTCTCCTGTTGTCTTTTTGCCCTCCCTGATGTAGTGAATATGAATTAGATTGTCTACTTTCTTTGTTTGTTTGGGCTTGGGATCCCTTGAATATCAGAAGAAAAACAAAACATTATATTAACTAGGTTTTTTCTTTTTTTGCTTTTTAGCTTGAGAGAATTGTGGGAATGGCTTCAGCAAAGAGAATGGTGACATCAAAAATGAGTATGTTTTCTTTCTCTTGAAGGCTTTGGTGAGCTCAAGAAGCCCTTAGAAATTCAGAATATCAGGCACTTCCAGCACCGCAATGGTAGCTATTCTGTCGTCTTCCAAACCAACCTTCATAAGATACGAGCAAAGGAAGTCTTGATTTTTGGATATAAGCATGGGGGTTCAGAAAGGATGTTCAAAGAAATAATGCATTGTAATTTAACTTTGTATTCTTGACTTATTTTTTTAAGCAACAGGACAGGTTTGATATTCTAGGCTGTTGTACATGTATAATTTTTTATAGTGAGCAAATGCCAATTGACAATTTTTTTGAATTTTGTTTTTTCTATTATCTGTGGTGATACCGAAGGGTACTTTGATTGTTCAATACAAAAATAATGCATATTTTTGTAGGAAAAATGTGATATAAGAGTTATCAATCCGTTGTTAATCTGCATTTAACTTAATCCAACGGATTTAATTAATTGTTCAGATTATATGATCTGATATTAATCCAATTTGTTTATAAATGATTTAGTTTATAACACTTTCGTTTTTGGTTTTTTTGGGTTTTCTTTTTATAGGAGATGGTTAAAAAATACATGATAAATGATGAAAATGACAAACATGAAAGAAAAACTATGGAGAAAGGAAAGGTGAAGAAAAATGCATGAAACAAAAATTTGAAAGAAAAAACACTTTGAATTGCTTTCAATTTTTAGTTTTTATTTTATCTTAACATTTTATATAAGTTTTTCATCCATCAATTTAAAATTTGAAAGGCAGAAAAAAAAATAATAAAAAAGAAGGGAAAAACTACATAAATAATAACGCTACGGGCACCAACTTGTTTACCAACTTTTGGATACCACCTATAGGGTACATAAACAATAACGCTACGGGCACCAACTTTTGTTTACAAACTATAGGGTCATTTTCAAGTTCATACTCACCTTTAGAAACATTTACGAGTACATACTCAAACCCCCCGAAAACCCTACAAATTGCCTGTTTCATTACACAATTCGTTAATGAATCTATTAAATGATGATGGGATCCCGAGCCTCTGCATTTAGCATCGGTATATTTACTTTACACGCATTTAAAAGAATGCAAACCATTAGATGAATCTAATAATTTTAATAAGTACACATCAGTCAACCTGTATTAAACTAAAAACTAATTAATTGCACCACATTATTTCCCTGGCAATGCAACCTTCCCCTCTCCCTCCCTCCCTTCAAGCATCCCCCCATTTCCATTTATGATTTTGCAGGTGTAATTTTGATGTTGAGACAATAGTATTAAAGATAATTATTTGATATTATCAGTTCCTAGGCTTTGTTGAGAGTCACTTATCCCAAGCAGGTAGGGAGGGAGGGAGGGAGGGAGGGAGATGGAGGTGGCAGCCATGGCTGGCAGTGTTGGGTAGGGTGTAGTTGCGATTTGCTGGAGAAATAATAAGGTGCAACTAATCAGTTTTTAGTTTAATGCAAGTTTGCTGATGTGGTGGACTTATTAAAATCATTAGATTAATCTAATGGTTTGCATTCTTTTAAATGATTGTAAATTCACCAATGCTAAATGCAGATATTCGAGATCCATGATGATGTGGTGAACATGGCCCCATGATGATAATAAGGTGCAACTAATTAGTTTTTAGTTTAATAGAAGTTTGCTTACGTAGACTTATTACAATCATTAGATTAATCTAATGGTTTGCATTCTTTTAAATGAGTGTAAATACACCGGTGCTAAATGCAGAGGCTCGAGATCCATGATAATGTGGTGAACATGGGCCCCATTCTCAGGTCCTAACCCAGAATTTTCTCAAGCCACCACCAAAACCAACCAAACTTAGAGAAAGGAAGAGGGGAAAAAAACCCTATACAATTGGGTGGAGAAATTGCAAAGAAAGAAAGAAGAATAAAAGAAAAGAAAAAAAGAATAACGATTGCAAGAGTTGATTGTTAAGTTTCATTAAGCTTCTTTTTGCCTTTTAAATTATTTTGTTTGACAAGAAGAAAATAATAATTAAAGGGTATTGTAGGAATAATGGTGAGTAGAAAGATAGGATCATGTTTTTTCAAATTTACATGATGGGTAGGAAGATAAGGTGAGTGGGGAAATAGGAGAGGGGGTGGAAATAACAACACTTTTTCTTGGTGAAGCATATTATATTATGTTGTTCGCTCTTGGAGTTCAACTGGTGAGAGGGAGAGTAGAGTAACAGTTCAGAATTAGGATAAGTTAAGGCTCTTTTTCCGGTAATACAATAACATGTTAAGAAATGGAAGAAAAAGTACTTAACCATAAAATGCTAGTTAAAAATCTCATCGAATGCAAAGGACCCACTAGTGACTAGTGTAGTAGTTTAGAGCAATTACCCTCAGGCAAGGTCCTGGGTTCGAGTCTTAGCATCCGTGGTGTGTGCGAGTTTAGTATATTATCACCTATCTCAATAAGAAATGTCCTAATAAAATAAAAATATCTAAGTCAAAATTGATATTATTCGTGTTTGACACCAGCCGATTTGTTTTATTCATGTGTTCATGTTAAGTATTGGTCAATTCAGCCGCAAAGTTTGGTATTGTAATTAGGAACGACAATTTAACCCAATTCTTGCTTCACTTTAATGGGGATGGGATGAAGATAGAACTCCACATTTTTTACTCTTGCAGTTTACTATTTAAACTTTTTTTTCTCGTTGCTTTTCAAGTTTAAATTTGGGTTTTAATAGTGTAATTGTAAGATTATACATCACATTTTATGTGTTATCACACTAATTTACAATTTTTAATCATTATTAGAGCACTTCCACCCACAAGGGCTAAGTCTAAGGCAAGGGCTACCATTATTCATGCTAATAGTGTCAGCCTTTGCATTTGTGGTTCCACCCATGAGGGCAAAGTCTAGGGCAAGTCTAAGGCAATTACTATTCATTGTACTTTATTTCCTAATTTTTTATATACTTTAAACCATTAATTTTGATAATCTTTTGTAATTAAATTTTCGGATAAGATTTTCACTCTCTAAAATTGTGCCACGTGTCCCATGTCAGATACGATTTTCAGATATTTAAAAAAAAAATTATAATATCATATTTCAGATAAGATTTTCACCTTCTAAAATTGTGCCACGTGTCCCATGTCAGATAAGATTTTCAGATATTTAAAAAAGAATTATAATCTCATATTTCAGATAAGATTTTCACCCTCTAAAATTGTGACACGTGTCCCATGTCAAATAAGATTTTCAGATATTTTTAAAAAATTATAATATCAGATTTCAGATAAGATTTTCATCCTCTACAATTGTGCCACGTGTCATCTCTATCTTCTAAATCCCTCTATAAAACTACACAATAAACTCATACCTCTCACACCATCTCTTATCTATTCCTTCATTTCTCATATTTTACAAAACACATTCTACTCTCAATGTCAAACTTGTCGAGGGTGTTGGAAAGGCAACAGAAACAAAGGGAAGATCAGTATCAAGAAATGCAATCTTCATATGTTCACGAGATACGTCAAGTTGACTTGGTCGAGCACTTGTGGGAGATGAAAGGCAATCACAATGAATGAAGTCAACATTAGTGCTTCGTTTGGAATTATGCTTTTAATTATGCTTTATTTTGTGTGTGGTGTTTTTTGGAATTATGCTTTTTATTATTATTATGTTTTTATGTATGGTTTGTTTTGTGTGTTGTTTGCAATAAATGAAGGTTTGTTTTTAATTAATATTTGTTTTGATGCTCAAATGCTTTTAATAAATAGTCATATTATTTAATGCTTTTTTTATTAAATAAAAAGGAGAAGAGTTTGTATGGAGAATTGGTGTGGAAAGTGAAAAATGTGAGTGGAGAGTAAAAAATATTGGAAGGAGAAGAGTTTGTATGGAGAATTGGTGTGGAAAGTGAATAATGTGAGTGGAGAGTAAAAAATATTGGATGGAGAAGAATTGTATGAAGATTTGGTGTGGAAAGTAAATAAAATGGTTATGTATTTATAGGGAAAAAAAATACATAATTTTTGGGTATTTAAAAAAAAATTCAGAATTTTTTCAATTTTTCTTGCAATTTTTTTAGTCAAAAAACGAGGAACGTCGGATTTCTGGAACAAAACGATCGGAGCGTCCCTGTCGCGACACGTGGCACGTTACCGTTGGATTCTGTCAGGGCTGACGTCAGCACGCGGAAATCAAATTTTTTTTTACCTTTGGTGCGTGAATTACATCGCCAACGGTAAAAAAAAATTTGATGTATCGTGCGCTGACGTCACAAGACTCGGGCTGAAGCCCAGGCGGAAGTTGCCCTTGGGCCTGCCCGGGCTGGTGGGACCCAGCAGTTGCCCGGGCTGATTCTCTCGAGCTGGAGCGCTTTTGGGCCAAGTCGGGGGGCCTTTCACCCGGTTTTGGTGCTGCGGTGGAGTTGCTCTTAAGGAGAAAAAAAACCAATCAAACAAAAAAAAAGGAAAAAAATATTTAAATATCAATAAAATAGTTGACCCGCAAAAACGAGGATTGTAATGACAAATCCATCCCTAATCACATTCAGAAAATTACCAAGATCATACGGACAAATAGGACTTTTCGCGAGTGCCTGCTAGGGTTTTGGCATCGCATTCTACATAAAGAGCAAATCACTAAACGAAGTGCCGTTCATGTCCGCAGTGTCTCCCGAGCCTCAAAAGCACTGACATCTGAAACTTAGGGTTAGGGTTTCGATTCGCCATGGGAGTGTTCACTTTCGTGTTGAGGACCTCAGGAGGAGAGTGGAGCGCGAAGCAGCACAATGGAGACCTTGAGGCCTCTGCTGCCTCCACATTCGAGCTCCAGAGGAAGCTCGTCCAGACCGCTCTCTCTACTGACTCTTCCGGTGGGGTCCAGACCTCCTACTCTCCAGTCACTCCCACATCAGCCGTCTTCCAGGTCTTTCTCTACTAAATCTCGAGTTTTTGTTTTTGATCGTATGATCATATGCCTTCAATTTCTTCAGTTTTGTGTTTTATTTTATGGTTTTGATAAGACAAGGAAATTTGAAATCTGGGATTTTTCTTTGATTTGTTTGGTTGCTTATTGATGGTTTTTGATGGGTTTATCAGATTTGGTTTGATCGTGCATATGGGATTGTTTTGGAGCTTTTTCTTTTAATTTGTGATTTCTGAAAATTGCAATCGATTATTGCAAGAAACTGAATGAAATTATTTTTTTACATGGAAAATAAGCTCTAAGTGGTCAAACACCCATGTATTGGGTTTATGCTTCAAGTTTAATAAAAATTATGTTGCCCAAATTGTTCACATAAGCACTCTCGCTTGTTTTTGTTTTAATTCTATTGATATTGTCTGTTGTAGTGAAAAGCTTGCCGAATCCATAACTTGAAACTTCTTTGGTACAGGTGATCGTTGGTGGTGGTGGCGGTGGTGGTGCCTTTATTGGAGGCGGAGCTGCTGCAGCGTCTGGAGGTGGTGCGGCAGCTGCAGAGGCTCCCCCAGTCGAGGAGAAGAAGGAAGAAAAGGAGGAGAGTGATGATGACATGGGATTCTCTCTCTTTGATTAATCTAGTCATAACTCAGTCGATTTCGGGTTATATATTATGTCATAATCTTACTAGTTTCCTTTTTCAATTTGCATGTAGTGTTGAATTTTTGTGAATTGTTGGATAAGAATATGAGACATGAAAAGTTTTGTTTGAGAAATTATTTTTAGACAATTTGATGGCACTCTTTAAATGGTTGTGTTGTTGAAAGTTTTGTATCTGTTTGGCTTTGGTTTCTGTATTTCTCATCTATTTAGCTGGTTATGTCCAACTTAGTTTTTGCTCCCGTAATTCTTCACCACATTTTCTTTGGTGGTGGTTACAACGTTCTATACAAGTAAAAGAGTCGTCACTATTAAGCCTTATTTTGCAGTGAAGGTGTATATATGGACTGTGCAGCCATTGAAGTGTTCCCTCCCCTGTATGTACTGCGTTCCTAATTGGATTTTTAAGGTTCCCAACCTCCGTTATGTTTGTCCTATAATACCAAGCACAATGGCTTGGTACTTGTTATTTGGGCAATAAATTTGAAAATTGAAGGTTCAACATCAAAATTGATGGTAGTGACAATTTTTCATGGGGTGCGTCATTTTGAAATAAATATAATTTAGCCATCTGCATTCAATTCAATATAGATGGGAATGGAAAATCACAATCCAATCCGATTGGATTATAAGTTTAATCTAATCGAACACATTAATAGATGTAAATGTAAAATATAAATGAAATGCGAGAGAGTTATTTTTATTCTATAATATATTGCATAATTCCATCTAATGACTTAAAATATTCGTAACTTTTTCAATTATAAATACTTACACAAGCAAAATAAGTATGAAGCTAACTAAATTGGATTGAATTGAATTGAATTAGATTGGATTGGATTCTCCCAAGCAAATCAATCATCCGATCCAATAATATCGGTTTTGGAAACTAAGGATCCAATCCAATCTGCCAAATTATCAAAACCGATTAAAATTGGATTGGATTGGATCCTGCACACCCCTAATTTCTGAGCTGCAAATTCCAAAAAAATGAATGCCAAACAAATAGAAGAGGAAAAAACTTTGAAGGAGTTAAGCTGGCTCAAATGCGAAGTGGCGTATTGCAATCCGGATTATGGTAATGTCAAGGGTTTACCAAGCCAGTCTTCCAAGAAAATATCATCACAAAACGATGAATGCAGAGGTGAAAAGGAATTAATAACTATATTCATTCATCAAAAGCTTTTATTAAGTTGCTCAATACCTTAAAACAGAACAAAGTTTCTCTTTTCTCAAAACTGTTAAGGTTACAGGAATAATCATATTACAACCAGACGTCCATTACCTGGAGAGATCCGTATAAAAATTGCTTATGGCCAGTATTCTAAAGCACTATTGAGAAAAAAGGAAATGCATTTGCAGAGCCTATATAAACCACTTAAAGCACACACCAAAGCCAGAACACTCAAAATTTAGGCCTGCTGTAAGATCAAAACCGAGCCTTACGTTTCCGAGCTGTGTACTTTGTGTCTGGTGGAACAACATTTCCTTTTTTCCTCATCTGTTCCTTCTTCTTTATTATCCATTCTCTTCCCTTGCCTTTCTTCGTTATTTTCTGTTTTTTCTTGGGCCTGTGCCTGTCTGAGATTGAAACCTGCTTTACACAAACAATAACACATCAGAAATTCAAAAATAAATAAATAGCTATGGTTTAGTACTTCAGAATTTACATTAGCCTTGTGGAATAATAGAAAGGTTATACCGGAAGAGGACAACGTAGCTGGCCAACATCACCTTGACTAAGCAAAACAATGAAGATAGTAAATGCATCAGTGAAAACTTACTGTCTGATTGTCTTCATCTTCACTATCATCGTCAGAGGAACTCTCACCATCTTCGCCTTTTCCATTGGGAGTGGATGTGCTAATAGATGGTGGCCCACAAGTGAGGACAAGGTATTCTTTTCTTTTCTTGGAACTGTTACAAGATAATTAATGTGAACTCAGAAACTAACCCTTTTTCCTATAAATCCTATTCATGCAATACTCTCTTAAAAGCTTCACTCATTGGGTTAAGTTACGGAAACACATTCCAATTTTTCCTCTGATCATCCAGGCAAGGAAAATAATAGATTGAAAGGAAATCAAAAGAGGACTAGTGAAAGGTAAAATGATGAAATGAACATGTAGACAAGGAAATGTATAAAACCATTGTACCATACAATGATAGTGCAACTTGTAAAATGGAAGAGAAAAAGGTTATTTATTTATTTATTTAAGACCTGAATTTCTTCAGGAGCTAATTCACAAGTCAACAGCAATGATGAGAAGTTCAGCAATCATTCTTTACATGTTTATTGCCTTCTGTATTCTCAAGAAAATAAATAACACGAAATACACAGATGAATAACCACAATGCCTTTGATATTTTCATTTATTCTGAAATTGTCTAATTATTACATCAACATCTCTTAACAAATCCATTCTATGTCCCATAAATTAGGGTCTTGTTACTCCTTTCGAAATTACCATTATTTCATTTATCAATTATAGCATGCCTTAAGAACTAGTCAAGGATGTCAAATTTCCATGCAGAATAAAAATCCAAACTACATATCTTTTCATATTTACTGGCATTGTTCAGATCTTTTTGTGCAGTGCATGGGTCGATCTGATATATAATATTGTTTTTTTAAAAGCTGATGTGGAAAGCCTGAAAAGGTTCATGTACCAGGAGTGGTTACAAGGTGTTTGTCAGTAGATATATAGGCTCATGCATGAGCAAAGACCTTAGAGAGCAATTTAGTAACCACATCATTTCAGACAAACTAACAGCCTATCATAAGATTTCTTTCATTGGTTGCATACCTGTTGGGATAATCAACAACTACACCCCCAGCAAATCCAGCACGCATTGCAGAACTCAAAATTAGCTCTCGCTGGTCTAGATTTTCAGGATACACTTGAAATGCTGCTCTTGCTCCCCTTGCTAAGCATCTGTACAATGATCCAAAGAAAGCCCTGCAAAAGAATTTAAGACAAAACGCTCATACTGCAATCAAGAAGAGATTACAGGCTCAACCTATGTTTAATGTGGCCAAGACCAATAAGATCCTGATACACCTATCTTCATATTTCAAGCATACAATAATATAGAATTATGATGAGGATAAAAACCAATAAGAAATACCACATACTTCAATCGTAATCGTGGATTATGTGAGGACTTATCAGCATTGCACAACCACTGCATTCCAAAAAAAAAAAGATAAAGTAAAATTGGAGAAATATTCATAAAGTAGACCATACCACACTATCAACAATCCATACATGAAGTAGTATCAGTAATTACAAATGAAGAAAAAACAGGTATAAAATAGCAATTTTAATTCAGGAAAGCTTTAAGGATTAGACAAACCACAATCATTTAGAAAATGGTTGTTCATATATTAAAAATAGAATGGAAATAATTGGCTTTTAAGCTCTCAACTAGTGGAGTATAAAAATACTCCTGACAAGGGGCACATGCTAACATAGAAAAAATAAAGCTAAATATTAATTTCATTGTAAGTATTGGCGAGTAAACAAGGAAAAAAAAAGGCAAACCTGAACGGCTGAGATACTTATGGCTCCATCAATAACTCCTGAACGAATTCCTAAGCCCTGCAAAAATAAAAAATTAGGGTTGAACCATAACAAGATATAAGCAAACATATCTAGTGCTTGAAGTGTGATACCTGACCCATGTCCCCAAGCAAAAGGTCACCCTCAACCTCATTCTCCAATGCAACATCTCCAATTATCAAATAAATGAAATGCCCATTTAGAAACAACCCATGGGAGCAAGCAAAGAAGCTCAAAAGCAAAACAAAAGTTAGAAACAAAGTATAAAAAAACCCAAAAAAACATATACCAAGCATTGACCGGGAAATATCTAAACCAATCCACTGATGCCCACTCTCAGACAATGTATCTCCGCTAAGACCCGAACCACAACCTACAGTGAAAAGCTCAAGCACTCAGCTTTTTCACTTGTTCAGTGAATAACACTAAAACCCTTTTTGCTTTTTGATGAAAAATTGAAAGATGAGCTGCTGGGTTTCGAAAGATACCAATGTCGAGGAGCAACCTGGGGACGCCATCTTCAGGCAAAGCAAGAAGCTCGAGGGCTCGGTGGGAGAGCTCTGACTGAATTTCCATGATTCGAGAATTGCGAGTGTACTTGCGAGCCTCCTCTTCATTGTAGAAAATCTCAGGTGGAGCTTGCAGCTCTGGCCGAGACATGATTGCTTTCTGTTCTGTTTCTTTTTTCGCAAAACACAACAAAATGAAAGAGAGAGGGAGGAGACGGATAGAGCTTAAACCCTAGCACTGTGGCATGGGTTTACAAGCTTCAGGCTTGATGGGCTCAGATTTAAGTCTCTGAAGTCCAACTTTGTAGCCCAGTTTGGGCCCATTGTTTTCATCATTCTCAAACCAAGCTTTTTGTTTGTGTATTTTTTCCTTCCCAAGCTGTTTACTTGAGCATTATTTATACAATAAGAAGAATTCCGTCAATCATCAATACTTGCAAAAACATTACAAGATCATCTCCTAACATGGTAGGCTTTTGACTTGGATGGAAAGCATAGATCCAATCCAAAACCATAACAAAAATGAGAAAAACTAGTATCAAGATTTCTCATACTAGCAAGATGAGTGACACGCACTACTAACATATGTTACAAGTTTTTATTTATGGGTTAGATTTTGTAACAGATGTTATGCTTTCACTTGACAGTATACACGGTATTCTGCCATGCAAGTAAAATTGCATTTGAACTTGTAAAGATGGACACCCAACTCACCTACAAAAAACGAGATTAAAAAAAAGACTGGTTAGGGGAGTAAGGGACACCCAACCCAACTGACCTATAAAAGATTAATATTTGCCTTGAACAAGCACTTAACTCATGAAACCATGCACACTTTTCCCCTTATTTATATCAATATTCACTCGCAAGAGGAGCCTGGGAGCCTTTTTCAATACATCGTTTTGGATTTTGGGGCTAAAGAAACACAAAATTTTGTAGCAGCATATGTCACCTCACAATGGCATGCATAAAAGTTGCCCCAAAATAAGGTGTTCAGAATGTGTTAGCAGCATCTCAGCTATCATACAGCCAAGATCGCATTCTGAGAAATGTATTGACATTTTAATTCTTGAGAGCACTTCAAGGTGGTATTCTCTGTTTGTTTTGTTTTGTTTTGTTTTTTTCCGTATGAACCAAATTATTATTGCTAAAGAAGCCTCACAAATCTCAATAGAGAATTATTGCTAAACAATTTGTTAGATATCTTTTAAAAATGGATGAAAATAACCATGAGGTTACAAACTGTCACTACAATGATGCTTGGGTTTCAATTTAGAAAAGATTTTTATTTGTTGTCTAAAACACCAATTTACCCTTCATGTACGCCAAAAGAAGAAGAGTCACACTGAATGCTACATCAAAAGGGGTTTTTAAATTTTTTTTTTTTTTGGTCAAACATCAAAAGGGTTTTAGGATTTAGAGTTTAGTCAATTTTTGGAAGACTTGATGCAAATTGTTAGACCCCAAATCCACAGGTGTACAAAACATATTTGACCCAAAAAGTTGGCACTCATAAGGCCATCTCAAATTATGGGCTATATCTCAAATATAGCTCTAAAATAATGCAAAACTCATCTCCAGCCATGGGCTAAATAAAATTTTAGCCAAATTTGGAGGGCCACATTTGGCCCTTTAGCCCTCCAACCAGGCCAAATGTAGCCCAGCTTTAGCCTATGCCAAATTTATAGTAGGCCCCATCCATGTGCTTTTCAACAACCAATCATTAAAGCATTCACCACTCCCCTTTTTAAAAACTGGATATATATATATATATATATATATATTTTAAAGCTTTTTGAATGTTTCTTGTTTGCAATGACCGTTGGAATCCATACCGACCCACTCCCTTTTTTTTTAATGTATAATTTTTTTTTTATATGTCTTCACGTTTTTAAATGTTTGGTGTTGTTTAAAAAAATTATAAATTTTTTTGGTGTTGTCTCTAAATAGTAGTTTAATTAAATTAAACAATATATAGTTGTGGAATGTATGAGTGTTGTACTTTAGTTTTTCTCAAAATAATAAAATATGAATGACCCTAAAATATAGCCTTGCGTTATTCTTTAAAAAATCAATATTTTGGGGGGCTAAATTTTTAGCTGGACTACATTTAGCCCTATGACTGGAGATGGCCTTAACACTCCAACTTGGTCAAATGTAGCCCAGCTTTGGCCTAGGCTAAATTTGTAGTGGGCTCATCCATGTGCTTTTTAACAACCAACATTAAAGCACTCCCCACTCCCCTTTTTAAAAGCTAGATATACATAGATTTTTAAAAGTTTTTTGAATGTTTCAATTTGTAGTGTTTAAGAAAAAAGTATAAAAAATTGTTGGCAATGACTGTTGGAGGTCAGACCTACCCACTCCCCCTTTTTTAAAAAAAATAAATAAATAAATGTGGTCAGCTTTACAAATCTTTTCAAGTGTTGTTTAAAAATAATAATAAAAAAGTCTTGTTCATGACCGTTGGAGCTCAAACATTGAAACCCATCCATTTTTTTTTAATTGCCGTTGTTGGCTTTATTATTATTATTATTTTTTAAATTTAAAACATAAAAATTTTCTATAAATACCTCTCCCACTCATTTCATTCCACATTTCTTACAAATTCTATCACTTTCTCTACTTATTCACAACTTTCCACTCTTTCTTCTTGTCAAATATTTTCCACACTCATTTCCTACAAATTTATTTTCTTTACTCTTTCTTGTTGTCAAATACTCCCACTCTTTCTTGTTTGAAAAATGTCCCGGACTTTGTGAGATATGAAACGAAAACACTCCATTTATTGACATTTGAAGATGAAGATAAGAGGTGCCACATCTACAAAAATCTAATCTGAAATCTAGATAGTTGTTCCTAGACTAACTCATGTCACTCAAAAATCATAGCTCGAAAAATTATTCAAATTCCTTCAGGATAAGACATGCCACGTGGACACATAATCTTATCAGAAATCTTGTTCTTAATACGTGTCATATATGGAATATTGTCTTTAAATAGTAGTTTAATTAAATTAAACAATATATAGTTGTGAAATGTATGAGTACTGTATCATAATTTTTCTCAAAATAATAAAATATGAATGATCCTAAAATATAACCCTGCATGGTTGGAGATGAAAAAATTTAAACCTGCACTACTCTTTAAAAAATTAATATTTTGGGAGCCTAAATTTTTAGCCGTGGACTACATTTAACCCTATGGTTGGAGATGGCCTAAGTGCTTCAAACGTCATGACTCTGGAAATGAACAGGATATTGTGCTAATTTTTATATGGTCATAAAGATCAAGGCCTACTGAAATCTGAAACCAATAAAAAGAAAAACGATCAAGGCCTACAACTTATCATGAAAGCCACACATCTGAATAATGTGCTACATAAATTTACAGCACCAAGGTTTTCCTACCAATTACTCCATCCAATTGAGTTGTATTGCAATCAAATCATCCTAAGAGTATTTAAGTATATATTGCTTGACGATAAACAGATATTTACTTGCAACTATCAACCGGGCCCACATCAACCCTCTCTTATCGAATTGCACATGACAACTTCGCACATACTGAGGCAGCACGGCCACAATCTCATGCCATTCTCTTCAATTGCCAGGGGGATGCACATTACCTGCATGCTTTGACAAACCACAGATTCACTGAAGGTAAATTCTTGTTGAATTCCCTTTGTTGGCATCACGATCCTGATTGATTTTCTGTAGGCCAAAGAAAAACAAACCGTACAGTCAAAAGACAGAAACACGAAAATACTTTCAAATGAAGTCTCTGCTAAGTTTGACCCTGTATACCACTTGGAGATGCTCAAAAATTTATTTCCGTGTCATTTATTATTCCAGATCACCAAGTAAAGATGTTTAGAGAAAAGTTACAAAGCACGACCAAAAGCGAAAAACAAAAACAAAACTAGCAAAGTCGCCAGGGGGGCAGTACAGTGGACACTCATCATCAAAGATTATTATGCCATACATTTAACCGTACATGCAGATTAAACATAGATGCTTGCATCCGGAAGGTAGTATGCAACTTAGGCTGCATGGATTTTCTCAGTCAATGAACTGAAAAAAAGAAGGAAATTTCAAATGCAGTTGAGGCTACTTCAACTGCATTTCGGTCATTTCCACTACCTCTCCAAGTTAATGTAGTGTTCAACATGCATGCTCCCTATTTAAATCCATGCAGCATTAATACAGCAAGAGTGGTTTAAAGTTTAAGAATACACACCTTCTCCAAAAAGCTGCTCAAACCGAGACACAATGTGTTTCCCATAAGTGTACTTCTTCAATGCATGAGTATGAGCCCTTATACGATTAATTAATATCACCCGCTGACTATCAGTACAGATTTCAAGAGCCTTCTGGATCACATAATTTGCAAATTGGTCCTTCATCATTACCTAAGACAAATCAAACATGAAGGTAAAGAAAGTACATTGGAAGCTCCAAATGCAACACAAAATATGCAACTGACCTGAAAATCCAATTACTTATACCGCTCTTAAAACTACAAATTGACATATATAAGTGTGTGAGTGTGTGCACCAGCGCATGAAACATACAGAATATAACTGAAGGATTGTTCTTATAGGACTGGGACTGAAGGATCAAGAGAAATTATTCATACCAACAAATTCTCATTTCCTTCATTGTGCCCAACAATCTCCCTAACTAACCGTTCCCGTTCTGCAGCACCACCATACTCCAAGCATTTCTCAACAACATTTGAAGCAAACTTGTGTTGGCTCAGCTGTACAATATGACCCGACAACTTGCTTATAATTTGGCTTCTTTCATGAGGTTTTCCCCTCTCTAATACATGCTGTCAACCATAAAAAACATTCATTAGCCCAACAATTGACACAGATCAATCACTTGAAAGATAAATAAAACATATATGCAGTTGGAAGCATAAAGTACATCCAGAAGTTTAGTTGGCAATAAGTATTGCACATTAGAGCAAAGGATATTTCATATTTGCAATATAACTGTCTCAACTTTCAGCTATTTGGGGAGAAAAAAGCCTACACATATACATGCATGCATAGAGTTTTGCGGAACCAAATAAGCATGAGAGAGAGAGAGAGAGAGAGAGAGAGAGAGAGAGAGAGAGAGAGAGAGAGAGACTTCAACACCTCTCCTGTTGTCATTTCACATAGAAACTTGTGTGTAACAGTGTAAGTATGTATGTGTGGCAGGCAATTTCTGGAGTAGACTCAGACACTGAGCAGCAAGTACAGCTGTAAATCGGCTCTATACAACTTGAGTTCATATCGAGTTTGGGTCATCTGAACTCAGCTTGTAATAAAAGCAAGCCAAGCCTCAGCGCGTAAAGCTCATGAACATCTTGTTTATAAGAAGTTTACTCGGAATGAAGGATCTTTTGAATGATGATTACAAAGCAATTCTATCAAAATCAAAGCATTTTGTTTATTTTCTTTTCTTTGATGCTTATATGGGCTATGTCTTTTTCTTATAGTACCATATTGTGCTTCTACTTTTAAAGTTAATGTTGAAGAATGTATTTTTTTTAAAATATTAAAGACCAATGTCCTTCTTGTTAAATCTTAATATGTTTATACCTATATTTTTATTTTTCTTATAAAAAAAATATCTATATTTTTATTCACTATTTATCATTAATCTTTCCCAGCTTGAAGATCTTGTTATATAAGCGGCCAACTTATTACTGTAAATTAGTTTGATACAGCTCGAGCTCGGTTGTTCTTTCATCTTGTTCAAGCTTGGCTTGGCTCGGCTCATTTACACCCTTAGCCACAAGCCCACTCCTGTGGACTACTCAACTTCTGGAGTAGGCATTCCTTTTCAAAATATTTAGACCATCTGAATTATTCTTACCATTGGAAGCCTCTTTCTTCACAAACTAAAGCCTCCGTCAAAAAAGTTACCCAAACAATTATTTGCATAGCATAGTGTACTATCTCATTGCTTACTCAGCAATATACTTGGTCATTCTGTTAAATTTTGAACCTAAGACCTAACAAATAAACTATAATCTTTAGGCAGAAGCTGAAAAGAGATTTGAACAGGAGTCTTACTGAAACGATTAAGGATTCTAGAACTGCCAATGTATGGATATCCTCTTCCTATATGAGAGCGAAAATTCTCGTGATAAACATGTGACTGTGCTAGCTCTATATTAAGAATTACCACCAAGAAGTCGACTGAGTTGCCGTTATGCATAAATAATATCTTTAGAAAGGCACCTTAACTCATCAGAGACAGACTAAGTCATAATTAGATATTAATTATAGTACAGAGCCAAATACAAACCTGGGTTACATAATTGCCATACTGGTCCTGGGCAAGAGCACAAACAGACTCCAAGATCTCATCAACTATAAACTGGCATTGCAGCTCATCTGTACAATGCTCCAGAACTCTCTACAATGAACCAAACACAGGAAACAAGTTCATTCTTTGTGTGATAACCAAAGGAAGAACATTAAAGGGGGGAAGAGAAGTGCAAAAACCCCTCACGTTTAGTGATACCTGTATAACACGACAACCATAAGGGTGCATTGAAAGTGTTGCAACTTGACCATGGAAAGCAGATATTATAAACCCAATTTTTTCTGTCGGAATGCTCTCAATGCACTTTTGTATGACATGGTTTCCATTTTGATCACGAACACATCTCATAACATGTCCATCCAGTTCATGTACAAGCTGTACTTTCTGTTCAATCTCAATAACCTCAAGTGCCTGCACCCACAAAAATAGTATATAATATAAGCATTACAATTGGGACAAGAAAGAACATTATGCTAGTAAGGCAATTATGTTATGCAGCTTGCTTCCAGTTCCAATTACATTATGCAAATATTGTTGGCAGGTTGTTAGAGATCTCATTTTCCAGTCAAGCCCATATAATCAGATAATAACAAAGTTTCAGTCTTGAAAACAAACAAACCCATCAGTTTATTACGAATTAGAGGGTGGCTATTAAAGATTAGGTATGAGGGTAGGGTTGGGTGCGGAAGATGGGGGTTGCACTGAGGTTGGGGTGGTGGCTGGTGAGGGGGGAGGGAGGATCTATTCGAGGGAGAGGGAGGATCAATTCGAGAGAGAGCTTGGTGGGTTGGAGTGGCAGGGATGGTGGGTGGTATATAGGGCAGGGATACTGGGTTTTATTGTTTTAATTTTTTCTAAGGTTCTTTTATATTTTAATCTTATATTATAATATTAAACAGAATTATTTTAGTTTTAGTTAACAGAAGTTAAAAGCTGGACTTAAATTGCTAACAGAATGAAATACAGTGACCAAATGTGTTTTCAGGCCTAAACACAGTGACCAAAATTGTGTTTTACCCAAGAAAATGTAGATTTACAAATTACAGGAACCTAATACATTATCGCCACATGGACCTGCATTCAGTTGTTTACTTCTAAACATCACTAGTAATAGCACTTAATATCGAAGACCTCTTCAGCGCCTTCAAATATACATGAATGAGGTACACTACTAAAAAAAATGAAGACAAAATTTAGCAAAACTTCAAGACAAGTCAAGCTAAGATATCAATCAATTCAATCATAAGACCCCTCTAAAACTGTTCTCGACTATCTACACCCATAAAAAGGAAAAGCTGAGACGTGTTATAGAATTGCAAATCATAAAAACATAAATCTGCAACATGAAGTTAATAAGCCACACATATTTTAGCAACACTTATCACACTCACATACCTTTTGGATTACACGACAGCCATACATCTGCAAACTTAAAGGCAGAATTTGACCTGAAAGTTGTTTGGCAAGTTCCTTCCTCTGCTGAGAGCTTCCATACTCAAAAAACTGAAATGAAAGGAAATGGAAATTAATAAAATAGCATGAACCATGACATTTCTTTAACTGCATATAGATAAGATAAAATAGAAACGTACCTTCTGAATCACATAGTTACCGAAAACATCAGTCATTAGTTTAGAAGCATGTGGGAGAACTTCTTTGAATACAGAAGCCTTCTCTTCAGCACTACAGTTTTCCAACTTCTGCTGAATAAATCGACTCCCATGTTGATCAGCACTGGAGTTGAAAAATTCATGATGACTTACTTGTTTAAAAAAAATTATTAAAGAAATCAAAATTTGAGCACAAAATGAACTTACCTGAATTCAACAATATGTCCTGTGATGTCAGACAGCTCAAATTTGCGGCCTTTTCCAGATTTCAACTCTTCAAGGAAATTATAAATCTTGGGGTCGTCAAAACTATCAAAGCCTCTTTGCCCTGGCCATCCGGAATACAAGCCAGTATTTCTACCTGAACTTATGGGGGATACTGGCAACACTGGACCACTAAGAGGTGAGGTTGGATACTGCATCAAAACACCAACATTTGGTGCACTTCCAAAATAGTTGGGACTCACTGGCCCTCCTCTTTGTGGGTTCAAATTCCCCACGCTTCCATTTCTCTGTTGTTGGATTTTGTGGTCATCCAAATAAGTAGCATGATTGGACACTTTCTTTGAGTCAAGGCCACCTCTAGATGCCAATGAATCAAATTGGCTAGAAACACCATATGACTCCACAAAAGGCTGTTGATGGTACTGCATGTACATAGGATCGGAAAAAGAAGTTTGCAGTGGAAAGCCAAGTTGCCCATAGAACTTACTTAAATGTTGCATATCAGCACCAGGTGAAATGCTGCCACCAGTTGCAACCCCAGATGTTTGAGAATTAAAGCTTGGACCAACAGTTCCATCAACAACAACAGGAACAGCACCTGGAGGATGGTATCCACCAATATACGGAGGAAAGCCAGTGGGGTTTAAAGCATATCCACCTACATATTGAGGAGGAAAAACGCCCGGTGCCTGAAAATTTGAATAATATGGATTAGTTGAACTCATGTAGGCTGCTGCAGTTGCATATAGTGGAGGTGTGAACCCAGATGTCTGGAGTAGTGGCTGTACATCCGCTGCAAACTTGGAGGTGCTATGGAGATACTGATCCATGCCAATGTATGCTCCTTGGGAAGCTATTTGAGACTTGCCACTTTGAAGTTGAGATAAACTGTTTTGTTGTTGGTGTATCTGGTGTTGCGGGAAATGATTCTGGTAGCTGCGCTGCCATTGTTCTTGATTTTTTTTATTCTCTAGCATGTTAGATATATTAAGAGCCTTCATTTCAGATTCAATAACTGCAACACCAGCATCATTAATCCCTGTAGTCCTGGTAAAATCAAGAGATGAAGAACTTGCAATAGGGGCTGGTGAGGAATCATCATTTAGTGAAAGTACTGTATTATCTGCAGAAGTTGCAACCATGGTGGTCCTAATGGCAGCTGTCACATTAATAGGGGGATCATGCAAGGAACTGGAAACAGGTCGATCAATCAATTCCTCAGGTATTTCATTGCCTAAGGTACGAGAGTGATTATATACAGGTTGTGGAGAGCCACCAAAATCTTCCTGGAAATAAAAGATGGTTTTGTATTTACAACCATGACATTGTAATGAAAGCAAGCTAAAAGCAATCAGTCATTACTTATTCCACATCAACTCCAGTGTTTTGCTAGCAGTAATATTCTTTGGAATTCACAGTATGATAAAACAATTATTTCATTTGTCAATAAGTGAAAATGATTCAAAACTTGACAACCTAACTAGAAAAATTATATTAAATGAAATTCTCAAGGTAACTAAAAATAGGAACATATGCACCTTGGTAAATAAAATTTCAAGGTATTGATTTTTAACCTGTATTAAATCACCCGCATTTTTGTGTTGGCCAACCAATGAAGCTGCATCCTCTTCAGACCAAATTTGGCTTGTCTGATCTACCCAATCACTAGAAACCTGTTTGGGTGACTGATCATCCTCAGATTCTTCCTTGTGTGTAGGAAGTGATCCCTGAGACACATGCAAAGGAGCATTACCACTGTCATCTACAGGTCCCCAATTCTGGCTGAAACTACCAATATGGCGTACCAGGCGTCTATTCTCCCACGAGATAAGTGGAGGAGGAAGTCTAGGATTAAGATTGACATTGGCACAGTAATATGCCAAATAAGCTGGATCAGCAAGTAATTGTTCCTCAGATTCACACCTTTCAATAACACTACTTAGACTTGCCAAGCTTCCAGTCGTGCTAGAGTGCTGCTGGGATAGAAGGTTATCAATGGATAAAAACGAACCCTCCATGGTTGGGGGTGCACTTCCACTTCGATTAGGGGAAGCATCCTTTTCGCTGCTATGAAGCCTATGGCCCCTCAGAAGCAATTTCAACTCCTCTGCTGCCATATTAGCAGAGGATGGTGCAATTTTTGCGGCCTTCTTATGGGAAGCCCATTTTCCACTAGTTTCAGACATTCTAATTGGACTTTCTGTCGCCATGCTAACAGAATATAATATGCCCTCTTTTTACTATGATAGTATAAGAAACCTCACATGGAACCCTGAGAAAGCCAAGATATGCAGGGCATTAAAGACAATATGTGGGGGACTATAGCAAGAAAATATACTTAGTAAAGATAAAATATAGTAAGACATTAAGTATAAACTATAGCTAATATAAAGAACCAGAAATGAGAGAAGGCGCCCTAGTACTTCAACAGCATATGATTAGTAGAAAAACTTACTAACATTTCTCCTTAAACTGAGAACACTTAGTACTTTCATGCCAAGAAGTACATTTTTATTTTATAACCTTTTTTTTTTCTTCTGAAACATGTGAACTTAAAATGTCCAAAGAAAATATTTAGTCCTAAGAAAGCAGAGGAATTAGACATTTCTCAAACTTATAATTGGTCTTCATATCTAACTTTTCTCAAATTGTACAAGATAAATGCACTATATGCTGAAAAGAAAAGTAATTGATACATGGGCGTCATAACAGCTTTAAAAAGAGGAAATTGCAAAAAAAAAAAAAATTTAAAATGGCAAGATTCATTAGTATTATCCAAATTGCAGACTTAATAACAATTCTTATTAAATGATTTTTTATCATCTTATCATTCACTTCCAATTATGAGCAAAAAGAAAAAAAAAATGAAACTTCATTGCAATGCAAGTGAGAGCTTAGACCAGCAGATAACATGAAAAATTAACCCTTTGACGATAAAAAAGTTAAGAAAAGCAAAAACAGCCTCTTTTGGAAGCTCTAAAGAGAGACTTCATTTCAGACGTAACTAATACGAGTTCCTGAGTTTTGAGAAGAACCCAAAACAACATAATAATAAAATTCAAAACTCTCTCTTTCCCTTCCCCCAAATTTCTATCCAACCAATCGAAATGCAAGAAAAAAGCCAATAAAAAACATGGATAATCAGAGGCAGACACAAATATTATCATCAACAACAGCAAGCCCCAGCATGCTACACAGCCAAAACCATGAAAAGCACAAACTTTATCAGCAGCAACCAGTCAAACACATAGAAATGGAAAGGGAAAGAACCCCAGTATAATTCAAGCATTCAAATACAGCAAAACGGTTAGAACAGAGTACCAAAGTATTGGAAGAGCAACACAGAGAGATAAAGAAACAAAGACAGTTTGAGTTTTGGGAACCCTAGGTGACCTTTTTTTGTCACAGCAAAGTTTGAGTAAAACGTTATAGATTCCCTTACCACCACCAGCTGATGCAAAAGATTCACTGTTCAAAACAAACCCTAGATTCTCTTCGGAGAGAGAGAGAGAGAGAGAGAGAGAGAGAGAGAGAGAGGGATGTGATGGTCCGTCTGTGGGTCTACTAAAATGATGTATTTGGCTCAATTCAGCGGGTATTTGCTATTTAAAGCTCTGTTTCTTTAAACCGAAGAAAAAGCGCTAATTCCAGTCCAGATAAGGTTTTTGCTCTGTTTCACTTCAAATTCTCTTTTAATATTTGCTTCCTTTTCGGGTTTTTTATTTTATTTTTTTATCTTTTAATGTCGATTTTAACTGAAAGGAGAGTAAAACCCAAACTCCAGGTGAATAAAGTAAAAACACTACTACAAACATATTTTCACTTTCCACTCAAGTTCATATTCGAATCCCCCTCTTATTATCGATTGTATAAAATTAATAAATAAAAGTAAAAACACTACTATTATTCGGGATATGAGCCTTTGGGTTTGGTTGACTTTAATGGCAAATAAAAATGGACAAACAAGAATGTATGCTAAATAGCATGTTGCTTTTGCTTATGCTACCTTGCATATGTAAGCAGAAAAGGGAAATGGTATCTTCCATTTTTTTAATGAACATCTTGCATAACTGGTGATGTACAAAAGAAGATAAAGTCTTTTTACCAAAAAAAAAGAAAAGAAAAGAAGATAAAGACTACATGATTATTATACTATTGTATTTAACTATCATATTTTCTTAGAAAATTAAAAGGTGTGCCATTATTAGTGAGATGCTGATTCTTGTGTGTTTATAATGTTCTTGTGTCCACAATGACGTTGTTTTAGGATTAAGGGTATGCATTGAATTAATAATTAATTCAATAGAAAACTAAACATCGTGAATTTGAATAGAAGAAACGTTATATCGACTATGAAAATCAGGAAGTGATATCGTTATAAATCTGATTTACTATAGAAACGTGCATTACGTGTTTTTTTGTGTGTCTAATAAATGTGTATTAGGTTTTTGAATAATTTGAATAAAACTCTTTAATCTTTTTATTATTATTATTATTATTATTGGAATACTCTCCAATTGAAAACACATATGATACATCATTTTTATTTCGCAAGCAACATTTGTGTGGAGGTTTTGAATACAAAAAGAATTGTTTCGTGGACGCTACTTCTTATATGAATATATTCGTGTGTTAATTTTGAAACGTCTTAAGTTATCTAATCAAGAAATATATATATATATATATATTATCTTAATTATATTTAAAATACAAAGAATTAGAAATTAGAATAGGGGTGCAGAGTGTAATTGTATACTGCATGAGTTTGACAAACTTTGTATATGAGCGATAAACGTGCCTACATTCATCTGATGAGTCCTTTGTCGTCAAGCTCACCATTTATTTCTGCTAAACAAAATATATTTAACAAAAAAAATAATAATAATTCATGCCATTGGGCCTTGACCCATTTTAATTTGGGATGGACTCGGATCCGACCCGTTTTAGACTCCATGACATTGACCCATTTGTGAAACAAAGGCTAACAAGACCCAATTTCCAAAACCCCCAAGAAAACCCCCCTGCGTCTGCGTTACGCGTCCCTGTCTCTTTGTGCAAGACCCCCCCATCGAGAAAAAACCCTACTTTGCTTGTGGACTTGAGCTCAGAAAGGCAACGCCCCAAGTGGGTTTCGTAGGTTTTATGGAAGAGTACACTCTCGTGGTGAGGAAGCCCTGTTTTGGCTTGCCTACTGCTTGCCCTTCATGCTTGCCGGTCTTCTTCTACCTCAAGTTTGCTAATGTTCCCTTTCACTTGGATTACAATCTTACCTACCCTGACTCTGGTATCAACGCTTTCTCTGCATCTTCTTGTTTATCTTTCGTTTTCTGAGAATTTTATGGTTGGGTTTTAGTAGGGTTTGGCATTTTGGTAGTCAGATTTTTCCAGGAGGTCTTATTGGACATTTGGTTCTTGTTTGTTTTGTGCATTGAGGTTTTTTGGGGACTGATTTTATGCATTGGGTTGATAATTCCACAGTATATGGGGTTTTTGTTGTTTCTTGGATGTGAAGTTCCTAATTCCCATCTGCTACTAATTTGAAGTTTTTCATTCAAATTTCTTATAAATTATTGGGATTTAAGCTTATATCTTGGTTTTGTGGATGGTGTCTGTTATGCATTAGCAGTACGGTTGGGATGTGTGTTGCTAAAAAAAAAAGGATTTTGTGGGTTTGGTATCAGTTTAAATGGGTTTCTTTGTATATTTAGGCAGATCTAATTTTATTGGACAAGGGTTCCTAGAGGCGTTGTTTCCACGTCTGTGCAGGAGCCTTGATCAGCATAGGCAATATGCTTTTTGCACCTGCTTTTTATATTTGAATTTGTATAATAATGAGTTTATTTATAGGATTAAGCTCTGTTGTTGTAGCAATAAAAGCTTCAAATTTAATTTTTCATTTACATTTGAGTACAATGTGAGTGTGTGCACACATCTTACAAGTAGATGAAAATGATGATATTGACTGTCGCTTTTGTTTTAGATAAAATCCCTTATATTGAATCTGGTGAGTACGTGACTTATAATAATGAGAAGGGTGGCATTATCGAAAGACTGAAAGAAGATCGCATTGCTGATTTGGACACTGAACTTCACTCAGTTCCGGAATGGATATCTACAAAGGCAATGATTAGCTCCTGGCTTGCTGATGCAATCAAGTATGAACTCTGGTTGGGAACAGATGGTAGTTCTGCCGAAACGATATATTATTCTGATCTCCCATGGCCAATTGGAAAGATTCTATTCTTAAAGCAACTGCACAAAGTAAAGCAGGAACTTGGGATTACCAAAGACAATTCTGAGAAAATAGAAGAACAGGTTTTTTTTTTTTCCTCCTTATCCTACTACTTTGTGTTAAGTAATAAATTCTCTATCTCTCGCTCTCGCTCTCTCTCTCACACACACACACACTCTCTCTCTCTCTCTCTCTCTCTCTCTCTCTCTCTCTCTCTCTCTCTCTCTAGCAGTTATTTTATATGTTTTTTTTGTTCATTGTTATGTATATTATTGAAACAATATTTTTATTGATCTGAAAAATTGATGGACAGACATACAAGAGAGCCAGCCTTGCATTTGGAGCCCTGTCAAGTAGGTTGGAGGAAGATAACTTTTTATTTGAAAACAGGTGCTTTTCTATCGCATCAATACTCCATTTCCTTTTATAATGAAGTCCTTGGAACTTCTTGTTATTGCTCAACTTTCTTTCTTTTGTTTTAATATCCTTTTACATGCAATGTAACAATTAACACTCACCTGCCGATTGTGTATCTGCATCGTTCCTTTTGTGCAGGCCATCAAGTTTGGATGCACTCTTTCTTGGGCAGGCACTTATCACTCTTCAAGCATTACCAGTAAGTCATTTTATTTATTTGCAGACAAAGAGAGGAGAATTTTATATTAGCAGTTAAGAACCATTTACATTACACTATATCAATTAAATAGTTTGAATCTTGTAAGAAGTTCAGTTTCCAGCTAGAATTTTGAGCTTTCCATGTGGATGAGTAATCCATATAAACTCGTAGAGTATTAATTGCTTGAATGGGAAATAAATGTAAAATAAGATGCATGCCATGTTTAATTCTGCTTCATTTCATGACCTTGAAAATTATGATTTGCACCGTTTTCTATATGAGCTTAGTAATTATTTTAAGCTTTTAAACTCTTTTGAACAGAAACGTTGTGTAAATTCTAATGCTTCTAACTCATTAGTGTTGTTTAAATTTTAAGACATTTATACTTCCATAGAAAGTGAATTTTATGATAAAGCCAGATCATTTCAAAAAACAATTGATAAAGCTAAAGATCAATTTTTTTCAAACAACAATCAGAGAATGTTGATAGATTGGAAACAGGACTTCTATTATCTCTTTTTGGTAATGGTTTCTGGATTGTGACTTACAATACAAAGAATAAACATACTGTACATGTATTTATTTTATAAGCTACTTTTTTCGTTGGGACTGTTAATAAAATATGTATAATACACTGGGAAACAGAATTCTTCTGCTTTACGTTTTGTGAAACTTTGTTTACCGGTATCTTTTATGCTTCTACCTCAAAATATCGGTTTATTTTTCTTGGGCCAGTGAGATTAAGATTTTTGTCTAAAAGGCTTGGGTTCAAGTTGAACTGTCATCAAGCAAAACGGGAAAATTGGCTTTATATATATACCCTTTTGTATCTGGTCTGGAACTCTGACTGAACATTTTGACCTTAGAAAAATGTGCTGCAGTGTATAAATGACAGTTCTTGATGACAAAATCCAACCACTTGAACTAAATAGCAAATTTAAACTAAAGAAAGATGATACTGGTTCTGAACTCGCACTCAGATGTTAGTGTTTTGTGCACATATTTTGGCCCCATGATTGAACTTTTTAGTTAGCAAAGCGTAGGAATCAAGTTTGCAGCTTTTCATTTTAGTTTCCTGGTGCTTGATTTATAGCTTCATTGTTCATCTCTCAGCTGGAATTATGCTTTCCATCCTCCCTTCCCCTTTCAGATTTACTGATATCGTTATATAGTTATTATTAATTTTCGATCTGGACATTATATAGTTATTCTAAGCACCTAGTTTTTCAAGTATCATGCCCTTTTATTATGTTGCCTTAACACTTAAACAATGTGTTGGCGCTTTTAGTAAGTAATTATAGCATTCCTACTATTTGCAACATATTGTAGTGTACAAAATATCAAGTTTAAAATTACGTCAATTGCTACTGTGCTATGTTAAAGGCACACTGGTGTTAATATTTTGTTTTCTTTTATTTCCCTGCTTTAATGCTTTCCTCCTCACTTTATTCATGTGTTAGCCTGTTTTCTATGTGACATTGGATCGCCTTTTAGATGTGAGATTATGTACATGATTGCTTATTTTGATAATCATGAGTTAAATGAAATTTGATCTTGCAATATTGCAGAGATGAATCCAAACTTGTTTTTTATATTATTCTTAAATATATTAGTTTTTACCGAATGAACTTGGCCTATGTGCTACACCAAGTTGTATACCAGATTTTGTCAAATCTTTTTAGTTTAAGGAGTTTTGTTAACCCTGCTTCTTGAAATTTTGTGCTGTTAGGAAACATCAGTGCTGCGGAGCAAGCTTTTAGAACATGAAAACCTTGTTAGGTATGTTGATAGGCTTAAGACGGAGTTAGTGGATGCAGGTTCTTCATCTTCAGTCCCAAACTACCCTTCATCAGCAGCTCCTAGAAGAGGTCCTTCAAATTGGAGTGAGATACTTTCATATTCAAGACTTGTATATCTGTATTTATTCCTTTGGACGGTATAATGTATTGGATTTTTTGCTTTTACCAAACCAGATCAATTCCCTCTATTTTTGTTTCTTGAGTGGAATCGTTTCGTATCCTGGAAAATTTGGGATTAGACTTGGCTTGCACACTAGCTTTCAACACCCTGTTTTTGCTTTCAGAAAAGTAGTATTTTAGTTTTGAGTGTATAAAACACGAATGAGATTCCAATTAGGCCTCTCTTTAATTGGAAGCTGCAGTTTGCAATCTGAGATCATGTGAGACCAAATTCCTCTTTCTTGCATCACTAATGTTAGAGCTTACTAACCAGTACATGGGTGATATATATCATCTAAAATATAGATAGGTCACGAAAGGTAAATTGTAGTTCTTCAGGGGATAAAGATCAAGTAATATATAATTTGACCTTTTGTGTATATGAAGTTTATGTGATTGAATTTTGTTTAATTATTTTAGTCCTATATGTGATATTCTTATATCAGTAGAAACTTAATTATCCTGAAATGCAATTTTCTTATGCTTATTTTATTTTTCAGGTTCTAAGCCCAAGAGCAAACCCAAAAGGGAAAAAACAAAAGAGGAGAAAAGTTTTAAGAGAAGGTCCAAATATTTTTTGGTAGCACAGCTGGTTTCAGTTGTACTTTTCGTCACTCTCATGGCCCGAGCGGATGATGCTGAAATTGAGCTTGATGATGATGAAGGATATGAGTAAATGATTAGGAAAAAGAAAGAGTTTCTGAGTTATATTCTCAACAACAGCATTTTTTTGCACGAAAACCAGCCAGGGTTAGCAGCCTGATGAGGAAGATTTTTTCTGTAATCCCGTTCTTTCATTTTTGTAGTATGATATGGTTGGAAATTTTGGAAAATAAGCACCTTTATAAATACATGATATGATTTATTGGAAAGATCGAGTTAGAAACGTAGACTTGGGGGCTTGAAAGATATTCTCCTAACCTGTAAGATTCCAATGTTTGACTTTTGAAACAATGTTGACAGTGTGTAAATTTTGTTCAATTTGAATTGTTCAAGGGTTGGACCATGATGCAACTTCATACTTATAGGTCTTGACCCTCTTGGGCTTCATTTTTCTGAATGAGATCATGGAATATGGTCCTGATACACAAATCTTGGAACTTGACTATTGATTATGGTTGTAATGCTGTTATTCAATAGAAGTTCTTGGTTGATATGGGGATTTCTTGAAAAGGAAGCACAATGGTAAGACTAGAACCCATCCCATCAGGCGGGTGTATTTTGACAGAAGACATTGTGCTAGGTTGGAAGAGCATTATGTCATATTCATCTGCTTGACGTCCAGCCAGTTGTGTTTGACATTAGGGTTTTGAACTTCTGGTGCCGGTGGCTGATTTGACTAGGAACCTCATTTTGTGTCCAAATGAACTAGGGTCTTGCAACTCCTCGCACATGGAGGTTCCTAGAAAACGAAAGAAAGAACTGCACTAGCGGATTTGTAGTTCAGTGGTGGTGGTGGTGTTTGATCCTTTATGTTTTGAGTACTTTGCTGAGGTTATAAACCAAGCATGTTATTGACTAACTTTTGTTACCAAAGCAATGAATTAGAGATCTGAACCCTGGCATGTACAGATTATCTTTCCTGTGACGAAATGTTATAATTAATGTTCTTTTTCTACTCTTCTAGCGAAGTAGCAACTATATCAGGATTCAGGCACTAGCTAAAAGGGATAAGACGGCAACAACTCTATGCTAATATTCAAAATAGATTAATTTATAATTACGTTGACATCCATTAATCACTAAACTACCCCATAAACATCAGAAAACTACATTGCAGCTCTAAGCCTTGGCGTTGTCCCATTCATTCACAAGTTCGGCATATCCATCAGCAGAAGCAATAGAAAACTCTGTCAGTGAGCTCGTAGTAACTGACATTCCAGCACAAAGTACCCTTATAGCAACCTCAGCCATTTTGTCTGCAGTCATTACTTGTTCAACTTGACCAACCTCCACCATTTTCATATCCCCACTAAATTCATCTGGTGTTCCAGTTCCGAATCTCTTTGAACCTACCCTAACATGGCGTGAATCCTCTCGAAGCTGTTGTGCATAGAGGGACCCCATACCGGCTGCAAAAAAATCTAGTCCATCCAGCACCGGTGTCTCATGTATGGCATCCAGAAACCTTGACCATTGGATGCAAATTCCAAATATTGGAAGAGCACCATTTGAGTGACGGGGAGAGAGTGGCAACTTCGATGTATCAGGATCAGCCCTCATGCAACGGAGCAGCCACCCTGTTAAGGCATGCACATAGGATCGTTGAGAAATGATCCATGACTCAAAATAAGCTCTCCAATTCCTCAGCTCTGTCTCAAGATTGGCAGCTGAACGTGCTAGCCGGTTTGGATCAGTAATTGAAATGGAAGAGTGTCTTTTAGCTTCCAGTTTTGAAGGCGTGCCTGCTAGTAAAACCTTGGCTTCATCTAGGCTTCGTTTCTGTGACCGATGACACTCTGCCATTACTTTCCACATCCTTGCTAACCTGGAGTTAATTATTAATTAATTAATTATACAGAGGGATAAATACTTAAAGCATGGTGTGAACTCATATGCTTTCAAAGCTAATTCTATGCATGGAAAAAAGATGAGCACATATTTTAGCCACGGTTGATAAAGAGCTAAGGGACATACCCTTGTACCAGTTCTGAAAGTTGAGGCTGCAATTCTTCATCCCTTAAGGTCTCAATCCTCTTTGAAATAGCTTCAACCGAATGTATTGAAATCTTCATCTGAGTATGCAGATCTCTAATGGCTGCCCTTGTTTTTTCTAATGCAGAATAGTCATCTCCTTTTACATCTTGGTTCCGGAGATGCGTCAATTTCTTTTCGTATGCAATCCGAACCTTTTCTCCAGACTGTAAGTAGTGATGCACAGATCAATTTTTCATATTTTCCTTTTTGTTTAAGCATAAGGCAACACATATTTATATCATGAACTGTAACATATGCATACAAAACATAGAGAATTCCATTTGACGATTCAAGTATTTTTGTAACACAAGCAGGTGCTATTTGCAATATGTAAAAAGTATGTGGTAGAGTTTAGAATTATACCTTGACTTCCTCATAGAGTTTCTTCTCCCAAGCGTATAATCTATCCAATGTTGATTGGTGACTACCTGAAAACATGCAGGGCTCCTCTGAGATGTCACTACTGCTTTCATAGTCTTCATCTTTAGAGCACGAAGAATTCAGTAAATATCTGGAAGAGGCTGAGCGAGAAGAAGCTGTGCGAAATAAAGCTACTGGGTTCAACATTTTCATGGCTGCAACAACAAAGTACTTACTATATAATAACCTGAAAGTTCAAAGAAAATAAGATAACAAAAATGAAGAGTTGATTTGATGAAACATTGACCTCCCTGGACTGCATATTGACATACAAGGTAGCATATAGGACAAGATCTAATCTGTTGTCTGCATATTTTATTTATTATCTGTATATAATCTGTTATCGCTGTGTTTGTAAAATCACAATATATACTCCTTGTGAAAGTAGGCTTCCCTCATTTATTTATTGAAAAATTAATTGGACAAGTCTTGGAAGATTTTGTGATTGCAAGATTCCAAAATGTCTTTCACTTTTGCTTCTTGAAAATTAAATAAATCATTGACAAAAGTATGTTATTATCTAGTGAATAAATTGGCTGTCATGTTTCCTACATGTCCCCTCATATCATACAACAATACATTTTGTTAGTTAGCCTATGAGTTTTGTGAATCTCAACAGTTTCTTATACTTTGTGAACATGCATATGATTTATGGTTTCCCTACTTCAGTCAGTGGCAAGGAGAGGATTAGGATCCTCTCAATTTGGAGATTCCATCAGGTTGTTCATTCGGAAGACCAACTTGTTCAATTTGGTAGAGAGGACACTTATCCTTGTGCCTGGAGGCATTTGGAAGCATTTTTTTTTGGGCCTTCCACAGCCATATCATGACCAAAGCCTAAACAGCCATCTGATGGAAACTATGCACAAATGCCAAGGGCATAACAAGAACAAATAACAGTATGGGTGAAGTAAAAGTCAAGTAAGCAAACCTGCGAGTTCGTTGGAGGTTGACGAGTACTCTGCTCTACCGGCCTCTAACAATGCTGAGACCTCATTGGCTGCATCGCAAACAATCATGAACTGAGTTTCTAAAACCTTGATAACTTCTGCCATACTTGTTGGCCTTCGGTCTACATAAACAGTAAAGCCTGGCGTTTCCTCCTTAGCTTCCCGGTGACCAACAGCAGTTGCTTGGTTGCTAGTTTCAACTTGTCTTGTATTCTGAGATCTTGACACCTCTATACTCACACTATCATGCGATGGTATTTTTGCATCATGCTCAATTTCAGTTCCGCTATCCATTTCCTCCTCCTCCTCCTCCTCCTCCTCTTCCTCATTAACATCTTCAATAATAACTTCTTCTCTGTTGCAGTTTAGATCAACTTTATCCTTTTCTTGTGCTACATTTGCCTCGTTATCACATTCCTCCTGTTCAGTCTCAACTTCTTCCAAGTCAGGGATCCCTTCTTCTTCTCTGACCTGCCTTAGACCTCTAATCTCATCATCCATAACTGTCTGATCAAGACTACTTCGAGTGGGATAACCATAGTAATCTAATGATGAAAATGGGTTCCAAAAGAAATCCCATTGAGAATTTTGAGGTGAAGGCGGAGGGATGTTGGGTCTATTGTTGGGGGAATAAGAGAAGAATGAAGAATTCATTGGTGAAGATTGCATTCCAAAGAACCCATCCATCCCAAAATGGTGGATTGGAGAGTAAGTTTCAACTCTGGCTGTTTCTGGTGATTGAGGCCTCTCTTCAACTGAAACTGCTGGGTTCCCTCCTGATCTTAGATAACATATTTTCACAGATGAATGGGGTTCAGATTGGATTTGTTTAGGTGTGAAGGATTTTGGTGAAATTGAGATGAAACCAGGACTTGTTTTCTTAATGGGTGTGAAAGGTGGGGTTATGAATGACTCTAACAAGAACTCACGAGGCTCATCTCCTTCGACATAATCACGAAGAGCAGCTGAAACTCTTTTTAGGGACTGGATATAGGCAATGTGTCCAGAGGCAAATCGTGTTCTTTGCTCAAGAGCCTGTTTAATAAATCTCTTTCGATCTTTACAAAGTTGAACTGCTTCCTCATCATCTAGCTTTGATGTAGAGCATCCCATCTCTAGTTTCCTCTTACGTTCCTTTCACCCTATGAATTTTTCAGGCTTGAATCAAAACCAAAATCACAAGGGTAGTCTTGTGTATTTCTCGCCAGATTCATAAGGTTTTCTGAGGCTGATCAGTAGAGGACTTCAGTGACCTCACTCCAACATGAAGAACAATCACATGTGCAAAGCACGAAAAACCAACTGGAAATAATCTGCATAGAAATCAAATTTTAAATAACTACATTGTCACGTATTTAAATTCTTCTATAGAACTAAAAACACTTGGAAAAGGTCTGAGTACTTTTCTTTTCTTTATATTCAAGTCACAAGGAAGGTTTCAGAACATCTCAAACTTGCACAATCAGGAAGATGAGATTCTGTCAAAACCCCACACGACTATATAAAATCCTGATTGCTACAAAGGCCTATTAAGCTACTAAGTTTTTGTCAAGCTGGGGAAGAAAGCATAGAAATAGGCTAGGAAACAACGAACCTCCTACCATATCCTGAACAGAAAGGTTTATCTTTCATTATTGGTGTATAATGGGATAGTATTTAGTTTTTTTTTTTTTTTTTTTGGTGGTAATTTAAGAAGGAAAAAAATTATCTGGGACAACACATAAAGGTTAAGGTTTCCAAAATTTACAATTTTATGATGAGATAACAGTTACATTAATTAAAACCAAGAAATAGAGGAAAATGAAAAGGATAAAAAAAACTCAGAGAAAATAAGAGAAGGGCACAGCAAAAGGAGATAAAGGGTGAGGGAGAGAGAGAGAGAGAGAAAGAGAGATAAAGGGCACAGATATGACAAACAGAGATTTCAAAAATAAAAAGGAAATAACTAAAACTCATGAATAGAGAAGAAAAAAGGAAGCTCTATCTTGGAAATCAAATAAATTTATATCATTAATGCTTTCTGAAGATATCCAAATTAATACAACGAACACGGGAAGCCATTTAATTTTTTCAGCTTGTATTAAAGTGACTCAATGCTCACCTAAAGCTCATATGAACAAAAAGCCAGAGAACCCATTTCAAAACTTGGGAAACAGAAAAGTTCAAATGTTTTATTTGAACAGGATGAAGGCCAGTCAAGCCTACATGAACATTGAAATTCAAAAAGGAAAACCCATTTCATAGTCTGAAAAATTAAATTAAATCTAGTGCTGAAAATGCTGATAAGAAAGCACAACAGCTTCCCGAGAAACCAAAAAAAAAAAAAACAGCTTGGGCTGATTGTTCTAACGAATAATTTACAACAGATAGAAAGAAAATAATACAAATGAACAAAATGGATTGCAGTGGAGAAGTATACCTTGGTAATTGCGGGCGGGAATAAGAGAAGGAGCTTTGATCACTGCGAGAGAGAGAGAGAGAGAGAGAGAGAGACAGAGAAACAGGGAGAGAAGCAGAGAGACGTTGCGAAAAAAGTAACGGTCAAAAGCCAAATGAGAAGAAAAACATGAAAAAACAAAACTTAAAGTTCGAGGTTGGAGGACTCAAAAAAGATAAAGGGGGAAACAGCGGCCCGATAGGTAGAGAATATGACAGCTCAATAACTTTGCCCTCCATGTTGTATATATTTCTGTAAATGCCACTTCAATTTTATTGTACTTCTGATCCGAGTGTGAGTGCTGACAAGTGGTGTGTTAAAGTTTTGTTTTGTGGGTGATTATATTCATACTTAAGAGTTAAGATATTAAGCAGGAAAGTAAAGAAAGTTACAATTAAATTACAATTACTAATTATTAATTAAACTCAATATGCAATATTTTTGAATGAGTAAACTAGGTGCGGGCATCAAGGCGGTCGAACTGTTCAAATCAAGGAAATTAAATCAATCTACTCAATTTCATTCAGTTCCACTATTGAAAAAGTATAATCTTGAATTTAATTGAATCTTGGTTTAGTTTGATTTGGCTTATGTAAACAATCTAAACAAACCAAACTATCTATGTTATTATTATTTTTTGTTCTTAGGCATTTTCTTGTTGGTTTTAACTTTTATTTACTATTGTGTTTCATTCCACACCTTCACCTTTAATATATAATTGTGCTGTTAATTTATTACTTTGATGGAATGTTGAATGTTGAATGTTGATAGGATGCTAGAGATTCGGAAATTATAATGGTGGTGGCTTTATGTGTGCTTGCAATTGTTGAGAATGTTAAGGTGATGATTTTAACTTCATAGGGTTATAAGAAGTAAGAAATATTTGATGTGTTTGTTTCAACTTGCAAATATAAAATTGTTGTGTTTTATTTTACATCACTATTAGATTTAGAAAATGTGTAAATGCAAGTTGTAGAAAATAAAATGCTACAAAATATATATATTATATATATAACTTTGTACTTTAATTGCACTAAATCACTATAATAATAATAATAATAATAATAATAAAATACTGTTTTTTTTTTGTCAAAAATAATAAAATAGTGTTCAGTAGTGGGTTGGTTTGATTTATCCACTCATTTTAAGTCAAATGTACCGCTCAATGATTAATTGGTTTGGTAACGATTTATGGATGAAATTGATTCACACTGTCCACACCCACTAGTAACAGAAAAACTTGTATGAAATGAGAATAACATTGTTAACTAATTATATATTATTATGTGAAAAAATTATCATATGTGACATACCGTGATTGATCAAAAATAATAAAATAGTGCTATTCCTGTTTTACACAAGTATTTCTTCACTTGGGCCAATGTGGTATGAACATCAGATCTTTTGAGCTTAATAAAATTAAAAATCACTCTGATTCTATACTCTTTTCTTATTAAAAAAAGAAAAAAGAAAAAAAAGCGAGAGTTAAAAAATAGAGCACGTCATCTAGTTGTCTCTTGCACATAAGCTGAAGGCTGAAGCCCATGTTGAAACTCAAGTGGATTGTTCACCGTCAGATCAGTTCCACGGACCAGATGAAACTTGAAAGTAAATTCAATAGTGGGAGCTTCAGCAAAAGAAATGGTGGTCCTCTGGTTTTACACACGTGGCGCTTTCTGCTGTGTTTCTCATAAGGGTGGTGATAGAGGCACCAACTTGGGGCACCAACTTGGGCACTAACTCTCTAATAGAGGTGGAGCCCGCCAGCACAACGGGTTCCGTGCTCTATTAGAGAGTTGATGCACAAGTTGGTGCCCAAAGTTGGTGTCTCTAATATTTTCCTTCTCATAAACGGTGGTGTCAAGAATACTTTTTTTTTTTTGGCGGATAGGATAAAGAATTTTGAAAAGCAAAAGAAGTCCATTGTAAAGAAAAAGAAGGGGGAGTTGGTCCCACCAAAGCCTCGGGGATGCCATTGGTAACGTCCTTGTACGAAAATACCCTTGAATTCAGGCGAAAATATCAGAAGTGTCTTGTATAACGGCCTTGAAGACCATCTAATATCATGTCATGTTTATCTTTGTAATTTCGAACTTGAAAACTTCGTTATTAAGTTGAGATTTACAAAACGTTACCTAGAAGTAATAAGAGCATATAAAGATGTAAGGGGACATGAGTGGGGGTGTGCCTGCGAGCACAATGTCGGTCCTCACACCCATTTGAGAGTCAAGAATTGAAGTTTCTGACTTGAGAAACTAATCAAGGGTGATAATATGAATCAATGTAGTGTAAATCAAGGGTTGAAAATACAGAAAGAATAGGTAAATGTAGTGCACTTCTAAGATCAAGCAGTTGACGTCTGCCTCCATGACTATGATTCAAGGGACGAAGCTTAGGGTTTTGATCGTGTCAATCCGCGCTAGCTTCCTCAAAACTTGGAAGATTCCCTTGTGCCTCTTCTATTTAATGAGAATGCGAAATTTAATCATGCATTACATCTGTTTGGAGAGCTCTGTACAAACGCTGCAGGGCAGTGACCTGTAAATCCTAGTCAACCAATTGCTGATTTCTGTGAGGGAAGAGTAACGATTCTGGAAACGTAACCTGCAAGTATTAAACAAAGGTTCCATAACTAAGAGGTAAAGGAACATGAAATAACGATCTCCAAGAAAATGACTGCATCATTTCTCACCTTTAGAGCTTTAAATGCAATGCCTCATTGCCTGTCTCATTCCATCTTCCATAGCTGTAGTAAGCATATCCATTTCTCCGTATGTCTAAGCTGAAAGTAAACAACCAAAACATAATGGGCAACTGTGTGATAGAAAAAGGGTTTTAATAACCCTCATATGTAATACTAAACCTAATTCTTCCTGTTAAAACAGTACAACAAATCAGTGAATTATTCTTAAATAAAAATAAATTGCAGACCAGACATCAGACAAATTTTACACCCTAAAAAGGATGCTAAAATTTCCAGAAGACAGATAAACATTGCTTGCATTCACCAACCTGGCAGGCAACTCATATTATAACCTTGTCGTTTGGTTGATAAGATCCAGATGCATAGAAAGTGGTTGAACCTTGTTTCTCTAGACAGAATTAATGTTTGGAATGTAACCTTCATTCTTCAGATCCTCGTATAATAACTTAAGTAAATGAAGAATTTCTATTGAACCATCACCCGAGTGAAACTCATGAAGTTGATGCTCATTCCCAATCCAGCTACAACCAGGAGTCTTGCTGACACCCCTCTGTTTCATCAACACTCTCATCTTTGCTGACTCATCCCACATTTTTAAATTCGCATATATCTTTGATGAGATAACATAGTTTCCTGAGTTTGAAGGCTCTAATTCGAGAAGCAGCTGCACTACCTGCTTAGTGACATCTACATTTTTACATTTCTTACAGGCGCCAAGCAATGCCCCCAGTACAACTTCATCTGGTTTTTCAGGCATTTTCTTAATGAAGTCCCAAGCTTCATGTACAAGTCCTGCACGTGACAAAAGGTCAACCAGGCAAGAGTAATGCTCTACTTTCGGGACCAGCCCAAATTTCGAGCTCATCAAATTAAACAATTGATGGCCCTCATCCACTAATCCAACATGTACGCATGCAGAAAGCACTCCCACAAATGTGATGTCATTTGGCCGAGTAGCCCCAGCACCTTCTGTCATGCTCTTGAATAGGGATATTGCTTCATGTGCTCTCCCATGGAAAGCAAGGGAAGATATCATGGCATTCCACGAGACCTCATTTTTCTGTGGCATGTCTTCAAAAACTCTTAGTGCATTGGCTAAACTCCCACACTTAGCATACATGTCAATTAATGCAGTGCCGACATAAATGTCCTGTTGTATGCCCCTTTCGGATGCATATATGTCAATCCATCTCCCCAAATCTAGGGCACCGATCGAGGCACATGCAGACAACATTCCAACCAAAGTAATTTTGTCAGGATTAACACCTCTCTCTTTCATGTCATCAAAAAGCACCATTGCTTCATCAGACATTCCATTTTGAGCATACCTGTCATGTATATAAAATGATGATAAACATACCATCAAACTCAATTAATACATATAGTTAATAACGATAAAAGGACACTTGATTTATACTTTCCAGATATGTACTAGAAGATGATTCATACAAATATTAATCAATGGTTGATTAATTAACTGAATATTCTTATCCAATTCATCCCATAGAATCTAATGACCACAGCTTAACTTTAACCAGTTGCTGTAAGGGGAATATTGACCAGGCTCGAGAGTCAACTGTTTAAAAGATGAATAAGAAACTTTTGTAAGCAATAAAAGTACCTGCAGACATATTTTGGTAAATGGGATTATTAAAGTACCGCGAAAGGTGGGCATATGCAGTACCAAATTGAACACCATCATGAATATAATTGTCGTTACTATTGTGTTTATCATTAAATCAAAATGCTGGTAAGTGATAACAGTTTTCAAAACGAGCCAGCCACCTTCTCAAAAGCTGCATTCCCGTGGAAGAAAATTTTCAACCAGAAGGAACCTCAAAACCCTTATATAGTTAATTTTCCATGAAAAAGAAGTAGAAGCAAGTGTTCCAAATCAATCTACCACAATTTGTTCCAAACTAATGATACAACCAAATGTAAGTACTAGTTTTATTTAACGAAAATATCCGTCTGTCTTTATTCCTTGAATTTCCATGATACAATAATCTAAAGACATTTCCCAAATATCAAAATACGAGGGCAATACTCATGGTTCATGATCTAGTAAGTGCCAGATATAACCTAGCCCTAGGTGTAAGGTATCTAGGTGTGAGGCGCTGAAAGGTTCTATTTTCTATTTCTTCCGTGCATAAAATCCCAATGCTGCTACATTTCGTTTTCAGATACCACATTCCTTTCTAATATTTAGAGTCAAATTCTCAACTTTACATAACCCTAGTCTCTTTCTACCCAGAACATTATTACAACCCAGTTGACTTCCAAACCTCAGCCTTGTTCAATCTGTAAAATGTTATGTTCCCTTTTTAATCTTTAACCATCAAAACTTAACATTCAAATTATTTAACACAGATAGCATGATTCTCCCCTGTGCTCTCTGACCCCATCATATCCACAAATTGAATTTGCAGGCCTGTAGCAAGGGAATGTAAACACGAAATATAAACAAGATTGTACACGAGGGAGAGTTACTTGCCCTGTTATCATGGCATTCCAGGTGACTCGATCCTTTTTCTTCATACTATCAAAGACCCTCCTCGCCGAGGACAAATCACCACACTTTCCATACATACCAATTAACGCAGACCCAACAAATGAATTCAGCTCCAACTTATTCTCAACAACAAAACTCTCCACCCACCTCCCCAAACTCAATTCGCCCAAGTCCCCGCACGCTCCAAGAATGCTCACCAAGCTCATTTCATCAGGCTCAAACCCTGCATCCCTCATTTCCTGAAACAACCGCACAGCATCACCCGCATACCCCATTTTGGAATACCCGGAAATCATCGAATTCCACGAAACCAAGTCCCTTTGACAAATTTCATCAAACACCTTCCGTGCAAAACCCAATTTACCACACCTAGCATACATGGTAATCAATGAGTGAGTCACATGTCCATCCTTATCCAATCCAGTCTTAAACACCGATGAATGGGCTGCACGCCCATGATTCAAGTCAACCAAATTCGCGCACGCAATGAACACAAAAGGGTACGTAAAATTATTGGGCATCAGACACAAAGACTTCATTTGGTAATAGAATTCAAGAGTAAGTTGGTATTTATGCCATGTGGTAGTAAGGCCACGGATCATAACGTTGAAAGCGTAGTCGTTGGGTTCCGGGATGTGGGAGAAGAGCATGGAGGCATAGGATAAGTCTTTGAGGTCAATGATTTTGGGGAGGAGGAAGTTGGGTTTATGTATGGAGTTTATGAGCATTTGGGTGTGAATTTGTTTCAACTCTTTGGTGGATACACATTGTTTCAGGAGGTATAAGAGCTTTTGGGAGAGAGAGGGGGATTGATTTGGGTTGTGGGGATTGAGGTGCGTGTGGTTTTTTTCGAAAGTGATTTGGCGGGTAATTAGGTGTGAAGAGACTTTGGCTCTAAGCATAATTTAGTGCCTTTCAAATTTGCTGTGGTGGTTGTCGCTATTTGTTAGCTTATAAATCTTGGGGCATGACAAATACAGGGCTTTTAATAAGATAGGAAAACCGAAATTGAATTTTCTTTCCCCAACCAAATGGTTATAAGATTAGTTTAGAAGTGGAAAGAAAAGCAAAAGGCCCAGAATGGCCCTAACTAGATCGAACTTAACAAAACGTAGTAGATCAAGGGAAATTTAGCTGGTTCATTACGTCACTAACTTTTAACGGAAAATGTTTTTTGTACTTATAAAACATTGCGAAATCAACTATTGTTGGTCTAGTGGTAGTGTTTCCCTTTCAAATTGTTGGAAGAGGTTTCAAGTTCAGTTTTCCCTCCTCAAAAGATCAAAAAAGAAGAAAGAAAAAACATTCAGACGTGGGATTAGTTGATTTTTGTGGTAAAACTGTCTATAGAAGGATGTTTGCTTCTTCTATGTTTATTTGTTGATGGCATACCCCTTCTCTGATTTCCACAATCTCATTGCATCTCTTCATTGTTGACCCATTCCTTTACTCTGGAATGGTATGGTTTCGAAGAACATGTTTAAGAAGACGGTACCAGTTATCAATTGAAAATTTTAAAAACCAAATGTTTAAGCAAACAGATAATTAGGTCATAGGTTATGAACTTCAACACTTGTTATACCTTGTGTACACAATTGAGCTATAACTTGTCTGTTTTTATGGCCTTTTGTTTGCTTCCTTCCCTGTATTTTAACCACAATCCTCCTCTCCTTCACATGGGCCAGGCCTAGACTTATCTGCCTACAGTACTTCCATGCACTAGCATGTAGTTAGAAGAGGGGAATTATATGCAGAAAAAGACCATAGATAATAGGAAAGGGCCACCCTGCATACCCGTCAGAGCCCTTAAATTCCCCTTGCTTGCAATTGCAAGCTAATTGCATATTCCTGGTAACACCTGCCAACTAAGATTTATAACATACATATCTTCCAACATATATATCATGTTGCCTGCTGCTGCAAAATAAATCCATCTTAAAAAATTTGAAGATGTTTGCCAGAGCACAGGGCATCATCATTAACAAACTGATTACATCTCGAGTTCATTAGTTTAATTCGTCAAAGGGGGAAAAAGAAAGCTTAGTTTTAAAGTAGTTATAGTTGCAAGTTAATTTAATCATGGTTTTTGTGGGCGGCCTCTGGCAGCTAGTCTACAAGCAAACTGAATTAGCTCCTTGCTTGTGTCATCCATGTGTAAAACAACCTCTATGAAACACAAGCATTCCTCTTTGTCCTCAGTCACCGTCTTAATTGCTTCAACAAGCTCCTCCTCACAATGAACCTACAAACAAAATAGAACTAAAAATTAAAAGAATATAAATTGAAGAAATTTAACCTATAGGATCTTGTTTCTATTTACCAGTTGAGTAGTACTTAATTAAGAAAATGCAGTTATCATGTCATGTCTCACCTTGGTGGTCCAGCACTTGCCTTCCCCATTGTGAATAGCATCAACCAAGGCAGCGTAGTTCCAGTTCTTGATTATATTGTAAGGCCCAAAATGGAACTGTTCTTCTGTCGTGTATCCGCCATTGTTAAGTAAAAATATGATATTTCGTTGTCCACATCGCAGCATAGTCGACACATCTTGTGCCGTCATCTGTAAAATATATAATGTGCTTGAGTACAATGGCATCTAGTCTAGTAACAAAGTGAAGAAAAACAGAAGGGCTTTATTGAAAATTAAAGAAAACCAAGTTAGAATAATTATACCTGGAAGCTCCCATCACCAATACAACTAATTAGTCTCTTATTGGGTGCAGCCTGTGCATATCCTAGAGTTGCACCAACTGACCAACCGATTGATCCATAATTTATTTGACACTCATAACTGCAGATTCATTTTCAATCTCCACATTATATATTCTAAATTAATTGCAGAACAAGTCAATGCATATATTCAATTTGCTTACCCGCATCCTTGTGGGAGTTTCAGCTTCTGGCAATTAAACCACGAGTCTCCTGCTTCTGCAATCACCGCAGTGTTACTTGACAACATGTTTTGTATGTTTTTGAAAAGAATGCTGACTTTCAGATTCTCCTTGGGATCACATTGAGAAGGAAGGCCCTCTGAGACATGTATCCGGCTGTAATTCTTGTAAGCAGTTGAATTGTACTCGAGCCGCCTTGCAAGTGCTTTGAGAACGTCCCTCATTTGAATGCCCCCAAATCTTGGTCCATTTGCAATAACTACACTCTGAGACTGTATGATCACCGCCTTCTGCATTTTGACATGAAGTGAAAACCCGGCAGTATTTAGTTCGTCAAATATAGCTCCGGCAAAGAGGCAAGCGTCAGCTGATTCGACAACTTCTGCGCAGAAAGGGGTGCTTGCTACACCCCAGTAAGATGGTTCTCTGGTATAAGGCCTTTTGCTGAGGGCATGACCGCCATGGCATAACCACAAGCATCTGCCAACTCAATAAAGGAATTACAGGCCTTTGCAACTCTAAGAAGAGGCCCAGAAACAATAACTGGTTTCACAGCCTTGTTCAAGTACTTTGCCGTTGCCTCCACTGCAATTTCCAGGCCTTCTTGGTTAGTCAGTCTGAAAAAGGAAAAAGAAAAACAATAATGATAGGTTAAAGTACTAATATTTAGTATTTGAATACCATGAATAATTTACTGTCTAAAGAAGTCAGAAAAATTACTTGGGAGTTAAGAAGAATGGAGCAGGCTCTTGAGGAAAGGACGGATGAGGATATCTGGTAAGTTACAGCTTATGCAGATGTAAACAGGCTTGCTTTCTTTCAAAGCAACTGCAATAGCTTCATCTATCTGCAACTGTGCATCTTCCAAGTCCTTCACAACAGCCTAAATAAATAACAGGGTGCATGTTATATCAGAAATTGAGAGATGAGAGTCCGGAATCCGGGTACCAAAAATACAAAAATCAATTACTTCCACATGCTCTTTAATTTCCTTCTTTACACCAAAGGGAAATGCTTAGAAAAATAAATTTTTAAGACTAGAAACAGACGGATGAGTTGTCCGCTACTAATTGGTCCAACCTACTGTCTCCAACTTAACAACATGCATACTCAGGGGGGTACGGGGTTTATAAAAAAGGTCTAGCCCTTATATTTAGGGGTGGGCATCAATCCGGCCGATCCGACCAAACCTGCCGAACCAAACTGTATTTGCCGGTTTGGTTTGGTTTTGACTTTAAAAAAGTCAACAGTTTTAAAATCCGAACCAAACCGGAGTAGTTTGGTTCAGCTGCAGTTTTAAGCGCTGAAAAACTGTGCTAATCCGAACCGAACCGTTTAAATATTAATTAATTATATATTTATATATATATATATTAGTTTACATGTGTCAATGGTTGAGTGGCTAATTAGATGTGTTAGTGTATACCCTGCTGTACTGAATTGGACTCCAAACAACTTACAACTCTCTCACATCTCATCTCATCTTCGTTGAATCTGAGCTCTTCTTCCTCACTCAACCCACTTGAACCCTAGAGAAGCCACCATTGATTTGAACCACTACAACCTCCATTGCTTCAATCAAACCCATTCTCACATCGCACCTCCGTCGATTCAAACGTGCTCCTTTTAGATCTGATTCGACCTCTCAGGTAGAGTTCTTGCAAAGAAGCATCTTATTCGAACCTGTGCTGTGGTTGGAAGTAAGCATCTGTCTCAAACCAAGCCCGATGGATGAAGCTAACTCAGTGCCAATAATGGTCAGTTCTTCTAATTTATCTAATTTCTTTTCAGCTTATGCTCAATTAATTTATATGTTTAGATAACCAGTTTTTCCAATCTGATTATATGTGCTGAGTATAGAAAAAGGAACTTGGGTTGAGGAAGAAGATAGAGCAAATAGGCAAGAAAACCAAATATACATGAATCATGGCTGGTCGTGTGGGCATGTGCTAGTTGTACGGTGATGTTCTCTTCACTGAGACATCCATCAGTTAATCATCTCCATGTGCTGAGTAATCCCAGCTATAAAGAGGTGGTGGAAGAGCTAGTAATAATAGGTTTTAATTATGACCAAGGTCTTAAATATCGATAGTTTCGGAAATATCGGTGGTTCAAAAACACGGAAATATCGATGGAAATATCGGGAAAATATCAATATCGATAAAAATTGGATAAAAACCACGGAAATTATGATAAATACATGGAAATTTTTAATGAAACTTTAGAAGAAGTTTATTTAGTCAATCATCTATTATTTTGACACAAAAAATTGGAAGGAAATGCATTGCATAGTGGGTTTGTGTGATTTAAGTTGATTATATTGCGACCTGACAAACTCAGTGACTTAGAAAGCTTGAAGTAATTAATGAAAGAGAATTAAACACCTCTTAGTAATTTATTTATCAGTTTTTAGTACAATATTTTACACTTTATAAATTGCATGATAATATACGTGAGTAACCCTATTTCACGTTATTCACTGGACATGGTACACGTTGTTATATCTATTAATTTATCAAAAGTTGAAAAATAATTAAAGATGTAAACCAACTTGATTTGTCATGAAAATTAGGCACTTTACCATGCTTAAAAAATAGGGAAAATTAACTAAGAATATAAATAAATTTATCCAATGAAGAATTAAATAGGAAATAAAGAAAATGATTATAGAAATTTAAGTAATTAAGCAACAATTTATTTCACGTTATTCATTAGACATGGCACACGTTCTTATATTTATTATTTATCAAAAATTGAAAAATAATTAAAGATATAAACCAATTTGATTTTTCATGAAAATTAGGCACTTTACCATGCTTAAAAAATAATAGTGAAGATTGAAAATTAACTAAGAACATAAATAAATTTATCCAAGGAAGAATTAAATAGCAAATAATGAAAATGATTATAGAGATTTAAGTAATTAAGCAACAATTTGAAGGAGAATTTAGTAATGTAAGTATTTATAATGAACAATAAAATAATTAATAACATTAAATGAATTAAATAAAAAAGAAATAAATTATATTAAGTAATTAAGTCACATTTCACACTTCCCAAATGTTTTCACATTTCCCTATCTCCCTCTTCCACTTCCCAATGCTTTTTTTTCCCTTTTTTTGTCTGACTTCCCAAAGTTGCATAAAGATACACGCAACCTTCTCTCTCTCTCTTTTGGGCATTCACACATCTCTCCATTTTATTTTATTTATTTATTCCTCTCTCTCTCTCTCTCTCTCTCTCTCTTCCGTCTCTCTTTCTCTTCTTCCTCTTCCCTCTTCTCTCTCCTCCATCACAATCCTCCATACCTTTTTTTTCCTCTTCTTCCCTTCTCTCTCTCGCTCTCCTCTATCTGCTTTTTTTTTTCTTTCTTCTTCTATCTCTCCATCTATTTCCCTGCTTCCTCTTCCCTTTTCTCTCTCACTTCATCACAATCCAAAACAGCAAAACATAGAACCCACTCCATAATTTTTTTTCCTCTTCTTCCCTTCTCTCTCGCTCTTCTCTTTCCCTGTCACATAATACGCAAAGCATAAACCATAACCTCTAGGGTTCTCCATCTCTCTTTCTCTTTCTCTCCCTCTCCCTCTCTCCGTTTATCATCCAACCCTAAAAGGTACAACCTCTTCTGACAATCGCTGCTCCTTTTCTGTTCTTTTCGAAATCGTAATCTTATTTGTTGATTATAATTGTTTTTGATTGCTGAGTGTTTGTTCGATCTGAGCTCAAGTCTTATGCTTCTAGATCAGATTTTGAAATATTTACAGATCAGTGGATCTTAGGGTTTATTTTGGTATTATGTTTTGAAATATTTTGACACAGTTCAAGTCTCGATATTATCGATAATATCGCGATATTATCGATAATATCGCGATATTATGACCATTTAAACTGCGAATTGGACAAAAATATCTTCCCCGAAATATCCTCGAAATTATCGAGGAAAATATCGATAAAATGACGATATGTATTTGGAAGTGTGCTAAAATTTCGGAGCCCCAAAAAAATGATATTTTCTCCGATATTTCGGCGAAAATATCGAAATTTTGGACCATGATTATGACTTTTTCACCTATAAATAGTTGAAGTTAGAGAAAGATTTTTCATATGAGTTTTTAGCTCATTTTATTAGTAGAAAGAAAGGGAGGGAGAGGAAGAATTCTGAAAGAGAAAAAGAAAAGGAATTTTTGAGCTTTGGAAAAGGAAGGGTTAAGGGTAAGAATTTTTATAGTTTGGGGTGTCTTTAGTAAATTCTTTAGTTTTCAATTGGACGTTTTATGCTTTTATCATGTTTTAATCTGGAAATAAAACCTTCTCTTATCATTTTTGTGTTTTCATGATTTCATTTGAACTCTGTTTTCAAAGAAAATCAACAAAATTTCAGTTACAAAATATTTTAGAATCTTAGTACAGATTTCAGATTTTTAACCTCTCTTTCGACTCAATTGTTAGGAGTTACTTGGACTGGGATCTGGTTGATTGCATTGGCTTTCCTTTTTGTCTTTTATCTTTCTAAACAACAAAAACCAAAAAAAAAAGTGGTAGGCGTGGGTAACGCGTTCTGGATTGGCTCTCTTATCTGCTTAAATGTTCAAAGTCAACAGCTTTAAAAAAAATAGTCAGAGACTTCCAGCTTGTTATTGCCAATTTGCCCAGGTGTTATGAAATGACATGCAGAACAATAATTAGGAGCTTAATTAGTATTTGCCATTTAAGTTTATTCCATAATTCATGTTTGACTCTGTTTGAAGTTTGAACAGAGAGGGCATGAGCTAGCCAATACCAATTTCTTTTTCACTCTCTATAATAATCTGTGTGCTTGGTTGAAGAGAATATCACACAGAGATATCAAAAAAACAAAGAGAAGAGAATATTGCAGGCCCACAATTCTCTAATGATATATATGACATGCAGTCAAGCTTTGGAGGTGATAGGAAAAAGGCTATGAGGGAAAAGTGGAAAAAGAGACAAGAAGATAAAGAGGCGGTGGTTTTATCTCATGAGATAGATAGATATTTGGCGGATGCTGCAGAACAAGATATTGAACACTTTGATATTTTAAATTGGTGGAGGGTGAATGGTTCTAAATATCCAATTTTAGAGGCCATTGCAAGAGATGTGCTTGCAATTCCAGTCTCTACAGTTGCTTCAGAATCTACTTTTAGCACGGGAGGGAGAACAATCAACTCATTTCGTAGTTCCTTGAGTCCTGCTGTGGTTGAGGCTTTAATTTGTACACAAAATTGGTTGAAGTCCACTTCAATTTCTTTACAAGTTGAGCCCACCATTGAGGAGATGGAGTTTTATGAAGCCATTGAGTCAGGTATATCTATTTTTCTCAATTAATTGCTTATAAAGTGTGAGTTTTATTGTGTTGAAGCTAAACTTATGATTATGTATGTTTCTCATATAGAAATGCGGAGATCAAATGCTAATGCGCCTGTGCACATTTTCACTGATTGATTCTCTATTGATGCACAACCTTATAGTCATGGTAATTTTCTTATTCATTTTTTATTTTGATAGTCTTGTATCCTAAAATTTGTGTTGATTGAAACTAACTTTTATGCGCAGTATGGGGACATGCTGGAAATGGGCAGCCTTTAAGTAAATGGAAATTATGAACTTGTATTTTGGGCAGCCTTTCATTTCTTAGTTTTATCATCTTGTATTAATTTCTTATGAACTTTAGAATGTTTGTTTTGATGGAAATTGTGAACTTAAATGCATGCTGGAAACTGGACAGCTTTTGTTTAAATGGAAAGTATGAACTTGTATTTTGGGCAGCCTTTCATTTCGTAGTTCATCTTGTATTTATTTCTTATGAATTTTAGAATGTTTTGATGGAAATTGTGAACTTACATGCATGCTGAAAATTGGACAGCTTTTGATTAAATAGAATGTTGTTGTGTTAGCCTTTGATGGAATGGAATGATATAATGGCAACATATTAGCATTATAATTTATAATGTAAGAGCAGGTTGAAAAATGCATGGTTTTGTATTAGGCACAAACCGGCCGAACCAATCCGAACCAAACCGATTACAAGTGGTTTGGATTGGTTCGGTTTTCATTATGGTTTTAGGCTAATCCGAATCAAACCGGACCGTTATTTTCTTATTGGTTCAGCTGTGGTTTGAGAGTAAAACCGAACCAATCCGGACCGTGCCCACCCCTACTTATATTAGTATTGGAACCACTCAATTATACATTCTTCATTAACAGAAATTAGTATAGAAACAGTTCAAGCATCATGAGGAACTATTTTGGGAGGAACAGAGTAACTAATAATATTAAGCGATACCTAGAGCTACATTGAGGAATGATCCCTTCAATATACCACAGTAATAGGTTATGTTAGGGCATTTGATCTTATTTGTTCTGTTGAATATGGGTCATTTTATTACTGGGCATGAACACCATATATATTACCTAAAGTAGAAAAGACACAACAATACTCTTTAACATAACTTGAACTCTAGCCTGGACTTGTGGACGTTTGAGGATTAAAAACTCTCTCATGAACCAAGCTATCCTAACGAGGGAGACTCATACAACAAAAGGAAAGAATACCGTGGTCTGTGTGTTGAGAGTATTTGTCTCACATTGAAAAGTTAAGGAACTTAGCCTGGGTTTATAAGGAGTTGGGCTACTCCCCCATGGCCAATTGGTTTTGGGGTGGAACCTCAACTTTTTTCATGGTATCAGAGCGGGTTGCCCATGTGTGAAAAGCCCAACGGCCACACGTGCTCCACGTCACCCAATATGAGTTGTCTACGTGTTAGGCTTGAAATTTTGCCACACATGCAGGGGCGTGTGAGAATGTGAAGGTAAAAAGTTCCACATTGGAAAATTTGAAAATCTTGCAAGGACATAGAAGGAGTTGAGCTACTCCCCCCATTGCTAATTGATTTTGGGGTGGAACCTCAACTTCCTTCATGGTATTAGAGCAAGGCTTCACGTGTTGGTCCTAACGGCCACACGTGCTCCCACGTCACTTAATAAGTGTTGTCTACATGTTAGACCAATTGGTTTTGGGGTGGAACCTTAACTTCTTTCATGTTATCAGAGCAAGGCTTCATATGTTGAGCTCAATAGCCACATGTGCTCCCATGCCACCCAATATGTGTTGTCCACGTGTTAGGCTTGAAAGTTCGCCACACGTGCAGGGGGATAGTACATGCAAGTTCTTCTCCTACCATTGAAACCCCCCATGTGTATTTGACGGCATGCCACTGATTCTACCTTAGAGATTCAGCACACCACCGACACACGAAATTACATGAATTCATATCGAGCAACACCTATGCCCAAATTTTTAGTCCTGACTCGGTTGTATAGTTATCAAATCTAGGAAAAACACCAAAACTAAGTGGAAAACTTTTGTTGATACTTTTCAGTTGTGGAGGGGTCTTAGAAGGTTTCATGTCCATAGCTAAGTGAGTGGGTGTTGTGGGTCTGGTTAGCTGTATACTTACAAAATTTAATAGGTAAGTCACTTTGGGTTTAAAGGAGGCAGGTCGAGACATCCATTCCCTCTAATGTAAAATATAAATAATAAAAACTTCTTTTTTGGTAATGATTTTTATTTGAATTTTTTGGGTACAAGTTTCCCACTAAATTAGAACTTTCCTTGGGCTAGAAACTTATATATTGAGTATTTGGAGAGGAGATCTTGAGCCTTTACATTTAGAGATTATGCATTCGTAACATCAATGGATATCATTTTGTGTTTGAATGTTAGTTTTCATATGCATGAATGATTTGTGTAATACGTGGCTAACCTGGTGGCAAGTAACAATTTGGAAGCATCTGGGCTCTTGGCTGAAGTCAGCCAATCCAATGGTGTGGTGTAGAATTCGGTTACTGCCATAATCATTCGAATTAGGACCACCAACAATGCAAATAACAGTGAGATTTTCACTGTAAGCCTCAGCAATGGCATTAATAACACTAAGGCCACCCACAATAAAAGTGACAACGCAAGCGCTCACGCCACGGGACCTGGCGTAGCCATCGGCGGCATAGCCTGCATTCAGCTCATTGCAGCAACCGATGAGGTTGAGCTCCGGCTCGGCTATAAGACCGTCGAGAAGGCTGAGGTTGAAGTCACCCGAAACAGTGAACACATCTGTAATTCCTATCTGAACAAGTCTGCGAGCAAGGTGATGACCAAGAGTACTTGGGTTTTGAGTGCCATTGCATGAGGAGGAGTCAAAAATGGCATTAATATTATTGGCAGGTTTGGATGCGATGATGGCTTTGGTATCCATTTAAAACTCACTGTTTCCCTCTTTTCTGCCTAATGGAAGGATTATTTTCGACCACGCTCAAACACTCAGAACCAAAATGACTGAATTATGAGGGGATATAGAAACTTGTAGGGTTTTTATCATATGTGAGGGTCATGAATTTTTCCTCACTCTTTAAGCACGTGATGAAAATATACATCCATCACAATAGTAAATATCCAATTTCCAAACCCCACTCAAGCTGATGAGTTATTTTCATACAGCTCCCATGCTAAAATATTAGAGATAATTTAGTCATATACCCATTCTTAGCACTAATAATATAGATAAACCCTATACCATTTAATTTCTATAAACAAACCCAAAAAATGACAGCTGACCCTATTGAATTTAATTTTGATTATTAAATTACTTTGATGCCCTATTGAGTGTTTTGAGTTTTTTTTTTATGAGGTTTTGAGGTTGGGTTTGTTTTAATAAATCAATGACAGTTTTGTAATTTAAAAGAAGTTAAAAGTCTTTGTTATTCTGTAAATGGACTTTGGGTGTGTTTCTAAAGTCCATTTCATATAGGGTTTTTTTTATATATAATTTGGGCTCCTATATTGGGTATAATAGTGAATCTCCCAAAATATTATTTGTCTTGTAGTTGAGTAATTATGTGTAGACGACATTTTAAGCAGGCCCAGTACTCGAACACTAACCAGGCTCCGCCACGAGATTTCCAGAGAGCCATGGAGCTTTTTGATAGTTTGAGGGATAAGGGGTTTAGAGAATGGTTGGTAATGTTTAGGACAATAGCTTGATGTGGAATAGAAAACATTTTGAAAGAGTAGCATGGTAATTTTATTTTATTGATTGAAATAGGAAAGGTACAAGGCTTTAACACTAGAGTTAGACGATGGCTAGAGTTGGACAACTGCAGTTTTCAGTTTTTCATGGTTGATTATTACATAAGTAGGCTGCTAGCTTCTATATAGGGATGCTAAAGTCAGCAGTTTTGTTTGGAAAAGTCGGTTGCACAGTAACCGACTTTTCCAAAGTCATTTTCAGCCTAAAGTCAGCAGTTTTGTTTGGAAAAGGTGGTTGCACAGTAATCGACTTTTTCAAAGTCATTTTCAGCCTAAAGTCAGCAGTTTTGTTTGGAAAATGTGGTTGCACAGTAACCGACTTTTCCAAAGTCATGTTCAGCCACAGTGTGGCTTTCTCTAGAATAATCTTCATTTTTCACATTGGTTTTGTCGACCTATATAAGCTTCTCCAATAGTTTAGGCTCATCTCAAAGCATTCTAGATTTCTCCACACATTTCTCAAACATGTCTATCAATCATGTTCAAGCTTCTTGATTTTTATATATTTTTTTAGCACAAATGTGTATTAATTTAAACACTTTTAATAAATTTTGTAGTATTATAAAATCTAATGAAGCTTTCTTATATGTCAATCAATTATAGGCTTGCATATGTAAACGACAATCTGACACAATAAAGAGGAATCTGCAAGTCACGAAATTAACAGAGCTCCAAACCATTGTATATCAACAGCCGTGCAGATATTCTTCCTCAATGCTCGACAGGAAAACGCATCATTCCAAAACATCCAGTGGAACACGCAAGATCCCTCGTAATCAGCGTCAGAATAGTGTAGGATGTGAAGAAAGATCCCACATTGTGAAGTGAACAAATTTTAGAAGGGCTTATAAAGTTGGGTTACTCCTTACATTGCCAATTGATTCTTAGAGGAACCTACTTTCTTCATGATATTAAACCACGTTTAATAAACCCATAACTAGGACTGGCAATGGGTCGTGTCGTGTTGGATTTGCACAAAATCCATTTTCGTTGATTGTTCGTCCAAAAATTGATGATTTCATTGAAAAAATACTTATGCAACAAAATTAACCTCAATGAATGTATATGCAATCTAATCTCAACGGCAATGAAAAAGAGTTTGTGAAAATAATTTAAAATCTTAGGAGGTGTTTGCGTAATTTCTGAAACCTTAGTGAGTTTTATGACAAAGCCGAAAACCTCAAGGGTGTTTGTGTAAATAACTCTTTCATTTAGGTGAGTTGAAATCAACAACCCTAGGATGCACGATGGAAGAGAATAGAATATGTCGATATATGCATACCACATATTTATTATTATTAATACAAATTAAAAATTAAATAGTAAATGTGTCAAGTAGGTCATTTTGCAGGTCGGCAAGTTGACCCAAAACTCACCTGTTTATTAAACGTTTCATGACTGGTTGATTCAAATTTTATTCATAATTTTAATCGTGATGGTTGACCTGCTAATTTTCCATATGGGTTTCAAGTCATGTATTGGGTCGTATTGAAAATTGTCACCCCTACCCGTAACGGACTAAGTATGAGAGATAGCTTTGGGTGGAGAATAGGCCAATCAGTTTGAGGTCGGCTAGGCGAATGTTGAGTTGTAGGTGAGGTTGGAAGAGCATGTTGACACGAGCTAACCTTGGTGTTTTTTTAAAATAGAAAAAATCTTTCATCAAATAAAACATGTTGTGATAGAAAAATCCCATTCGTTGAAAAATTTAAACAACATGACTTCGTTCATTTAAAATATACCAAGGAAAACACATCTAGTGGAGTAAAATTGAAGTTGATCATATGGCCTTAAGAAAATCATACTATTTATCAAACAACCTTCGAGAGAAGACTTCAACCCAAAAATGTGATGCATAGTATGTTGAAGGTTTTTCAAAATTGAAGTGCAAACGACCTCGCTGAAATGATTTTGACGTACATTTTTAGTCTTTGGATGTATCTCTGGATGCCAAAACATTTGGAAATTATACATGGACGTTAGAAACACTTCATATAAATTAATTTAAATTAAAAGACACATTATTAACATGAAAGAGGTGTCCCATATGAAGTAGTACCTCTTGATGAAGAGATGTTATCCAAGAGATACATGAATTCAAATAGGCGTGATACCTATTCAGAAAAGATTCAAACTCCTCTATAAATAGAGAAGGTTTCTTTGCAACAATATATGAAATAATCATCCAATTCAATCCCAACTCTTCTCCATCTAGTGACAAAAGATAAAATATCTAGAGATTATATTTTGCAGGATATAATCTCTAGGAATCTTGAGTTTCCTTGTCAATTCTAATGTGTGTTTGGGATTGTCTTCGAATGTGCAACTCATTGACAAACAACACATCTATAGGTTGAGCTTCATTGTATCCACAAGACTTATTTGCATATCCCTTTTCACCCAAGTTATAAGAGACAAATAAAGTCTGAAAGATAGTATTTACATGTCTTGAAGCATCTTTTATCTTCCCATTGTCATTCCTCATAAGCACTTCTTCCATAGCCATTCTCATAGACTTTGTATCAACAAAATAATCCAACATAGCATCGGTCTAATGAGAGAGGCATGGAGGCATGCGCTAAGAGGTAAGCCCAATATCAACAATATGACGTCCTATAGGATGGTTGACGTCAATTGACCGAGATGTACACTAAAATATATAGCAAACCTAATATATATTATATAATAGTATGATGTCTCTAGCGTTTAATACGCACACAAGTCATAGATAAGGGAGAAAGAGTCCTAAGATGGTTGACATCTATCAATCAAGAGACACACTAAAATTTATAGCCAAAATTTCTAATGAAAAATCAGTTAGTTTATAAGTGTATATGCTGAAATGTTATAAGAACTAAGAGTTGAATTTAGTTTGCTGTAGAATGTTACTGAGCGACCAACCGTCACATCAATCCGATTCTGACAGATTATCTCAGAATTCCTGCCAGAACCTGTCAGAATCACGTGTCGACCTCCGAAGACACTCCCACGAGTCCCACATCGAAACTAAGTGCTAAGAGCATCACAAATGCTCTCTATAAATAGAGCCCCTTGGCCCAGCCAAGTGGTAAGATTTTCTGACTTGACTAGTGCTTCCACTGTCAATAGAATTGCTCTTAGTTACTAACTTTGGCATCGGAGTACTTTCGGCAGGTACCACACCGGTATCCCCTCCTCAGTTCAGATCCAGCCCCCGCTTGAGCCTTCGGACATCACTGAAGAAGGTCACTCCGGTCCACAACCATTAGCACACTTGTAAGTTAGCATAAACTCTTATCTGTTCAGATTTAGCGCGAACACTGGGCGTTTGGATCTGTGAAAGAGCTACCAAGAAACTCAAAATTGAGCTCGAGTTTTTGTGATCTGAGTCTAACATGGCTGGGTCAGGTAGTGGTGAGTTGAGAGCGCTGATCTTCAACAATGATAACTATGAATTTTGGAGTATAAGGATGAAAGTCATATTCAAGTCTCATGGGTTATGGGATTTGGTTGAAAAAGGGTTTAACAGCACAGATTTGAAGAAGGTTGATGAATCTGATCCAAAGAAGAAAGAAAAAAAAGAATCAAGTGGTGCTGGGAAGATGACTCTCACAGAGGTACTTATGAAGGATGCTAAGGCTCTGGGATTGATTCAGGGAGTAGTTTTAGATGAGATATATTTCCTAGAATTTCTCATGAAGAAACCTCAAAAGGCGCATGGAACATTCTACAGCAAGAATACCATGGTGATAAACAGGTTAGAAGTGTTAAATTACAAGGTCTTCGCAGGGAGTTTGAATATACAAGAATGAGAGATGATGAATCACTTTCTGTTTATCTTACAAAATTGTTTGATTTAATAAATCAAATGCGGAGCTATGGAGAGGAATTATCTCAAGAAAAGGTTGTTCAAAAGTTGTTAATTAGTTTTCCATAAGCTTATGACTCCATTTGTTATGTTATTGAGCATTCGAAGGATTTGGATGTGATTGAGGTAAAAGAAGTGGTAGCCTCTTTGAAGAGTTTTGAGTTAAGGCTAGATAGGCATTTTGAAAACAAAACTGAGAGAGCATTTGCTAGTCTTAGTGTGAATCCCAAACCAGTTAAGGTCACTGAAAATCAAAACGCTAAGCACCAAAACAATTGGAAGGCAAAAGGTAAAAAGTGGGAAAACAGCTCCACTGATGGCGCTAGAAATCCTTGCAAGCACTGTGGAAAATTGCATTTCGGTGAGTGTCGATTTAAGGGCAAGCCAAAGTGCTACAACTATTACAAGTTTGGTCACCTTGCAAGGGACTACAATAGTAAGAAAACAGTGCAACAACTCAATTATGCCACTCAGGTAGAATCTACACCAACTATGTTTTATGCTAGTAATAAAACTAATACTACTGTAAAAGGATATGATGATGTATGGTATGTAGATAGTGGATGTAGTAATCATATGACAGGTATGGAGGATCTACTCGTTGATATTGACAAGAATGTGACTACAAAGGTTGAAATGGGTACTTGACAACTTGATGTAGTGACTAGTAAAGGGAATCTTGTGGTTGAAACCAAAATAGGGAAGTGATACATCAAGAAGGTTATGCTTGTGCCTAGACTGAAAGAAAATTTGCTTAGTGTGGATCAAATGATGGAGCATGGCTACTACTTGGTGTTTGGAGATCACAAGGTGGAAATCTATTATGACAGTTCATATTCCAACATGGTTGCGAGAGTGCAAATGAGAGGAAATCGAAGTTTTCCAATGAAGTTTCAATTTGGAATACACATTGCCTACAAGGCTAGTGTATGCCACTCTACTACTATGTGGCACAAAAGATTAGGACACTTGAACATGAGCAGTTTGAAGTTGATGTAGGAACAAGAAGTGGTGGTAGGATTACCAGAAATCAAAGTAGTTAAAGGAGTGTGTGAAGGTTGTGTTCTGGGTAAACAATGCATGGAGGCATTTCCAAAGGAAGCTACCACTAGAGCTTCAACTCCTCTAGAGCTTATACACAGTGACATTTGTGGTTCAACGCAGACAACTAAAAAGGCTGGGAATCGATATTTTCTTACTTTCATAGATGATTGCATAAGGATGTGTTGGGTCTATTTTTTAAGACATAAGTCTGAAGTTCTTAGTGTGTTTAAAAGATTCAAAGCTATTGTGGAGTTGCAGAGTGGTTATAAGTTGAAGAAGCTTAGAAGTGATCGAGGAGGAGAGTACACTTTAGTGGAGTTTGACAGATTCTGTAAGGATGTAGGCCTGGAAAGACAACTCACCACTCCATACACACCTCAGCAAAATGGTGTGGCAGAGAGAAAGAACAGAACTATTGTGGAAATGGCTACGTGTCTTATGTTAGAGAAGAAAATTCTACTTGAATTTTGGGCTGAGGCAATCAATACCTCTGTGTATATTCTGAATAGATGTCCAACCAAAGCCGTGATTAAGAAAACACATTTTGAAGCATACAGTGGGAGGAAACCAGGAATTAAGCATCTAAAGGTGTTTGGTTCATTGTGTTACTCTCATGTGCCAAATCAACAGAGACAGAAATTGGATTTGGTAAGCAAGAGGTGCATTTTATTGGGGTATGGTAGTTGTGAGAAGGGATATAGACTATATAACATTGAAACTGGGAAAGTGATTGTTTGCAGAGATTTTGTATTCAATGAAGATACATGTTGGGATTAGAATGCACAGAAGGAAAAAAATGTGAGTATTCAGATTACTAAAGTATCAGAAGGAGAATAAGGGCATGAAGGGAGTTATTGTGATTCTTAAGCACAATGTGAAGTAAGTGAAGTGCCCAGCTCAAGCATTGAAATCTGCGATCAAGAAAGTATGACAGATCCACAGGATATTGATCACACTCATCTCAAGTACAAAAGTATTGCAGAAGTGTATGAGAAGTGCAATTTGTGCATTATAGAACCAGAAAATTTTGAAGAATCTGCTAAAGATGAATAATTGAGGAAGGCTATGGAAGATGAAATTACCATGATTGAGAAGAATAACACTTGGGAGCTGGTTGATAGACCATTTGATAAACCAATCATTGGAGTCAAATTGGTCTATAAGACTAAATTGAATATGGAGGGATCTGTGCAGAAAAACAAAGTACAGTTGGTTGGAAAGGGCTATTCTCATAATCCTGGAATAGATTTTAATGAGACATTTGCTCCAGTGGCAAGACTTGATACTGTAAGAACCTTGGTGGCCCTTGTTGCATAGAAAGGTTGGAAGTTATTTCAGTTGGATGTAAAGTCAGCATTTCTAAATGGAGTGTTGAATGAAGAGGTGTGTGTAGAGCAACCATCTGGTTTTGTGATACAAGGCAAGAAAGATAAACTGTACATGCTTAAGAAAGCTTTATATGGTCTGAAGCAAGCTCCAAGAGCTTGGTATGAAGAAATAAACTCTTACTTTAAGGCTGGTTTTCATAGAAGTCCAAGTGAAGCTACACTGTATACCAAGACATCTCACAATGGCATTCTCATTGTGTCACTATATGTAGATGACATTGTCTACACATGAAGCTCGAAGGAAATGATGTCTAGGTTTAAGAATGAGATGATGAGACAATATGAGATGACTGATCTAGGGTTGCTTCACTATTTTCTTGGCCTTGGAGTATTGTAGACAGATACTTGTATTTTCTTGCATCAGAAGAAGTATGCAAAGATTTTACTTGAAAAATTTGGGCTCAAGGATTGTAAATATGTTGCAACATCATTAGCTGTGAATGAGAAGCTTTCAAGAGTAGATGAAAGTGATCTGGCAGACGATACTTTGTATAGGCAAATGGTGGGGAGTTTGCTATATTTAACTGCAACTAGGCCATATATCATGTTTGCAACAAGCTTATTAGCTAGGTTCATGCATAATCCTACCAAGAAACATATGGGGACAGCTAAAAGAGTTCTGATATACATACAAGGCACTGTGAATTATGGTATTGCCTATGAGAAAGGAAAAGGTGCAGTGTTGATTGGTTATTGTGACAGTGACTGGAGTGGAAGTGAAGATGACATAAGAAGCACATCAGGTGCTTTCTTGGGCCTCAATCAAGCAAAGCAGTGTTGCTCTCTCAACTGCAGAGGCAGAATACATTAGTGCAGCATAAGCCACTGCACAAGCCATTTGGTTGAGATTTGTGCTCTCTAATTTTGGAGAAGAGCAAGCAGAACCAACTCAGTTGTTGTGTGATAACACTTCAGCCATTGCAATAGCAAAGAATCCAGTTCATCATCACAAAACCAGACATATCAATCGAAGATTTCATTTCATCCGAGATGCACTTCAAGATGGTGAGATTGATCTGCTATACTACAAAACTGAAGAACAGATTGCAGACATCTTCACCAAAGCTTTAGCAAGGGATCGATTTGAATTCCTAAGGAAAGCTCTAGGAGTAGTTTCAGCGCAACACTTAGAAGGGAGAGTGTTAGTTTATAAGTGTATATGCTGAAATGTTATAAGAACTAAGAGTTGAATTTAGTCTAAATGTCAGCCCTTGGATTATAGTCCAGGTGTGCAGCTAAGATGTAATCTTAGAGTAAGTGATAGTTTATGCCATATGTCACTATCTTATAGGGTAGATGAATGGATGGCTAGATTTGAATGATGTAATGAGGGAATATGCTATTCCCAATGGTTTCATATACACAGTGTGTGTGTGAATGAAAGCAAGCATCTCATTTTGCTTCTTCTACAAGCTTTCTCTCTATGAAATCTCTTTCTCTTGAACCTTTCATCTTCTTAAGATTTCCAGCTCCATTGTTTGTAGATTTGAAGCTTACATACAAGATAACAATCTGCAAAGTCTAACAAAATATATGCTGATAAATAAGTTAAAATTAAGCTCTTCTTCTTGTAGGATCCTCTCTCTTTCTCTCGTTCTCCCTCTCAAAATTAGCCAAAAAGCCTGTTCATTCATGAGCCCATGCATAGTCATTTGGAGTCTTACATGACAAAAAAGAGAGCAAAGAACCGAGCATGACCTCCCAGACAGATACATACCAGCAAATACTGGCAAGTCATCCCCGGCTCATATCTACTCTCAATCTCTTCATGCAAGACTCTTGGGCAAATATAATTAATCACCATTCCAATTCATTGCCATCATATATGATTTATCTTACATATTTATAGGCAGAGAGATTTCTCACAACCCAAGATACGTTTCCATGCATATCTAATTGGTTGCAAGTTGCTTTGACCATGATTCCATTCAAGCATGTAACCATCATATGCTGTGGACCCAAGACTGATGACATGATCATTTAAAAGCTTTTTATTATGTTTCAGTGTGACATTAAAAATAAAAGAGATCAACAAGGAAATTATGAGATGTTGCATGTAGGGGTGGGCATCAAAACCGGAATACCGAAACCATCCCGAAACCGTGCCAAACCGTGTCAATTTTGTGCCAAACCGTTTGGTGTTGATGTGTAAACGGGATGATACCGTGTCATCCCGTTACTGTTTGGCACGACATCGGTTCCAACTTTGTGATCCCGTTTGGTGTCATACCGTACCGAATAGTAAATGTAAATAATAACCCTAACTCTTAATTAACTCACTTCCTCCTCTCTCTGTCAGATTTCTTCTTCGACTCTCTTTCTTTCTCTCCTACAATTTTTTTTCCTTTCCTTTCCTCATTCTATAAACTCTGATTTGAAGCCGTGATTGATTTCCCAATCGATCGATCGATCTCATCTTCTTCTTCTTCTCTTTTTCTGTTATCTATTAGGCTGTTTATGCAGATCATCACGTAGCTTTCAATTTGCTATCAGAATAATGCATAGGTTGTGTGCTTGTGTCTTGCTTTCTTTTGGGTTCCTTATGGTCTGAGATCTGGTCCTTTCTGGTTTTCATTGGTGGCACAAGCTTTGGTGTTTTGAGGCTGAGATCTGGTGCTTCTGTTAGCACTATTGGGTCTTTAGGCTCGTGGGTTTTGTTGGGTTGTAAAGCTGTGACTATAAAGCTTTGTGCTTGAGGTGGGAGTAAGTGCTTCTGTTATCAGTTTCTGTCTTTTTCTTATGCTTGGGGTTTAATTTATATCACAATCATCGTAAACTTCAAAAATTAGTGTGAAATTTGGTTGTTTACCATGAGTTCCAGAAGGTCATGTTGATGGAAAATTTATTTCCCTCTTGATGAGGCCCTTGAATGCCATTTAAACATTCTTTGCATTCTCTAATTGGTGGCTGTATAATCATATTCTGAAACCAAGTCTTGTTCTTTATGGGTATTTATTTTGCTTAATTGAATTTTGTAGGGGAGAAGAGAGTTTTGAATTCTGAACTTTGCAGATTTTTTACGGTATCAACATTGATACCGAATCATACCGATCCCGATTAGGTTCGGTATGGTTTGAACGTGCTTTCAAAAACTCTCATCCCGTGTCATCCCATACCGATTCTCCTATTCGGGATTGACACCGGGATGACCTCCATCCCGTGTCATCTCATACCGTGCCCACCCCTAGTTGCATGGACAAAGTCTCCTTATAAAGCAGGCTCTTGAAGAATAACTAGGATACAATGCTGATAAATTTCACCATCATTTCATTAATCACATCCCAAATCGCCCTTAAAAGAATCTATTCTTGATGACAGCAATCATATATGTGCTTGAACCCATCCCCATTAGAGTTCTCTTTATTCCATGCAGTGGATGTCAATTGGTCGCAAAGATCTTGTGTTTGGGCCAGAGTTTTTGTTCCCCTAATGACCAGATATGGAAGGTTGCCCAAAATTTTAGAATGTGGATATATCCTCTAAGGACCAAAATGCGAGATCAAGGCCTTTGGGAGGCATATTGCCATCATACTCAAAGTTTTTCCTTTTTCTTTTGACCACTGCAAAAAGTTGGTCATATTGAGAATATAAAGCATCCCGTACTATCAGCTTATCACATATCTATCGTTACCATTGCAATTACTTTCTCAAGAAATTTTACCCAAGGGCGTAAAATTATTTTATCTACTTTCTTTTTTCGTTTTTCTCATTTTCCTTTCTTTCTCCCTTTTTTCCCTTTCTCTTTCTTTTTCTTTCTTCCTCATATCCTCTCTTTTCTTCTTCCTTCCCCCAGCACCCTTTTTTTTATCTTCCTCTTCTCTCCTCTCTTTTCTTCTTCCTTCCTCTAGGCTTTTTTTTCTTTATTCCTCATCTTTCCTTTCCTTTCTCTTTTCTTCTTCCTTCCCAGATCCTAGCTTGATGTACTGTATCTGCCCCTACTCTCCGTAAAAAAAAAAAAAACAAACATTTATCTCTCTCTTTTCTCTTCTTGGTTTCGCTATTTTGTGTTTCTCCAGCATTAGTCGGTGGTGCCGGTGCCGACATGACATAATGGAATGGGTAGACCAGCCTGAACTTAGGGTCAACAGTGGCTGTTGGCGACGATGGGTCTGGGTCGGAGGAGATGGTTTCCACAGTAGTGTTGCTCAATTGATTGGAGAAAGAGAGATGGGGACAAAATGAATTTTCGTATCTTCAGAAAATGAAAACGTTGAAATTGAAAATAACATTTTATCGTTTTCAACTTTTGTTCACAAAGTTAGATTTGTGTTCATAAAACATTTTGTGAGGGAAAATGAAAATGATCCACCGAACATGTATTTGCAAAAAACAAGAAACTGCAGAAACATAAAACAAGCTCTAAAAACATTACCGAATTGGGCCTAAGCTCTTAAATTTTATTATTGTGTAAAAAGACAAAAAAGTCATCCAACTTAATTCTTGATTTCCACTCTGAGCGTAGTTGGCTTCCGCATACTCATCCTTTCCCGTGTCCAAATCACTCTCTCTACCATCTCCTATTAAACTCTATATTAGAGCCATCTATACCCTAAAACACAATCCAATCTACCCAATGGCCTCTGAATATGTTTTGTTCCAGTAAAATCAATAGCATTGTTCAACTTGCACAGAGACAACATTCCGAGCATGGTTTTCTTGGCCTCAACTCAAGACTCCTAAGAAGCCCTTTTACAATTTTCAGCAATAATACAAAGAAATTGCTTCAGAATTCCAAAACAGGCGCTCCACTATACTGGCATTGATTGAAGACTCCAACACATTCAGATTCAAAATTTCCATCAAGAAAACCTTAAATGTCCAATATAATATAAGCTAAACTGGAAACAACAAGACCCAACGTAATCGGGAAAGAAATTTTTGAAGGAAAACAATCAACGACAAATGATTTAGTTAAGCTCAGCTCTTCTAAGTCTTTCCAAGAAAATTTTTAATTGCTTAAACAACTTCTAGGCAACCAAACAGAGCTTTAAACCCAATGAAAGAATTACCGTAGAGCATTACAAAAAACCAATGTTGGTGTCTGTTCCTTTTAAACGTTCAGGTCAAACAAAACACGTATGATAAATGGATACATCACACACGCACACAGGGCAAGCCCAGATCATAAGAAAAATCCAGAAACTCAACAGCCGAAATCTTTGGTTTCATTCTATCATATACACATAAATGTGTAGCAACATTATTTTAATAATAAAAAAATAAAAAAATAATGCTGCTACATATTTGACAACAGTATTTTTATCTCTTTAAGTAATGTGAGGTTGATGTGAACTTAGAGTGGTGATGAACAAGATAGCGGGGTGTGAGGTTGATGAGTTTTTTATTTTTTACTTTTTCTGTTGGGTGTGTATTTAGGGGTAGTTTGGGAAGATAGTGTGGTTTTCTTAGAAATTGTGAAAATTTGAATTAGAAGTTGGGGTGAACTTAAAATATGGGGTGAACAAAGAGAAATGCGATGTTTAAATAGAACAACTAAAAAAAATATGAAGACCAGCAGCCCCCCGTGCACCTGGTTTCCTTTGAAATTCCCTTTCCCTTTTTCCAAAAATACCCCTCCCAAACTTAAAAGGTTAAACATGAATTTCTCAATTCTTATAACTTCGATTGACGAGTCGTTTGTGCCTACGTGTTCGTGAGATTGAGCTCTATTTTTCTATCCAAAAATTACATCTTTCTCACTTGAATTTCTTGAATGTCCTTTGAAAAATCATAAACGGGTATTTTGTCCAAAATTCCAAATTAAGTTTAAACACTCTTAACTCCATTATTTTCACATCAAACCAACTTGATAAAATGCTCATACATTTTATTAACCGCTTGTATGATTTTTTGGAAAATTAATAACAAAAATCTATTTTTGAGGTTATTACATTGTCATTGTCAGATAGGTTTAATTAGGGGATTTGGATATGTATATCTCTTGCTTGTTCATAGGTCTATGACTAGTCGTTGACTAGTCATATTGTTACTAGAAACATTTAATTATTGTTGTCTTAAATATATCCATTGGGGTTTTAATTTACCCATTTTACCTAAGTACCAATTTTAATGGTTCTTGTGGTAATTCTGTTTGGAAGCGTGAATTAAAGGCAGTTGTAAGAAATGTGCATGAAGATCTTATGGGTGTTATTTCAATCCCTATCATCATTGGATGTTTGTCAGCCACAATTGCTCAACTCTTAGCAATTCGAGAAGTCATTCGATTTCAATGGGAGGCTGGTTATAATTCATTGGTGGTTGAGTCAGATGCGAAGATTGCCATTAACAACATCCTCTCTGGCAATGAGGCTTTTGAGATTGCAAGGGGATTATCAATGACATCCACATGCTATCTAGAAATGTTGCTTCTCTTTCTTTTGTCTTTGTTCTCATATTGTGTAATATTGTGGCTGATAGACTTGCTAAGTTTTCTTTAGGTAGTGTGTCTGCAGATTGTTTGGCTTGAAGAGGGTCCTTCATGGCTCAATGTGTTTCTTCAAGATCACGCTGATATTTTGGATTTGTCATGAGTTTTTATTGTAACCTTAATGCCGCGTGTGGCACTCTTTTTCCTTCATCTTAGGTTTTGTCCCGCTGAGTTTTCACGGGCAAGGTTCTAATGAGGCCACATTTGTTCGCTCGAATCTGTAACCTTCGATAATTATAATGAAAATTTACTACTTCTTCTCTAAAAAAAATTACCGTGCGGAATGGGCTACACAAGGTCTTCCCTATGTTGTTTATCAAAGCAAAAAAAGCATGCAAGCAATAACATCGAAATGAATACCAGCTAGGATTATTCTAATTTATGTCAAAGTGTGGAGAATTTTATTAACTTTTGAAGTTAATCATGATTGTCATGATATTTTCACAATGTAGGGTTCGTAGATTAGCGCTCGAATAAGTGTACCTGGAAACCCCCATCCCCAATGCAACTAATTAGTCGCTTGTGGGGAGCAGCTTGTGCATATCCAAGAGTTGCACCAACTGACCAACCGACTAACCTAGTCTAATTAATCCTGAGGTTGATGATATACATGTACAATTACAAAGTTATCAAAAGAAGCCAAAAAACAAACAAACTAGCCAAAAAACAAACAAACTAAGTATAGCATAATAAAATCATTTTCCAAGCCTAGATTTGCCAAATATAAAAAATGAAAGGATTTCCCATTCCCAAATCCCTTTTCTTGCAAGAAATCTATTGAAATAAATAGGATGACACAAGCTATGCAAACATGCGAACAAAAATGTTTGAACTTAATGATATGCAAGGGGTTTGTAGCTCAAGTAGTTAAGAGCATCTTTTTAAGGTCAATTCGTTCTCGTTGGGTCTATTTGCAAAACACTTGTTTAAAAAAAAAAAAAAAAAGGCAAAAGGTGACTTTTGGTCCCGGTAGTTTATCACTTTGGTCCATGTAGTTTCAATTTGGTCACTTTTGTCCTGTACTTTCAATTTCTGAGCAATTCAAGACACCAGTCAATTTCTATTAACCTATCTCACCTCTGTTAATTTTTAAAACACGTGCCCCTCATGTAGTTGTTCTCTTAGATGGAACGGCTAAAAATGGAGATATAACATAAATTGACTAGTGTCCTTAAGTGTTCGAACATGAGACTTCTGTTAAGAACACTCATATTGAAAATAATGGAGATTCGGTGTCATTTCAAAGAAAATAGTGCTGTCAATATTGCAAGAGATTGAAACAATGGGAAATGATTCAACAAAACACACAATTAAATTGGCGTGCAGGCGACACTTAGATGGATGCCATTGCCCCCCCAATTGCTTGGAAATAATTTATCTTGGCTTAGTTTATAAATATTTTTTTTTATACAAAGTTAATGATTCAAAATGCATTTACATACATTACTTAAGTAAAAAAATTGTGTTTAAAAAAAAAAAAAAAAGGAAAAAAACGCTATATTGCATTCTGCAGATATGATTCTGTTGTTTTTCTGTCCCAAATCAATGCTCCCAAGTCTGTTTTTTCTATATGAGTTCTGACAACATCTCCACTAAATCTTACTTAACCAAACCAAATACATGGTGGTGTCTTGTGACATGACCTTTGTACTGAATTTCTACCACAAAGAACCCCTGATTAGTTTCTTTTTTTTTTTCCTTAATTTCTACCACAAGGGACCACTTTTATATTTGCATCAGCACCCAATGGTAGCTAAGTTCATTATTAAAATGTTACAGTCACTAACTTTTATCTCTAAGAATTGATGCTTAAAGTCGCTATGAACATAGCCACAAATCATTGAATTATGAAGATCCCACTATGCATATATTTTAGAGATATTTAATCATATATTTATTCTTAACACTAATAATATAGATAAACTTTATACCATTTAATTTCTATAAACAAACTCAAAAAATGACAGCTGGTCTTATTGAATTTAATTTTGATTATTAAATTACTTTGATGCTCTATTGAGTGTTTTGGGTTTTTTTTTTATGAGGTTTTGGGGTTAGGTTTGTTATAAGAAATCAATGGCAGTTTTGTAATTTAAAAAAAGTTAAAAACCTTTTTGTTATGTTGTAAATAGACTTTGGGTGTGTTTCTAAAGTCCATTTCATATAGGGCTTTTTTTTTTTAATAAATAATTTTGGCTCCTATATTGGGTATAACAGTGAATCTCCCTATATTTTATAATTATAAGCTCTTGTAACCATCTTTGGGGCCCCTTGACCTAAAATACAATTCATAATTCTTTTTTTTTTTTCAGATAGAATTTGACCACATTTACATAATAAATAAATAAAATCTCATGTGGACACAACTGATTCTGGCAACACAATCAATTTGCTCTTGAAAAAGAGATCATAAAGCATATCGTAGATTGACAAAAAAAGAATTCATGTTCATGTGTAGAGGAAATCAAGAATTTGAACCATTCACAAACCCATGTATCAGTAAACATCGAAAAAACATGAATTGGAATAATTTCAATATCTACTTCTGATTATGAAATTCCAATTCACAATGTATATGTAGTGCAAAGATTCGTATTTTTTTTAGGCTCCTTTTAAAATCTCCTTAAGCAACCATATAGCGGAAGAACTTCAATCCAACGTCTGAAATTCTGAACTACTTAGAGCATCTCCAAGGGATATATCAAATACTAAACATCAAATTTAAATTTGATGGCTGATGTGGCAATTTGACATCTTACACGGCTTTACACTCCACCCGATATGTCAAATTAAATTATTATTTTATTACATTTTAGTGTTGATTTATTTTTAATTAAAAAGAAAAGAAAATAAAAAATAATAAAATATTCATTTGACATCTTGCTTTTGAAATGTCAAAAATAACATCTCAACCTCTAGCCTTCATTCCACATCAGCTTTGACACATTGGTTGGAGTGATGTGAGATGTTATTTCTAGCCGTTAAATGTTTATGTGGCACTTTTGACATATCGGTTGGAGATGCTCTAAAAAAAGGGGCAACCCATTACAGTTCCTCTGTTTTCATTTATCGGGGATATGAAATTCTTGCAAGCCAATCAACTTAAATCTTATTTATTGTCTGCATGAATGATCTTTAAAAAGAGATAATTTTACTTTGTTAATCAACTTTTTTCCAGTTTTAAGAGTACTTCATGAAAGTAACTATATATATATATATATATATATTTGTAAAGATCTAATGGGAAGATATTCAAAGGAAAACTGATGTGCTTCCAAATCTTACAAACAAGTGCAAATAATAATGGAATAAAAACTGTATTGATTAATTAATGATTTGGTGTTTGAAAAAGTGAGCAAACTACCGGGCTGCATGATTGCAGGCAGGGGAACAAATATGAGTGGGGGTTGACTTGTTAAACAATTGTAACCAATGGTGTTTTCCCAAATCCGAAGGCATAATATATATATAAGGGTCATGCTAGGGAGACCAACTTTAGATATCAACTTATATACCATCTCTCTAATAGAGGTGGAGCCCACCAATACAATGGGTCTCACACTCTATTAGAGAGATGGTACACAAGTTGGTATCTAAAGTTGATATCCCTAGCATTTTCCTATATATAAACAACATAAGCTCTGAGATGCAATATCACATTAGTCAACAGATACAATTCTGTTGTTATTAACGTCTTTGTTTTTTTTTTCTTTAAAAATTAAAGAAATGAAAGAAGATAGAAGCCAAATAAGGAGAATAAAAGAATGACAAGTACCTAGGGTAAAGATTTTTTTTTTTTTTCAAACAAAAAGTTTAGGGGAGGGAGAGGCTACCCCACACCCACGGCCAGGGCAAACCCCAAGCTTTTTCGGATTTATAGAGAAATTTTACAGATTACCCACTAAACACGAAATTGCTAGCAGTGGGACTCAAACATTGATAGGGCGACATACAGTGCAGGAACCTTACCAATAATTTCAAAATTGCATTGGCTTTCGCTCTCATATCATTATCTTTCAGAATTTTTTTTCTTCTTATTCTTTGGATTAAAAAACAAAAAAGAATAAAAAAAAAAACAAGTGTTATCAAATCAGGCAAGATAAAGAGTGGGAATACCTAATTCGTAGTAATGGGCTATATTGATTTATGTATAAATCAGCATCACGATGATGCTCATTCCTGTGCTTTTAGTAAATGCCAAATGAGAATGCACTAAAACTGGGATTGTGCCAAATTGTCCACTAAACATTGTCTTGCCTTCTCTCAATTATGGATTCTTAGTGCTTTCTTTCCCTGCCACACGGCCCACACCCTTTAGATCTCTACACTGTTTATGAGAAATTCGGACATGAATATGAAAATGTTTTTTTTCTTCACAGAATCTCTTCCTTTGAAATTTAGTCTGGATTTACCAAAAAATGTAAAGCGTAGATAAAGATTTGTAAAGCAGCAGAGATAAGGTTTTAAATTTTTCTGACCCCACGTCTAAAATAGCATATTGACTGCGCCTGCTTTATCTGTTCGTTTCTTGACCATATTCCTTGCAGTCATATTGACAATTTATCAATCATGCATGATGAGTAGGGCTAATTGTTTATAACCTTTCATTACTTTTACAAAATAATGGAAGCACCACTCAACACAAAGGAAAACAAAAATTCAGACTGAAGAGAAGCTTAAGATTTGAAGGTGTAAATTAAATTCTCGTCGTGAGACTAGAAAAATGTACTCTACCACTGAAGCTATAAGTTTTGCATCCTCATTTCTTTCAATTTAACTCCATATTTGTTTGAGGAACAAACAAAAAGTATAAACAACAAGAAGAAGAACTTTATCACTTGTGTGTTGCAAAAGAGAACTTTATGGATATTTATTAAATATGCCTCCGAGGTTTGCAGGCAGGGGAACAAATATATATTTCGAACCACACTAAAGCATATAGAAAAGGGGGGCCTAGGATGACATATGTCTTTCATGTATTCAGGCGGGGGAGCAAATATCAATTTAGATAAAGGTGGTCAAAGGTTGATTTGACCACCTTTGACTATAATTAAATAAAAGACGATTTAATTATTTGGTAACACTTTTGTTTCTTAGCGTTTATATCGTATTTACTTATTTATAAGAATATGGAAGTTAAGATGAAAATGAAGGAGATTCCTTTAAAAGTTTCTTAACCATGAGGGTAATAAAATGTTTTAGAAATAAGTTAGGTATCAATCCGTTCCATCCAATGTTAAAGAGAGAGAGAGAGAGAGAGAGAGAGAGAGAGAGAGAGAGAGAGAGAGAGAGAGAGAGAGAGTAATAATGGTTCCTAAACAAAATACTAGTTTTTAGTTTATGGAAAGGAATGAATCTAACTATGGATCTCTAGGTCATAATAATGGGCAATATCCCACCAATTTGCATGGATATAATCTGTAGGGTCATAACTAATGGCAAATCGAATCCTGTTTTACAAATTTCCACGAATGGATTGATGATACGTATCCACTAAACTTTGTTCGCCCTTCTCCTAAAACAAAACTACTCTAACGCAGCCAAAGTCAGTGGTTCCTCCAATCACAACTTTTACTAGTATCAGCAGTGTTGACGAGGAACCAGAAAAGAACATGATACGGGTGTGTGGTGATGTGTCAAAGATCCTTGTATTTAGATTTGTATTTGGGTTTTCCCGAATATATGCCATGCGGATTGCCTTGTAAATTTGAGGATTTGGCTAGGGTGGTGGATTAGTGTGTCATTTGGGCATCGTGCATTGTGGATAGTACACTTGATATGTTTGAGTAACCCTATGCTACTTTGTTTAATTAGTTGCGCATGCTGATGATTTGAGAACTTGAACAATTGTTTTTGTTTCATTGCCTTTATATAAAGTGTGTTATAGATTATATTCACACCTAGTGGAGTGTCCTTTATTGGGCAATGGTTGTATATGTTTGAATGCAAGATAGTTTAAATTACTCTAAATTAATTGAATTTACTGGGTGGAGAATTCGAACTTGAGTGCAAGAGAACGGACTCACTATCTTGATCAACTGACCTAACTCACGCTACATGTTTTGAATGTTAAATCTGTTTTACTTTTTGCAGAGTTTTTATGGACCACCTAATATATTGCTTCACTTGGGCCGTAAATTAGGCCTCTTGTTAAAAATGGCTCAATGAGTGCAGCCCCACACAAAACAGATAGGAGTGGAAGAGGGGGCAGAACCAAAAACGAATATCAAGAGCTTGCTCCAATCATTCTCTCGTCATCCACAAGATGAGTATGCTTTGAGGCAAAACTACAAATATTTTTACACACATCAAATTGTCATTAACCTAACATAAAACGTTTAAACAAATTTTTGGAAAAATGAATTGTCTTCTTGTTTATACCCAAGGACATATATTCATCCTTTATATGATAGCTCGTTCTCTTGCTAGTTTATTTCATTTGATTTTCTCCAGAAGAGGAGAAAATGAAATGAAATAAATAACATTAAAGGGAGTTTAATGTTTTTTTATTTATTTTTTACATTATCAAAAGTGTGCCATGAAATGAAAGTCAACAGGTCGCATTCATGTAAACAGGCGGTGGGTAAAGTATGTATTTTTATGATACAACGTAGATGGCAAACTTTCGAGATTTAGACGTGAACACTGGCGTGATGTCAAGTATTGTTGAGTCGTTTTTAAAGGAGGTGAATTTTGAAAGGTGTTTTTAATATTAAATTATCAATTAAATAAAAAAATCATAATTGATCATACCTCGAGTCGTGCGTCATGCAATCTCTCTTCGAGTTTACTTCATATGAATATAGAGAAAGCCAAATTAGAAAAAGAATATATATATATATCAGAAAATATTATTATTTAAAAAAAAATTTGGTCTTTGGTCAAGAGAAAAAAACGCATAAGACTTACTTTGGATTGATATACTCAACAAGGAAAAAAACGCAGAATTCTTGGGGTGCAGTGTAAAGTTGATAAATATGAGTGATGTGCAGTGTAAAGTTGATAAATTTGCGTGATGGTAATCCTTCATAAAGATAGCTCCCAGTCCCACATAAATAAGGAGTTGTGCAAGAGTTTCCCTTTTTATTATTTATTTTATTTTATTTTATTTTTTAAATTCTTGTTTAAAAGCCCTAGAGTTTAAAGCCTTTTATCCTTTTTTATGCGGATCTAGATTCTCTGCTTTAATTTTCTCTGTCATGATGTTAATTAGGAGTAAATTGAATTTTTGTTTAAAGGAAGATGTGTCAACTTTTAAGTCCCTTAAATAATAAATTTTAATGAGTTGGCGAATAGAGAACAAAAGTCAAGCAAATCATGGCAGAGAAAATCAAAATAGAGGATCCGAATCCTTTTTATGCAGACCTTAGAATGTTGTTAAAGCACACAAATTGCATTCCATGGTTACATAGCTGAGCATTTGTTATATAGAAAGAACAATTCGTGATAAAATTTACTTCTTTATGTCTAGAACAATTCGTGGTTTGAATGAGAAATTGAAGATAGCAAATCGGGCTTTCAAGGGAAGTGAATTTTGGTGACCAAGATAGATACCCAATTACATGATATCGATACTTGGGTGAGGAAAGATGACCATATGACATTTCCCTTGGTAAGACACGTAGTAGGTAAATTCATGTATTTTTTATTGTGAGGATTCACTTTTGAGTTTATAACTTGTCACACGATTGCTCTTTTATACCGCACTAAGGGGCACTCACACTGATTTTGTACCCTTATTATTATAAAGAGAGACAAGAACTTGTAATCTTGAGAAAGGAAAAAGAAATATTTGTGAAGTAGGGTGAAATGTATTCACATATTATATGCTGCTTTTTGGCACTTGATCAATTGGTGAATTATTAAGTTGGGCTGGGATGCAAACTATAAGTTTGCACATGTGCCACAATTTGATCAGAATAGTACAAATTCTAATGCTAGAATCCGAATGGTGCATTTTCTGGTATGAATCTGAATGGTTCATTTGCTGCTTCTGAAGGAAGGGATGGAGTTATAGCAGCACTAACAGGGGAATTTTGCTGGGCTGTACCCAACCAAACCAATCTGCATGACAACATTATTTCTTCTTTTTGGTTTTGAAACTTAGTTGAAAGAATAATTGTAACCACATTTACGAAACAAAATAATTTTATGTCCCTCATAACATATTCTCACATGTGTGAAGGAAGTGTTAAATTTCAGAGAGAGGTCATCAGTTCACTACTAGAAATACTTATATTGTCTCCAACTTAACCACCTACAAAGCCCAATAGGTGTTGGGTTTTATTACAAAAGGCCTCAGTGATATTAGTAGTGGAACAATTCATTATATATTGTATTTTATTTATTCAAGTTTTCGAAGTGGGACTTATATTCTTTAACACGCCTCCTCATGTGGGACCACCACATAGTGGGTCACATGTGGAGCCAAGTCCACATCGAAGTCAATCATTTAAGCTCAACACGTGAACACCACGTATTCACGTATTAAGTAAGGGGTAGAGGTAAACATTCAAGCCCAACATGTGAAGACCACATATTGGGTAAGGGTAAAGGCCCAATTTAGGCCCAGTCAATCAACCCGCTCTGATACCATGTTAAATTTCAGAAAAACGGGTTAGCGGCCCACTACTAGCAACACTGATATTGTCCCCAACTTAACCACTTATAAAACCCAGTAGGTGTGAGGTTTTATCACAAAAGGCATCGGTGATATTAGTAGTAGAACAATTTATTATATATTTTATTTTATTTAGTCAAATTTTCGATATGAAACTTATATTATTTAACAAGAAGTACTTTGTAGAATAATTCTATAATTGATTATGCAAAATTATTATCCACGGATGCATATCCATTTAATTTCTACATTATAAAAATAACAACAATTTTTTCAGTTTGCATGCTAATATTCCATGAACAATACAAAAGAACTTGACGGCAACCCTATTAAAATCTTCCCAAGGACAATTATATTGGTAACCCTGGAGTAGGAAAAAGAGTATCACATGTGCATTGGACTACAAAAAAGTCAAAAGAAATAAAGATCAAACGAAATAACACATAGCACAACTACAAGCCCAATAAATAATATCCCACCATTACATAATACTGTCAGAGAAGAACTTTTATACTCTCATAGTTGCTTGACTTGTTGAAAATTCAAATATTCGTTTCCAATCTCAAATACCATCAGAGAAGAACAGCACCCCAAGTGTACCATGATCGGATGCGCATGTGATATGTGGTATATAAACATGTTAATTTTGATTAACCTTATAACTCATAAATCATTAATGGAATAGTGTACAACGATTAACAGTAATTAGACAGGAAAAAAAAAAAAAATTCCGCTAAAAGAAATTTCAAAGAGGATCCTCTAGGAATCCCCCACAGGACGATTATCTTCATTGAAAATACACAAATGAGTGGCCTCCGGTGGGCTGTAGCCTAGTGATTTTTTTTTTTTTTGTGAAAAAAAAAAATCTAATTTATATAAGCTAGTATCTTAACCTAAAAATAAATAAAAATACACAACTTCATACATTGGCAACACCAATAGGCATAGTCAGAGGGTTTTCACATTTGTATATGGTGTCAAAGATTGTCCCAACACCAATAACCCACAAAAAGGGTAAAGTCCTTAGCTCTAACTCTCCAATTTTATTTTATTTCATTGATTTGTCTCCAAAAAAGAACCATTTTTCTAAATGAAATTCTTCCTTCAACTAGCGGACACTCTTGGAACGGCCGGAGTAAGAAGTGCCCAAGTGAGCGTATTATGGGGGACTGTCAAGCACATCTGCTTTCGTGAATAATATGGCTCTAATTCCATTTTTTTTTTCTTGTGTTAATAACTAGTGTGGTTTATACTAATGTATACTTTTATTTATATAAAGCCTATAGAAATTGTAAGTAAAAAAAAATGATAATTGGATTTTAATGTAATAACTTTAGCTAGCCCATTCGCTAATAAATTACTAGTTCCGCCCTTGACTATGGCACCACTTACTTTTGTTGATGCAAGCATTTAGAGCGATTCCATCCGTTACCTCCAGCCAGGGCAGGACAGGGCCCAAGCCCAGGCAAACGCTTCCAGCGGGCCAAGCTTGCCCGGGCAAGCTGCGGCTCCCATGTGACTGGGCCAACCCTTAGGCAAAACCAGCTCCCATGTGACTGGGCCAACCCTTAGGCAAAACCAGCTCGAGATCGAGCCCGAAGGCAGCTGACATCAGCGCGTAAATTCAAATTTTTTTTTTAACGTTGGCTCGTGCTGACGTCCGCCAATGGTCACATGCCACGTGGAGCGTTCTAGTCACTCTAATAATTTTTTTCCCCAAATCCAAAGGCTGCCCTTTTTTTTGGGTTAAAAAATCTGAAGAAAAAAAAATTTTGAATTTTTTTTAAAAATTACTAAAAAATTCTGGAAATTTTTTATTTTTATTTTCTATAAATACCTATCAATGTTGTTCACTTTCAACACCAAATCCTCATACATTTTCTTCTCCTTATAATATTATTCACTTTCTACACAAAAATTTCTTCACTTTCTTTTTTATTCATCATCTTATGGCATCTTCCATCGAAGCCGGAGGGGCATGAGCAAACGTTCGAAGATGTCAAAATCTTGGCGACGAGGTAAAAAATTTATAATTGCCATTTTATTCAATTTAATATCATTCTTTTTTATATTTTCTTGCATTTTCAATTTAATTTTTTTAATAGATTGTTCAAGGCAAAAAAAAAAGAAAAAAAAAACCCATTACACAGCTCCTCAACTGAACAATGCCCGCAATCAGTTCCCGTGGTGCGTTCCGTGTCAGAAATAATGGCACTATTATGTCCTCCGAAGGAAAATAGTCCCCCACATCATGATCCGGTGGAACCGCCTCCGCCAATGAATATAATAAATATTTCAATTGTATGATGAGGGAGATGTGAATTTTATAATAAATATGGACATGTGGCAACCGAAAATCTTATATGAAAATTTTATCTGAAATTTGATATGTGAATTTTGTAATAAATATGGACACATGAATCTTATTCGAAAATTTATCCGAAATATGAGATGAGAATTTTATAATAAAAAATTGACACGTAGCAACCTAAAATCTTATCCAAATTAATCGTTTAAGTATAAAAAATAAAAATAAAATAAAGTGAATAGTATTTGCCATCTGCCATAGCAGTGGGTGGAAACACACCTTGCCCTTTGCAAGAGCTGTCACTATTCATGTGAATAGTAACAGCCATTGTCTCCCCTTGCCCTTTACCGTAGTAAATAGGTGGAAGTGCTCTTAGATGAAGTAGAAAAGGAAAGTGTTAATCATAGCACTAGCACAATTACGATATAAAGTTTTACGCCGAAACTGCTTCATTGCTTAAAGGTCACGACTCACGACGATTGGTATATGGGACTATCGTAAAACTTTTATAAGGAGATCAGCTGTGCACAACATCATATACCTGAAAGGGAAAGTGGGCTACTGACCAGGTCTCTTTCTTAGAATTCTAGCGTGTAAATGGTTGCTTTAGAAATAGGCCTCATAATTGGGCAGAAATCAAATGCTTCGAGTTTGGGCAATTTAATACACGTCTGTTACCATCGTAATTTCGTAACTTTTAGATATTAAAAAAAATTATACGTAGATGTTCGAAAAAATATTTTCAATATTAAAAGTAAATTAATTTTGTTTTTATTTTTTCATCCAGGTCAAAGCTGAAAAGTGAAACAAAAGTAACACCCAAGAAGACAAAAGCTACACAAAATGCATGCACATGACATTTGTTTTCTACAAAAATCAAATTTCCTATGTTTTTTTTTTACGGGTACCATTTTTAAAGAAACTTGATACCAGAAGAGCTCGGTCAAATACACTTTAGAGGCTAACATAGAAAAAGGGAAAAGACAAAGCAAAAGATAAAGTAGCAAAGGGAGGACAATATTTTTTTCAAAATTGAAAACCATTGAGGCATTTCAATTAGATGACGAAGTTTGATGTGGTAATTTGGTCATCTCGAGCAGAATGAAAGGGTACTATATATTTATATTTGAAATCTCAATTAGGTTGAGCACATATCCCTGAGACTATTAAAACAAGCATTTATATATGTGGATTCACATGTGGATTCCATATTTTTCCCCCCAATTGGTTCTCCACTATTTGTGTCTCACCCACAAGAGAAAGGTGAACCAATTATTCCAACCAAGGAAAGTTGTTTTAGTTGAGAGAATTCTTCATTAATATCAGATATTCTTTCTGTGTGCATGTCTTTATAAGTTACATTCCTTACCTATTCTTATATGAACCCAACCCACCACAACTTCCAACCCCTGCATCTTGCTGCTCACTCTGAATTCAAAGCTTCAAGAAACTCCAAGCCTTTTATTAGCTACAAGGTTATTGTTTTTTACCAGCCTCTTCAGTTCTTCATTTTGAGTTTTGAATTTAATCTTCTATCATTGAAAATATACAACTTGGTTTTTGTTTTCTTCTTCCACCTTCTTAACTCACCATCTTTCTTTCACTACTCTCTCTCTCTCTCTCTCTCTCTCTCTCTCTCTCTCTCTCTCACAGACAAATAATTTCTGATCCTTTAATTTGCAGAACTTTAATTTTCACAATATAGTTTGAACACAGCACAAATTTTGTTCTATGTGCTGCCAATGGCCCTGCTGGAAGAAGAATAAACCCAACAGAAAAATTAATTATTTCTCTTTCTTATGTCCTCTGTAGTTGCAGAAGTCGGTAGAAAATCATTATGGCTGCCCAGGACAAGGACAAGGACAAGGCAGCAGCCAAAAAGTTTCAGAAAAGCTACTTTGATGTGCTGGGGTTGTGCTGTTCATCAGAAGTTCCACTGGTTGAGAATATCCTGAAGCCTCTTGAGGGTGTGAAAGAGGTGTCAGTGATTGTGCCTTCTAGAACTGTTATCGTTGTCCATGATAGCCTCCTCATTTCCCAGATTCAAATTGGTAAGTATCCAAATAATTAATTTTCGCTCAAATTATAGACTAGTTAATGTTATTTTTGTTCCATTAATTGTTACATGTGCTACTTGTTTTCAAGGCTCTTGCCTGACCAATCACTATAGAGCCCTGCAATACCCGGGGGGCATAGATGGGACTAGGACCTTTTCCTGTCTTCTTAATCATGATTGTTACAGATTTTTAACATTTCACCGCCTTCATTAACATAGATTTTACTAAGAGCAGTCGTGTACGTGCGCAAGTGAGCTATTCTCAATCATTGATGCATTAGCGGATCCACATACGTCAATGATTGAGACCCGGAGCCACTCAAGCGTGAGCAAGCGCCCTAAACATTCCCTCTCTTTAATATATTCGTGCCATACCGTGGTAGATTTCTGGTATTGCTTGCACAACAAAAATTAAACGCTTTGAACCAAAAAAAAATAAAAGGAAAGAAAGAAAGGTGGACGAAGATATAGTCGGTGGCCATGTTACTCTTGGTGTGATTGTAGTGATTGGTGAATCGGCAAGAAAAAAGACAGAAGGATGACGCTTTAATTGCTTTATTGCTTTACCCCTTTCATATGCTATTTGCTTTTCAAATTATTTAAAATAAAGTTCGCATTTTTTTACAAACACTTAGCAATTTTTTTTTATGATTGGTTCGTAGCAAAAGCATCTTTTTCATTGTGAACCCCCACATCAACTTTTGTTCTACGTAACTCTTCTCAATCTTTGTTCTTTTTGAACTTCTTTGCACATAAAAAATTAGCTTTTAATTGGTGATTATTCTTCGTACGTTTTTACCTACTTATCTGACACCCTTGGTGTGAGTCTTGACTATAGTTAAAAGACAAAATTTTAGAAAAAAAAAAAAAAGGATTTAGAATATTTATTCATGGAAAATCATCATTTGTATTCGCGCGCTAGTCATACTGTGTTGACTCGTAAAAGAATTGTGCGAGATCACTTCATATCGTGCATGACCCACACCTAATTCATAGGAGAATTCACTCGCCACGTTGATCTCAATTACTTGCGAGAGATAGAGCTTAGATAGGCTAAAACTGCTTTCAAATAACCAAAAGTACTTATTGCTTTGTTTAGCAGAAAAGTTTTGACAATGACTTTGGTTTACAAAGTTATTATTACTTGGAAACTCTTTCATGAAGAAACACTTTCCAATAGGCGTATAATCACATTGCTGGTGGTTGAAGAATTTAATACGACAACGAAACCACATTTAATTATAAAATATCATATTTTGTGGACCAAAATGCCCTTGTTAAAAGACAATAAAAACCATTTTCTTTCTTTTTCTATTTTGTCTCTAAAATTTTATTTTGTTCTTTGAAATTACATATATTGTTCTAATTATCCTGATGATAATCAAATATGTTTAGTATTCAATATTCTCATAATTAATTTATGGGTTCTTGATGACGGCAGTTAAGGCATTAAACCAAGCAAGGCTTGAAGCAAATGTGAGATTGTATGGGGCGGAGGACAATTACAAGAAAAAGTGGCCAAGTCCATATGCAATTGCTAGTGGCGTGCTACTCTTGCTATCATTTTTAAAGTATGCATATCGGCCATTGGGGTGGTTGGCTCTTGGAGCGGTGGTCGTTGGCATTTTCCCCATTGCCATGAAAGGCGTGGCGGCCATTCGGCATCTTAGGCTAGACATCAACATTCTTGTTATCGTTGCTGGTATGTTAAATTTTTAACATTAAGATTTTCTTTTCTTTTTCCATTGCATTTTACATAATAATAATTATGTTTTACTTAGTCAGTAATTTTAGCTTTATTAATGATATATTCATTTAGTACATATGAGTTAGGTCAACTGATCGGGACAGAGAACCTGCTTCTTTTTTGCATCAAATTCAAATCTCCTACCTTGTAAATTAAAGAAATTTAGATTTTGTATTAATTAAAAAAAAGATATACTCACGAGCGTGCCAATTAATTTTTTCTTTCTTTATTTGTTTTAATTAGTTATTTTTGATATTTTTAATGTTTCAATATTCTCAATTTGTATCTTTATTTTTATAGATTCTTTTAATTAACTATAAATAAAGTTTTCAAAATTCATAATTTTTTGTTCCTATTTTAGGACAAGGCAGATAAACATTTTAATCATGATCAAAAGCTTGGTATAACATGGGATAAATCAAACTTGCTTTCCCTATAAATTATTGGTAAAATTGGTTGCCCACACCCCACACCCCACACCGCCACACCGAACAAACCAAAGCCCCATCTTTCTTTGTCCTTTTTTTCTTTTTTGTCTTGGGTTACATCCAAGGAAAATGCTAGAGGCACCAACTTTGTGCACCAACTTGGGCACCAACTCTCTAATAGAGCATGGGCCCCGGTGTATTGACGGGCTCCACCTCTATTAGAGAGTTGGTGTCCAAGTTGGTGCCCAAAGTTGGTGCCTCTAGCACCACCCTACATCCAAAACTCCATCTTTTTTATTTTAGCTTTTTGTTGAAAAAAATTGCAACACATCACAATTCCCTTAGCAAAGATATCTTTAATTTGTGAATAGCAATCCAAACGTCACGTTTACGCAGTACATGATTTTGATGATATATGCAACAAATACCTAAATTTATGTAGTCTTTGGCTTTTTGCACTTCGAATGGATATGCATAGCATGTATGGGTTAAAGAGTTTAAATGGATTTTGTCAAAAGTATCAGTTTTCGTGTCTGTTTTTCCTTTCAGCAGATGACATATTTCGGATTCCCCATCTCTTGTTAGGCTTGAAGTCTAATAATTTCGTTGGCCTATCTAGCTCATATTTTGGCTTTCCATTTTTGTTGATGCCTAAGCTCTTGGCTCTCCATTTCGTGCCCCATATGTTTTGACTAGCTTAGCTACCTACCTACCTCTATTGCATTTCCCACTCCTGCTTTCATCACCTTATTGGATTCCATTTCGTTGCATATGTTTTTTTATTCTCTCTCTCTCATCACGTGGCTTGTAATATATTGAAAAAAATTTATAACGAAGATAGACAAAATAACCAACATGGAGAATCATTTAATTTGGCTCAAAAAAGCAAAGCAGTTAGATAAAAAAAAAAATTAGTGGGCTAATCAGTTCTTAGTTTCCAAGATGGTAAATTTAAGTGGAGTTTACTTTCGAAGATGGTAGTTTTAGAAAATTGGAAGAACAGTTTTCTGGACCTTTTTTTTTTTGGCGAGGAAGAACAGTTTTATGGGTTATTTTTATAAGATTAATTTAATTGTTATGGTGTGATATCAAATATAAAAGAACCCATAATTTTATTTTTTATTTTGACTAATAAATTGCATTCTCTTGCTGGAACCCAAATTAAATAATCTATTCAGTTCATTAGTTGATCATTAGGCTATTTGAAAGGTTGATCTGATAGTAACTTAGCCTCTGGATGAAATCATAGGGTACATAACTCGTTGCATCTAGAATTTGCAGGAAAAATATATATTAGATGCCTGAAGTAATGTACAATACTTTATTTGTGTTTGTTTGTGTATCTATGTAGAAAATAGCTCTGTTTTTTTGGTTAATAGGTGTTAGTTTGTTATATACTGGTATTGGTTACTGATACATGATGTAACGTTCTTTTGACAGTGATTGGGACAATTGCTTTGAGTGACTATATGGAAGCTGGAACTATTGTCTTTCTGTTCACCATTGCAGAGTGGCTTGAGTCAAGGGCAGGTCACAGGGTTAGCATTAAACTGATCCTTCTCTTGTAATCTTGCATAGTGCTTTATGACTTTCCAACATTTGCCCCCATTGCTTCTTGACTAGTGAATAAATCAATCTTTTTATGAAACATTTAAGAAGGAATCTCATTTCATGCCCTTATCACCATGTTAGAAAGACCAATAATTCCAAGATTTTAAATTCTGATCATGCTATGTACTCAGGCGAAAGCCGTGATGTCGTCGTTGATGAGCATGGCTCCTCAGAAAGCAGTCTTGGCAGAAACTGGTGAGGTTGTGGATGTCGACGAGGTCAAGTTGAACACAACTGTTGCCGTTAAGGCTGGTGAAGTTATCCCAATTGATGGGATAGTTGTTGAAGGCAAAGGTGAAGTGGATGAGAAGACACTAACTGGAGAATCCTATCCAGTTGCCAAAGAAAAGGACTCAACTGTTTGGGCTGGCACCATCAATCTCAATGGTAACATAAATCTCCCTCCCTCTATTAGAAGATGAACAATAAAGAGTTATGTTTATTTTCTATTTCCTTTTTCCTGAAAAATCTGGTTTTTCTTTTAAAGGTTACCTTAGTGTGAAAACTACAGCCTTAGCTGAAGACTGCGCCGTTGCTAAAATGGCAAAACTTGTGGAAGAGGCTCAAAACAGCAAAACCAGAACTCAGAGATTCATTGACAAATGTGCAAAGTTTTATACCCCAGGTTAGTCTACTTTCTATACATTTGATCTCCTGGTCTTAGAAATTATGTTATGGAAACTTCCATATATTTCTTTTCTCTTTTCTACTATTAACCAATTTCCCCTGTTCTTTTAATACTTAAGAGCATGCAAACAGTTCCACTTACACATTTCCTGGTTTCGATCTGCAGCCGTCCTAGTCATATCTGTTTCTATTGCCGTGATTCCAGTCGCATTGCATGTCCATAATTGGAGCAAATGGTTTCACTTAGCTTTGGTTGTGTTAGTGAGCGCATGTCCATGTGCTCTCATCCTCTCTACACCTGTTGTGACTTTCTGTACCCTTACAAAAGCGGCAACGTCTGGTCTTCTAATCAAAGGGGGTGACTACATTGAGATTCTAGCTAAAGTCAAGATCATGGCTTTTGACAAAACTGGTACAATAACAAGTGGTGAATTTGTGGTGATGGATTTTCAGTCTCTTCGTGATGACATTAGCTTGAACACATTGCTTTACTGGTACAGACTGCAACTCTTAGTCGTCAACATACTGGAAAAAACACAAACAAAACTCTGTTTTACATTGCTTCACAATTCATATTGGTTAGTCAGTTAATATTTCTCAAAATTTGTTTGAAGGGTTGCAAGCATTGAGAGGAAGTCAAGTCATCCAATGGCAGATGCACTGGTTGACTATGGAAGATCACATTCGGTTGAGCCAAAACCGGAAAATGTAGAGGAGTTTCAAAATTTTCCTGGGGAAGGCATTCATGGGAAAATTGATGGACAATATATCTATATTGGAAACAGAAAAATAGCTTTGAGAGCTAATTGTAAAACAGGTGAATGCCATTAAATTCTTTTTTTGCAGAACTACAAACAGAAACCTCCAATTAGTGCAAGTAGTGCGTATATCTTTTAAGCTGTGTATTTTTCTTCATGTTTTTTCTTTCTGGATCTCTCATCATTAGTTCTTTTTGAAATTTCAGTTCCAACCATTGAAGGTCGTAAGGGTGGGAAGACCGTAGGATACATATACTCTGGTGGAACCCCTGCCGGAATCTTTACAATTTCTGATACTTGTCGTTCTGGGGCTGCAGAGGCTTGCAGGGAGCTGAAGAAGTTAGGCATTAAAACAGCTATGCTCACAGGAGATAGTCATGCTGCAGCATTGCATACAAATGAGCAGGTGCATTATTTCTAATTTTCTACCCTCATATACATATCTCCACACACGAGCGCGCGCACACACACCTAGTCTTCGTTATAGCCACTTGGATTCGCATGTTTTAGGGTGATGAATCTATCTAATGCCTGAACCAAACTGGAATGCTTTTAGGTATTTATTTATCCTTTGTTAGTGTTTTGCTTACCCTCTTGGTTGATGTCTTTCTAGCAATTCAATAAGTCATTTGGGTTTGCCTAATCTGGTATAACATGTTGTTCGGAGATGATCATAGAATTTGCAGTAACGTCTTGTTAACTGAATCAATTCAAGGAACAAATGGAAAGCTCAGTTGCTATGAATTATTTCTGGCAATGAACCTCCATTTGCAGCCAAAACTGATTTGTTACAAATTGCTATGCTGTGATTGAACTCAGTTAATGGATCACTTTATTATTTCTTTTCAAATTAAGAAAAAATTAGCTAATAAGAGTAGAAAATTTATCTGATGTGCAGCTTAAGAAAGCTCTTGAGGTAGTCCATGCAGAACTTCTACCTGAAGACAAGGCAAGAATCATTACAGAATTTAAGACAGAAGGAAGTACAGCGATGGTCGGAGATGGTATCAACGATGCCCCAGCTTTAGCTACAGCTGATATCGGTATCTCAATGGGCATTTCTGGATCAGCCCTTGCTCAAGAAACTGGGAACATAATTCTACTGTCAAATGACATCAGAAAACTAGCAAAAGCAGTCAAGCTTGCCAGAAGAGCTAATAGAAAAGTGATTCAGAATGTGGTTTTGTCAATCACTACTAAGGTTGCAATCCTTGCACTGGGATTTGCAGGTCATCCACTTGTTTGGGCTGCAGTTCTTGCTGATGTTGGGACATGCATGCTTGTGATCCTCAACAGCATGCTACTTTTAAAAGGAACCCAAAAGCATGGAGGCAAATGTGGAAAAAATTCTTCTACGCCACATGCTCATAAACATGGAAGCCATGGACATAGCCACTCTCACAAAAATCAGCATTGTTGCTCTGAGAGCAAAGCTGTAAAAGCCTGCAAGCCTCAAAAGTGTTCTTCCCAGAAGTGTGGATCAGAATGCCAACCTAGTCCTTTGAATTCGAGCTTGCCTGGTAATCATAAGCACAATGATGACTTACATAAGGCAAGGCATTGTGATGGAGCAAGCTGCATGAAACTCAATCGTGATCTGGAGTCACAGAACAAACACAACCATGGTTGTTCAAGGCCTCACAATTTGAGCTCATGTGCAGAAGATGGTTGCACAGACTTGGTTGGAAGTCATGGAAATTGTGCAGAAGGTGATAAAATCCATGAGGAAAAGCACTGCAACCATTCTACTCTCCTGGAGGAAAACCAAAAACCTATAAGCAATAGTCATTGCCACTCAACCCACTGTGGCAAAGAGCATAGCAGAAATGAAGGTGATGGGCTCCATGAGGCCAATCACCGCAATTGTTCTGATTTTCCTTTGGAGGTAAGCCAGAAATCTGCAAGCACTGCTCATTGCCACTCAAGCCACTGTGGCAAAGAGCATGGCACAAAGCAATGTCATGGACTCCATGAGGCAAAACACTGCAATCATTCTGCTTTTCCCTTGGAGGAAAGCAAAAACTTGGCAAGTTTTGGTCATTGCCACCCAACCCATTGTGGCAAAGATCATATTGGCAATGAAGCATCAGTAAAATTGGCTGGAACAAGCTGTGATCATTAGCACCACCACCATAATCTAGATGATAAAACACCTCCTCACACAACCATTGATATCGTACCAGGCAATGACCACACAGAATCATCCCCTACGCACTCTTGCATCAGTTCAGGGACAAGAGAAGAGGAAGCGTGTTGCTCGAAATCAGTGGCAATTCGTGCTTGTGTATTAGAGAAGAGAGAAGTAGGAGGGTGCTGCAAAAGCTACATGAAGGAATGCTGTGGTGGTCATCGGCATATTGGGCCTAGCCTTAAAGGTCGTTTATCAGAAATAACTACTGAACAGATGTAACTGGTTGAAAATAAGATTAGTAATGATATGCTTTCTATTGATGAAATTAAGCATTTAGGAAATTTTGGGTAAAATGGCAAATGGCATGAGAAGAAAGCATAAGCATTCAATGAGTTGAAAATGTTTATATTATATAGTTGGTGTTGTAAATATATGCTTTAAGCAGATGCATATTTTTATAAGATAGTGCACTGTCTCAAAAATACTTGCTAGCAACAAACACTTTCGATATTGAAAGAGTTAACAAGATCGAATTTCCTCTCCTATTGGATAAATAAATAAAAATGTCATGAGAATTGGGTCACTACTTCCATTAAATTAAAAATAAATAAAAAATTGTTTCCTTAATCCTAATCTCATGATTGACTGCATACCATCAGTGTGATTTGACTAATTTTAGGTGCTTTCCTTTGCTCCCACTCACATGTTTAACATGTCAAGATCAAATCTCCAATTGCACTAAATTATGCAAGCCAATCAATGAGAATATAGAATTGAGATTTGACTAAAATTGGTCACAAATGTGTTTCCCAGAGGTACTCTTCATAAATTTATTAACCACATGAGTTACTTCACGTATATAAGGAAAACCAAATATTGTAAAATTAATGCAAAAATATATTTGCTCACCATTTTAATTTAAGGTGTATGCTCATTATCATTCTCAACACTTGACATGTGCTCATAAGTATAACCATAGTTGCATAAATCAAAGTAAAAAATTAATCATGATTATGCCTATAGACACGTGTCAAGTATTAAGAAAGGTGGTGGTGAGCATACACCTTGAGTTAAAGTGATGAGCAAAAATATTTCCAACATATTGTAGTGGACTCAAATGAAGATAGTTCTTGACAAGATCTTGTACAACTTTACTAATTTGGAAAGGGTTTTAGTTGTTTTACCAAAGCCCATCAAGTTGGGTTGCAGGGTTTCAGTTTCAGCTTTGCCCGCGCAAGTCATGGTTCAGGTATGTTGGAGCCTAGCCCAGCTCAGTTGTTCCAAGTTCCACATATTCAGACAGAAAATAATAAACCCATTTTAAAGCCCAGTCAAGTTCTTCTTAACTCTTGTTCTTGTTCAATTCTTCTTCTTCTACTAACTTATGGTTTGTTTCTAATTAGGGAATAAATTTAATTTCGGATTTTAAAATTAGGATTTAGGGTTTCTTTCATTTATTTTTTGTAAGGTTTTTAACCCACTCCATTTTTTGTCTTTTTTTTTGTCTTTTTTTTTTTTAATTATTATAAAAACAATAGTCTAAGTTACCCTAAATTAATCTAAACTGCCATGTCCAACTAAATTACTCACATTTGCAACCCCAATTTTTATCGTGTTGAAATGAATTTAATTTGAAATTAATTTAGAAAGAAATTCTATATTATCATAATTAATGTCTCATCACCAAGTGTGTAGACAGAGAAAAACTGTTTTGACTGTACTCTTGCATATATAGGTAATAACACTAACAAAAAGACAGGTAACAAGATTGTTTACTTAATTTGATGTCAAACTTCTTTTTGATAAGGTTTATTGTCAGTTTATACATACAAAATTACAAACTAACCCTTGATCTAATGATACTTCTTTTCCTAATATTGAAAGACGTCCGAAAATCATATTCCCACTCCCTCATTGACAAAAAGAGCTTCTCCAAATATTAAATATGATGTTTTTCGCCTTTTTAAGCCTCTGCAGCTGCGAACGACGTTATATGGAAGAACAAGAAAGCGTGTGGTCACTATTACAAGGTCCTCTCTATTGGGGCCATAAATTATAGTGGAATATCAGAACCTTGTAAAGATAAAAATTATAATGCTAAGGTTATAATTGTGGACTATTGTCAAACAAATGGTTGTGGAACGATCAATCTTTCTGAAGATGCTTTCAAGTTACTTGCCAATCCTAAGGCTGGGAGAGATCCGTATCATATCAGACCATAAAGGAGAGAATTTTTTTAAGTACTAGTGATATACACACTTCATATTGAAAGTGAAATAAACAATAGAAGTTTATGATCATGAGCAACTGGCCATATGTTATCCAAATTCCACTTTAACCTTTATAGTACGCATATTTACTTATTAGGAATGGGTATTGGAATTATTCCGATTCATGTTTTCTTTTACGTCTATTAACACATGGATTAGAAATTTATGTGAATTCCTTGTTAAAACCCATAATCCAATACCCTAAAAACTAGAAATTAGATCAACTATGTGGAGTAGTTGGTCGAATTCCTCTTCATTTCAACCAAAGGAAAAAAAAAAATATTTGATCCAATTAGGGAGTGAAAAGAAATCAATGTGATAAATGATAAAATACCTTTAAAATATGCAATTTTAGATATCATGTGGACGAATAAGCATGAATGTTTGTGTCCATAAAGAAGGAGAATAGCATAAGGTTGTTAATACCAAATCAAATATTTGCCAGCATAGATTCCATAAAGTACAAAAAGCACCCTAATTTTTGAAACTCCTATCTCTTCTAACATAGTCGTCGATATGAACTTTCATACACTCCATGAAATCTACTTTTGATTCTTCCAGATGTATACATATTCCAATGACTAGTTTCACACATTTTAATTCTAACTTAAGGTTCTTTTTGTGTTGTTTAAGGAATTGACTATGAAAAGAGGGTCCGAGTCCATCCACTGAAGAAGGTAGGAGATGAGAGGGAAGTGGAGGAGGAAAATAGGGTAATCAACATCCATCCTGAAACTAACATTACAAGGACTCTAAAATTTGATGACTTAAACAAAAATTGATATATTGACTTTGATCAAAGTTATATTGAAATTGATTAGGTTTCATCTATTGTGAGGTAAACTTTTCGATGATGGCCCTTATTAAGTATTTTAAATTAGTTCGCAAAGGATCCACTAGTATAGGGGTTCAGAGCAATTGCTCTTCAAGGCAAGGTCTTGAGTTTGAGTTCTAGCATATGTGCAGTGTGTGTAAGTTTAGTATATTATCGCCCCTCAGTAGGAAAGGTTCTCAAAAAATGAGTCCATAAATGTCTTTTGGATTTTTTATTTATTTTTTACTTCTGCATCTATGTTGGTAAGTGTATCAACAAAGATTACTCTTTACTTTGAATTTCTATTCTAAATGGAAAATTATTTTCATTTACTTTTACGACTGCTGCTATAGTATACTGGTATATATTTTATTGATATCCGAGTCTGGTCACGATAACTTTGATTCTATGATATACTCCCTTTTTGAGCCAAGGAGGCACAAGAATAGAAAGAAAAATAGAGACACGTACGGAACAAGTAATGGATCAAAGCAAAAGATAGCTATTTAGTTATGTTAGGTTTCAGATTCTTAGAATTGGCTTTCCTTGCCAAACGTACACTTTTATTTGTAATTTCTCTTAGCTCATCTTTAGAAAATTAGGACTTGGTATTTGTTACGAAGTTGAAGTACATTGAAGACCTTATAAGGCTACAAAACTAAAATAATGTGCATTCATTTATAATGGCCACCATTAAGAAAATCATCATCTGCATCAAAATATTTTTTCTAGTTGACCAGGCATATAGGCCAAATGTTTCCAGCATGTGATTTTTCTATATTTCTCCTATTATAATTCAAACCATTTGTTGCCAAGTGCCCTTTTAGCTTGCCAAATTTTACCAAAAATGTTGGAGCTGGTATAGACTCACTAACTCTCTCATTTTACAATTTTCATATGGGCTTTCAGAGAGATAGGGAAAGAGAGCTCTAATGAGAGACTGGGCATAAATTAGGTTTTGCTTTTTGGGAGAAAAGATCATGGACTCTTGAATTTTTTTTGGCGCTTTCATTGAAAATCATTTTTCAAATTTTGATTGAGTGATATGTAGTTTTAATCTTTCATCACTTTCATTTGCATCATTTTGAAAAACTTGGTTCTCTTTGGTTTGGGTGAAAGTGCTCTTGGTGCAGAAATGGATTTTTCATGATTTTGATGTATACAATTTACATATATTTCTAAATATGAACTTAGTCTTGCATTTCATTCATACATATAGTTTCAGACTAAAATTCTATATTGATTTCTTCAAGATGATGGTATCTTGAAGAGATTGATTCTTATTTTCGAATATAAATCAATACATTGTTGAAAGCATCTTTTTGAGGCTCTGCCTTTTCTTGTGAGAGTGTTCATGACATAGAAATCTTGAAGAGATTGATTCTTATTTTCGAATCTAAATCAATACATTGTTGAGAGCATCTTTTTGTAGCTCTGCCTTTTCTTGTGAGACTGTTCATGACATAGAAATGGATTTTCAAGATTTCATTTCGAAAGCTGCTTATGTTTTTAAATTCTACTTCACCCATTGAGAACTTTTTAGAGTAAAATTGTTACTCTGCATTTCCTACTTGGTGAGGTCATGGTTTTCAAAATGAGATTTTCAAATTGTTTTTGAATTCTGCTTTGTTCTTCAACATCTACATCTAGCATTTGATACATCTAGATGTAGGTCTTTCAACGATAAAAAAAACATATAGATCTAGGTCAGATTCTTGATTAGCTTCTTCAAGAATATGGTTTTTTGAAGGGATCAACCCTTTTTCATTTTGAATATACATTCCATTGTTCTTTTTCGAATATGAGCTGAGCATTTGGTGCCATGGAGTGAAGAAGTTGGAGCTGAAGATGCCATTTTCATGAAGAACGAGTTCCTAGCTTGGTTGAGCTAGAGAAGAAGGTTGCGCAAAGAGGTAGAGTTGTTTCCTAAATAGATCTAGGAATTCTTGAGCTTGTGTATGTATTCTTCGTAAGAATCTTCTTTGCTTAATGATATGTCTGGTCGGATTGATGACTTCCAATTTTTCCCAAGTGGTAGGTTTACTAGTGGCCAAGATGTGGTGTTGATTTTGAATGTGAATATGTGTGGTTGTTTGTTCTTTGAATGTATGCCAAGTGTGTGACAAATTGCTTAAAAGGTTTGTAGAAAGTTGTACTAGATGACTAGTCATGGATACTAGTCATCCACACTAAGTTTTGTTCAAGTTAGATATGTGTCTATGAATTTCTTATATCATGTCTTGGTGTTGATACATTATGTTTTAGTTCTTTGTAATCTAGACTAATCAGGTGACTTCAAATATCTATCTAGCATGTCATTCTATCTCACCTTTTTTTTTTTGGGTCACAATCTCACCTTGATCTTGTTGCTTGTATCTGCACACTTGATTCATTCTAATTGTTGCTAGCACTATAGAGTCCTGGCTTGACAAATCCTTATGAGTACCTAGGTTTTCACTTAGCTCTCTCCTAAGCTTACGTGTTGTATTGATTGTCTGATTGTGCATTTAGATGTTGATTGTGTGTTCATCGGTCTATGACTAGTTGTTCACTAGTCATACTCTTACTTCCATAGATCTGTTTAGTTGGTTTTGAATTCACTCCTTTCACCCATCTGTTGGGTTCATTTTTACACGTGATTTATCATGTTATTCACCCAATTTTTTTGAGTTAGTTCTTAACATTTATAGCATTTTACCTAACTCTGGAAGTCTGTTTTGGTAAACTCTTACCTCTACTTGGTGTCATCTCCATTCTAATTGTTACCACAACTCTTGGTAACAATTATTGACATTGTAGAGATTTGATTTCAGATTGGTAATAAATTAGAATCTCTCTCTCTATGTATTAGAACCAAAATGGAATTATGAAAGTGAAGACAAAGTAGAGAGAAGGGCCAAAGAACTTTAGTAAAGGTGGAGTTTAATATTGCATTAATGAGTTGGCAAGGAGAGAGGCAGCCAAGCATGGAAAAAGATCGGAGGAGACATCCAACATTCTCTACACTTTGTAATTTTTGAAAAACAAGAGATAAATGAGAGCAAGGAGTAGTAGCAACCAAGAGGAGAAGAAGCCATTCCACCATTGAAGGCTTTTGTGCTTTCACTTTCACAAAATCTGTAAACTCTTTCTAGCTATATATTTTAAATTTGTGTTTGTAATAAGCATGAGGAACTACACACCATAACTAGGGCTTAGGTTGAAGCCCTAACATGAATACTCTATTGTTTTGATCATTGAGTTTATGGATTTCTATATGTTAATGTTGATGAATTCCTCTTCACTAAATTAATCTATCCTTGATGTATGTTTTCTTTGATTGATCATCCTTGAAAGCATGCTTCTTAAGATTGTTTGGATGAAGTAAGAATCATTCATGTGAATTGGTTTCTTGAATGCCTAATGTAAACACTACATTATAGGGTTCTTTTGATGTTCATATTCTCTTCAAACTTCATGGGTTTCTTTATATGATTAAATTTTAGTACTAAACACACATAGATTGATTGTGTGGGAAACACAAGTATTGTAGCACTAAACACGCACTTTACTTATCTTAGAGAGAATCAATGCCACTTGAGCCACTAAATTGGGTCTTGATTGCCAACATCTTCATCAATGTATCTAGAATTCATAACTTGAGTATCCATAAACATGAGTAAGATTGTTTAGTGTGGATTATGAAAACCCTAGTGTTTGTCACCATATTAAGTTATACTTTAATAATCACATTCGCTTATCTTGTTAAAATTAGAGTTCGGTTACATTTAAGCATTATACTTAGGCCACTTGAATCAAAACCCCCTTGTTTTGTGTGTGTGTGTGTGTGTGTGTGTGTTGTTTGAAATCTTGAGTGTTCTTTACACTGAATTCGGCTCATGTTTGTATATTTTTTTGAAATTTGGTTCAGGCTAGGTTCATCATTTTTCCTTACTGAATCCAACCATATAAAGAATGTAAAATTGGGATTAATGGTTTGAAAGTTATAGGTAAAAAACAAAGCAGAGGTCAAAGCTGGAAAACAAAGGAAATTTGTTTCTCTTCTTTGCCAAAAAGCGATTGATTGCTTCCCACAAGCGATCGATCTTTTAGTTTGTTATACGGAGAATTTCCTTTATGTCCAAAAGTAATTGATCGCTTTCCAAAAGCAATTGATTGCTACTACAGTACCCGGGTGATAAATAAGCAACAAAATGGTGATAAAGCAGTGATAAAGGGGTGATAAAGTAGTGATAAAATGGTGATAAAGAAATGATAAAGTAGTGATACGGAGTGATAAAGTAGTGATAACATGGTGATAAGAAGTGATACCATGGTGATAAGAAGTGATAAAGGGGTGATACAAAATGCTTATTGTGTTTACCTTTGGTTTCTTGTTTTGTTTCATTTCTTTTACTTTTCTTTACTCATTTCTAGTTTCCGATTTGTATTTTACCTTTGTTTTGTGTTAAATAAGTGTTCTTTATGTACTCAAACTAGACCTTTGTATAAGCCTCCAATTCCTCGAGGGAACGATCCCGTATTTACAAATCTATACTCCCTAAACCCTATACTCCAATAAATTTGTACCCTTGCGGGTATTTTTAATTAGATAATTAGCACATTAATTTGTGCTAATTATTAATACAACACCATCGTGAGACCACCCAAACCAAACCAAACACAACCACACACAATCCTAATGGTCTCCGACCATCAACAAGTATCAATCGTCACAACTCAACCTAACTGTTGATCAGAGCATACTAGGTTTTGCCTACGTAGTTCTCAGAGTTCCTGAAGAATTTTAACTCAAGAATTTATTTATAACCTTGAAGTGACAATTCCTTTTCAACTCGATAAATTGATAATGAAGAAAGTTGAGGTTCCACCCCAAAACCAATTGGCAATGGGGGGAATAACTCAACTCCATATAAGCCCTTGTTAGGTTTCTTAACTTTCCAATGTGGGACTCTTTTACCTTCACATTCTCACACGCCCCCGCACGTGTGGTGAATTTTCAAGCCTAACACGTGGACAACACATTTTGGGTGACGTGGAGCACGTGTGGCCGTTGGGCTTTCACACGTGGGCAACCCGCTCTGATACCATGAAGGAAGTTGAGGTTCCACCCCAAAACCAATTGGCAATTAGGGGAGTAGCTCAACTCCTTATAAGCCCTTGCTAGGTTTATCAACTTTCCAATGTGGGACTTTTTACCTTCACATTCTCACAGACTCAAGTTATTCTGTAAATATAATCACGAAGAACCATAAATATGAAATATTAACAAATCAACTCAATGTCAACCAAAACAAGCTGAAAACTGTAATTCCATTGGAGGTTGTGGCTTAATGCAACTTATGCACGGATCTATTATCATACTGTGTCATGGTATCAAATCATTCATGATCTGTGCATAATTATCAGTAGTCCTTGAATTCAAACATGGTAAGCGGTTGTACAACCATCAACCATGTCCTATGTGCAAACAGAGAGAGAGAGAGAGTAAGCCTATAGTGGATCCAATCCAAGAGTCTGACATGAGAACATAGAGAACCAAACAGAACTAAGAACAAGAGAGAGAGAGAGAGAGAGAGAGAGAGAGAGAGAGAGAGAGAGAGAGAGAGAGAGAGAGAGAGAGAGAGAGAGAGAGAGCTCACAGTAAGCCTAGTAGTGGATCCAATCCAAGAGTCTCACATCCAAGAGTAGTCTGACATGAGAACATAGAGAACCAAACAGAACCAAGAACAACTTGCTGCGTATGTATGCCCAACGATATACAAATTGTTGCTTCACCTTCGATTAATTGCAGCAAGTCATTCTTGGCTCAGCTCCACTCTCTACCCTTTCATGCAAGACGCTTTTCATAACTGCATTAATTCTCTTCGAAAGTGGGAATTTTCCCAATGCTTAGTTCTTCTGAATTATAAAACTGCATATCGTTAACATATTTATAGGCCTATCTAGCTAGCTCTAGATGGATCCCAGTTGACGGGTGCATGGGATTCTATATATCTTTAAAATATTCCAAATCAACTAAACTTCACAAAAAGGGAAATTAATTGACTTATATTTGACTTCCTTGCATATGTGGGTATCCTGCTGATCGACACAACTACTTGCAAATTGGATCTGTTGACATCCATGAGATCTTAATTCGAGTTGATAAATAAATAGATACCTGCTGGCTCTACTTCAAGTCTAAGGGCCAAATTCTCGTTGATTATTAGTTATTGTGGGTATAGAATCTTGAGAGAGAGACAGACAGAGAGAGTAGGGCTTGTGGGGAAGGTCGACCTACGTACTAGGGTTTATTATTATGATCAACATAACTAATTTGTTTTAAAATTTCATATGCTTTCAAGTTCAATTGTCAAAATGGTATTGGTAGATAAACAAGAACACTACTCATGATATATCTCTTGAATAAGATGCCATGCTTATTTATGCTTTTAATGTTAAAATGAAGAAAAATGTTTCTTCATGGTGTGCAAAATCCAATCCAAACCGGTAAAACCAATCCAATCCAAATCAAGATCTGAATATGGATTGGATGCGGATCACCCTCAAATTTAATTGGATTGCATGTCGGTTAGAGTATTGAAAACTCTAAAACTAAACAAATTCAATTGTTCTTTTTGACCACTTGTCATATTTCTATTGGTTAGTTACTTTTTTTTATTATAAATTTTTTGTTTCATAGATGTTTTTTGTTGAATTCAACACACATCCAATCCAATTAATTGGATTTGCATACTTAATTTGATCAAAATGGATTCTATTAAGGCAAATCCCATTGTAATTGGATTGGATGTGGATTTCTTCATAATTTACAGATTTTTTTTCTTTTACCTTCTGTTTGGATGATGGAAAATAACTCAGAATTTAGCTCAAATTTGGGAATTTAAGAGGAGAATTTGGCAATTCCCTTGTTTGTCAACTTAAACACAAAATTTATTAAATGACATGAGGAAAAAATCGTGGAAATTGGGGCATCAAATTCTCAAGTTTAATTCCCATCAAAATAGGCGTCATTTCACAATTTCCATAGTGCCATTTACAAAACTCCATCATTTACAAAATTCGACATACATAAATCCAAACACTGAAATCTTCAATTGTCAGAAATTAAAATGATGGAAATCTAAATTTTGTCATGTTAGAATTCATTTTCAATTCCTTCATCCAAATAGAGGGTTAGATAACACACACAAACATCTCTTCTTATTGTTACATTTTCAAGTATTCAAATTATAGATAACACACACAAACATCTCTTATTGTTACATTTTCAAGTATTCAAATTATTATAACATACTTTGCTTTATCTTCTTCAAGGCTAACAACGTTGTTACCCTGGACATATGATCACTTAAAACAACAAAATTAGTTGAACCTGAACCTTGAGAGAAGAAAAAATATTTATTGTTAAAAAATAAATAAATAAATAAATAAATCTAGGGCATGCGCGTGGTATTCTTGACTCTGAAAGTGGAAATAGAATTCGATATTGCATTTTAAGGTTGTGAAGACTTAATTGGATTGTATTTGTTAGCAGATGACCACAGATTTGATCACTTGTTTAAGAATGAATTGATTTATTGAATGAGGTGGCAGATAGTCTTGCCAGCCAATGGTGGAATAAAGTAGTGATAAGGCTAATTTGGTGATGCTAGTTTAAATCAGAGCAGAATTCCAGAGACATCTTTGTTCTTTATGTCTGTCTGAATTTATTCCCTTCGTCCTTTTTTAGGTGGGATGCTCGTTTTCGGGTCGATATGAAAAAGAAAAAGAAAAAAAAAGTACAATTGATAGGGATTGTAAGTGCACACCATATGAATTAATAGGCAGTTCCCATCCTAAACTGTTTATACAAACTAGGCATTCTACATGGATGAGTCTAGAATAAAAAAAGAAATATTAAACATGATAATTTTGCAGGGTTGTCCAAATTAATTACCAGACTTCTAGTATCGGGTCCGGCCGTGTCCTGGGGAAACCCCACAAGGCTGCCGCATACCGCCACCAATTACCTAGCTAGGTTCCTTAATTTCCCATACTATTCTCGTCTAGCCCTAGCTCCTTAATATGAGAATTCTTTGAATAATACTATGGTATCTTATGTAAGTTCTTGAAATAAAAGAAAAAGATGGAGTATCTAATTGTGTGGTTACATTTTGTTTGCTGTTTTTTCTTCGTATGTTCTTGATGTCAACTTACAATTAATACATGAAGAATCGGAGACACTTCAAAGTTTCATCTTAGGCTCATAATCTCAGGGCCAGCCATGTAGGGTGTTCTCCTACATAAGGGTTCAATATTACCAAAATAATATGTGGTTTCTTGTATGCATTTGACTGCAGCGAAGCCATTAAACAATATTGTGGCTTATACTTTTAGTGATGCAGTACTTTTCTTTACGAGATGGAAGATTCGAACTTGAAAATCGTTCTAATAATAATGGATGAGAAATACTAGTTGATTAAGAGCGAGTTAGCATTTTGAACAAACTTACTCTATGCTGGCGATAAGATTTCAACTCTCACCTTCATCTTTAGAGATCTTATTTTATCTTCTAAAGATACTCACAACCCTAAAGGAGGGCTACAGCAGGAAGCAAATAAATTGAACAGTAGACGGTAGCTAGCTGGAGTCTATAGATGAATCTCTACTGGCATCTACGTACGTACCTCAATCTGAGTCAAACCATGCATTTTCACAACTCTGAAATTCGAAGAACTAATTCCCGTTGACATTTTATATCCCAGTACACCCGTATCTCACCCCCACCCACCCCCCCTCCTATTTGATTATATTCTCACATCCAATCAATTAATTCCCTTATCCTCGGAAATGGATGGTGGGGACAGATATTGTCTTGTGCTTAGCATCACCCTGCGTGTGCTTTATGTTCGCGTCCGCAAATTTAACACCCACTATATAAATTTGTGGCTCAGTTGCAGCAATGTAATTAAATTGTACATTGAGTCAGTCAAATATTTGGAAGATATTAATGCATGATAGAGGATGAGTGTAGGTAGTTTGTGTAGTCTTCCATGGATAGATGGAGAGTAGATATGAGTCAGGAATGAGTAGCCAGCATTGGGTGCGAAGCAACGCCTTCCACCCACCCGGCCGGCTTGCTCATTGCTGACTCTTATTTGCTCTCGTTCTTGTCATGCAAGACACTGGACTAATAACATACCACGGATTGTATGTAGACTATGAGTGCAAACACAGCAACTAAGGAAATTTTTTTTTTTTTGCTACACTTTCTCGTAATGGCGTGTAGTTGATGACGTGTATGAAATTTTCTTTAAGAAAAACCGTTTATAGTGTTAGGCCTCCTTCGCTGCTAGGCATTGGTCTCTTCATCGGAATTGCCAAGATCTGATTAAGGACTGTAATTTCATTTTGCACCTGAAGCACGTTCATGGAGAACAAAATGGTGCTGCTGATGTCAATTGTTGGGCCACTAGACTGATTAGCCATCAAATTAAAATATCAAAATTCCATTGTTGATAAAACAATGTACTGCTTCATTAGTATCACATTATTACGAAGTTGTCTTTAGCTCCAATCTTATAGCTTCTAGAGATTGTTTGACTTTGCATGAGGCTTGGAGTTCAAGTGGTCAAGAGTATTTATCTTTACACCCAAAGTCTAGGTTCGATTTCTCCCTCTTCCAATATTGCTTGTGTTAAAAAAAAAATAAAAACAAAAAAGACAGATTGTTTCACTTCGAGGTCTCTTTGGTCGTATGAAAAAAGCTCCAATCGATCGCCGGCTAAAAAAATTAATGTGGATGGTAGTTAGACATGCCCCTTCAGAACATGTTTAAAGGACAATCGATCAGTCATTTATTTTTTCAAGAAATTGTCAGTTACCAATTGTTGCCCCATAACTTTGTCTTGAAAACGATGAGTAAATACTATGGTGTTGGTAGAAAACGTTGACGAGGAGATTGGACTGGCTGATTGGCTCTTTTTATTTTCTGTTATTGTTATTTTGATTCGAAGCCAATCCGCCCATACATGCATTGCAACATATTAAACTATCATTTTCTTACCAAAAAAATGTTTCATTCATTGGCATAAATACGTATATGAAATAATAGTTATTTTATGATAATAATTTCTTTAAGAGTCAAGTTGATTAGAGCGGATGTGCTCATCACTCTGCACTTGAGTTCAAATTTTCTTTTCTGTAGTTTAAATTAGATTAAATTAGAATATTGCTTGTATATTAAAAAAAAACAAAATTCCTTTAAAAGCAACACAAAAAACATTAAAAAAATTCATTAAATTGTACAGTTTATAATAAAAATTTATCTGACACACAACATAAGGACTATTAATATTGTTAGGAAAAAAAAATAAGAAAAAAGTATCGGCCAGAAGGATTAAAAGTTACTAGGTAGGCTATATAATTTCGGTGACATATGACCCACAAACAACATGTTTTTCACCAGCAACAAATAACGGGCGATATGCTACAGAATTAGAGTTGTTCATCTTTTTTATAACAAGAAAAATGGAATAATTTTGCTTATTATAGTAATTTTTCAATTTTTTCGAATTTTTTTTATTATAGATAAAGCCATCGAGATAACGATGAGTAATAGTGTGATATATATATATATTCATATACATACACAACAACGCTCGAGAAAGGGATTATATAAGTATACGCATTTTATAAGTTAATAATAGTACTAATTAATGTTTAGCTTCTCCAAAGTACAATCCAAAATAATAGTACTCGCAACGTGAAGTGAAGAAATGCCAATGTTCACATAGGTTGGTTGGAATCGGAGCAAAGGATGGAAGAAGCAGCAGCTTTAGACATGAAGTAATGAGCATGTTGCTTACGGAAAACAGTAGACTAGGCCCTACGTACTTGAATGAGAGCAAGACACAATGGAGTGTTTTTCTGTGTTCTTTTACGAACAAACAATCTTTCTTTCTACTTTTTCCCTTTTAGCTCTTTTGGTCCCTCCTTGACCTATGTGTCTCTGGTTTGTCGTGGCCGACATCCAACTTAATGCTTCAGAAATCATGGTTCAATTTCCTTAATTCTGTCTTTCGAGTACTAAGGAATTTAAACACTTAACTTTACGTTTTATCTTAGAGGCGTTACTTTATAAATGAGTGGTAGTGGTTGATAGATGTGTCAGTGTCATGATATATTAGCTACTTTATTTGTGCAACACATTGGGTACCTAGTGCCTACTAGGTAAATTATTTTATAATTGGTACAATTGTCATAGAAAAAAAAAATTAGTACGTTAATTTGGATGATAATCATGTGTATTAAACAGAGGAATAGAAGTTTTGGTGTCTATTTTACAGTTTAAAAACTTATATTCATGCCATGCATGTGGCACTCCCTGATTGGTTGATAATACATATGAGACCACATAATAAAATATTGGCTACATATACATAATATACGTACGGTCCAATCCTCAATCAACCTCACATATCTTCTGTTGAAATGCGTGTCTGTGATGACAGATCGATAATACGGGACGCTTATATTCCCATTCTGACCAACTTTACAGCAATCCAAAGAAACAGAAAATCTTCGCGGTTTGAATCCGATTTTCCCTCTCAAAGACCACGAAAGAATATGGGTCCATACAAGTATATGATTGCTGTTCACTCCAGTGCAGGGAATAAAGTCGGATGCGTTCATACGCACATATAGAGGGTTTAGGGTTTAGGGTTTAGAGTATATGATTGCTGTTCTATGAGAATAAATTCTTGAAATGATCATGTCTTGGTTGTGATTTAGCGATAGCGGCAGTTTGAGGATTGGTAGGCGCCTTATAATGAGGCTTATCTGCAAAACATCCCATTTGCTTGATTCTTTTTCATTTCTGTCGTTTCATGAGCTTTTAATCATTTATGGGTCCACAACAGTCACATGACCCTTCAAATTGGAAAACAGGGCTGCATAAAATGTAATGAACTGCAGGGGTTGATGATTGATTAAGTGTTCCATTTGTCTGAGAGCATTGAGAGTAGAAATGAGCCGAGGATGACTTGCCAGAATATGGTATTATTCTATCGAACTTCTTATGGGAAGTCATCTTGGTTCACCTTTGCTCTCTTTTCTCTCATGTTAGATCCTAAAGGACCAAAATTTAACATTGGAAGACAGAAGTAAAGGAGAAGAATTTACACTTATATTATTTATTAGCATATTTCCTATTAGCTTTTTTTGTTGTTGCTATATATGATTTGGTGTGTTTTGTTTAGTTAGCATAAATAAGAGAGGAGGTATGTTTGCACCCTCAATTGCCTCCTATATGTTTTTATTGCATACCTCTTCATGCATGTGTGATGTTTTTTTAGCCTAACACGTGTAAAATTTATATTGGGCAACGTTGGAGCTTGTTTGACCATTAGGCCAAGCGAATGGGTAACTTGAGGTCAGGGCATGTGTTAAATTAGACTATTGAACCCAAAACGAATTTGAAATTAGTGAAAATAATCAATTGCAGGTTTTTTTGTTAGCATTAGCCGATCCTCAACTTTCTGCATACTTTTTTTTTTAAAAAAAAAAAAATTTCTAGTGTATCAAACCATTTTAAAACTCAACATTCCATAAAACTTCAAATTTCAATAACTAATAAGTTACAATTCAACAATCCGATCTGTTTACAAAAGCTTAAAACCAAATTAAATAATAAAAATTTCTGTACTTCTTAAAAATAGTTTTAAAAAATTAATGAAAAGAAAGAGACTCAAGTGTGCCAGAAGGCTGTGTAGAAGCTCAAGTTGAAGCTAAATAGCATAGGCTGAGCATCATCAAATAATGAAAAGAAACTTAACCTATGAACCCATGAACCCATCAAGCTCATGCTCCTTCCTTGATCTGAAATCAGTCTTCTTCCATAGGATCAGCACGACTGGTTTTCAACGGATCACCACGCAACCCATTGGTTCCCTCAGGCTCAGAAATCTTGGGCGCCATTTGAATTGCAGCAGGACCCTCCAATTTAGGTTTCACGTTGAGGCTCTCAGGCGCCGAAACAATACCTCTACTCTTCAAATCCTTCTCCTTTTCCATGTTGACAAGAGACGTGAGTCGTTCCAAGGCCTCTCTGGCCTTCTTTTTCGCCGTGATGGCGTCATTGACCTGGCTCTCGGCCGTGCCCCTGGCGACGACGGCAGCTTCAGTCATCACAGCCGCTGCGATCCTGGCCGCGGCGAAGAGGGCCTTGGCGGCGTCCTTGTCGATCACGATTGTTGTTTTGGCTTCTTGGCAGTCGTTTTGGAGGCGGAGGTTAAAGAAGGAGAAGGTGGGTTGGGAGCAGGGAGGGCACTGGAAGTTGCGGAAGGAGGAATTGGCTGCGACGCATGCAGAGTGAGATGGAAGGGCACCTGACGCAGAAGTCGAGGCAGATAGGGCAGAAGAGGCCTGGGTTGTTCTTAAGGACGCCGTTGGTGCAGAGCTTACGATAAATTCCTCTGTGGCGGACGTAGTGGAGGAACCACCGCTCTGTAGAGCCGCAGACGCCGCAGAGTTGCTTATCGAGCTCGGGTAGGTCACGCTTCATTGCTATTGAGTGTGAGATTGGAGGGCCGGGATTATTGGGTGACGGTAACCACTAGGAGGAAGAAGAAGAAGAAGACGAGGGAGGTGGAATTCAGGGTTTTTTTGGGAGCGAATAGGGGCTAGGGGAAGACGAGGTTCAGAGCCGAAAATTTATATGATTAAATTTTTTTTTTTTTAAAGTAGAAATTTGTTTATTATTTGTATGTCCACCTGAAAGTCCATGTCATTAAAAATGGGGTTCATGTTTGACACATCAGTATTTAACAGACTTATTAATGTTTTGTGTAACGGAATGGTCAATTTATAGAGTTTCTGGGAGTTTGAGTATAAAGTTGTAAATGTCTTATCAAATTGGTATGAACTTGAAAATAATCCCGAATTTTTTTTTTTAATTAGCCTAAAATAAAATCTGGAGACTAATGTGAAAACAATGAGAAGATAAATATAAAAATTAATGATGTAATGTTGTAAAAGCTTGTAACATAGAATTTGAAAGTCAAATATTGCGGCCTAGGTTAAGTGGATGAAATATTGCCTGCTACTCTCACCACAGCAACCACAATACAACCAACCATATGGGTTGATCGGAATCTGGAGAAAGAATACACGAAGCTGTAGAAGAGGTTAAGAATTTGAAGAAAACAAGCTGTTCTAACCAAAAAACAAAAAACAGAGTGAGTTTTGCTCATTAATTGGGATCAAAGAGGACCTTTCCTATAATTCTGCAAAAAAAATTGCAAGAAATTTATAATTCAAATAGTTAAAGAGTATTTACGCTTCCACTCTCCCCTGATATCACTTGTGTAAAAAAATTATAATAATAGTACATAATGCAAAAGTCAGTGAAAATGTTGAGGCACTAAAACAATCCCAAGTCTCAGAAGCTGACATGAGAAGAAGAGAGCAAAATGTAGCCAAAGACAACTTGCCGGCAAACCTCAGCTGCATAAAGCAAGATTACTATAAATGCCGGCAAGTCATCCTTGGCTGCAATCCAATCTCTTGTGCTTCATGTAAACACTCTGAGACTGCACAAAAGAATTAATGGCTACATATACAAACGATCCACATTGATTGAATTTTTTTCTCCCTCACATTCACAGATGTATATCTGATTTTGATATATCAATTGCAATGCATTTGCTTCTAATTATATAGGCAGAAATGGTGATGATAGTTTCACAGTACGGATACCAGCTTTACAGTAAAGAAAAGAAAAAGAAAACACTTTGCAGCGTGGATATGATTATGCCTCCCAATCCCAAAGGCCATAACCAAATATTTAATATTTTTTGCAACCTTTTTGCCTCATCTGAATAGTAGAAGAAACTCAGGCTCAGCACAAGATCTTTGGGCCCAACTTCACATCCACTGCATCGAATAAAGAGAAATAATAGGGATGGGCTTAAATATTTGATTGCTGTTCTCAGAATAGATTCTTAAACATAAATTACTCACATCCACTACATCGAATAAATACACATAAGAGCACCTCCACCCCAAAGAGGAAGGGCAAGATAAAGTCAAGGCAATATTTGTTATTATTCATGTGATTAGTGACAACCCTTACTTTTTTTGTTTCCACCCTTATGGGCTAAGACAAAGAAAATTACTATTCACATGAGATATGAGGAGATGAATTTATATAGAGTTTTTGGTGTGTGAAGTAAAGAATATGGCAGGGTGTTTATAATTTTTTTTTTTAAATCTGAAAATTTTGGTTTTTTTTCAATATTTTTTGGTTGTTGACGTCATTATGACGTCAACAGCCTTCAAGCAACAGCCCAAGTGATTTTTGCTCGTGGGCTTGCTCGTGCTGGTAGGTCCCACCCCTTGCTTGGGTTGGACCTTGCTCGTTGAAGAGGGTTTTTGGCCTGGAGCTGCCTTTTGCTTGCCTTTGCCCCTTGCGCTGGAGTTGCCCTATTAGGGAAAGGGCCGATGTGAGATGTTTGGAAGGATAAATTACTCAAATACCAAGTATGGGAAGAAAATGGCCCAACTTGTGTCACACAGATCGAATCATGGCAAACCTTGTGACCAATCTTTCTTCTAGATGTGCATTGAAAGTGAAATAAGTTGTGCAATGCACTGAAGGGATCCATCCACTGGTCGTTTGGTATTTTATCTTCTTGGAGGTTGTGGGAGCAAGAATGGTTCATGGAACAACAGAAAACGTGAATTAAAATTATAACACTTTCACATTTAATACTGTATTATACACATACGTACATATTTTTTTTAATAATAGATTCGTCTGCTGTACACGTCTTAAAGACTCAGTAAAATTCATGTTTTTTAAAAAAAGCAAACTTACAATCCTCGTATTTACATGTACGTACATATTTTTCATCTTTAAAACACATATTTTTTATATAATTTTCAATAATACACACAAAATTCATGTATTAAACATATACTTCTCACATAATACTAAATAAAAATATATAGATAAAAAAAATTTCAATTAATTGTACTAATTATTTTTATGACATAGTATAGCCGCGCGGCTATACCTTCTAAATTATGTATTTAACGCTTATAGCCGCCCGGCTTTACAGCGGTTTTTTTTAAAAATAAAATAGTAAAGCCGGGTTAACACGTGCGCACATAGACGCTAGGCGGGTTTTATTTTTATTTTTAATTTTATAAACGGTATAGCCGTGCGGCTATACTCAGTTTTTTAACCAAAAAAACGTATAGCCAATCGGCTCTATTGGGCTTTCTTTATTTAATTTTTTTTAACTCACATAGTATAGCCGGGCGGCTATACTCGATTTTTTTTTATTTTCATTAAAAAAAAATAGTATTGCAAATCGGCTATACCGGGCTCATTTTTATTTATTTTTTTTCATAAATAGTATAGCCAGGCGGCTATACCCGGTTTTTGTTTTTATTTTTTAAAAATTGTATAGCCGTTCGGCTTGACTGGGCATTTATTTATAAATAAATTGTATAGCCGCGCGGCGATACGTTTTTTTATTTTTATTTTTTAAAATTAATTTAGCTGGTGGCTGTACCAGCTTTTTAAAAAATATATATATAATAAATAGTTTGTTTTGTTTTTTTTAAGTGGTATAGCCGCACATCGTTACTGAGCTCTTTTTCTTTTTAATTTTTTTTTTAATAAATAGTACAGTCGATCAAATGTACTCTTTATATATATACTGGGATCCTTTTCTTCGTTTAAATTTTTCCCTCGATTTTCGTTTATCGATGACAATAGTTTAGAGCATTATCCATTACGATTAGGTGATTACCCCAGTCTCTATTGCCCCATTTGGATTTTTTTTATTTTCCAAAGTTATTACCCTTATAAAGAATTTAGCACTTTCATCTTTAATACTATATTATACACATATGCTTTTATTTTTCAATAATAGATTCGTGTTATGTACATGTCTTAAAAACTCAGTAAAATTCACGTTTAAAAAAAAAATCAAACTTACAATACTCGTATTGTACATGTACGTATATATTTTTCATGTAAATACAAGTATTTTTTAATAAAATTTTCAATAATACACACAAAATTTTCAATAATACACACATAAGTTACTGGGCCCTTTTTTCTTTATAATTTTTTTAATAAATAAGTATACCCGATCGACTATACTCTTTATATATATACTGGGATTCTTTTTTGCTTTTAAGTTTTCCCCCATATTTTCGTTTATCGATGAGAGTAGTTTAGAGCATTATCCATTACGATTAGGCTATTACCTGAGTCTCTATTGTTCCTTTTGGATTTTTTAATTTTCCATAGTTATTACCTGTGTAAAGAATTTAGCACTTTAACATTTAATACTATATTATACTCGTACGAACATATTTTTCAATAATAGATCCTTGTTCTGTACTCGTCCTTAAGTGTGGACAACGGCAATGCCTCAATGTGGTGGTCTTGACCTCGGATAACTAAAACCTCTGGGGTGCAAAACAGAAAATGTGAGTAGACGAAAACAAAGCATTAAGCATAATTATATGCTGAAATTCATAACAGGTTGAATCTATGAATGAGTCTTTAATGTTTTTGTTTTGAGAGACCTTCGCAGTCTTGAAGGGTGAGCTAAAACAGTGATGATTTATTACACTTCGACAGAATAATCATAACAGGTTTTAATCATAGTCTAGTTGGAAGCCTTATGTGTTAATTTCATATGTGTGGTTGTAATCTTGGATGTTATATATCCAAGGTGCTTCGATAGTCCCTTACGACTTTATCATTTATGACAGTGGCTTGACTAAAGGAATAGAGAAGAGATGAGTTCTACATGGCCATTAAGTGATGATAATGAATTCCAATTGATTATTTGATCAAGTGGGAGAATGTAAGATGGTTTTTTTTTTTTTTTTTGGGTCATAAAAGCTTCTTGTATTCAAAACCCAAAAAGGTGAAAAGATACAAAAGCAGGCAAAAGCCATAGAGGAAAGGAAAAGCCAACAACAGGAAGTCAGACAAGTCTAAAGCTCCATCGGAGCCTAGTATTGTAGTCTTAACCCCCACCAAATTAAAAAACTGAAATTAACTACTAGTATTGCCATCCTGTGGTGGACATGGCAGACCATCAGAATTTAAAACTCCAACAAGAGACAATGGTGGTCTGGTGACCCAACTTTTCAGTTCCATAGCTCTCAAACCAATCGAAGCTACTGCATGAGTAGCACGATTTGCACCTCTCGGCACCCAATTCCAGGCGACAGCATCCAAACACAAAGACAGATTATGAATTTCATCAATAATTGGCGCGATGATCCAGGAGTTGTTGCCAATCCTTCCGCACAAAGCATCTATTACCACCTTGCAATCAGATTCTAAAATAATCTTCCCCATTCCCCTTTCCTTTGCAAAGGTAATTGCACAAAGGCCTGCAGCAGCTTCAGCAACAAGGGCTGAATCGCAGATGAGAGGGGAGGAGAGGCCCCCACACCAAACTCCATTGAAATCACGAATAACCACTCCAATGCCACCAGTACAAGAACCAGGTATCCAGGCACCGTCAAAGTTAACTTTCAATATATTACCAATCGGGGGAGACCACTGAGTTCCACGAGAGATAGAGTTGGAAGGTAAAGCTTGTGTAGCCATCAACTCCCCATCAAAAGCAGTGGCACCCACAAATTCAGTGCAAGCCTCCCTAGCACTCACAATAACCCGGCTCGGGTCCGGGGTGGTACCTTCAAAGACAAAACGACACCTGGTTTTCCAGATTTCCTAGCAAATGAAGCTAATAAGAGACAAACAATGATTATGGTCTGCCTTGGTAATGCCAGGAATCAAATGAAATCCTTCAAGCCACCTGTCAAAGGACGTTATTCCCTGAAGGTCAATCCTGTAGGACAGCTCAGAGCCAAACCATACTAGTTGAGTCCAAGGGCAGAGAAAAAGGATGTGCTCAATGGATTCCTCATAACACTCACAAATTGGGCAAATTGGGTTGCTAACAATTTTCCTTCTGAACAAGGCCAGTCTTGTGGAGAGGGAACAAGAAAGAGCTCTCCATAGAAAGTGTTTGATTTTGGGGAGTGTTTTGATTTTCCAAACGGATTTCCAAACAAATTCTGGAATAGAGTGGGAGGAAAAGCTGTGTGTTGGTATGATTGTGTGGAGCCTTGCATGAAAGCGGTGATACCCCGATTTCACGGTATAAGTGCCCACAGTGTTCCAAGGCCATACAAGTTTATCTGCCAGATTTGTAAGGCTAACCGGAGTGCATCTAATACGATCCAAAGTTTCTCTGTTTAACAGGGTGGAGATGCCATCAAGAATCCAAGTATGATTATGCTTATCCATTATATCTTGCACAAGTTGAGGGGCAGAGGGGGGAACAGGTCTGATAGGTTGAATGACACTAGAATGCGTAGATGATACCCAACTGTCAGTCCAAATATTTGTAGTGGCACCGTTGAACACTTGATACCTTGCATCCTTGAGTAATGCATCTCTCCCTTCCAACAGACTTGCCCATGCCCAAGAGGAACGAGATCCTTTTTTAGCCTTTATGAAGTCACAGTTGGGAAAGTAGCGAGCTTTTAAGATCTTAACCCACGTAGCATTCGGATTTTGAATTATTCTCCAGCATTGTTTAGCTAACAAGGCAAGATTGAAGCTGGAGATGTCACGAAACCCCATCCCACCATCACGTTTTGCTAAACCAAGCCTCGACCAAGACTTCCAATAGAGGCCAGATCCCTCTTCAGAATTACCCCACCAGAATTTCGCTAGTTCACTAGTAATTTTCTTGCAAGTTCCTTCAGGAAATCGAAAGCAAGTCATCGGGTAGGCAGGGACCGCAGTAACAACAGATTTAATTAAAACTTCCTTACCAGCCAGTGATAACGAGTTTTGCTTCCATCCCTCAATTTTCCTGCGAATTCGCTCAATAATATAATTTAGGGATGCCATTTTCGATCTTCCCCAAATAGTTGGCAGCCCCAGATAAAGCCCTGGGTTGTCCACACCATCAATGCTTAGTAAGGAGCATAAACTTCTTCTAGTTTCCTCAGGAGTGTTGAAAGAGAAATAGAAACAAGATTTCTGATAATTTATGCACTGTCCAGAAGCCAAACAATAGTTGTCCAGAACTCCTTTTAGGTTTCTGCAATTAAGCACATCCGCCTTCACAAAGAAAAGGGAGTCATCAGCAAAGAACAAATGCGAGAGAGTGGGGCATCGCCGAGCAATTTTGATTCCAGAAATCTCGCCATTGTTGACGGCCTTCGTGAGGTTCATAGAGAGGGCTTCACTGACCAGTAAAAATAGATAAGGTGAGAGTGGGTCCCCTTGTCTCAAACCACGGGAGGGCTTAAAGGAACGGCCGAGTCTACCATTAACAATGATAGCAAAAGACACAGTAGTGAGACATGCTTTGACGAGATGAATCCAGTCACTAGCAAAGCCCATTTTTTCCATAAGAACAAACAGGAAGTCCCACTCAATACGATCATAAGCCTTGTTCATGTCAACTTTTATGCCCGCTTCAAAAACACCACCAGTTTTTTTCTTCTTTAAATAATGAAAGGCCTCGTGAACTACGAGGATATTATCTTGGATTTGCCTTCTCGGCACAAAGGCATTTTGATTATCCGAGATAATATCCGGAAGGATCATCTTCAGCCTGTTTGCCATCACCTTTGCTAATATCTTGTAAGAGCTATTGCAAAGTCCAATAGGCCTGAACTGGCTTGTGTTCTAAGGATCAGGAGTTTTTGGGATGAGAGCAATAAAAGTCTTGTTAAGCTCCTCTAGTTGGCACCAACCCCTCTGAAAATCACATGTGGCTCCAAAAATTGAAGGTTTCACGATATCCCAAAACTGGTTGTAAAACATCCCAGGGAAACCGTCTGGGCCTGGGGCTTTGTCAGCTCCAAGTTGTTGGGTGGCAGTTTTAATTTCATCCTCATTGAAAGGCTCAAGCAGGAGAGAGTTCATTTCAGGGGTAACAATCCTATCAACATTGTTTAAAGTACTTGACCAATCACGGGGACCAGCAGTTTTGAACAGGTTGCTAAAGAAATCGAAAAATTCATTTCTAATTGCATGCTCACCGACCAACCAATCTCCAGAATTACTTCGAATTTTGAGAACACGATTTCGTTGTCTCCTTTGAATGGTGGTTAGGTGGAAGAACTTTGTATTTGAATCCCCGGACTGCAACCAATTAATTCTTGACCTTTGCCTCCAAAATTGCTCCTCCCACCGCCACAGTTTATCCAATTCAGCTTTGAGAGATCTTTGCTTAGGTATTGAAACATCAGACGAGCTAGCATTTTGCAGAAGACCAAGTTCCTCCACCACCTCATTGATTCTGATTTTGCAGTTCGGGAAATGTACCTTATTCCACTTCAAAAGTTCAGTCTTACAACGATGTAGGTTTTGAGTCCATTGATTAACATGTGTGCTGCTGTCATTGGGCCTCCATAAGCGCTTCACGATATTTCCACACTCCTCCTCTTTGAGCCATCGTGTTTCAAAGCGGAATATCCTTCCTTTTTTTATTTGGCAGATTGGATTGCTATCAAGCAAGATGGGGCAGTGATCAGATCCCACCATGGCACAGTGAATAACACAAGTGTTCTGCCAATTCTCCAGCCATTCAGGATTAACAATAGCACGGTCTAGTCGTTCCCTTATGATCAATTCGTCTCCACAAAACCTTTCCCAAGTGAACCCTTGACCTTTAAAGCCCAGGTCCACCAGGTTACAAGTTTGCATGAACTCAATAAGAAATCTCCGCCTCGCGGTGTTCCAACCACTACCACCATCTTTTTCGTGTTGCCAGCAAATCTCATTGAAGTCCCCGATAACCATCCATGGTTCGCTATCTCTGCGCTCCCATCGAAGCATCTCTTCCCAAAACTCAGTTTTCTCATTATTATAAGGGGTGCCATAAAGCCATGTGCATCTGCCATAGAAAGATTCAGAAGGCATATTAACCATTGCATCAATCCAATTTTTAGTCATCTCCAAAAAAACAATGTCCACATTCGATTTCCACCAGATGCTTAAGCCACCGGCATTACCAATAGGATCCACTGTTAGTCCCTTGTGAAAACCGCATTGCTTTCTTAGCACTTTGTTTCTGTGGCAATTCTGCTTTGTCTCCATTAGAAAAACCACTGAGGGATTTTTGGAACGAATGAGTTCCTTGAGGTATAGAACTGTCAAGGGGTTTTTCCCAGACCTTGACAGTTCCATGATAGGTGAATCATTTCCTAGACAGTACCATGGAGATCTCGGGTTCAGAGCATTCCGTCAGGTCGAAATCATCTGCAAACATTCCTTTTGTTTTCATATCTCCTCTACGCACTGAGCTTGCGGAAGTGAAACCTTCAAAGGGCATATGGTCGAACACTTGGCGTGCTTTCCTGTTAGCCAACACAGAGTAGACCAAGTCTAGCCAGTCACAGGTACCACCCCAACCACAAGGGTTCACACGAGGCCACAGAGGCCTCACACAAGAAGCCACAGAGGGCTCACACAAGAAGCCACATAGAGCTCACACAAGAAGCCAGGGGGCTCACATAAAGGCCACTGAGGGCTGAAACAAGAAACACTGAAGGTTCATTCAGTAATCATGTAGCATCCTAGGAGAACCTCAAGCCTCTTTCACTCATGGCCAGAAAACTAGAATCTTCTAGGAATTGACAAGGTTTCCACAGAGTGACAAAGACAGAATAATCAACTATTGGTTAAAGAAAGAAGGATCTGGGGGTTGGTTGCAAAGTGGGGGATCAGTGGGAGTGGGTTGTGGAGTGAGCTGCTGGTGTAGATCAGAAAGAAGGTTGTGGGTTGTTGAGATGGCGAAAGTGAGTGAAAAGTTGTGGGACGTTGAGAAGGTGAAGGGCAGTAAAGCTTAGAATAAATGAGGAAGCCCCAAAACAGGAAAACAACTTAAAAGAAACCAAAGGGACTCTTATGAAGAAGAGGGAGGCTCTCACAGGGGAGAGGAGGCTCTCACGGAGGAGAGGGAGGCTCTCACGGAGGAGAGGGAGGCTCTCACAGGGGAGATGGTATATTATTCATATCTGACCACTAGTTCACTTGAATCTCCCTTACTATCTTAAACCTACAAAAGTGATCTTCTAATCGATATAGAGTTACTAAGGAATCACTGTTTATCAGGAAATCGATTCTTATCTGATAAGGTAGCCTAAATTAAGTGTTAAGATATACCTAAATGCTTAAGGATTCCTACTTCTATAAGGATTAAGATTTCTACATATCTTATCATATGAAGGTTATCTCTAGGAGTTTCTTGATGGGCAAGACTCCTAGACAGATGCATATAAATATAGAGCTCCCTCTTAGAGCCGAGGCATCCAAGCTTACATAAATTCACCTCATCTAGAATCACTGTTATAAGGCTCGACTTCTAGAGAAGAAGATCTCTTTTGTTCTCTGGTGTAGTGTAGTCGACATCCTCATCATCTTGTTCATCATGTCTGAAACAAGTTAGTGTTTGACATGTTATATATATATATATAGACTTACAACTCTTTCCCTTTGAAAGAATCTATTCTTGAGAAAAGCATTCATTTATATATTTGTGATAAGTGCCTTATTTCTTATATATTTAGATAATTTATATTTGGTTTTTGTAGGGGGAAGTTGATTAAAAAGAGCCTTATTACTTTACTTTCCTTATTTTCAGCTTTTATGCGCTCTTAGAAGGTTTTTGACGGAAAATCAACTTTTCGGAAGAGTTTTAGCGTAAGGCCAGCTTGAGAAGAAAGCTAATACATTGGATATCATTGTGTCAAATTTTCAAAATTTAAGCCAATTGTTCCAGAATTGCAAGTCAAGACAGCCTAAGATGCAATCCCGTTAGAACTATTTGAATTTTATCTATTGGTGTGTGATATATGGTTGGAAATCTAAGAGATAAACTACGTGTCTCATATTTTTCTAGAATTTTATAGGAAGTGTAATGACCCCAAAGATTCCGTGCAAGACAGCTGACTTGTGTCCTATCAAAGAAGGATTCTTTTCTAGTTTGTTTCCATAATTGTTTAAGGTTTTGTTTTGTTTTAGGAGAGTTTTTCCAGACCTTTTGAGATTAGAGTGTAGTTATTTTGCACTATATAAGGCTAGCCTAGCTTTCTGATGGTTGGAGGCATATGTTTGGTTAGCTTTTTGCTAAACGCAAACGGCAATCATGGAAGCATGAAAGTTATATGTTCAGGATTGAGGGTTGGAAGGGTTGCATGACTGTGTCGAGCCAACCAATTTGCTACTAAGTTTCCTTCCTTCACGAATTGTTTTCATGAAACAATAATGTCATGCTCAACGGCTACATGTGTGCTCCCAATTTAAGACTTCAGTGAACTAATTATATATTTGTATCTCTTGACATGAACAAACTGAACATTGGAAGTGCTTTTTGGAGTGCTTCTTCTGGAAACACTTGAATTTTTAATAAAAGTTTCAACGTACTTCTAATAAAAGCGCTTATAAGTAGAAGTGTTTCCTACATAACCCATATTTAACTAATTTGGAAAGCTATCATTATTCAGCATAATGAACTAATAAAGTTTGAATATGATTCTGAAAGTGAACTTAGTTACCACTTGGGTCGATATATTATATTTATTTCTTTACCAAATCCGTGGAGTCCAAACCTTATGACATGTCAGTTATAGAAAATAATTCCCAACTTCAGGTATATATATAAAATAGTAGGTTTTAGTTTGGAGAGGCGCTACAACCCTCATAGTTTCTTCCCTCTAGCTATCAACAAATTGAACAGATATGGAGAAATCACTCAAGTTAAACTTTCTTGGTTGTGCTCTTGGTTGTTGCCTCTTCTGGTAAAATACTTTTCCCAAATAATTTTACCAAGTAGCAACAATATACATGTATGTATGTATGTATGTATGCAAATTTTTTTTTGTGTATGTTTTTATCTAATCTCAATTTTTACATGTATTGTTAGTAGTTTTGTATACAAGATATTTAGTTAATAATTGCAGGAAAATTTTGTGGTAGGGATACAATATGGAGCTGAAGCAAGGTATAAAGTAATTAGATTTCCCTGCAAATCATCATCGTCTGAATGCCCTGACCCAAATAGATGCCATTGCAGCCACACTCTCTGCATCTGTAAGCGAGAAAGACTACTGGACTTCTTTTCTCAAGCCTTCTCTACGCACTCGTAACCCTACAAAGACATTCCATAAGGAATATGTTAGACATTTGCAGGTGTCATAGCACCAAAAAAAATCTTGAAATAATTGGGACTTCAGGAAACGCACAGAAGTCTGAGATGTGATCAGAACTATTTGAATAAAATAAATAAATAACATCAAATTATGTTTACCAAAAGTGAAATAAAGATGAACTTATATGTCAACAGAAGTGCATGAAATTTATATGTCCAGGATTGAGGGTTCTGCATAACAACAATGTCATGCTCAATGGCTGGGATGTCAATGAGTGTGTTGAGGGGGGCATATCCAACAGGAGAGATGTAAAGTCATGCGCCTTACTGAGCTTATAATTTCTCCACCAATTTCAATTAGTTTTGTGTTGAATGCTATGATTTTATCAACCATAAGGCTCTCACAAAAGGGAAATCACCGAAACACGTTATGATTTAACTCCTCCACAGTTGCTGCAGACAGAAAACACAAGCAAAAATTTGCATTAGCATCATAATTATAAAGTAAATTCTTATCACCCTCTCCAGTTGTAGGCGTTGGTCCTTGAATCTCACATGAGAGAAAAGAGAGCAAACGTGAACCAAGGACAGCTTGCCAGAAGATAAACAAGTGGAAAGGCCATATGCTTTGGCAAGTCATCCTTGGCTCATATCTACTCTCCATCTCCTCATGCAAGACTCTTGAACAAATGGTATTTTTATTAATCTGAACCACTTCAGTTCATTTACATAATGCAGCATTGTCATCCTATTTATAGCCACAGACTGCATGCAGACAACTCATACCTCAAAAATTAAAGGTATGATTCTATTCCATCGTGTGACAGTTAAAGCTCTTCCACTTTTGGAATATATGTACCTTTTTTTATGGGAAGCTCATATTTTACATCATTTTCCTTCTATATATAGTTGGAAAGAAAAGAAGGGCGTTGACTTGTTCAGATTGAGTGCTTGAGTTGAGTGGGAGCCATGCATGCATGTAGTTGTGGCATGATAAGGCATCTCTGTCTCTGCAGAGGATAAGTTCGATTTTCTCTATTTCTTTATGTGGGTTTTCTACAAAGACACTACGTACAGTAGTGCCCCGAATCGTATTCTGTTTAAATCTTTTTAGTGTTTGCTAAAGATTGTATATTTTTTTCATTATTTTCTTCTTTCTTCGGTAGGGTCATGATCGGGATACATGAAGTTGTGATTAATTTTGCATGACCAGCAGCTTCCAAGTCACGTATTTTCTTAAGATGCTGCGTGGAGCAGGTCACGGGACTCACACATAATCTTGAGCTTTCTAGAGACGACATTCAGGAGCATGAAACGCTTAGAGTTGTATATTTTTTACCCACAAATTAAGAATTCACAGCTGCCTAATATAATGTAGCTTTAAATGTATATCCTTTACGACACGGTACATAACCACTAACAATATGTAAGGTGATAACTCGTTTTTCGTGTGGTCAAGAGTATACATCTACACGAACACAATCAGACACAATTATATATGTGTAACACAAGATATATAACCCCGTATACGTATCCAGTACAACATAAAATATTTAGAGAAAAAAAAGTATGACAATCCTGTCATCATTATAATGAGAGTGAGTCAAACTTGGTACACAAGTGCGCCTTAAAATGGTAAAAACTTGGTTTTCTTGTAGTGTTAATCAGATGCTATATTCTACAATTATTTACCAGCATGTCAACCATTCCCAAATCTAATTTCGATACACAAGTGCGCTGACCCGGTGATGAGATAGAGGTCGATCCGGAGATATATCATATATATCACATTGTCTTTTTTGTTACAAATAAGGCATTCGAGTACTTTAAAGTGCAATTTGGATAGCATGGCAGTATGGCACCCAACATGCTCATGTTCCATCCGCCTTTTTAGAAAGAATAATATGCAATTTGGATAGCATGGCAGTATTTCACTAAACTTTGTCAAATTTTTTATCCTAATAAGATGGCAAAGGATATTTATATGTGCATTTAAATCAAAAGAATGATAACTTAATTAAAAATCTAAAGGCTTTTATGTATAGTCATGGTACATACTTCTCTTCCCAATGTTAGAAGATGTTCCAAGTTCGAACCCCCCAAATCCAACCCTATTGATCAAAAAACCAATCAAACACTTTTTTTAATGGAAAAAAAGGGGTAGGGACATTTGTATTCGTAGATATAATTAGTATATTCATAATCATGTGTTTATGCAAAGGACCAAAATTTGAATTCAAATTCAATCAAACACTTTGTTTTAATGAAAGCCTTCGTTTGAGAAACCAACGTACTTGCCATTCTTAACAAAATGATTGTGTTTCTCATTTATATAAGGTGTCCCAAACCAACGTACTCTCTCTCTCTCTCTCAAATTTCAAGACCTCCAATCAGATTCTATATTCTGCAAAATATGATCTCCCATGCAGCATGTCAACCATATTCCCAAATCTGATCAGTGCTGACCAGAAGAGATAACGATATCGCGGTGTCAAAGAGATACATTCAAACAACTCTCTCTTAACTTTTTGGATGGCAAGGCATAAGAATGCATGGCACTCACATGTTCAACGTGTACACAGAATATATGTTCATTTCTCTCATTTTTTCTTCAACTTTCTGTGGCTATAATATATATAGCATTCGCATCCCCACCATTTCTAATGCAAGAGACAATGGAAACTTAGATTGGCAAGCAATGATTTTTCTAAAGCATTGCATGGAAAAGAATTGAGTCTAACTGAGCCAAGGATGAATTGCCGGCATTGTATATATACGCCTCAAAATGCAATCTATATTTGTCGACCGGCAATTTGTTCTTGGCTATGTTGGGCTCTCTTCGTTCCATGCAATGCCATGACATACGAGATATGGAATTCGCTTATGAATATCTTATTCATTAGTCGTAAATGTCCAGAAGTAGCTACCTGCTCACTAACAGTATCATTAGATCAATTGGTTAGGTTAATGCTAAGATGTTTTGGTGAAAAACCATTGTGAAATTTGTGTTTTAGTCTCTTTTTTACTAAAAGGATTTTAATCCAAGGAAATGAACCCTATAAATACAAGTTTTTAAGAAAGGGACCGCACATCACTCTTTCTTTATTAAATTTTACTGCTTTCTAGGAGTAGAAGTAATAGTTTTTCAACGTATCTTTCCTTCGAAGAAGTAATCCATTTTGCTTAGGGTTTTGCTAGTCATGACACAATTAGGGCAGGTCTATTGATTTTGAAGGCCCTGTACAAAGAGAAATATTGAGACTTCCCCCCCCTCCTCTCCTCTCCTCTCCTCTCCCGAATTGAACCCTAGGTGGGGTTTCTTTCCTCCAATGTAACCACACACAAAAAAAAACTCACAATCAATACATAGAACTAAACACATTCTTAGTGGCATCAATTACACCGTTATCTGTAAATATAACCAATTACATCCTTAATTGCATCAACTACATTTATTTCCCATATTGATAGCCAACTCAATTGTCTTTTACATTATATATATATATAAAATAATACAAAGACATCAACATGGTGTATCAACAGCACGCTAGAACCTCTTTTTCTAGATTTAATATTATATTTGGACTTTCATATTTTATAAGATTTTGTTAGGGAATTGAAAACAAAAAGAAGCCCATTTTCTTATTTTCTTTTGTCAAAAGGCTTTATTTTTCAAAAAGTGAAATATGCATAAGTAAAGGGCCTGTTTTGGTTTCTTTTATAAGTGGGCTGAAATAAAATTTAGAGACCCAGATGCTTTGTACATAAAATGAGATTCATAAAATAATTTGGGTGGCAAAATAATTAATCAAAAAATTATGGTGTAAACCTTTTTTTTTTTTTTTTGGAGCAAATGCTCTATAAAATAGAAGCACTCTAAAAGTTGATACATAAGTACTTTACAAATGCAGTTGCCTTCCCCTCGCTGTTTCGATAGCCTTTGGTGAACACTACCCAAAGTTTATTCCAAAGCAAGCTTAATCATTTTCACAAGGAAACTCACACTAAATATTAAACAAGACTGCAAAATAGAGGTTATAAATTGACAAAATGGAAAGCATCATCTAAACCTGTTTGAAGAGGACCTAAGAAGCTGCCACCGATACCAACAACAATGACATCCTTCAGGGCTTTTCCTGTGGCACCAACCTACCAGAATTGCCAATTACTTCACAATTCAGGCAATATGGACCCAAAATGGATACTAAAAAAAATTGTAGTGATTATCCAAAATCTACTTCGAATACTCTCGGAAAACTTTTGGATCTTGTCCAGAACTTCCCAAACCTCTGGGACCACATTTTCCCCATCACTCTGTATAACTGCATCCCTTGGAGCATGAAGAGCTACATGAAGCACTGATCTATTTTCTGTGCTGTTTATCTGAAGGCACCACACAGAAAAAGAAAAACAGAACGCAAAAGAATCACATGATAATGGTTTCAGAAATAAGCTGGTCTCATCTTTACCATAAATCTTATAAAGCTATCAAATACAAGTTTTTTGTGATTTCAGACAGTTAAAAGGTCAGAAATTTGGGCATCCTAATTTTAATTAGGAGACACCAACTAGCTATTGTTCTACTGGTAGTTCTCTCCACTTTGTTGGAAGAGGTTCCAAATTTTAATCCCTTCCCCCAGATCCAAAAAATAAATTTTAAAAAAAAATATATATATATATAGGGAACACTTCTTGCTGATTGCAGATAAAAAGTGTTTAAATTAGCATTTTAATTCCATATTTATCCACATAATACTCGACCAAAGGAAGATAAACTTGAAACGTACATGCTCTCCACCAAACATTCGGTTAATCTTTTCTTTCAGGGATGCAGCCTGCATTGTGGCATAGACAACATCAATTAGAAAACACAATATTCACCCAATCCCTTCCCCTCACAAGACACTAGTTACGAATGGGCCAACCCCACCTCTGCCAATTTCCAAGGTTTCAGGCATGGCACGTTGCCCTGAGTAGTCCAACAGTATCCCGTCAAACTCGCTATTAAGTGTCATGTTTGTTTTAGGTGAACCTGGAGATGCTATTAAGGTTGAATCCCATACTCAAACTCGAACTCATGCAAATCCAACTATGGAGATCTAACAAAACATGTTACCATTGAAGTTGAATGAAAATATGGAAAAATGGGTACAACTAGTCAACCAATGGATCTCCCTGTCCCCATCCATTTCATGTTTATGCAGACTTTAACTCATGTCCGAAGATAACACATAAAACAACAAAAGTGGATACTCACGGAATGTAAACAAGTAACTCAGGATCACCCTCATTGCTCTCCAAGTGTTCCTGTTGCAGAAACTAGGATCAGATGAGAGTTCATAAGCCCAGTAATTGAAACATAAGTTAAAACCAAAGTATATGGTAAACCTGAACTGAATCTCAACCAATGATTCAGCAATTTTTTGGCCCAAGATGAGGGTTTTTCCTCTTCTACAGCAGCTGTATTATCTTGCATCTCTCTGGGAGTTTTTGATTTACTCTTTCTGCCCATCTTACGGATCCCAAAGTTGCATTTTACCCAGATTACATTACTGAGAATTGACAAATGAAATTAAAAACGAAAAAATTCAAAAGAAGAGATGACTCAACAATTGGAGCCCCAGAAAGCAGCATACTCCTTTTGGGTCAGTTAACCAGACCAACTCAGTTTGTAACTAAACTAATCAATACAACAAAAGAAACATGAAACTAAATATTTAGGTAAGAGAATATTTGTTCATCATCAGCTTCCTAGCAACGCTGAAACCCTAGCTTGATTCATTTGCAGAGATGCCAGAGTCGCCAGGCAAAAAGAAATTTGAAAAAAAAAACGCCATTCAAGTTTTCCAAAAATCGGCCGCCTAGGCGGACTAGGCGGTTCCTTTTTATTTTATTTTGTAAATAGTATAGCCAGGCGGCTATACTCCCTAAATTATATATATACTAAAGCGCAATCCAACTAAACACTGTTCCTAAGCACAGTGAAATGACGGAAATGCCCCTCATTTAACTGTTGAAATATGTTGTATTTTCTCTTCAGCACAGTAAATTTCCGAAAATGCCCTCCACTATACCTTTTCTGCTCTTCCCGTTTTGCCCCTTCTCCTTCAGTGTTTGTTCCCAGCGAACGTATCGTTCGCTCAAAGGATGAGTTCATCTCCAGTTGATTTCGAACTAGCTGGTTAGCCTGGTTGGGGGGCAGCTATGGAAGATTTGCGTTTCACTGTTGGAGATGGTTTGGGGGCCGTTGATTTTCGTTTGGGGAGGCGAGCTGCGAATCTAGCCGCCCTTTTGGTCTTCGTTTCAGGGATTTATCTGTTTGTTGTGATATTTTCCACAGATTCTACAACCTTCGTCTCAGGCATCTTCTCTCTCTCTTGGCTGCGAATTCTTGCATCCTTTGTATTCGGGTATGCATCCCTTCGCCTTTTTAGCACATCTTTTGGTCATCTTTTGGTCTTTATTTCATCAATTAACAGACATTTTGAGAATTGAAATTTTTGGGGTTTAGCAGAGAATTGAATTTCTTTGAGTTTAGCAGAGAATTGAAATTCTTTGATGACAACGGCCATGTAAATATAGTTCTTTTATGATTTTGATTGTTTAGGGTGACTTTTGATTGTTTAGCTAGGTTTTGAAAAAAAAGATTAAAATTGATGAATATTTCAATTGTTGGTTATATTTATTATTTGGTTTCTCTTTTGATCTTCCTTTTTAATTTTTGTTGTTGATTGATATAGTGATTGTTTTTCTTTTTTTTATTTTATTGTTTTGGATTGTGTTTGATTTATGTTCAAAAGAATTGCCCACCAGTAGAAACAATAACCCTGCTCTGACACCTGCACATAATTGAAAATCACAACTAAGTTTGATTTATTGGTTATACAGATCGAACCACGACTTTATTGGTTATACAGTTCGAACCACCACTTTGTTTAATTCATCACAAGCTACTTCTCTTCCCACTTGGCTGTTGTACCACTTAAATAGAGAAAATAATTTCCCTATCAAATTAGAAAGTAGACCACCACTGACACTCATATCTGTTTCCTTATCCCATGGGAATGGATCCTCTGATTTGGTTGCTTCCAAAAAATGTTTGATTGAGTTGTCAGGACAAAGAGAATGCAAATCTAGATCAATGCTTACAGAAAATTAAAGTTATATATTGAAGTTTTTGGTTTACAGAATCAGAGAGGCTGAGAAAACAGAAATTAAGCTACAATATACCTGGAATGAAGATTTTTGCTGCCTCCTTCAAGGAACCTAAATCTGTTATGTCTTTGGCCTGTCCAAGTTAGCATATATTAGATAAACTGTACATTAGTATTTATCAAGCAGTTTAGAAAGTGTCACCTTATAAACGGGGCCAAATCCTCCATCTCCCAGTTTATCGCTACATTGAAGTTGTTTGTTGCAGCTAAAACTCTTAACTGAAGAGTGGTAGTTCTGTATCATTCTTCGCAGCTTCAGCTCTGGATTTACTTTATAGTCTCACTCATAATGCCTTCCGTGCTCCCTGTTTCATTCTTATTATTAGAGCATTGGTTGTTTGGAACACTAGAATATATGTGTTTGTGTGAGTGAGAAAGAGAAAGAGAAGGGTGGTAGCACTATACCTCCATTCACAAGTATTTCTTCCACAAGAAATAGCCAAGAACTAATGTAATCAATACCCCTGTTGCCGACGCTATTCCAATTACAGGAGACTTTTCCAATGCATTATGGGAATGACTCTTACTACCTGCAATCTGTATGCTACTTTTCCATGTGGTTATTTAGTTCAACTTACTTAGAAATGTATGTAAACCAAATGTTTCCCCTTTTACCAATGGGCTTTGGTAGGTTTTACTTTAGTCGTAGAAAACCGTTTTGACATTGAATAATATGAGTTTTGGCTTTTAATTGTCTCCTTAGTCGATGGTGGAAGTTGTTCTTAAACGAAGTAGGGTTCCGCTTCTGGTCTAGCAAAGAGGTTTGTCAATTGTTTTTTATTTCTGTTAAATTTAATGAGAATTGCTGTTGCAGAATTCTGAATTATGCAATTTTTTTTCCATGTAAGGGTACTGGGATGCTTGGGGGTTCTTTTTATTCTCTTTTTCACTGCATGTTATAACTTAGATGGGTCTGCTTTAAGAAGGTTGGTTTTATTCTTGAAGAATGCCCATTTGGTTTTAGATGTAGTTTATTTAGTTAAATATATGGCTACTGGTGAAATGGTTTAGCCAAATATTGCATATGTAATATGCGTACAAATTCCTAGCATTGTTGTAAACAATCAGTTTAAGTGGAGGATTGTTGTATGAAATTTGGTAAACAAATATCTAGAAATTAGCTTCACAGTTTCTTAGGTTCCATTTAATTTGGTAAACAAATATCTAGAAATTAGCTTCACAGTTTCTTAGGTTCCATTTAATTTGGTATTTGTTTTTGTGTGATATATTTCTCTTAGGGCATATTTTGTTTGTGGATAATGATTTATTGGATTGGATTAATATTGATGATTTTGTGTGTGGATAATGATTTGTTGGATTAGGTGACTATATATGATTATCTGATTTGTTGGAATTTAGGGTTTATGATTTGTTGATTAAATTTTGTGATGGACTTCTTTTCCTCTCTCTATTTGTTCATTTGTCTTAATTAAATTTGTTTCTAAAAAAATGATTTGTTGATTAATTGATATGACTGTTTGGTTTGATTAATTCATGTGTATGGCAGAAAAAGTTGAGAGCTGCATTTGGAGCCTCATTTATTTGCCTTGCGGGCTTGATTTACTTCCCTAGGTTTTCATTCTCTTCCGTCTCCACCTCTGATTTTAATCTATTGGTTTGGAAAAGCTCATATTCAAGTAATTTTTAAACTCTAAATCCCTAATTGATGATAATGCCTAATGTTTTTAGTTAGTTGAAATTTTATAATGAGTTATTAGATGAATGTTGATGATTTTTTTTTTAGTGGATAATGATTTATTGGATTGGATGAATATTGATGATTTTGTGTGTGAATAATGATTTTTTGGATTATAGATGACTATATATGATTATTTGATATGTTGGAATTTAGGGTTTATGATTTCTTGATTAAATTTTGTGATAGACCTTTTTTTTAAAACTTAATAAGACATGGCAGAAAAGTTAGGAAAACAAATGCAAAGAACCGTGAACCCCTAAAGTATAGCCATCCAAAAAAAAAATCAACATATAATTGAACATATTTTTCATCTCTGGGTAGTATTTCTTTTTCTACTTTGTTGGTGAAGCCAACCCCATTGTAGTGAGTAAAAGGAGATTTACAGTTTCATATTTCAATAGTTTCATAAAGAAAGCATTTAGGTAACGTACGGACTATTATCCCTCAGTTGATTTCATGGTCTGTTGTTTTGTGTTTACCTAATTTTAGTAGTGGATTAGGGTTTCTAAATGCCGATTAATCACTCTGAATCTCAATGTTGTTGTTATTGATTAGCTGTGATATTACACAAAATTAGTATTAAAAAACATGAACAGAAAAACAAAAAATAAAATAAGAAAGCAAATGTTAACAACAATAGTTATTTCCACTATGAATTGAAAACAAAAAGACGTCTATTTTGGTAAACTAAATTGAGTTTGAGCTTATGGGGTTAAACTTTTTGCCATATATTTATTGCACTGTTTTTTTTCTTATTCTTATATGCAGGGATGATTTTTTTTTTTTTTTCCTTCTTTTCAGTTTCAAACAGATTTACAGTACTTTCTCTTGCTAAAATTTTGTGAAATATATGTATATAGGAGAGCCCAGATTAAGAAATAGCGGTTACGCATTATGCCTTTTTCATAAAATTCAGTATGTTTTTCTTCTGATTTAATTTCAGGCTTCCATGAAAATTTTGATCTAGGATGCAGTGATTTGAGGTGTAACTTTGCAGTAATCATAGTAGTTTCTTACTAGATCTCTCAAGTCAATCTCAAGTAATGAACTCTGCAAACCGTGTTTTTTGTTTTTTTGTTTGCTTTTCAATACCTCTTTATTGCTTCCACTCCATCATGCTAACTTTATTTTGGTTTCTTTTGTTTTGTAGATGAAGTCGGTATGACTAGGTATTTTGACAATCCATAATTTATCTTCGTTTTAGATTTGTGTTAGTTTCACATTATTGTATTTCAATTTATGTTTATTAGATGGGATGATGGGTATGTATCGTTTTAAAAGTCTCAACTGGATCACTGAAACTACCACTAAAATTAGCAGATTCTTACTTTAGGTCACTTTTTTTTCCCCTAACTTTTCCGCCATGTCTTCTTGGAATGTAAATTCATACAATTGGTTTAAAGAGAAAAAAAAAAGTGAAAATCTTATGAATTGTTATCTGATGTAGATTGACTATTTGTCAGAAACAAAGACAGATGGAGGCCTCCTTGAATAAACAACTTCTGTTATATATGGAATCCTAACTTTTTGTAAGTTTCTTCTCCTTCATTATTAGTGAATACATGTGTTTACATATTGCTATGATGCTCTTTCTTTACTCAGGATCTGTGGATACTATGATATTTATATATAAAAAAAATTTGTTTCAATTGATTTGTTGTAGGAAAGTAATTGGGTTTCTATTTCATCTACCTTTTTTCTTTGTTTTATTGCTTCCCTCCTTTTCCATCGTGGTTGTTGGTCTGGAAAAACATTGACATTGCTTTTTCTGCATTAAGATGCCATCTATTCATTTTGCTGTTTTTTTATTTATAAAATGTTCCAGTTTCATTCCCACTGATTAAATTGGTGCATAAATCAATAGCAAACACTACACTTCATTGAAGTGATTATAAAAATAGTAGAGGCAATGTCAAGAACAATGTATAAACGCCACCTAAACTCATGAACACTGTTTGCGGTTGCCTATACTTTATAGTTCTATAGTGTTCTTTTTTTTATTCTTTTTTTTTTTTTTTGCTTTTTTGGTCTTTGAACTTTAAAGTTAAAACTATAGAAACTGAGTTTATCTTCTTTCTCTTTCGTTTTCTTTTGTTGAGACAAATGATTACAAGGAGACAATCCTGAGATACTAGAATAGTACAATTACTAAAATAAGAGAAATATTTATTGGTTTTGATATTCTGAGTGGAATAAGTACTTCGTTTATGTGCTTAGATATTCTGAATGCATTATGTTATGTTAGTTTTATTTTATTTTGTTTGTGACTGGATTATTAATTGTCCCCAAAAAAAAAAAAAAATAACTATAAATCAGGAAGGCTCTAATTTATACCAATTTATTCACCAGTAAGGACCAAAAACAATAAAGGCTCTACTTGCAATGAACTTTGGTAAATGAATTTTGTAGGTGTCCACCAGTTCAATCATCAAATCAGCCAAATCAGAGAACGGACTGTGAAAAAAAGGCTCTTTTCACTTCTCTCATGTGAACAAAAAAAAAAAAATTCAAAATGTTAGAATTTATATGATGATTCACTTTCTTTTCCTTTATTTTGCATGTATCTTAGTAATATTACAACTAAGAAGAGAACTAGCGCATTTCTCGCTGCAAAAGCTCCAGAGGAGAATGTACAGATTCTGATGATATCTCACTCATCTCTTTGAAAACCAAGACAACCCCAAGCAATATTGGAATCACCCTTTCTGCCCCAAAATTGAGCATGCATTCTTTCATCTAATTTCATTTATTTAACTAAGATTCACATCATATCCATACTTTTCCGTTCTAAATTTTTTGAATTCAATCATAAACACTTTAATTAATACAAACGCAACAAAATTCCTCTTTGCAAACGTGAATTTCTATATCCAAATTTTTTGTTCTTTTGCTTATTAAAATTCAAGTCTTTTGGTTTGATTCTGCAATAAATAATATTTAGTAATTTGTCAAACTTCTTCTGAGTTTGTTAATTGATTGCATTCACTGAGGTTACAGTTTTGTACATTAGATTTATAGAATACTTAGTGTATTCAAATAGTGGTTTCTGTTGTTGATACATATCCACATATATCATGTTTTCGATGCAATGAACAAAACTATAACCTATGTATCTAGATGTTTTAGATGTAATGAACAAAAGTTTAACCTATATCCTGTTATTTCTGACTTTATTCTGCTTATATAACCTAGAGGTGTTTATACATTATTTCTGCTTTTATAGCTTACTTATCCATTAGATTAACTGAGCCTATAAAAATGGCAATACATGTATCAGTTTTGACGATAGGTGTCTATAGATTAAAGCTTGGGTGTTTTGGTTTAATTCTCATACCATTTTGGAAATTTGTAGCAACAGAATCAACACCCCATGATTTGATTTTATTAAAGCTCGGGTGTTTTGGCTTAATTCTCTTATACCATTTTCCAAATTTGTAGCAACAGAATCAACACTCCTCCTCGATTTGATTCTATTAAAGCTTGGGTGTTTTGACTTAATTCTCTTATACCTATTTAATAAATTGTCACAATTGTTGTAAGTTTGTTGTCAATTGATTAAGTAGACTGAGGTTATACTTTTGTCCATCAGATTAATAGAATGCTTGATGTACCTAAATTGTTGTGTTGTCATGTTGGATGTTTGAACTTAATTATGTGATAATAATTACTGTCTTCGCTCAAAATTTTCCATTTATCTACACTAGCACCTGTCATTTTCCAAATTCATACCAACAGAGTTAAAACCTTCATAAATGACAAGAAAGAACAAAAGCCATCTCTACAACAGAGCTAAAAAGAGGAAGACCCCCTTCTAACAGACATCAAGGCAGAAAAATCATCTTCCACCATCCTATAGCATATGTATAAAGACCTATCCAAACTCTTTTGAACAATGAGCAGCTCAATATTGCCGATAAATAGATGGATCATGGATCTTGGTGCAGTTCTCTCTGTTTTTTTGGGTTATTTTTTATCCTGTTTTGATTCATGTTTTGGTTTTTATGTATTTTGTTTTTAGAAGTTGGACTTTTTGGAATTTGATATTGATATGGGAATTGAAAGCTTTCAGTTCAGGATAATGCTTTTCAGTGTGTGTTAATGAAATTGTTCTCTGGCTTTTCCTTATCTGAAAAATGCCAATTTTTCATGGAAACAAAGGAGATTAGGATATTACATAGAAACAAAAGAAATTGTTGTGTTATGTATTGCAATACAGTTAGTGAAAGAATTTTTTTTTAATAAATGTTTTTTTTTTTCAATTCATAGTGGAAATAGCTTTAAAGTGGGAAAAGATCATCAATTTTTAACAATGAGGATGAGATATATATATATATATATTTATAGGTTGACTAACATATCAAAACACTGTTAATTAAGGATGGAGCACATGTGCCACTAATTACACAAATTGTGTAATGATCTATTGTTGTTAATATTTGCTTTCTTATTTTATTTTTTGTTTTTCAGTTCATGATTTTTTATACTAATTTTATGTAATATTTACTGATTTGGTGATGTCATGTTAGAGATGTTCAAAGTTTGAACACTGCCTCCAATATTTGAATTCTAATTCTGAATTTTAATTATTCTCTCTTTCTAAGTATGAACACTACCTCTATTATCTGGAACAAATTGGCAAAAAACAAAACACAATTCAATGGAGATAAAATTTGACCATGCAAAGAGCTTCTTTATATGAGGTTTGGAGGTGTAAGAGGAGTTGGAGTTGCACTAATTTTTGTTTGTGGTATCATGGAGTCACACAGTCATTTGATGTTATTCATTACTTATGTTTTGCTTGATTAGGCTATAGAAGCTCTGTTTAATTAGTTTTTGGATATTGTGTTTTTTGAAAATTCTTATTTCTATAGTTGTGCTATTGTTGGTGTGTGTCCATTTTGCTTCACTAGGCTATAGATGTAATTAAGTAATAACAGTTTAATTCATGAATGTTTTTTCCCTTCCCAACTATGATCTGTTGGTCAAAGTTTGACTTTGATTTTTGCTTTGGATTTTGATGATGGCTGATATTCTGTTTTTTTCTATCTCTATTTGTTTTTGTTTTCCAGGATTTTTCTTTTGTTTTAGAAGTGGACTAACAAAGTTTAGGCATCTCATATAAAAACACTGCAAAGAAAAACATATTTGGACAGTTTTGGGACTAGAAAAACATATTTTGAAATTTTTTTTTTTAAGGGAGCTTTTTAAACATGAAAAATGAGATGTAGCTGCCTTTGGTTTCATTTGATTGATGTTTTGGGTTGATTTTTACGCATATATGTTTAGTGCAAATTGGAGCTTGATCTTTAGATTGTTAGAAAAGACTTTGAGATGACTCAGTTGTTGAATTAGAGTATGAGATTTTGGTATCTGTTTAAAGGGGAAAAAGGGAAAACAGAAAAATGGAATTGAAAAATATATGGAAAAATCTTGATTGTTTATGGTGACTTTTGCATAGGTAACTTTTGATTGTTTAGACCAGTAACTTTTGACCTTATATTCTTTGTTTCATATGCATTTAGATCATTTAAACAACCATTTTCCTGTGCTTTTACAGTGTTTTTCTTTGCCCAAAAATTTGGGTAATCTTGAGTGATTTCTTGCCTTGCAGATTTTGCTCATGCTAAAGTTTTCGTTTTATGAAAAGATTGTGCATGTACAAAAATACGCAAGGTAATTTCTTCTCCATTTTTCTGTTTTTTCTTCCTTTTTCTTCCCTCTCTTTTTTTTTTAACCATGTTTTCTTTTGATATTTTGCAGGTGGTCTTTTGTTGCTTTGGATAGAGTAGTTTGGTTGGTGTTTTCGGTTATGTTAAGCATGAGGTGAGTTTCTAGGCTGAAATTTCCAATTAATTGTTTTAAGTTTTGTGAATAGAGCATAGGAATTAGCTAATGGTGTCAATTGACAATTGGTTGGGATAAGTGTGTGCTGCTTATTTTTTCTTCAAGTCCTAAAGAGAAAGATGGCAACCGTACAAAAATAGACTTCAACAATTTTCAAACGCAAAAAAAAGGATATGCCTTATGAGAAGAAGAAACTGAATTTTCGGTTTTTGCGTTTTTTACAGGTGCTGTATAACTGTTTTTTAGACAGTTTGGTAGCTATTCCCATTGCTACTAGACAACAGGTCAGTTTTCTATTCGTCTTTTGAAGAAGTTTTGCATATCAACTGTGGCTAATTGGTTTTTGGATATTGTGTCTTTGAAAATTGTTATTTCTATCATTGTGATGTTATTGTTTATATGGTTTGTTTGATTAGGCTATAGAAATTGTATTTAATTCGTTTTCATATGTTTGTTTTGAAATTTTTTATTTATATAGCTACAATACTGTTAGTGTGCGTCCATTTTGCTTGATTAGGATATAGATGTAATAAAAATATTGTAATTTAAGTCATCCATGTTTTTTTTTCCTTTCCAGCCATCCATGTGTTGGTTGGAAGTTGTAATTTTTTAATATGATGCCTAAAAGAATTACAAAAACCTGAAAAAGCCTGAGTTAAATTAAAGTCCATCGATATTGAATGCATTAGTGCTAAGGAAAATGTTATTGAGTTGTAAAAAGTTACTCAAAATCTTCCACGCTAAATACAATGAATAGTGAAATTTCCACCAATGACCAAAAAGAAAACTTAGATGTTGTAAACTATGCAGTGCTCTCAAAGTGTCAGCTTATTTTACTGGTTTGGATAGAGCTTTTAGGTTCCTGCTTTTGATTCTGTTAAACAAGAAGCAAATTTCTTGGTTTAAATTAATTGGCAGAAATTAATTGTTTTCCATTTTGCTTTAGCCAATGGCATTAATTTCTCATTTGTGTTTATCATTTAGGCATATGTACTGTTTTTCTTAATTTTTTAATGATGAATTTTTGGTATGCAAGTTTGATATCAAAGCATCCCCTGCGAATATATACATTAACTTTTTAATAAGAACCCATGTAAATCAGCTACACGGTGTTTGATTATTATTAATCAAATTGTTCAAATTAAAGAACACATTATTAAAAAGCATGAAATTATAATCAGTAATGTATACTCTTTATTTCAAATGCAGCATCTAATAGTTTTTAAATAGACAGTGTTGTAGCATCCTCCCTCACAATAGTACCTCATAATATTAAATTAAAATCAAATCATTACCATCTCCATTGCAATACAGTTAATGAAAGAACTTTTTTTTAATAAATGTGTTTTTTTTGTTTTCAATTCATAGTGGAAATAACTTTAAAGTGGGAAAAGATCATCAATTTTTAACAATGAGAATGATATATTTTTTTTAAAAAAGTTGGCTATATATCAAAACACTGTCAAAGATGTAGCATATGTGGCACTAATGCTCCAATTGGGGATCACCAGGTTGTTCAGAGCCCTATTTTAGAATCTAGAATGTCTTTATTTTTCGCTCTTTTGATTGTTGCTTAATTTTATTTCAAATTGCTTCTCTGCAAATGGTTGGTTTCAAGTCACAATTATGGGCCATTGAACTAATTTCCAGAAACAAATTGACCACATTGGCTTAACTAATTATATAGGGTTTGGTCGATGTTTGGTTTTATCGAATTTTTTTTTACAGAACATTTGGTATTGGTCTACACTGTCTTGCATGTATATGGATTTTGAAATGAGTTGTGATGTGTTTTTTAAGTTTTCTCTTTATGGTGTTGGTTACTTTTCAACCAATTAACATATGATTTTCCTCTCAAGGAATTTGAAAAGAAACCAGTCTTCAATTCGTATCGTCATGTTTTCATGTTTTCATTTGTTTGTGTAAGAAAAGGAAATGTAACAAATAGTTTCTGTTGGTTTTTGATATTCTTCAATACGAAAATCAGTATTGAAAACAGATTCATTTATTGAGACTGTCTTATCTCACAAGCAAAACCAAAATTATATTTATTAGCCTAATTTTGTTTTTCTGTCTTTGTATTTTAGATAGCTGTTGTGATCCTGCTTTTGTGTCGCTGTTTTTCGAAGTGGTTGATAGCTTCTTTGACTACAGGTTAGTGTTTCATCCATTTTTCAAAAAGACTACATGCATGGTGGCTGTAGCTTATTGATTGCCAAATATTATGACATTTGAAAATTCTCATTTCTGTGGTTCTGTCAATATCACGGTGCATTTGCTTTGCTTAATTACAGTTTAGGTGTGATTGATAATTTAAAATTTTCTAAATGCATTTTTTCTCCTTTCCAGTTATCAATCTGTTGCTTGGGGTTTTAAATTTCTGTGCATAATGCATAAAAGGACTAGAGATAGCAAACGAATTCAGATGATGCAAGAAGCTCATAGTTTTGCCATTTCAAATGGTATAGAAATCTCTTATGAAAGTGTTTGTCTTGCCGATGATAAACATAAAACCAGAGAAGAAAATGTGTCAGATTCTGACAATTTACTAATTATCAGTTTGAAGAAGAAAAAAGCCCAAGGCAGTTCCAAAATTGCCTCTCCTACTTCCACATCAGAGTTTATGCTCTTTCCTTTTCAATTCATTCATATCATTAATGTACACATTATATACATAATATTTCATTGTCCACAACTTATTTCCCCACTCAATTTCTCTATATTAAGTGGTAGTTGATTGCATTGAATTTGGGCTTCTCATAATTGTCTTCAATTATGATTCAATTTTAAAGAACATTTATCAACTCTTCCTTTAAAATATGATTTTTCTCAAATGCATTTTAGAATGCAATTTGGTTTCAAAACCCGCAGCATGGCGCGGGTGCCTTTGCTAGTAATATATTTAAAAGGTGTAGCCGCGCTACAGTATGCCTTAAATAATATATTTAAAAGTATAGCCGGCGTCTATACCCTCCTTTTTTTTTTTTTTTTAAATATAAAAAAAGGGCTGCAGAAGAAGAAGGAGAAAAAGACCTTCTCAGCCTCTTTGATTCATACTGGTTTGAACATGGAATTATGGGCAAGAAATCCCCTTCAAAACCCCAAGAAGCAACAAACCCAAGTCTCCAAGTGGACCAATCAGCCCAAGAAGTACCAAATTTCCCCAGCCTTTCATGTTTGCCAAGATCTCTAAGTGATGACCAATCTTTAAATTAAACACCAAAGGGAGCCTCTTCTCTTCTGATTCTCTCTCCCCACACTCAATCCTCATGAGCACCACACCAAAATTCCAAACAGTTTTCTCTGGTAGACAAGTCATAGAGTTCTCCAAACAAAGTGTGAAACAAGAACAAGTAACAGCAGCTCAGACAAAAAGGGTCCATGGTCATGGTGAAAGAAACAGAAGTAGAAGAAGAGCAGGGCCCAGCAAGAGCTTGTCTGACCTGGAGTTTGATGAGCTCAAGGGTTTTATGGATTTGGGTTTTGTGTTCACTGAGGAAGACAAGGATTCAAAATTGGTTTGCAAAGGCTTGGAAGTATTGGGGAACAAGATAGAGATGAAGAGGATCAGAGAAATAATAATAATATTGATCCAAGTAGTCATCATGTGGTTTCAAGGCCTTATCTGTCTGAGGCTTGGGATGCTTTGGATCTAAGAAATCTGAAGGAAAAAAAACGCCGTTCAAGTTTTCCAAAAATGGGCCGCCTAGGCGGCCTAGGCGGGTCCTTTTTATTTTATTTTATAAATTGTATAGCCGTGCGGCTATACTCTTTAAATAATATATTTAAGAATGATATAGCCGCTCGGCTATAATCTTTTCTTTTTTTTTTTTTTTTTTTAAGAGGACCTAAAAGCTGCCACCGATACCAACAGCAATGACATCCTTCATGGCTTTTCCTGTGGCCCCAACCTAACAGAATTGCCAATTACTTCACAATTCAGGAAATATGGACCCAAAACGGATACTAAAAAAATTGTAGTGATGACCCAAAATCCACTTCGAATACTCTCAAAAATTGTAGTGATTACCCAAACTCACAAGGTTCACCCTAATTTATGGAAACCAAGGAGTGGCTTAGAGCTGATGAACAATGACCTTCCCAGCACCAACCCTGAAGAGGCTATGTCCTGCTTTGATTTGTCCAAGAATGATTCATATCTCATATCAGCAACCGGAGGGATGATCTCCATTTTTGACATGACAACATTTAAGGTAAACCCAACACAAATAGTGTTCTTGAAATTTTCTTTTCCCATCCAAAACTTCCCAAATCTTGTTTGTCAATATGCTTAGGTTCTGTTTGCAAATTTCTCATGATCTAACTCATTGTACTCATAAAAATCTGTTGCGTAAAAACGCAGACGATGAACAAAGTCATGCCACCGCCACCTGCGGCAATATGTCTTGCTTTTCACCCCCAAGATGACAGTATAGTTGCTATTGGCATGGACAATTCCACCATTGTAATATACAATCTCCACTCAGACGAGGTAGTTTGTTTGTTCTTGTAAAAAAAAAAACAAATTGTGATGAAGCAAACCCGAAAAGTTTGTCATTGCCTTGATTTATATATTTTGCAGGTTACAAGGAAGCTTGAGGGTCACGCCAAAAGAGTCACTAGCTTTTCCTTCTCGAACACTCTGAATGTACTAGTTTCTTCTGGTGCTGATGCATATTGGAAACTACAATTACTTTCAGACATGGCTTATACTCTAATGTGACTTCTGTTATTTAACGATGTCATTTTGGCCCTGCAGATTTTTGTGTGGGGTGCTGCTGGGTGGGAAAAACTGAGAAGCAAACTGAAAGGGATGAAATAATGATCAAAACCAATATTCTAGATGCAGTTAACTGGAGCCGGAGTCAAACTTATGAGCAATGAAAAAGAACCATTTTGCAGTCTAGGTAAACTAAGTCAAAAAATGACCCTCACATTTTTCCTCTCAACCTGATTTGATGTCTCCAATATGTCAATATGAAATAGAAATAACAATCACTAATCGACGAAGATCTATTTCCAGATCAGAAAGGAAAATTTCCTTGAGGCCATTGACAAGTGAGAACATCATTTTTTTTAAGCTTCTTAATTATAATCTATACATAAACAATCTCTTAAAAAATACCATGTTCTGCATGTTTTTGGTTCATTCTTGACAGCAATTGTCACACCAAGGCGTTAGATATCCTCATGAAGGATCTCAAAGTTTTTGCCGAAGGTAATGAGGAGCTGTTCAAAGAAATGCATCACATGTGCATGGGTTCAATCCAACAGGGATCATAAGGCACTCTCTATAAGTGGAGATATAATGTCTATGAGGAAGACTATGATGAAAGAACTCTGGCAAATAACTGAGGCAAATCCAGTTTTCCATGGCAAACTGAAGTATCCTAGCATCAAAAGTCATAGATTACTTAATCTCATTAACCAAAGGTAACGCTTCCTCCTAGTTTTGGTCTTCCTTTCTATTATGTGATTGCATATGTTCATACATATATGTGTGTGCGCGTTTGTGTGAGAGAGAGAGTACTTGTTATTCTCATATTTAGTAAAAGATTTAGTCACTTTCTGGTTTAACTTGACAGCTTGAATTGGCAGCATAAACAGTGTAAAGACCCTCGGCCAAATCCAGTCATTAAGACTCTTTTCGTTGACCATGTTTGTGAACCACTGGAAAATGTTCCTTTGCCTCTACCAATTGAAAACAATTTGGAAGTAAGATATGTTGTGGTGACATAAATTTATTTTTCCTAAGTATTTGTCCTCATTAACCAATGATCCTGCTCGGTGTCTACACTTACTGATTTTTGTCCAAATCCAGTTATTAAAACCCTTTTCATTGATCATGTTTGTGAATGGCAGGACTGTTTGTCTTTGTCTCTATCGACTGGGAACAGTTTGCAAGTAAGATATGTTCTGGTAAACTGAAATTCTTTTCTTATTGGTCCTCATTAACCAATGTTTCCTGCTCATCAGCCACACTAGCTGATTTTCTTTTTCTTTTTTTAAACAAGATTTTGTTTAGTCTTTCTGGTTGCTTCTAAGATTGCTCTAACCTTATGTATTTACCCTTCACAAGCAACATCAAATCCACTTCCAACTTCTTCTGCTGAGCCAAAATGCGCTCTCTCCAGGAGCAGTATCTCTCAATGCTGCAAAGAGCCTAGGCATTTTATTTTAGTTCTTGATGTTGTTGGGTACTGGTACCCTCTAATTTATGTTTGAAGTGTGTCGTCATTTTACACATTGCATAGTTGTTATTATTAACTTTTGGTTACATTTTTGTGGCTACAACTATAGAGGTTATTGACTATCCATGCTTGTCCAAAAAAATGTTCTTTCCGATTTTGGATGAGGTAATCTGAATCAAATTTATGTACAGAATTACATAATAGAACTTGTGTATGTGACTTTAAACCTAACCCATCATTTTTCTTAAGTAGATTGATGCTCAATTGGGAAGTGTAAATGATTTGGCATCCTTTTCCCCTCACGACCAACTTTTGGTCGTGCTGATGACAAGACCGTCAAGGTTGGTTTCATAAATGTATGTGTAAGGTTTGGGATGAGTTTTGTGGCCAAAGACTGTTTACTTTTGAAGGTCATGAAGCTCCTGTCTGTTCTGTCTGTCCTCATACCAAAGAAAATGTCCATGTAAGGGCCACTTTGGGTATTGATGTTGTGGTTCTGGTGATGTTTAAGTTTTGATTAATCATCTGATTTACTTTCCGTTTCCTGCATAATATTATCCAACACTTTTTTTCATGCTTCATGCCTCAGTTTGTCTTTTCAACATCAGTGGATGGCAAGATCAAAATATGGTTATATGATAGCTTTGGAGGCAATGCTGTACCAAACTGGCTCATAGTGCTGATGTTGGCCTGCACTGCAATTGCCATCTTTTATTTCCTGATTGATATCTTAGGGTGAATATAGTCATGTTAGTTTTGATTGAGATCATGTAGGCCTTTTTCATGTGGGATCAGCCACGGAGGGAAACAATCATTGTCACGAGCGACCAAGTGTAAAAACATGGATTTGTTTTTTGTTTTTGATATTAAGAGAGATTACATGAGCCTCAACTAAACCAACATCTTCCATTGCAAAATGCGATGAAGTGAACATTGAACACCTATCAAAGACTGTTTTGATGTTTGTTTTGTTCGAACTACACCAATATAAGAAATCCAGGCCTTAGGTAGAAAACATTAAAGTTCGAACTTACGCCCTCATCTTGGAAGGACTTGTTCCATCAGCACCACCAATAATTGAAATGCTCTTGATCTTGCCTGTTCTAACCAAAAAAAAAAGTGATTTTTGCTCATTAATTGGGATCAGAGAGGACCTTTCTTATAGTTTGGTGACGGAAATAAACTTCATTGAGTAAATAACTGAATTCTGCAACAACAAAAAAAAAAAAAAAAAAAACAAGAAATTTGTAGCTCAAGTAATTAAAGCGTATTTATGCTTCCACTCTCCCCTGATAGCACGAAAACAATCCCAAGTCTCAGAGGCTGACATGAGAAGAAGAGAGCAAAATGTAGCCAAAGACAACTTGCCGGCAAACCTCATCTGCATAAAGCAAGAGTACTGTAAATGCCGGCAAGTCATCCTTGGCTGCAATCCAATCTCTTGTGCTTCATGTAAACACTCTGAGACTGCACAAAAGAATTAATGGCTACATATAACGATCCACATTTATTCAATTTTTTTCTCCCTCACATTCACAGATGTATCTCTGATATTGATATATCAATTGCAATGCATTTGCTTCTAATTATATAGGCAGAAATGGTGATGATAGTTTCACAGTACGGAAACCAGCTCTACAGTAAAGAAAAGAAAAAGAAAAGGAAAACACTTTGCAGTGTGGATATGATTATGCCTCCCAAAGGCCATAACCAATATTCTAATATTTTTTGCAACCTTTTTGCCTTATCTGATTAGCAGAAGAAACTCAGGCTCCGCACATGATCTTTGGGCCCAAACTTCACATCCACTGCATCGAATAAAGAAACATAACCGGGATGGGCTAAAAAAATTTATTGCTGTTCTCAGAATAGATTCTTAAACAAGGAAAGGGCCTGTGTGAGATGTTTGGAAGGATAACTTACTCACATACCAAGCATGGGAAGAAAATGGCACAACTTGCATCACACAGATCGAATCATGGTAAACCTTGAGACCAATCTTTCTTCTAGATGTGCATTGAAAGTGAAATAAGTTGTGCAATGCACTGAAGGGATCCATCCACTGGTCATTTGGTATTTTATCTTCTCAGAGGTTGTGGAAGCAAGAATGGTTCGCGGAACAATAGAAAAAATGAATTTAAAATTATAACACTTTCACATTTAATATTATATTATACAAGTACACACATATTTTTCAATACTAAATCAGTGTTCTGTACACATCTTAAAGATTCGGTAAAATCCATGTTTTTAAAAAAAGCAAACTTACAATACTCGTATTGTACATGTACATACATATTTTTCATGAAAATAATATATATTAAAAATTTTAAATTAATTATACCATTTTTTTATGACATAGTATAGCCGCGCGGCTATACTACGGTTTTTAAAATAAAATCGGCTACGAAGGCGCGCGGCGGGTCCTCTTTTATTTTTTATCTTTTTTATTTTATAAATCGTATAGCCGCGCGGCTATACTCGGTTTTTAAAAAAACCAAATAGTATAGCCACGCATCTGTACTGGCCTTTTTTTTTTTAATTTTTTTTATCGAAAATATTATAGCCGCTGGGCTATACGTGGTTTTTATTTTTAATTTTTAAAATAGTATACCGCACGGCCCTACTGGGCTTCTTTTTTTTTCATTTTTTCTTTTAAATAAAATAGTATAGCCGCCATTATATATGTTTGGGGCGGGGAGGTGTGTGGTGGAGAACAATATTGTATATGTTTGGTTTGCTTTTTGCTAAACGCAAACGGCAATCATGGAAGCATGAAAGCATGAAGTTATATGTGCAGGATTGAGGGTTGGACGTTGCATGACTGTGTCGAGCCAACCAATTTGCTACTGAGTTTCCTTCCTTCAAGAATTGTTTTCATGAAACAACAATGTCATGCTCAACGGCTACATTGTGCTCCCAGATCACTCCTGAACAACCTTGCAAGAAACTGCAATGCCCGAAAGGCATATTTTGTTTGAACTTTTGCGCTTGCAATCTGGTTGCAATCTGGTAGGCTTTCGGTTGAAAATTTTAAATTGAAGTACTGCCACTTTGAGACTTTAGTGAACTAATTATATATTTGGAAACACACTACAAAAAAAGAGGCTAGATGCGACGCTAGAAACCCGTCGTGAAAGGTCAAGCATATGTCGCAAATGCCTTTTTACAGTCAAAGGGCGAACAACATTGTCTCTAAAGTGAATAAACATATTTTTGGTTTCAAATGCCCAAACAAAGTTCACAAGATTATACTAAGAGAATTATGATTGTCTTTGATCCTTCACCCAAACCTGAAAAAAGAAATTTAAAAACCATTAATAAAATCCTAATAATTACAGAATCTCAAATCTCAAGTCATATGTAAACAATACCATCTCCAAACCAACAAGAAATAAATAAATAAATAAAAACAAAATCTCTAAACAGAAACAATAAATGAAAATAAGAAACAAAATTCAACATTTAGAAAACTAAAGGAAGATGGTAGTGACGGCTTAAAATCTATAACAATACATTAGGTTGTGGAATTCTCTGAAGGTTGATGTCGGCGTCTTCTAAGCCTAGCCATATGCCTCTCATGGTCTCCCAGAATCCTTTCATTGGACGCTTGCAGCATATCCAACCTTCTCAGAATATCAACAAAATAAGAATTTACCAGTCTCAACAAGGCGTTATTTTCTTCTTTCAGTCTCTCCACCTCCTGTTGAGACTCATGGAGCCTCCTCTGAAGAGAGGAATTTTCAGTTGTCAGCTCCTCGACCTCATTTGCCCTAGCACGCAAACGACTTGCCAGGTTAGCAACAGAAGCAGCACTCTGGATGCTTGCAGACATTGAGTCATCAATAGCCTCTTCTTCAGACCGTACTGTTAACAGTATCTCATCCATTGGTAGAAGGAAATTCCTAGCTACTGTAACAGCAGTAGCATCATTCATCATCACAGAATCATTAATTGTGAGATGTCTGTTCTGGGATACAAAAGATGGACGCCATACTTGGGCATACTTGGCATCACTAGCTGTGTTGGGGGCAGCATTTTGATCAAGACTTTGGGCGAGAAGAAGAGGAAGCCATTTTTAGGAAGTTTTAGAGAAAGCTTTCAAATATCTGTGTTGAGTTGAAACACAATTACTCCCGTATCTATAGGCGGAAATATGACTGTAGGTTCCACGCGTCGGCACTATAGGCAGCATTTCGAATCCTCATGTTATCTTTTCTTTCTCAAGTCTTAAGATTCCACGCGTCGGCACTTTCGGCGCTTTCAAAATCATTTAATCAAAAGCCGATTCTAGCTTTTCGGAGCCATTAGTATTTGTCGGTCCTTTCGGCGTCCTCAATCTAATTTTGGTCAAAAGCCGAATTTACTTTGCGTTTCTTCTTTTTTTATAATTATTTTACGGAGCTACTTTTTCAAAAGCATTATACATTCTAAGGAATCAAAACTGAAAAATTGAGTATTTAGGTAGTTTAGCGGAAGCGAAAACAATGGAAAACAGAAAATAGAACAAAAGGGAGTAGGAGATGAAGCTTTAGAATTCTGTACCTTGTACACGATCTCAATAACAAATTTAGTAAAGACAAATTTATATTCCATCAGAATCATAAAATAATGCTTTTTAATAAAATAAAAGAGCAAAATAAACTGAAATTTTTTCTACTTACTAGCTTTTTGGCAGGAGAGCATTCAACTCCTTCATCTGAGACCTGTCATTGAATGCAGTATGTCAGATAGACAAACAAGAAGACATTTTTACAAAGCTAAAGGTTCAGAGAATCAGATGTGCAGGCCCCAAAAAATCATCAAGTCATCGAGGCCCAAAATAATAATGAATGCGCCTAGTCTATCAAGTAAATTATAACAATCCAATTAACAGGAAATCCCTTCAGAAAGCTTCATACTTATTTTGCAATCCATGTTATCAGTAGCTTCAACATCCAATCTCTGGCGCTTCTCTCTTTGTTGGGTTGCGGAATTCATACTTCTATACATCACTGCTTCAGAAGGAGATTCAGTCCATGAATTCTGTCCTGGCACCTAAAGACGTAAACAAGATAACAACCCAAGAAGAATCAGATCACGGAACAATCCACAATTTTAATTCCAACCTCAATTGCTGAATCATTAACTCTAATATAAAATTATTTAATTTTAAAAAATGACAATTAGACCTAGTCTTTTTCTTCTATTGCAGCCACAATTCTAATTTAACCCCAATCTCTGGAAAACAGAGTAGGATGAAAATCTATATAGAAATAATAGATAAATAAATAAGAGAGAATCTAAGATAATGTATGTGAAAAATATTAGATTGGAAGCAATAAAGAAATACTAAAAACTTACAAAAACCAAACGCAGAGACCTTCGAAAATATTAGTCTTGCATAATCCTTTCCAACTCTGGGCAGCAACTAATTCGATGTCGTCTCTGTACAGACCAAATCTGGCTACTAAGCCACCAATCCTTTCAAATCCTTCACCACACAACATCAAATCAAGACCATTTGGCCCAAAACAAATTTCCACAGCCCAAATAAATCGAAACCCTAACTCTAGAATACCTTTTTCTCTAGAACGAATTGGGAATCAGAGAAAATGAGAGAGAAACCTTGAAAATGAAGGTGAGGAGACTAACCTTGAAGATGGTGATCTCGACGAGTTCTGTGCCCTAGACGGCGCGAGGGATATGGTGCTTCATAAACGTGAGAGAGACAAAGAGACAGAGAGAGACAGAAAGGGTTTTCTGAAAAATTGAGAGGGAGTTAGAATAATTTGGGCTAGAGTTTGAGAGGGAGAGTAAAAATTTTGGGTCAGGGCGTTGACTCAGACTTTAGGCATCAGAGGTATATTACCAAAAAATGACCCTCTTAAAAGCAAAATAAAAAATAATCACTTTAGGCATCTATATTTTTGTAGTGTAAGAGGAGATATATACGACGGCAATCAAGTAACGTCGCAAATTTAACCCTTCCAAACCTATTTGCGACGTGAGATGCGACGTTACTAATTAAAGTGTCGCAATTATTTTGGCACGAATCACCCGCGCATAAAATTATGTGTATTTGCGAGGGCCGCATTGACCGTCGCAAATATTTGTCGCAAAAGGGCATTTTTCTTGTAGTGACACTTGAATTTTTAATAAAAGTTTCAACGTACTTCTAATAAAAGCGCTTATAAATAGAAGTGTTTCCTACATAACCCATATTTAACTAATTTGGAAAGCTATCATTATTCAGCATAATGAACTAATAAAGTTTGAATATGATTCTGAAAGTGAACTTAGTTACCACTTGGGTCGATATATTATATTTATTTCTTTACCAAATCCGTGGAGTCCAAACCTTATGACATGTCAGTTATAGAAAATAACTCCCAACTTCAGGTATATATATAAAATAGTAGGTTTTAGTTCGGAGAGGCGCTACAACCTATGTTGCACGGACACTTCAATATGCTGGAGTGTCAGAGTGTCGGAGTGTTGGACACGCCGACACGCCTCCGACACAGTCAACGGCTGGGACACGGTCAAGACACGGCTCCGACACGGTCAAGACACGGCAGGGACCTGTTTAAAATTTGAAAAATAAAATCTGAGGTCTAAACATGATTTGTAAAACTTTGGTGGACTGATTTGAAAAATTTTTAAAAAGTGGGGTTAAAACTGAAAAACGAATTTTGTAAATCTAAATCACACCTTCAGCACCCGTTCTCATTTTCCTACTCTGCGCAGCGCACATCTCCTCTCCACTTCTCTGGTTTTGCACAAGGTAATATCTTTGCTTTTTTTTCTTTTTTCTATTTTCTATTTTCAAATGCATTTATTTATGTTATCCATTTTCTTTTCTATTTGCAAACCTTTCACTTGATGAACCGGAATTAGAGGGTGTGTTGTTTTCAAATAACAACAATGAAGACATAAATGCTTGAAGAAGATTGAGAATTAGATCATTTATGTTTTATTTTGTGATGTATTAATTATTATGTATGGATGATGAACATGAGTTATTTATTTTGTGATGTATTAATTATTATGTATGGATGATGAAGAACATGAGTTATTTATTTTGTTTTATGGAATTATGTGACATTTTTAATATTGAGAATTAATTATTATTTTAATTGCCGTGTCCTAGCCGTGTCCGTGTCCAAATTTTTTGAGATTTTCCGTGTCGCCGTGTCGTGTTCAGGGTTTAGGGTTCTCGTGTCCCCGTACCTGTGTCCGTGCAACATAGGCTACAACCCTCATATAGTTTCTTCCCTCTAGCTATCAACAAATTGAACAGATATGGAGAAATCACTCAAGTTAACTTTCCGTGTTCCCGTATCCCCGTACCTGTGTCCGTGCAACATAGGCTACAACCCTCATAGTTTCTTCCCTCTAGCTATCAACAAATTGAACAGATATGGAGAAATCACTCAAGTTAACTTTCTTGGTTGTTGCCTCTTCTGGTAAAATACTTTTCCCAAATAATTTTACCAAGTAGCAACAATATACATGTATGTATGTATGTATGCAATTTTTTTTTTGGTATGCTTTTATCTAATCTCAATTTTTACATGTATTGTTAGTAGTTTTGTATACAAGATATTTAGTTAATAATTGCAGGAAAATTTTGTGGTAGGGATACAATATGGGGCTGAAGCAAGGTATAAAGTAATTAGATTCCCTGCAAATCATCATCGTCTGAATGCCCTGACCCAAATAGATGCCATTGCAACCACACTCTCTGCATCTGTAAGCGAGAAAGACTACTGGACTTCTTTTCTCAAGCCTTCTCTACACACTCGTAACCCTACAAAGACATTCCATATATAAGGAATATGTTAGACATTTGCAGGTGTCATAGCACCAAAAAAAATCTTGAAATAATTGGGACTTCAGGAAACGCACAGAAGTCTGAGATGTGATCAGAACTATTTGAATAAAATAAATAAATAACATCAAATTATGTTTACCAAAAGTAAAATAAAGATGAACTTATATGTCAACAGAAGTGCATGAAATTTATATGTCCAGGATTGAGGGTTCTGCATAACAACAATGTCATGCTCAATGGCTGGGATGTCAATGAGTGTGTTGAGGGGGGCATATCCAACAGGAGAGATGTAAGTCATGCGCCTTACTGAGCTTATAATTTCTCCACCAATTTCAATTAGTTTTGTGTTGAATGCTATGATTTTATCAACCATAAGGCTCTCACAAAAGGGAAATCGCCGAAACACGTTATGATTTAACTCCCCCAGTTGCTGCAGACAGAAAACACAAGCAAAAATTTGCATTAGCATCACAATTATAAAGTAAATTCTTATCACCCTCTTCAGTTGTAGGCGTTGGTCCTTGAATCTCACATGAGAGAAAAGAGAGCAAACGTGAACCAAGGACAGCTTGCCAGAAGATAAACAAGTGGAAAGGCCATATGCTTTGGCAAGTCATCCTTGGCTCATATCTACTCTCCATCTCCTCATGCAAGACTCTTGAACAAAAGGTATTTTTATTAATCTGAACCACGTCAGTTCATTTACATAATGCAGCATTGTCATCCTATTTATAGCCACAGACTGCATGCAGACAACTCATACCTCAAAAATTAAAGGTATGATTCTATTCCATCGTGTGACAGTTAAGGCTCTTCCACTTTTGGAATATATGTACCTTTTTTTATGGGAAGCTCATATTTTACATCATTTTCCTTCTATATATAGTTGGAAAGAAAAGAAGGGCGTTGACTTGTTCAGATTGAGTGCTTGAGTTGAGTGGGAGCTATGCATGCATGTAGTTGTGGCATGATAAAGTCAATGAGAATTTGTTCTTAAAATATGAAGGCTAATCATGGAGCCATAATTTCTCGACACATGCTGCAGGTTAAGGCATCTCTGTCTCTGCAGAGGATAAGTTCGATTTTCTCTATTTCTTTATGTGGGTTTTCTACAAAGACAATACGCACAGTAGTGCCCCGAATCATATTCTATTTAAATCTTATTAAAGTGTTTGCTGAGGATTGTATATTTTTTTTCATTATTTTCTTCTTTCTTCGGTAGGGTCATGATCGGGACTTTGGCCACTATTAATACATGATGTTGTGATTAATTTTGCATGACCAACAGCTTCCAAGTCACGTATTTTCTTAAGATGCTGCGTGGAGCAGGGTCACGGGACTACTAACACATAATCTTGAGCTATCCGCAAAGAATTCACTGATAGCTGCCTAATATAATGTAGCTTTACATGTATATCCTTGACGACATGGAACATAACCACTAAAAATATGTAAGGTGAGAAATCGTTTTCATGTGATCAAGAGTATACATCTACACGAACACGACCAGACACAATTACATATGTGTAACACAAGACATATAACCCGTATACTTATCCTGTACAACATAAAATATTTAGAGAAAGAAAAAAAGTTTGACAATCCTCACATCATTATAATGAGAGTGAGTCAAACTTGGTACACAAGTGCCCCTTAAATGGTAAAAACTTGGTTTTCTTGTAGTGTTTATCAGATGCTATATTCTACAATTACTTACCAGCATGTCATGCCATTCCCAAATCTAATTTCGATACACAAGTGCGCTCTGGAGATATATCATATATATTTCATTGTCTTTAAATTGCAATTTGGATGGCAGTATGGCATCCAACATGCTCATGTTCCACCCGACTTTTTAGAAAGAATATGTGAAATTTCACTCAACTTTGTCAACCTTTTGGTCCTAATAAGATGGCAAAGGATTTGTATATGTGCATTTAAATCAAAAGAATGATCACCTGCAAAATTTTATAACTAAATTACTTCTTAAACTTAATTAAAAATCTAAAAGGCTTTTATATAGTCATGGTACGTACTTCTCTTCCCAATGTTAGAAGAGGTTCCAAGTTCGAATCCCTCCAAACCCAACCCTATTGATCAAAAAACCAATCAAATACTTTGTTTTAATGAAGAAAAAAAAAGTCTTATTAGGGCATCAATTTTATTTTCACTATAGAAACCTTCTTTTGAGAAACCAACGTACTTGCCATTCTTAACAAAATGATTGTGTTTCTCATTTATATAAGGTGTCCCAAACCAACGTACTCTCTCTCTCTCTCTCAAATTTCAAGACCTCCAATCAGATTCTATATTCTGCAAAATATGATCTCCCATGCAGCATGTCAACCATATTCCCAAATCTGATCAGTGCTGACCAGAAGAGATAACGATATCGCGGTGTCAAAGATATACATTCAAACAACTCTCTTTTAACTTTTTGGATGGCAAAGCATAAGAATGCATGGCACTCATATGTTCATGTCTCTGAGAGTGGGTTCAACGTGTACACAGAATATATGTTCATTTCTCTCCTCATTTTTTATTCAACTTTCTGTGGCTATATATAGCATTCGCATCCCCACCATTTCTAATGCAAGAAACAATGGAAACTTAGATTGGCAAGCAATAATTTTTCTAAAGCATTGCATGGAAAAGAATAGAGTCTGACTGAGCCAAGGATGAATTGCCGGCATTGTATATATACACCTCAAAATGCAATCTATATTTGTCGAACGGCAATTTGTTCTTGGCTATGTTGGGCTCTCTTCGTTCCATGCAATGCCATGACATACGAGATGTGGAATTCGCATATGAATATCTTATTCATTAGTTGTAAATGTCCACAGGTAGCTGCCTGCTCACTAACGGTATCATTTAGATCAATTGGTAAGGTTAATGCTAAGATGTTTTGGTGAAAAACCATTGTAAAATTTGTGTTTTAGTCTCTTTTTTTACTAAAAAGGATTTTAATCCAAGGAAATGAACCCTATAAATACAAGTTTTTAAGAAAATAGAAGGGACCGCACAAAGAAGTAATCCATTCGCATATGAATATCTTATTCATTAGTTGTAAATGAACCCTATCTTTCCTTCGAAGAAGTAATCCATTTTGCTTAGGGTTTTGCTAGTCATGACACAATTAGGGCAGGTCTATTGATTTTGAAGGCCCTATACAAAGAGAACTAAACATATCCTTAGTGGCACCATTTACACCGTGGTGGTGGATTACCTCTCTTCCCCTCTCCACTAGACTCAGGATTGAACCCTAGTGGGGTTTCTTTCCTCCAATGTAACCATACAAAACTCACAATCAATAAATAGAACTAAACACATTCTTAGTGGCATCAATTACACCGTAATCCATAAATATAACCAATTACATACTTAATTGGATCAACTACATTTATTTTCCCATATTGATAGCCAACTCAATTGTCTTTTACATTTAAAAAAAAATGGATTCAATTCAAAAACTAACAAAAAACAGTAAAATGAAGCAACAAATACAAGTGTTTAGTCAGAATCATAAATAGGCTTGATCTGAAGAAAAGAAAAAAATTAATATATTTAGCAATAATATTGATAATAATAACAATGCTTAAGTCTTCGGTGAAAAGATAATAATACAAAGTACATCAACATGGTATCAATAATCGATGAATGAATTAATGGTGGTGTATCAACAGCACGATAGAACCTCTTTTTCTGGATTTAATATTATATTTGGACTTTCATATTTTATAAGATTTTGTTAGGGAATTGAAAACAAAAAGAAGCCCATTTTCTTATTTTCTTTTGTCAAAAGGCCTTTATTTTTTAAAAACTGAATAATATGGATAAGTAAAAGGCCTGTTTTGGTTTCTTTTATAAGTGGGCTTAAAAAAAAATTAGAGACCCAGATGCTTTGTACATAAAATGAGATTCATAAAATAATTTGGGTGGCAAAATAATTAATCAAAAAATTATGGTGTAAACCTTTTTTTTTTTTTTTTGTTGGAGCAAATGCTCTATAACATAGAAACACCCTAAACAGTCCTGATCTCTTGGACTACAGGGGTCCAAGAGATTTGTGGTCACTCACCGTTAGATATAAATTCAACGGTTCACTCACTCTTGCACTCCTTTTAAGAAACCTTTTTGAATTATTGGATTAATATCCTACGATAGATGACCACAATCTCTTGGACTCCTGTGGTCCAAGAGATCTGGACTGACACCCTAAAAGAGTACAAAAGATAGCAAGGAAACTATCTGAAACCAATGTGAGAGGCAAGAATAATAACATAATCTCAATAATAAAAAATTGTGGCCTAAACTAAACACATGGTAACAAGAGAAAGAGGAGGGGAAAAAAAAAAAGGAATCTTGGACACCCCTTCAATTTGCACACAGAAATCGCAATAGTGTAATCCTTCTCCGTATATAATATAGTTGGACGACAAAGTTAGTAATTTTCACTTTCATGGTATAGAATCAATAGGTATCCACTTATACCACAAACACATAGACAAGTATGTGGTTATTAGTAAAACACTATTTATTTGTGCCTAGTGGCTGGTACATTGTACAATGGGCCAACTTACTTGGCATAAATTTTCAAGTTTTGAGCGCCTCTGAGACTCTCACTTGGAAAAGCGTTTGTTTCTTTCTTTCATCAGTGATCACTGCACTCTTGGTTGTCCAAATTCCCTCATGGCAACCTCTAAGATTTTGGTCTTCTCCATATTCTTAGCCCTATTATTCAGCAGAATTACTGCAGACCCACCGCTTCCAAACGACGGCGCTTCCTCTTCTGCTCCAGAGGTTGCTGGTTCGTCTCTGAAACTGAAACTTGAGTTACTCCAATTGAAGGTTTCACTTCTAGGTGATCATTTTCTCATCTTCATTCTCATGTACTTTCTGGGTTTGTTCGCTTTCTGAGAAAATGTACGAAGCGAAAAAAATAAAAATCAACTTCAAAATTTTGAATTTTACGCTTGGTTGTTGCAATCATAATTTTTTTTGTTTTTTGGGTGTATGAATATTGAATGGGAATAACAGTCCCGTGGTCTTAATGAATTGAATGTATAGTGAATATGCAATTCCATATATCAGATTTTTATATGGCATTGGGTTTGTAATATTGTTTTCCCTTTTTGTTATTAAGTAAAATAATCGTATGTTCTGTACATTTGGTTACTTGGAGGTTGTAGGAAAATAAAATATTTTTTACTATTGCACGTTTTCCTTACATTGGGATTTGAAAATGTGAAAATCCAATAGAAGGAATATATGGGATTGAAGTTTTTTTTCAAGTGTTTTTGTATGGGTGGTGCAAAGTTTTTTGTTTTCTGGAAACCAATTGCAAACTGCAGAGTGTTCAGTTAGTTTCATTAAGTTTCTCAGAGTCCCGAAGAGGGTTAAGCCGTAAAGATGCAATTGAAAGAAGAATTTTTTGTGGTACGAGTTAGTCCTGCGTTCCTCTTCTGCAATAGAACTCAATCCTGACTCCCCATTATATTTGTAGTGTCAACATTTTGATAAAATAGGTTAGTCCATTGAGGTGCTCCCAGATTCAATGATTCTAGACCTGAGATAGTATGTCTTATAAAACAAAATAATTTTTAGAGAACTCAAATGATCGATAACGTAGTAAGTGCACTAACTAACTTGAAACTTTGTTTTACATAATTGGCTACTATTTCAGTTCATTATTTTGTCTATTTTCATGACGTTCCTATTCTCATGTTGTTGAAGAATCAAGCCTTGATGAGAAAAACCGCGAACTGAAAGAAAAGGATGAAAGTATTAGACAGATGGAGAAGATTATTCAAGAGAAATCAAACAGCATTGCATTAATACAAAGCGGGATGGAGTCTGTCCAGGTGAGGTTTTAGTATTTTCTTACATTGTCTTTCAGTTTCAAGGCTAAAATCATTCTCTGGTACCATATAGTTCAGTTCACAGAGCTGTTAAATCATGAAGCCACTGTTTGGTTCCATTAGTTTTGTGGCAGAAGTATGGAAAGTGATTAAGATGTGTTTTCTTAGTGGAATAAAGTGTTAAGAAGTGTGTCTTTGTTAACATTATCGATCCTTCACTGGAGGGTCCATTCCTGTTTTTTTTACTCATTCTATTTAGTTAACAAGTGGAGTGTAGATTATGTCTCTATGTAAACAATGGGCCTCTGTTTCTGGAAAATAAGATAGGTTTGCTACACCCCATTTGACAAGATTCTGATTTATCTGTTCTCTCTTTTCTTTTGGTTAGGGAAGAGACTCTTTAGATGTTGTGGAACTTACAGATAAGTCACATGTGCAGGCTGGTGGGCTTGAGAAGCAGGTTAGTTTTCCTTAAACTAGCTCTAATATCAATATCATGTCTTCTTGCATGGCTAATGTTTTAGTCTTCATGACAGGTTAAAAGACTTAGAGAGGACATCATAATGCAAAATAAGAGAAAAGATGAACTGGAAACCCGAGCAAGTATAGCTGAGCAGAAAATCCGTGAACTGAGTTTGAAATTAGAAAATGTAAGTACTGTGCTTTTTCCTTCTTTCTTGGAAGGCCTATATTACAGTTTATGTCTAAGTAACTTTCACTTTCCTTCTCTTTCCACATTAATGACTTTCAAGTTGGGGTTACAATCCATAATTTGTTATTCACAGAAAACATAGTTTTATCCGACACACATACATGATAGAATCAGAACAGAATTCTGAGATATTGAACAGTGAATTCATGAAATTATGTGTCTTGCTATTCCATTTAATTAAGCTGAACTTTTAGTTCATATTAGTGCTTTACTTTATAGCTAAAAAGGGTTATGCTGGGCCAAATAGATAATCTTAACAGACAAAAACTTTAATACAGTTTAAAGGGCCTTTTGATTGATTGAAGTAATGGACTGCTCAGTATACATTACTTATCTCCATAATCCAATAAATTAAGCCAAAATTTAGAACTATGATGCTAGTTTGTGATCAAGGTCCTACATACAACTAGACTTAACTTGTAATCAAGTTCAGTTTTCCATGGATGCAAATAAAAAAATTTGTGGAAGGGGACTTTGGTATGAGAAATTTTCCTTTCTAATTCTCTTTCTATTCCTTCTCAGCTTCAAAAAGTTAATGATGGACAGAAGATCGGAATTCGCAGAACTGAACATGATCTTCAAGTGGCAGAGGTTTTCTGTCCATTTATTTGCTACATGAAATTTTCTATTGCTAGATTATGGTATTAATTTTATGATATCTCAGGAAGAAATGATGAAGGAAAAATTTGGGATCTCTTCGATATCTAGAGATTTGACAGAGGTAAGGAAACGGCAATGTTATAATTTTCTAATGCCTGGTGTTTTTTGCAACATTGTTGTTGTTATCTCTCTAGTTACACCCTTTTTGTTCAAAAACTTGTGGCCTTTCACCTCTGTCAATCAAACTAGTGGAACAATAAACTTATCGATTGCCTAGCGTGCAGATTTGGTTATAGCCTTATCTTATTATTCACTGGTAAATTTTGAACTTGGATAGCATTGAAGCATGTCATATTCTTGTTATCATCTAAATCTATTTTCATAATTAAGTTTTCCATATCACTGATAGTTATATCTTGGACCCATAATCAGGCCCATGGAGGATGGCTCCTGCATACGTTTGCAGTTCATATAGGCAATTTTCAGGTAAATTTTATGCAGTTTAGTGGGTTAACAATATCAGCCTAATTCATGATTAAGTGTTTACGTGCAGTCATACATCGTGACTTACTGGAACGAGCTTGGAAGACCAGCCTTGGATCTGGGAATTGAAAAGGTGTGTCTGTGGTTTTCCACAAATTATATTTGTTAAGCTTCCGTCAATAAAGATGTTGAGTTTCCAGGTGAATCTTTAACTAAAGAGAACTAGCGTCTTGTAAGCTAGAATCGCTAAGCTTTTTTTTTTTCAAACGATGGGAAACAGCTAAGCATTTATTTATTTATTTGTGCTTCTCAGGCCTTAGAGATGAAAACTCAAGTTGAGGTTTGGGCTGAACTCAACATTGAAAGCATCAGAACAGTATGTTATCCCAACATTTCTTATGAATTCTCAACAAATGATTTGATGTTGTCTTTGCTTCATCAGTCCAGACTATGGTTTGATTTGAAATGCTAATTCTCAAGCTTTATAGTTTTCCTTCTATTGAGGCGCTAATGCATTACTACTGTCTTGATTCCTGCAAAAGTTGTTATTCAAAGTCTATCGTTGCTTTAGCTAATAGAGGAACTGATAGAGTCTTACTATATTCCTTCCATTTTCATGTTTATCCGTTTTATGAGTTTGAAGATTATTATCTTCTATGTTTATCTAGGTATTTGTTGGTGTTTATCTTAGTTAATTTACAAATGTCTATCCCGTTGTGCTAGCCTATATAACTAGGCCATTATGTTTCAGTGTATTCTGACTTGGTTAATGAATTAAAATTACACTTTTTTCTTATATCAATGTCAATCTCTCAACCATTTCTTCTAATTCTCCGGGTGTTATCTCTCTTCTTTTTCTTTACTAATCTACACCAGGAACATTTCAGAAAGTATCATGTGGAGCTTTCATTCCAGTTTCAAGATGTTTATAATGTAACTTGGCATCAGTTATGAATCAAAACTTTGTAGATACCCTATACTAAGAAATGGATTATGGTAGTAGATGATGAATTTGGGTATGCTAGTATAAACCATGAAATATGGTTCTTACTTGGACAACTAATATGAGCATTGCCAATATTCCAAGTGTATGTGCAGAGCCTTTACAAGTATGAGAACTACTAAGGGAAATTTAGACAAATTCAGTTTCAATATGCTTTATGAATGGAATCAAATATGCAGTATTTACAGACAATGGATATGGGACCTATTGTGGGAGATACAACACAATACACATTACGCTTCCTACATCAAATATTGACGTTGTGCTGCTATTTGTGTACATTGTTTTTGGCCAAGTTTCTGAAGGTATGATGATGGTCCCTCAGTTTTTGGCCAAGTTTCAGAAAGAACTGTCCGTTTAGGGATTAAGTGGTAGATCTCCCTAAATTGCACAGAGACCTTTTGAGATAAAACCCCACACCTGGATGGATCCATGGGCCTGATCAACCCCGGATGGACCTTGGTGGTTAATTTAGGGACAATATCGGTGCAACTATAACACTATAGACAAGCTAAGAGGATGTGTGCCCCAACACCTTGGAACATATTATTTGCCAGATCAAGGTTAACTTTGTGCACCTGTGAGGGTGGTCCAAAGATGAGATTCTTCGTTATAGATATTGAATCGTAACTCTTGTAATTGTAAATGTAAAACCTTTGTATTGGGTACTAATACTATATCAAGGAAACCTTAAAATTTGAAAAGGAACGTAAAGCAGGCAGAGGTTTATCTGATTCATAACCAAAGTTCTGAAGTGTTAGTATCAGTCTTGGTGTTTGACATGATTCTCTTTTCCGCATAGTGGGTGTTCTGTTAGCTTTTCTATTTGACATTTTGAGCGAAGTTGGTAACGTTTCTAATTCTCCCCCTGTTAATTTGAAGAAATGGATCCCAAGTTTGAAGAAACAGTCTTTTGCATTTATAGCCTATCTTAAACCACATATTCAGTCCATCGCTACAAATACTGTTGATGTCTATCATTCATCAAAGAGTTCTATAGCACCACTTGTTTTCAAGGTGCAAAAGTTGGCAGATCCTTACATTCAGGTAAGCCCTTCATGAGACTTTAGCTCATTAAGTGCATAGATTAGATGGATGGAATTCCTTCTTATGGCATTTCTATGTTGTGGCAGGAAGCTAAGAAATTTACCGACCCATACATTGATCAGGTTGCAATGGTGACAAGACCCCATTTAGATAAAGTATCCGTTGTCCTGCAGCCGTGTGCAGAAAAAGTAATCTATGCATATGGACAATTCATCAGAACTGCAACGTTTTACCATCATGAGGTATGACTTTGTACTTATGATTTTATGTATAACATTAATACCTAATTTAATCTTGAAAGACGAGTGGGAGATGCAGCATGATATATGGTGCCACTAGGATTTTAGTTTCGTTACAGAAACTAGAAGGGAAAAAAATTCCTGGGATGTGACAACTTTGGGGAATGCAAATTTTTGAAAGGAGTCAAAGGACTAAGAAAGAACTGATGTTTTTGCTTCTGTGTATCTCAATTATTGTTTATCTGTTCATGACAGAGAAAGGAGAGGGGAATAGTACAAAATAATCAAAATTAAGAAATAAAAAAAGAAGGGGGTTAAAGATGAATGCTTGCATGATATATCATATACAATACTCTTCTCTTAAGTAATTAAATATTTTTATTTTGCACCTATCAATGATTTTGTTCCATGGAATTTCAAAAATGTAAACATCAACTTTTAGAAAATTATGCAGATCGATAAGTAATTACCCAAGGACCTGGCCAACTCTCCATATGAGTGGTAGCTAGATCTATGATGTCTCATACTAGTTTCTAAAATCCATTTCATTATGGCAGGTTGAAGAAATGCTAAAAGGTAATGAGTTCACGCAATCGCTTGCAAGTATGGAAGTGGCATGGTTTGCGGTATGTATTTAACTAATATGGTGTAAATGTAACATCAATTATTGTATATTATATGTTCTCTAGTATACTTAGGTTATTAAATATCAATACACAGCTACAACTTTTTGTCCTTAACTTCTTTCTATTGTTGAGGGCGGGGGTGGGGTATAACTCCTGTTATTTGCTATCTGAAATATATATCTAATAGTTTCTTCTTCTTCTCTTTCCCCAATTGACATAGGCCGCTGCTTTACTAGCCCTGCCTGCAGTTTTCCTGTTTAAGTTGTATTCGGCTATTTTCAGGTTAGTTTTATTCAACATTCATCATCTTTTCAGGTTAGTTGTATTCAGCAATCTTCAGGTTAGAGGGAAGTAAAGTTGAAGTGATGAAATTTACTCTTTTTAACTATGAAATCATGCTTGAATTGTGCAGAAAAAAGACAAAGAAGCGTAGTTATAGTTCCCAAGAAAACCACACACGTCGCAGGCTCAAGCGTGCCCATCCTGCAAAGTGAAGTACATGAGGTAACTAGATGCTTTCTAAATATTGTTTCCTATGAATATCTGGGAGTAATTTTGATTTGTTTTTGGGAATGGTTTGATGCCATGCTTGCATAGCAACTGGCTTGGGATGTGCTGGGTGTTTTCATCTTTTTACCTTCTCACTTTATGGTCTGAAGCTTCTTTGCCAAAGATACTCGAGTGGTATTTGTTTTGTTCCTTTGGTAAAGCCATGTCTATGTATATATCCTTTTAACACCTAAATTTTACATGGTTACTTTTATTTTTACAATATAATACAAAATATAAATGAACAAGATTGAAGTTTTCATTCAAAGCCGATGTTGATTCTGTTAGTAGCTCCGCTACATTAGAAATTTTGTGATTGTAGTGATCATTTTGCAGATGTTTGATCCCTTGGTTACTTTGAGGTACTTGATCATAACCTAATAAAGTTACTTTCATTTACTGCAGATGGAAAGTTTCCCATTTATCCCAAATCAAGGCTTTGTTGAATTCGGGAGCCTTTCGTCACTTGAATCAGATGCTACATTCAAAATCAAACATTGTATTGTGCAGATTAAAAAAAAAAAAAAAAGCTTGAAATTTCTTACTTAGGAATCAATACGCCCAAGTCGATTAGAAGTTCAGGGATGACAGATATTGGACTATATGTGGTTTCTTTTTTCTTTTTCCCCTGAGAAAATTACAGATGAAATGAGGTTTATGCATTTCCAATATTTTCTATTTTTCCTTTTGCATCCCATTTAGAAAGCCTTCTCTTGAGTGAGAGTTTCTTTAGTTAGAGAGCCATCTAAGAAAGGATTCTCAATATTCTGTTTTTGATACTCTAAAAAAGGCTCCGATTACAAAACCAAATTATAAATTCGCTATATATTGTGTCAATATCATAAAAAAATTTCTTGGTTTTCAAACCAAAAGTTTAATATTTTATCAACAAAACCATGGCTTAATACACAATTCTATCCTAAGAATATTGGAAATGCATGCTTCTACCGCTGCACAAATTGGAGGGCCAGTTTTTTTAGCATGATGATTTGTATTAACAAGTAGGGTAGGACACTAATTAACAATGACAAGCCTAATATTTCCTAATTAAAGCATGTGAACCAGGGATTCGAACCTCTGCATTTAGGTTCCATGTATTTACGCGCATTTCGATAAATCTAAGCCACTCAACCAATCTAACGACATAACACATGACATGTCATCAAATTTTTAAATCAGATTTTTTCATTTTTTATTTATTTCCAAAATTGATGTAAACCCTAACCTTAACGCAAGCTTGTTTTTGTTCTCTCTCGCGAGTGTACTTTTTTTTTCTTCTTCAACTTCTTCCTGGGAAGCATAGAAAAACAGTGGGAGAAACTATCCATTTTCCAGTTGAAACATTAAAATAAGTCAAACACAACCAAACTTCATCTCCATTACACACCTAAATGCAACTAAAATTCATGAGTCTCAAAATTCCTTCAATCTCTCATGTGGTTTACATCTCCATTACACATGCTTATGTCATCTTTGCTACATGCGTTAAAATTAACCTCAATGTGGTTGCAACACAACATTACCAAGAAGAGAGCACGTTACCAGGAAGAAAGAAGTTGAAGAAGAAAAAAAAGGTGGGAGGGAAGAGAGCACGACCAGGAAGAAACAAGTGAAAAAACAGAAAAGAAGGAGAAGGTACGCTACAAGAGGACGCTCACGAGTGAGCCAAAACAAAAACAAACAAAAAAAGGCTCGCATTAAACTAACCTTAACGCCATTATGGTTAGGGTGTACATCAGCTTTGCAAATATAAATAAAATAAAATAACCTGATTTAAAAGTTTAATGACATATCGTGTGTTAAGTCATTGAATTGGTAGAACGGCTTAGATTTACTGAAATGCAAATAAATACCCGGGACCTAAAAGGCTCAGGATTCATAAAGAAGCTCCAGCTAAAAAGACTAGCTTAGAAATAACACATATTTCCTAAGATTAGTATGATCAAGCAATTAAACATATGAGCTAAAGTATCAACTTCCACTTACTGAGAAAAACATAACCATAAATATGGTTCGTAAGTCACCTATTTCATTTCAAGTAACTAAGCCCTCTGCCATCTAACAACAATGTTTCTCATTTCTTCATAAAACAAAAATGACAGTAATCCAACACCACATCCCATCCCCGCAAAATCATTCTCTTATACACATTTAGTGAAAACAAATTATGCAAGAAAACCACTAACTTCTATCCAACCATCTTGCTCACTTGCTGTCTGTGAAATCTGCATCAATAACATCTCCATCAGGTCCCTTGCCGGACGATGATTCTGAAGGTCCACCAGCTTCAGCACCAGGTGGAGTTGGCCCTGCACCGGCACCGGCACCGGCACCGGGAGCACCAGGCTGGTTGTAAAGAGACTGGCCAAGCTGCATTACTTCCTGGTTAAGGGCCGCGATGGCATCTTTTATTGCTTGAGTTGAACCCCCGGCAACTGACTCCTTGAGCTCTCCAAGTTTTGCCTCAACCTTCTCTTTAACTTCGGCTGGAACCTTGTCTCCCAGCTCTTTCAGCTGCTTCTCAGTCTGGTAGACAACAGAATCAGCCTGGTTCTTTGTGTCAATGGCCTCCCTCTTCTCCTTGTCCTCCTTTGCAAACCGCTCGGCTTCACTAACCATCCTCTCCACCTGTATGTTTTCAGACATTTCCATAAAAATAATTCAAGACTTAGACACAGTAAAGGCATGTCTAGACTTCAGCTCCAAATATAATATCAGGAAGCTGGCAAATTTTTTACTTGCTAGTTAACAACATAGACATACCTCATCACTAGGCAAGGTGCTGGCACCAGTAATCGTGATGTCTTGCTTCTTCCCTGTGCCCTTATCCACAGCAGCAACCGAGAGAATACCGTTGGCATCAATGTCAAATTTGACTTCAATTTGAGGAACCCCGCGTGGCGCAGGAGGGATACCATCCAAACGGAAGCTCCCAAGAGATTTGTTATCTCTGACAAATTCTCTTTCCCCTTGAAGTACATTAATCTCCACACTTGTCTGTCCATCTGCAGCTGTTGAGAACACCTCTGACTTAGAGGTAGGTAGAGTTGTGTTTCTTGGGATGATCTTTGTCATGACCCCACCAAGGGTCTCCAAACCCAATGACAGTGGAGTCACATCCAAGAGCACAATGTCACTGACATCACCAGCTAATACACCAGCCTAGAATCAGGAAAATAAGTATCTCAGGTCAGATATGATAATAGTAACACAGACTGTCACATGAATAAAAAAACCAATAACTTTAGAAAGCATTATATCAGTTAACAAAACAAAAGAAGCTTTGTCCCCTGACAATTCAGAAAAACGATAGTCACACCACAATGGGCATAGCCTGTAGATGGAAATCATAGACCCACCTGAACTGCAGCCCCTAAGGCAACAACTTCATCAGGATTAACTGTAACATTTGGTTCCTTCCCTGTCACCTTCCTTACAAGCTCCTGCACAGCTGGTATACGTGTTGAACCACCAACAAGTATCACCTCATCTATATCTTTCCAGGCGAGTTTTGCATCCCTCAAGGAGGTTTCAACCGGCGTTCGAAGCCTAAAATAAAATTTAAATGAAAACTTTACTATAGAATCAAATATTTCCAGGGTACATAGAACCACAAATTATACCCCTAAATATGGCAACCAAAAAGCACTCTGCTACCCTAAGCACCAAATAGGATATCTTGATATTAGCAACAAAAGGAGCTACAGCAAAATATGCAGATATCCATAGTCTTTGCATGTTGAAACAACAGTTCACACCTGTCAAGCAGATCTGAGCACAACTCCTCAAACTTGGCCCTTGTAAGGGTTGTCTCAATGTGCTTGGGGCCATCAGCAGTCGCAGTAATGAAAGGCAGACTGGAACAAAACAATTATCACCAATAAAATATTGTTAGAAATGAAAACAGCCCAGAGAGCTGCAAAATGCTTCACAGACAAAGTAAAGGTTCTCAGATATTCTCAACGAACCTAATGTTAGCCTGAGTCAAAGATGACAACTCCATCTTGGCTTTCTCAGCTGTCTCTGTCAGCCGCTGAAGAGCTTGTTTATCCTTCAACAGATCTATTCCTTCATTTCTTTTGAAGTCTTCAGCAAGCCAGTCAACAATCCTCTGTACAATAACATCGTTATCAGAACCATCCTTATCACTATTTAGGCCTCAAAACTTCATGCAAAGGAGATAAATTTTTTTAATGTAAAAAGATTCAAGTGTACAGTCATAGAATTACAGAATTAATAAATAAATAAATCCGTACCTTATCGAAATCATCACCACCCAAATGTGTATCTCCAGAAGTAGATAGCACTTCAAACACACCATCACCAACCTCCAGTACTGTAATGGAAGAAGAACAAGTTAGAAAAATTATCTATGCAACGAAAAAATTTATAAATAAATCTAATAACACCACCAAAACCAACAATGTATTTACAGAATTGGCTAGGGAACATATCCCAGGAACAAACATTATACCTGAGACATCAAAAGTACCACCTCCAAGGTCAAATACCAAGATAGTTTCATTGTTCTTCCTGTCAAACCCATATGCTAATGAGGCAGCAGTGGGCTCATTTATGATCCTAAGAACTTCCAAACCAGCAATACGACCAGCATCTTTTGTAGCAGTCCTTTGAGAATCATTGAAGTAAGCAGGCACAGTGACCACTGCTTTAGTGACTTTATCATTCAGAAACTTTGAAGCATCATCGACAAGCTTCCTCAAAACCTAAACCAGTGATAAAAGGAATTAAAAATAAGACAATCAAAGTATTACACTGGTTTTGAAAACAAATCAAATTCTATTAACAGAATCATGCAAATAGCTTCAGAAGGTAAATGGAACGACATTTTTTTATGGAAAACAAGTAATGCCCAAATGTTTTCATGTTTCACAAATTCACGTTAAAAGACAAGTACAAACGTCCTTAAAATTTAACTTGTTACCCCCATTATACCCAGTTATCTACCGCCCACTTATTTAGTCTGGCTCAGGGTGGGCAAATGAAAATAACAAGATTTGCCACCCATAATTGCAAACCAGAGGTTTCCATGTGAAAAACAATCAAAATTACAACCCAGATGTGCCAAGAACACGCAATCTCCCAGCATTGCACTGAAGCATCACAATTTAGCAATCCATCCAGTCTCAGTTGTGCCTAGTTTTACTCACCAGCTCATTCAATGCAAGTTATACACTGTCCATACATTACCATCCAACAAAATTACCAGTAAATTTCATGTTTTTCTTTCATTTCCCAGCATACAAACAAACCCATATACAAATTCCACAAAACCCATCACCAAAACCATTGACTACCAAGAAATGACTTCAAAATCTTATTTTCTATAAATCAAAACAGCATAAGACAACAGATTACTCCAAAAATTCACCCCATTTCTATTCTCTTACTTTTCCCAATACCTAAAGAGACCCAAATAAGTAAAATTTGAACAAACAATCACCAAAAACACAGAAGCAAACAAAACCCAAACACAAATACCCCACAAAATTATACCTGAGCTGAAATTTCTTCAGCGGCAAACTGCTTTCCAATAGCAGGACAATCAAGCTTAACATTCCCATTTTCATCCCTAACAACTTTGTACGACACCTGCTTAGACTCCTCGTCCACCTCAGACATCTTCCTCCCAATGAACCTCTTCACCGAGAAGAAGGTGTTCTCCGGGTTCACAACGGCTTGTCGTTTGGCAATCTGCCCCACAAGCCTATCTCCGTTCTTCGTATACGCCACCACGGACGGCGTCGTCCTCTGACCCTCAGCGTTAGTCACTATGGTGGGCTTCCCACCCTCCATAGCCCCAACAGCTGAGTTAGTCGTCCCCAAATCGATACCCACAACTTTCTCGTTGACTATGCGGAGCGGCCCCACCCTTCGAACGCCACTGGATCTCAGGCTCATAAAGCCCTTCAACGGCGTCGTTTGGCCGAGCCTCTGGCCCAAAAACACCGTCCTCGGGGTTGTGAAATTGGGCCTCTTGAATGAAGAGCCAGGCGCAGTGCCGAGGACGTTGATTTGAGCGGTGGAGGAAGCCATTGCTGAAAGGGTTTTAAGGTGAATTAGGGTTTTTACAATCTGTATAGAAACCCTAAAACTACCCGAGAAATTGGGAGGAGGCGAAGATAGAGGGCAGAGAGAGAGAGAGAGAGAGAGAGAGAGAGAGAGAGAGAGAGAGTTGGGTGGGAGCTTAGCTTTGAGACTGGTAGAGCGGCGAAGTGTGAAGTGTGAGGAGATAAGAGGGGAAGAGAAGAGACGAGAAGAAAACGGTAGAACTTTCTTGTTATCGCCTTTTTTTTATCTGTCCGTTTGCTTTTATTGGGCCTTGGCGTTCACTTTTGGGCCCATTTCTTCTGCTATTGGGCCTGTCAGGCACATTCAATTAATGGGTTAGGTGGTGCCACGTGAGAGGTTGGTCTAGGGCTCAGAGAGATTTTGCCTTTTTCCGAACTTTTGTGATTCTATTTGATTCCATCAATTTACTTTTAGCTGCCACTGACATTTTTTCGGATGTGCTAAGGGGTCGGCCACGCGGCTTAGCAAGGGCCATTGATTTTAGGTAAACCCTTGACTCCAATTTGCGCCGGCCTAAAGTAATTTTTTCATAAACTAAAGAGAGTTGTCCCTAAAGTTCTGGAAAAAAAAAATAGAAAAGTTGATAGAAGTCCAAAAATCCAACCAATAATTAGTTCTAGTCCTTAAATTATTGTTTATTAATACAAGTCTCTTGACTAGTTTACCACGTAGATTACATTTCATCTTTGACATGTTGATTCAAAATTTTGTATTTAACTAATTTGTATTTAAATTTTGTTGTTCCTATTATATCCCTATTGTCTAAAAAGAGTAAGATGAGAATTTATATGGCAATATTTTTATTTTTGTTCACCCTATGGTAGAGGTATAGTATATACTCTTGTAGACAAATTATCCTATGGTGTAAGTATATTGTCATATTGCCAATTGCATAGGTATATATATTTGTTTTTTCATATTTTAGACAATGAATAATAATATTTTATGTACATTTTTTAAAGGTAACATACAATTTTATTTGTCTATTTTTGTATCTAACTTATAGGTAGTCTTCTAATTTATGTTCCTAACTTATAGGTAGTATTCTAATTTATGTTCATGACTTATAGTTAACACGATTTATCACTAAGTTTTTTTCGTTGCTAATAAGAACATTATTTACCTGTATGTTAGATACATAATTTAATGTGGGTGATTGCCTAATTGATTAGTATAATATGTGGGCTTTTACTTCAATTGATTAATTTGTATTTTACCCATATATTAGGTAAATATTATCGATAAAAGAATTCCAAATTTAAATTCTGAAATTTATTTACAAGTAAATAATTCATTAAATTTAGATTTTCTATGTTTTCCTTATGTACCTCAAAGGGTAAAATCGACACAATAAAAAGAGTAATAAAAGTCAAAGGACCTACATCTAAAACCAAAAACGCGTGGACTAAACCCAATGGCAGCTAATTGTTTTGGACATAAATCTAAGAACCCCCAAAGAGAGAGAGAGAGAGAGAGAGAGAGAGAGAGAGAGAGAGAGATAGAGATAGAGAGAGAGAGAGAGAGAGAGAGAGAGAGAGAGAGAGAGAGAGAGAGAGAGAGTTGTTCTATACTATATATCATACATAAGAGCAAGTCCACCGCAAGGCTTTTTGCCGGGGCAGGACAGGGCCTAGGCTCACAAATGGCTTTAACGGGCAAGGGCAAGCCTGGACAAGGCGTGGGACCCACCAACCCAGGCAAGTACAGACTGTGCTACTACTTGGGCAAAATGACGCATTGCTAATGTTATAATAACATCAACAACCAATTTAAATAACAAAAAAAAAACTAAAAAATTCAAAAATTCAAAAAAAAAAATTATTATAAATACCTAGCCATGTTCTTTACTTCCCACACCAAAATTCTATACGAATTCATCTCCTCATATCTCATGTGAATAGTAATTGACATTGCCCTAGTTCATAGGGGTGGAAGTGCTCTAAGGGGATTTATAGCTCAAGTAGTTAAGAGTATTTACTCATGTATCCGTCTTCTTCTCTTGATATCGTTTGGTTAGGTTTGATTATATTTTTTTTTAATATATGATATGAACTGAAAATATTGAATAAAGAACCAGGTAGCATTTAGATAACCCGAGAAAACTCGTACTGAATTGATATTTAAAATTAATTTATGTCATGACAAAATATTAGTGGATCGACCCTATGTTCAGGAACTTATGTTATGTGCAGAGTCGACCCTCAATTTTCAAGGCCTCGGGATACAACAAATAAAAGGTAAATCTTGGGCTTGAACGTAGGCTCTTTAAAGATCGAATAAAGTCACATACCAATCCTACTACAAGGAATTTATTGTGAAATTTTTGCAGCTTTATTATTTATAGGCTTATTATCACAAAACGTCCATAAGGTTTACGAAACTATCAGATTGCATCCTTAATGTTTTTTTTTTTTTTTTTTATCATTTGTGGTCCTTAAGGTTAGTATGTGTGATCACAAATGGTCCATGCCGTTAGGTTCCGTCAAAAACTCTGTCAGTTTGCTGACGTGGCATATATATATCACAAAACATCTCTAAGGTTCATGCACCTATCACAAATGATCCTTGCGAATTTTTTTAATTTTTTTCATTTAAAATTCATAAAATTTTGGTTTTCTTTTTAAAATTTTATGAATTTTAAATTATTTTAAAATATATATTATATTTTAAATGCATGTGACACTATATTATTGTATATGCGGGCTCCATCTATATGCCACATCAACAAACTAATGGAGTTTTTAAAAAATAATTTAAAATTCATAAAATTTAAAAATGAAAAAAAAACTAAGGATTTAGGATTCACAAATGATCCTCAAGATTAAAATCCTTATATAAATGGTTTTTTCATTTATAAATAATTTATAAAAGAAAACCAAAATTTATGAATTTTAAATAATAAAAATAAAAAATTTCATAGGAACCATTTGTGATAGGTGTGTGAACTTCAGGGATGTTTTGTGATATATATATATATATATATATATATATATACCACGTCAGCAAACTAACGGAGTTTTTGACGAAACCTAACGGCAAGGACCATTTGTGATTACATACACTAACCTTAAGGACCACGAGTGATACAAAAAAAAATTAAGAATGCAATCTAATAGTTTCGTAAAACTTAGGGATGTTTTGTGATAATAAGCCTTACTTATATTAACTTTTGAGTATAGCCTCATAAGGAAAATAGAATTTGGGGGATGTCCTTAATGTAGGGCCCAAGACAGGTGCACTTCTTGCCCTTGCTCAAGGTCGCCACTGATTATGTGAAATTAACAGTAATTGTATTTTTACTACTCAGTTAATAGGTTTATTTTTAACCGTACAAGTGTCTTACCAAACCGAAACGATCAGTTAAATGACCCCGATAAACAGTAAACGGAAGATATTTTGGCTTACCAAAAGTTCGATTTTATTAACAGGTTAGGCCATCTAACAAACCGAAGTAACCATGCCTACCATAATTTTTTTTATATAGAACCAACAACTACAAGTAAAGGCCTCTAGGATAAGGAGGCCCAAAGAGATCAAAGTTAAAAGCAAAAGAATAGAATAAAGGCAGCCCATGCTCCCACAACATGGAGTTGTGTTTGTCCCTTTTTCCGACACTCTGGGTATTCCAGGTCGAACTGCTCTGGAGAGTGGAAAGGTTGATGGGTCAATACCAATGCCCCAATTGGATTTTTGGCCTGCAAGGGGATTCTTTCAACTTTTGAATAAAATTGAAAGTTGGATCAGGTTGATAAGAACGGGCAAGCTCGGGCCTGGCCCTGATGACTTGTTTCTCCTGCCCTGATGGCAGATTGCATAGGCGTGCCACTATTTGATATGAGACCAGCCCAATAGATCTAGTATATGCAGTGTAGGATATCGGTTTGTTGGATTCGCGCTTGTTCTGGACTTCCGCTCAAACCATTGTGCTCCAATAGGGGTACTAGCTTGGATAAGTTCTTTTCTATGCCTCAATCAAGAAGACTTCAATATTCTTTCATTCGTGCGTTGTTAGTTGGATAGATACGAACAATACCTGATCAAATAAGAAGGAAACCAATGTTGTGGTTAATGTTACCCTATTTGGGTCCAAAAACCTAACTTAGACCCGAGGAGGTCCTAGATTGGGTCAAGAGTTCAGCCGATTCGAACCCAGCAATTTAGTTCGGGTCCGAATGAGCACTTACTTTCAGACTAATAAAGCCCTATTTGGGCCTAAACCCTTGTCTTGGGTCCAGATAATAACTTGAATAATACGAAAGCAAGAAAATAAATTATTCTACAAGAGTATATAAAGCAACTAAATAGCAAGTATTTAAAGAGACAGCTAAAACAAATTTTAGAAAATGGAGAGGTTTCAGATGTTAGAGATTCCGCTATCCAATTCTAGCTTGATAGCAAATAAAAATATGAGCAAAAGATTTCTCCATTTAGCTAATTTCAAACACCAGTTACAATATATATATATATATATAAAGGCTGGAGATTTTCTATCCAGTTTGAGTAACAAGTATGTTTACAACAATTCAAACTGATTGTTTAAAAGAAATCATACCATAAGGATGGCAGAGCGACAAAAGATAAATGCAGGAGTAGTCAACTGGTTATCTGAACATTAAGTAAGCTATTTGAAAAGATCTTGAGGTCTTTTTTTTCAAGTGTTTTCAAGACATTGCGTCTGATTTTTGGAGAGAAAGTCCATTTTCGCTGTTGCGGAGCCTCTGTATTTATAAGCAAGAATTCTTAATGATGAAAGTTGAAAGAGGATATTTGGCTGCTATCCAAAGTCAGTTGTTGATATGTCTTTCTGAGCTAGTCTATAGGTGAGAGGACGGAATATCTCGAACAAAACTACTAGTATCAAGGGGTGCATTTCTGACCTATGTCTTTTTGTAGCTGGAAATCCAGTTGGTAATCGATTTCTTCCGACTCTAGTGTCTTTTATCCAGCTTGCATTCTTTGTTGGGAGAGAAGGTGGTCAAGTCGCCACTAATGGTGACAATCCTTCTTCAGACCCTCACGTAGGTCGATGTGTAACGGTTACCAATTTTCTTAACTTTAGTGTGGACCAAAGTTGGGGTCCCTTAGCACTGCGGGCCTCTACAAAGTTTTTACCCACTGTTGACCCAAAATCAAAAAGTTCTTTTTGTCGTTTCTAATGGAAAGATATTGGGCATTGGCTTAATAAATCTTTTTCGAGAATAAAACCAATTTTGACCTATTTTCCAAATATGGTACAAACAAGTTGTTAAGCCCATGACCCAGGTTTGCAAGAGCATCAGCTATTAAATTTGCCTCCCTAAACACATGTTTAAAATGCACTTCTTAACAAAAGGAGTTCAAAATGAGAACATGTTGAATTAACAGTCGAATGCTCCAAGAAATTGCTGCCTTGCGTAACACACAGTCTATAATAAGCTTCAAATCTCCTTCAATCAAAAGGTAGCGCAACCCTTTGTGCACAACATAAGCTAGACCATCTCTAAGTGTGAGACATAACGTGGTGATCGTTGCCTCTCCAATATTTTTAGCGGCCTACTACATGGAGAATGCATTTTCAAAATACCAAGAAATGCATTTAGTTAATATAAAAAATTATTATCTTGCGTCCTCTTTTGCTACACGTTAGAATTGCAACTTCTCTGTTTTTTCCAAATCCTAGATAATCACAAATTGGGATGGAAGAGAGTATCGATATATTTGATATGTGTATGTTGGTTTGTGATCAAAATGCTTTTGGTCATCACGGTTTTATTTATAGAATCAGTGACTTGGCCGAGGATCACTTCCAAGTTCCAAATCTTCAAAGCTTTAATTTTTAGAGATAATTTTTAACCTTGAAGAAACGTCGTTATGAAATCAAAGAACTCGGTTAGCAAAACTTGAACCTACAACTTTTAATTTTATTTATACCCAAGTACCAAACATAAATTTATTTGGTTTACTTAAATTTATAGTGTGATTAGATTAATAAAGTGGAAAACAAAATACAAAAAGGATTCCACTCCTTGTTATTCAAGTGTTAGATAATATGAGCTAGCAAATCTCTCAAACAAAGTAGGGCAAATTTTTGGTTATGCTCATATATTCTCACATCTTTATTATTCTCCAATATTGAAGTATTTATAAAGAAGTACAACCCTAAATAAAATAGGAAATAAATTCAAATTACAATAGAAAATAAATATAAATTATAATAGGAAATAAATTTCAATTATAATAGGACTAGATAAATGGGTAAGTAACCAAAATCCTAACATAGTAAGGAACCAAAATTCTAACTAAGTAAGAACTTGCCAACAAAATCCCTAATTTGATAGGAGTAAAATCCTAAATCTTTTTGTAAAAGGATTCTAAAGATTATATATATATATATATATATATATACAGACAGCTTCCATTGAGGGATCCCTCAAATTAGCTTATTTGAGGGACACCCCTTGTAGGGCCCATTCCGGATTGTATTTTACTAATCCAAACCGTCTATTTTGTAGATACTCATTCAAAGATCATCTCTACAAAAAATCACTTGAATCCGATATCATTTGACCACTCAATTGAGTTCTTGAAATTTTAGTACTTTCTTGAAACACCGTGTTCATTGATTTTGTAGGACACAATTGGATGTCGAAACGGTTTCCGATTTGTCTAATTTTTTGCAAGGATGATCTATGAATATAAACTTAAAAAATAGATGGTTTGGATCGTTGAAAATAAATTTGTAGGGTACCCTAAAGGGCGTCCCTCAATAGAAGGGGACTATATATATATATATATATATATATATAACATGAGAACCATGTTGTTTCTTTAATCATAATTACGCAATAGCAATTACTTTTGTCCTAGCAAAGAGAATTAACCATGTTTGGTCGTCGAGAAACACTTGCTCCTAGAAGAAGAAGAATGACAATAGGGCAGAGACTAAGAAGAATCCATGCCCTCATCATGTTATCCTTCCTTGGTATGACCTTCGTAGCAATGTTGTGTTTAATTTTCGAATTAGTTCATTCTATGATTTTTACCTAATGGATGGTGAGCAAAAGTATGTCTAGATCCTCTACCTTTTCGTATCGTTACTCAGTAGAGAGTTTATTTGATCTTCGAGAATAAAGTCCCATGTCGAAAATTCAGGGTTTAGGGTTTAGATATCTCCTCTCTTTGATTTTGGAGGCTGGTATTTCTTCCTTGTGGTTGGTTCGGCTTTTGCATCAGCAGGTGTAATTTTACTTTTAATTTTTAGTTTTGGTTAGTTTTATTTGTTGCTTGGTCCTGATAACTTGTTGGACCTTTTATTATTTTCTCCAAATTTTGGAATCACTCTGTTGTTATGCCAATGTAAAAACTTTATTAGAATATGAAATTACTTCGTTTTCAATTACCGAGTTTTGTTCTTGCAAGTTTTTAGCCTCACTTTCTAGAACTGCCGGCTGCTAATTTTGCAGAGTGAAATGCAGGTTTTAAAACATGACCGCAATCGGTATTCTGATCATTCCAAACGTTAGGGTTGAGTTTTTTAGAGTCAGAAAATACTGATGTTGAATTTTAAAAAAATTTGAAAGAACCCGTTTGGTTTGAAGGAAAAAGAAAACCTATTCAGCAACTCCAAATGCTATACGAACAAAACAAAAACAGAAAGACAGATGAAGACAGTCTTTCTGAAATCAGCTAGTTCTCTGAAGATCCAAAAAACACCATAACTGTTTCTCAATTCAATAACTTCATGGTTCGAAAACTTTGAAAACCAAGTCGCCTTCGACGTTTTCAGAAAGTACAAAAGAAAATTGAAGAGGATAAATTTATATATTGTGTAAAAGTATCAAACTTAATGAATATGTAGTTAAATTTTATTTTGAAGCTGGGTAAAATATATATAAATCAAAGATATTCAAACAGAAATAGGCCTGACATTGTCATGGAACAAAATTGACACACTAAACTAATATAATTCCAGTTACGAATGACAAAAATCTACCAGACAAAACCCAGCAGGAAAAACACATCATAATATTCTCTCTTGCTACACCAATTTTCCTCCTCATCCCCAACTCAAGGAAACAAAAGACATTGGTAAACCAAAAAAAAAGCAAAATAGACTACGAAAACGTCTTTAGAATTTTAAAGAAGTAAATTACTGGGACACTCCAAGCCACTTTGTGAAGTTGTCAAACTCTGTGTAGTCGCTGTCTGAGATCATCGTTTGGTACCATGCCTTGCCAGCTGCCTTGATGGTTGAAGCTTCCTCCTGGATAAAGAGAAAAACACAACAAAGAAATTCATTATTGCACAAGCCCAGATCACATAAAACAGTGCAAAAGATTAAGAACAGTACTAAACAAATTCCTCCACATAAAAAACGACGACCGTGAGCGGATATCTGGCTCGATAACATGGAGGCAGCATTCTATTAAGAATCAGGACTGATTTATGAATATGTCAATCATACTCCAAAACAGACTCAACATCAATACAATCAATCACGAAAATTATCTGCCTTATAATCAAAAGCAATATAACATGCATTCCCTAACCTTAGTATGATAAAGCAACTGAAAAAACAAAAGTATTAAGATGCACTTACAGAGACTAACATGTGCATTCAAACAATTCAAATTTTGGAATAAAAACAATAATGCAATTAAAAACCCTTGATTCATAGCACTAGTAGAAATACAACACCAATTAAAAATGAAAACCCCAAATTATATACAACAAAAACATATTCCCAATCGAACAATCTTAACCACCATGTAAATAATCAACAGAATCAATTGGCCACAAACAGAAACATATAATCTCAGAAGTTGGGGCGATTTGATTACCTTAGAAATGGGCTTCCTCTTCTTGTCAAGCTTCTCCTTCTTAGCCTTGACCCTCTCCGCCTCGGCCAACAAAGACATTCTCCTAGCTGTCTTTGCATAAGGATTCAACTTAAGCAGGGTATTCAGATTCTTCAGAGGATTCTTTTTCAATGGAGCCCTCTTCACTTCCTTCTTGATCGGCCTAACAACACTCTGAACCTCATCGGAGTTAATAATCCTCGCCAAATCAGCATTCACCATCTTCGACCTCGGCAACACATACCCATTCTTCTTCTCAGAAACCTTATCAAAAGAGCCATAGATCGAATCCAATTTCTCGAAAGCCGACTTGGTCCAGACGACAAACCGACCCAAATGCCCACCGGGAGCAAGCTTCAACAGATTAAGCCTCTCCACATTGATGATATCAATACCAGGAATGTTCCTAAACGCCTTCACGAGCTTGGCTCCCTCAGTCCCGTACACAATCAACGGCCCCTTTCGGTTAATATACCGCCTGTTCCTCATCTTACCCTTTCCAGGTCGGATCGAGTGGCTGTCCTTCGCCTTCTCGGCATCGGAGTAAGCCCCGATCTGCTTCAAAACCTTCAAAGCCGCGGAGGTCTTCTCAACACCTTCAATGGAGTCGCTAACAACCAGAGGCAATTCAGGAACAGTCTCAATCTTGTGCCCGCGGGCCAAAACAAGAGACGGCACCGCCGAGGCGGCGATCGCCGAAACGACGGCGTACCGCTTTTGGTTGACGTTGATCTTCCGGTGCCAGCGGCGCCAGATCTTGGTGGGCGCGAACATGCGGCCACCTCGGCACATATTGCCGAAAGCTCCCTGGCCGGCCCGGTGGGTCCCGCCGCCGGGGACACGAGGGATACGGGAGACGGCTCGGCCCGTACCCCAGGACTCGGCTGAGGTCTGGTGGCCGGCCTTCTTGGAGACGGCATAGGGCTGGCGGGAGTTCTTCGAAATATTGGAGTGGACGAAGGTGACGATGTCGGGCCGGATCGAGGCCTTCATGACGTCGGGTAGGGCAACGGTTTGGGTCTGGTCCGTGGCCATGTCGCCTTCCAAGGACTGGACTGTGACCAGGGGACGCGCAGCTGCGGCGGCGGCGGCCATTTGGGCTCTCAGAAAATGAAGGGAAGGGGAGGTGGGATATACGAACTTTGGACTGAAGGGGAAGCTAGGGTTTTGTGTTGTTTTTTATAGTGTAAACGTGGAAGGTAGGGTTTGATTGGTTTTTTTTTCTTCTTTTTTTTCGGGCTTATGTTAAATGGGCTAGTTCTGATCGCTTCTCTTCGGCTATTTGGGCTTAAATGAAGGTTTTGTTTGAATTTTAGCAGAAAGTACGAACAAAAACCCACAAAAGATTTACCAAAAGTGGACATGAAAATTATCTGTTACACTTGATAAATGTACACAACCATCCTCGTAGTTTTAACTGCTGTAATAAGCTTCAATATTAGCTCTTGATTTTTCAAGAATGAGACCCAGACTCGATAATAACGTAATCTCCAATTCATGAGGCCAAACTCAAAATATCCCAAATTTTAGTTCAATTTCTCTCTCAACCCAAGAAAAATAAGGGACTAAAATTTGGGAAAACTCAAAGTTGGGGCCAAATACCAGCTATTGCCTGGACTGGAAAAATTTTTGGTGAAGCCCACTCAAGGCTGACGTAGCCCATGTGCAAGGAGGAATCAATGGGTCGTCATGTGTCCTGTTGTTGGTGCTACAGAAAATGTCGCACTCCAAGTGTCTCGCGCTGGTGTCGCAACACTTTTTTTTATTCCAACAATAATCCAAGTCAATGATCCATATTAAATCCAACCTATTTTAATAGTTAAAAAAATGATCCAACGGTTGAAATTTAAATCCAATGGTTAAAATAATACTTTAAATTAATCTAAATCATATCCAACCCCAAAACTCACTCCAAACTCTATAAATACCCACCTATTTCTCAAATAAAATTATATTCTTGAAATTTCAAATTTTTTAAGTCAAATTGTTCAAAAAATTAAATTATGAAGTTATTTAAAAAGATTAAATGAAGAAAAATTATCCATTAAAAAAAAATTAGACTTCAACTATTCTTAAGTAATTTAATAAAGTTGCGGACTTAAAATTTGAGTCTAAAGGGTTGGGGGAAAAAAGGGTTTGAGTCCGGACAAAACCTAAATAGTTACTTTTTGGAGGAGGAAAAGTTGCATTTATAACCAAGGGACATTTTGGAAAAGGCCAAATGAGAGAGAAATATTTTTAAAAGAAGCCGAAATTGACAAAAATGCCCTTATTTATTTTTGGATTTCCTAAGAAATTCTTTACATTTGCATGTCTTTGGTTTGAAAGTTGAGGGGTTTTTCTATCTTTTTTGAAAAAAAAATTTGGCTTTTTCTAAAAGTGAAAAGCCAAGTTTTTTTTTGGTGACTAAAACCTAAATTTACTTATAAGGAAATGGGTTGGAGAAGGCCTAAGGGGGTAGTGATTGCTTGTAATCATGATTTTCTTTTTTTGTTTTCCAACTCTTTTTGTTTTTTTTGTCTGAATTTTTTGTTTTCCAACTCCAAATCACAAAAATGTACTTCTAATGGGGAATTTTGGCCTAGGCCATTCGGAACCCAGGCTCCATGGAATTTTAATTTGTTCCATCACTTCTCAAATTTTAAATTCTCTCCATTGCTACAAAAATTACATAATAAATAATAAATTTTGGCTTTTAACCCCTAGCCTCTCACTAATAAAACCTAAAAATCTAATAATTTGATAGGCTAGATTTGATTAGGAGGCCAAACTCCTAATCCCTTGCCTCACCACTATACATGCTTTTAGCATCATTAGTTAAATAAATGTTGAAGGAAAAAAGAATTTGGTTTGAGCAGTTTTTCTCTCCTTCAGACGTCTGCACGTTATTACCGTGCATACACCATTATAAATAGGGAGGAAAGCAAAGAGGGATAGTGGAAAATACAGAGTGTCCGCACAATAATAATGTCCAAATGTCCGTATAGGAGAAAAATTGTTAGTTTGAGTATGAGTGCATTTAGGGCCAGTTTGACATTGTTGTGCTATGAAAATGATCGTTGTTAGATTTGCTGGGAGAGAAATCAGTTGTGAGCGTATTTAGTAAACGTTTTGGTAAAAGTGTTGTTGGTACTTATTCTTGCATAATGAGAAAATGATTCCGGCATAATCATTAAACTCAGCGCCTCTTCGAAACTGATTCCCGCATAATCAAAAAACGAACGCACCTTATTAGCTGCTTTCCCTTATAACTTTCTCTCACAGCAATTTTTAGCAATAAGTGACTTTCTCATAGTTTACCAAACAAGGTGGGTTTCCCAAAATTTTTAAAAAAATCACTTATCACCCCAAATAAACAATATCAAACGGGCACTTAATCTTATATCCAAAACCTAACCTGGAGTAATTTTTTTTTTTTTTAAACAGGTAGTTTATTATTTTATATATCTTCTTAAATGATAAACTTTCATTTAATTAGTCACTATTGATAATATAACATTAGAAGGCCCTCTTAGAATTTTGTTTCTTTCAAACACATCTCACAATTTGCCCACATATCTCACATTATATTTATATATTTTCCAACATGGATGCATGGATGGCTTCACAAATTGGAGCTACCATGAGTCAATAGCATTCATAGTTGCACATACACACTGAGGGCCCAACAATATGATCACAAATACCAACCCCATCATTATATTGACTAGCACATTTTGCGTTACAACAATCAGTGTTGCACTCTTAGGTGCAGAAACCTAGCCTTGCTGTGCATGATCTTTTGGGTAGCTTTGGTCCACGATCTTTTGGATGGCTTCGGTGCCGGCGGTGGACCGCAGAAGTAAGAGCACCTGCAAAGTCCAAGTGGTAGTTCCGGATGGCAAGCCCCTTCGGGTGGGAAGGAAATAGGTTGAGGGAGAAGCAAGTTTCACCATTCTTTTTTTGTTTTTGAAGCTTTGTTGCAATTTTTACTAGGTGCCTACTTTAATGGGTGATGCAGTATATATAGGTACCAATAGCTACAATGTCTAACGTGAGTTTAATTGATTAAGAGTTTAGACATATCTAGAGTCTAGAGGATCGGATTCTCATTGTAGAGGCTTTTTCTTTCGGCAGCTACAAATGGGTTGGGCTACCGTAATGAGCGAATTGATGGAATTATCCCATGTGTTTGAGTTCAAAGATCAAGCCCCAAGAGTGCTTCGAAAGGATAGTGAAGCATTAGGAAACACTTTGGTTACCTTCACCAACAAAAATAACAACAGCTTACAAAAAAATTCTTGATTTTGCATGAGAAACTTGTGGCATGAGAGCTGACCATTTATGAGTTTAGCATGAGAGAGAGAAATTGTTGTAATTTCCTATGAGAAACAGAGTTTTTAAGGCATGGGTGAATGGATTCTAAGAGGATTCGTTAAGAAGAGAGATGAGGGCAATGGGTGGCTTAAGTGATTTTCCGGCAGCTCAACAAAGGTGTTGTCAAGTGCTGAAACAGTCTGCCATGAGAGAAAAATGTGGGGAGAAGGATGAACAGAGCACGAATTTGCTAAGTTTTAAAGATGATAGGGGAAGGTTGCTCTCTAGATGTGGTTGTGGCTAGTGGTGAAGTATTGAGTGTTTTGGGTAATTTTCCAGCAGCCTAACAAAAGCTATGTCAGACTCTGGAATGGCTTGCCATAAGAGAAAATAGGAGGAGATGGAGGAATAGGGCACGAAATTGCAAAGTTTTAGAGATGAGAGATGAAGCTTGCTCTTTAGATGTAGGTTTCTTGATGATGGGTAGGAAATGCCTCTTTTTATAGGCGCTAGAAGCTACTCTTTTCCAAGAAACCTTAATGGTTTCTATACAATTTGGCCAAGCATTTTCCTTCATTTCTCCTCCCTTCCTTTGACTTCTCTTTTGGCAAGCCATTCCAAAGTCTGACAAAAGCTATGTTAGACTCTGGAATGGCTTGCCATAAGAGAAAATGGGAGGAGATGGAGGAATAGAGCACAAAATTGTAGAGTTTCAGAGATGAGAGATGAAGCTTGCTCTCTAGATGTAGGTTTCTTGATGATGGGTAGGAAATTCCTGTTTTTATAGGCGCTGGAAGCTACTCTTTTCCAAGAAACCCTAATGGTTTCTATCCAATTTGGCTAAGCTTTTTTCCTTCCTTTGACTTATCCTATTTGGTGAAATTCTCTCTGCCCATTTGCACAAAATCAGGAATTTTTGGGAGCTCAATGCTCTTCCCACAGCTGCCTCAGTGGAGAACTCCCATTTTCAGCCATCTTTCTTCTTTCTTTTCTCTCCTCTTCTATGGATAGATCTGATGGGGGGAAAGAAATTGCTATGTACATTGGTTTGAAGGGTGTTTTGCTAAAGTATCCTTTGGTTTTTTGATGCCTTGTGTTGGGATTTGTCTTTGGCCATGTGCTAGAGATTTCCAGCAGCCTGCAAATGTGAATGGCTTTTGGGTTTTGTCATGGTTTTGTCTCCAACCATGTGCTGGAGACTTTCAGATATTTTGTTGGTCACTTGGGTCATTCTTTAAGGTAATGAGCTAGTTCACTAAAGGGATAGGCCAACTTCCCAAAGTAATGAGCTATCTTTTCTAAGGTAATGGGCTATTTTCTCTCCTTTATTCTTACGCACATATTTGGACTCAAGAAATGGGCTTGAGTTTCGGGGCTCCCAAGCAGCCTAAAACTTCCATTTATCGGCTCATCAATGGGCCTCATGAAAACTCGTAACCATCCATACCACAACCCGCTCAGCAAACCCCAGGCATTCTCGTGGCTTGGGCCCACTTAAGCTTGTAGCATAGCGTGTTGCTTATTTGCTTGGTGTGGCATGTGTGCAAGCGCATATGACGAACTCTTGTGTACCTAAGTTGGGTTTCTTCCCAAGTAAGGTGTCGTACTGGGCTAGAAATATATTTAGGCCTAACCTTGGATTTTTTGGGCCTCAACACGCATTTATGAAAACTAGGCTTTACGTACATGTGTTGGGTTTGGTGGTGTAAAAATAAATTCGAACAGATTAGAACAATGATTGGCTCCTACGTGTGTGGTGGGTTTTTTTTTTAAAGGACTTGAAAGAGATGGGATATATAATTTTTTTTTTTTTTTTGTTGATAAATGACAATTTGACAGAACATAGCCGTGGGAGTGATAGGAGAAATCCTTGTCGGGTTGGGTCCCAGGCCCTAATAGGGGAGATTTTGGGGAAATTCAAGGCGGGTACGGGGATCCCTAAATTTTAAAAATCCCCGATAAGAGACAAGCCGAGGATAGTCCTCGAACTCAACTCGATGACTAATATATTTTGATAAGAAGTAATATATTTATTTTAATTAGAATAAATAAATTCAAATCGAGAAACTCAAAAAAATAAACAATGGAGAGAACTCATAACATCAAACTCAAAATCATGTCAAAATCTAAATAAAAGGAGAGAATCTAACCAAGGAAAAAAATATAGCATCCAACATCTAACCCACAAAATCAGAAGCCAAATAAGTCTTCCTTGACATGAGAGAGAGAGAGAGAGAGAGAGAGAGAGAGAGAGAGAGAGAGAGAGAGAGAGAGAGAGAGAGAGAGAGATAAAAGTGTAGGAGAAATGAGAGGAGAGATGAATAGCAAAGAAGGCAAACCAGATGGGATAGGAAGGAGACACAATGACAACAAAGGCTGAGGCTAAAAGAGACGATGATGACAGAGGATGAGGATAAAAGAGACAATGACAATAGAGGCTGAGGCTAAAAGAAAAGACGACACCCCTTTCTTCATTTGAAACCCATGTCTAGGGTTGGGTTTCATATCCCTAGTTATTTGGGACTTGGATCCGAAGGCCCATATACAGTCTGAGACACATTTAAGCCCACCAAACAATGGTCATGATCCATGTCCATTTTAATTAAAAATATCTTGTTCAACCAGCCCACCAAACATAATCTTAAGACTTTAGTAGTTTGATCATCTTTTTCATTCTTATTACCAACACATGAATAAATAATATTCATCGAGATAACATATTAAAAAGTCACTCAATTTTATGGAACTTGAAAATTTTGTAAAACCCGCAAAAATTTGTGAAATAAGTAAGTCGTAAATAGGTAATATTTGAGAAACTAGAGCACTTGAAAAAGAAAATTCTAAAAAGGTCTACGAAACGAAACAAATTCATTCTCGCTTTTGCTTAAAACACCTTATCTTAGGAAAGAAAAAGAAAATGTTCCAAATTACAAACGATTCATATGTTTTACTCCATATGTCAAAAAATTAATGTGATTTCATTAAGAATACCATTGTGATCTATATCCTTTACGAATCTTACTTGAATCATCAAATTTTGTCTAACGAAGCATTCACACATGTGCCGCAGGAATTGATACTAGGCAAACAAGGCATATAATGACCGCGCTCGCTCCCCTAGCTTAAATTCACAAAAACTGGAGATTTGACTAGTAATGGACGAAAACCCCAACAATAATCTTAACAAAATTAGAATTACATTACTTGTTCAGAAACGGAAGAAGAAGAAGAGGATGACAAATTGATAAAATTGATTGAAGATTTAATGTAAAAAAATATAATTGGCGATTGCCTCCTGTGCTGCGAGTGGCAGTGCCAGGCAGAGGGACCATTCCATGAGCAACACAAACACAGCAGCAGGCAGCGGCCATAAGTCCCAAAAATGATTATGTTCTTGTGGGTTCACCTGGTCAACAGCTCACCTTTCACGTGAACCAACGTGGCTGCCTTATTATTATTAGTAACCCATATGTTCTATGGATCCATTCCAATCCACACCCAAATTATCCATTACAAAATTGCCACATCAAACCTTCTAACTTGTAATATCCGGCCGGGTTTAGTGGCTCGGGCTAAACTGAACTATTTCAATTAAATTACACATGTATTATTGTTATATAGTGAATTTATACTAAAGGGATTTAATTTAGTAAAAAATGATCTTGATTTGCAGACCAATAATCTCATATGTTCGAACGGCCATGACACTCCTTTCTAAATTTTGGAAAGTTAAAAACTTATAAATGTTGATATTAGACAACCATCCAATCCAATTTATGACTCAGACTCGCCTCCAATTCAGTTCAAACTGAATCAACAAATGAATTACTATCCATTTGAATTAATTGTGCAACAAAGCCACCCACCCCACCACCTTGACTTTTCATTAATTAAACGTCTATTCATACTACCCATAAGCCTCTGATTTATAAAAATAAAAATAAAATAAAAAATAAAAAGGTAAAAACATCTTTTACCATCATTTAAGGGTAATTCTACCTTTATTTTTCTATTCAGAAATAATTATTTTAGAAAATGATTATAATAAATAAATAAAAATCAAAGACGGCAAATCAGATGATTAAGCATAAAAATATTTCCTCACAGCAATGATCATCGAATTGACATTTGTGATTTCGTGCGCATTTGGGACAAGCTAAAGAAGAAGCTAAATGGGCGTTTTGGTAATTTATGGCAACATGCCATGTCATTTTCTCTTTCCTCTTCTTGATTTTTTTTTGCCTTCCTCCTTTACGTGCTTCTCGGTAACCTGCGCGCACTCTGGAAATGACAAATTGACCACAACTTGACCTGTGCCCCCCCACCCAGCCCGCAGAGGGTATAATAGTCATCTCGTTTCTTTTAGCAGTCAATGGTCTGATGATACGGTAAAACCGTATATACGCCGTATCTACGCCACAAGCAGGCCTGGCACTCTGTAACGCTACTTCTACGCGCCTACCTCATGTGTAGCTCACGCGTTTTCAGGGCTTGTACTCTTTCCTGCCTTTTCCATTTCTCATAATGTTTTGCTTATATTAATAATTGCTCTCTAAATTAAGTTTTTGAACTCTATAGCCCTTTAATATTGAATTGCATGCAACTTTGGTCCTTCTGGCAAAATCTGTTTGCTGTTAACCAAATTTAGGAGTAAAAAGTTATGAGTAGGTGAAATGTTATTAGCATGAATGCCTATATGTAGTGTTAATAATAACTCCATTAAGTAGCATAAATAATTCATCCTATAAATCTACTTTTTTTGTCTATTTTTGTTTGGTAAGGAAGGGGCCGAAGCCCAAACAACTTTTTTTGTGTATATTTTTTAGTATATGTGATGGTCTAAACTAGAGAAAAGGAGAATTTCTCTTACACATACAAATAATGTCATAGGGGTTCAAACCTGTTACTTTTTTGGTCTATTATATCAACTTGTTGGTAGTTGAAAACTAGCCCTTATCACATGGATATTACAACATGACAATAATTAGTTTTATAAATAAAAAAACATGATAATGATAACAATGAATGTGTTGTAATTTAAATGTATTTATTTTGCCTAACTAATTACATTTCATTGTGACAATATTTAATAATAAATTGGATGGAGTTAGGCTTAATTTTTGGAAGGATCAGATTGAAATCAGGGGATTTCAATTCTAATTAAAAAAATTTGGAATAAAAATTATCTTCCAAAAAATGTTATTCGAAAAACTCATAATTGTTAGGGAAATTTCGGAACTCAGATTTTTTTATTTTTGGAACATTTCGAAATTATTCAATCCAACTTACACCCTTAAAACTTTTAGATGTTGAAATTGATTTGAACCTGTCAAAATTGAAAATTTTCGATTCCAAATTGGCCGTAATTTGACTTTCCAATCTAACTTGCACTTCCGTTTGGATGAAGGAATTGAAAATTGCATAGAATTATTAAATGACGGAATTTAGGTCTTAATCATTTAAAGTTCTAACAATTAATAATTTTAGTGTTTGGATTTATATATGTCAAATTTTGTAAATGACATAAATTACAGTAAAAACGATTTCATGCTTAATAGAAATTGCAAAATGGGGCATTTTTTAGCAGAAATTAAACTCATGAATCTTCATTCTCAATTTTCACGATTTTTTTTCGCATGTCATTTAATAAGTTTCATGCTTTGTTTTGGAAGATCTTTTCTATTGAGAAGGGCGATAGCGTACTAAACTCACACACACTTCACAAAATGTGAAGACTTGAACTCATGACCTTTCCTGACTGGGGAGCAATTGCTCCAAACAACAACACTAGTGGGTCCTTTGAAATAAGTTCAATGCTTAAGTTGCCAAACAATGAAAATATCAATTTCTCCTATTTAATTATTGACTTTTAACTGAATCCCGAGTTATTTCCCTCCATCCAAACGGAGGGTAAATGAAATTAATGGTAAAGGGGAACAATAGGAAAGTTTGAAAGTGCATGAAAAACTTAGAGGCCCCGTTTAGTTCACGGGAAATGAGACTTAGAGATCGAAAATCAATTACTTTCCCATATTTGGTAAGTCCAAGTATGTGAAATCGTTGCATGGCTCATGGGAAAGTAGAGGGAAAGTGAAGTCATCCTCTCAACTTGAGTTTTGTTTTCCCTCATCATGGGAAAGTTTAGGAAAATGAGCCAATATTAAATAAATATTTTTTATGACCATTTTGTCCCCATTAATAATTTAGAATTATAATATATCATTAAATACATTCTTTTTTTATTTGATTTAATATGGGTATAATTGAAAATTTATACAAATTTTATTTTCCATTCTTACTCAAAACAAACATGGGAAATGAAATAAAGTGATATCTCTCGGTTACTTTCCCAGCATGTGGGAAATGAATCTTTCATTTCCCATTTCTTGGGAAATGACATGAGAAATAATTTTCCTCCAAATTCGTTCCTTGAACCAAACGGGATCAGAGAGCAAGCAATATGAAACTAATTTAGGAGGAACAACTAAATTTTCACTTTCTTTTAAATTTATGAACAATAGTAAAAAGGGAAAAACAGTGACATTTTTAGTGGGAAGAAAAGAGTGAAGAGAAACACGCGTTATGAGTGCGAGGAAGGGTAGGCAGCAGTCCAAATAAAAAATATAATAATCAGCGCAAAAATAAAAAAAGGAGAATAAATCGCCGGCTGAGTTTGTGTTTGGAAGAAAGGCAAACGACTGTTTCGACTACAGAGAGAGAGAGAGAATTTTGGGAAGGAGACACACAAAAGAATCGTCTTTAAGGAATCAAAAAATCAAACACATCCCAATTAAAATCCATTTTATTTTTTTTCCAATTTTAATTCTTTTCATTTCCATTTTTCTACTCATCCAGCTCTCTCTCTCTCTCTGCGAGGCCAGACTGTTGGTCGTCTTCTCTGCTCCTTCTTGTGTGTATGCCCTAGATCTTGAGGGAGAGAGAGTCAACGATAACTCACTACGCAGAAGAAGTTTCAGATTCCAGATCTTCAATTCTTGATTCGAAGCTCCTTTCAGCTCATTGCATCAGGTACCTCTTTCCATGCTTTCCAAGTTTTCAGAGTGAGAGTGAGATAAGACTTTGCTTTTGAATTTTCGGTTTTGTTGGTGTAGCTACGTTATTGGGAAGTGGTTGTTCGGCTTTTGCTTGGCTTCTTGGAAACCAAACGGGGCAGAAGGAAATGGTGGAAAATTTTGGGGGTTGTGAGTGGTTGAGTTGACTAAAGAGGCAGTAGAGCTTGCGTCTTGCAGTTGGGTTTTAATTTTCGGGTTTAGATTGGAATCGTGTGTTGGTTTGACTTTTCTTTACTACGATCGTTGGCTATTTGTTTTTATTTTTATTTTTTTATACCTACGTACATATTCAGGCGTTTGGTTTTAGTTGTTGGGCTGGTTCTGAGCTTTGAATTCTGAAAATAGGGTTCGCTTATCAAATTCCGATCTTTTTCTGGACCTTACGTTTGGTTGCTGACAAAAGGTAAGCAGAAGAAGGGGAAGAGAAACAAAGAGTTGAAGTTTTGTTTTAGTAATTTGTAAACCGTACAGTACGACCCATCTGAAGACTAGGATTTCTTTTTTCTTTTTTTTTCTTTTCAAATGCAATTTCGGCAAACGATTCTAAGCAATAACAATTACCTTTGGAATTAATTGCTTGATTGTTATCAATTTGATTTGATTTCTGATGCCGCTTACTTTTTGAAAGGTTGCATTGCGTTTCTGTGTGAGGCATATTAGCATTCTCATACATGAGAGTGTTAATCTAACAATTTTTTTTTTTGGGACTGAGTTAATCTAACATTCTTTCTAATGATTTTTATGTCCATATGTCATGCTTGCTGTACCTGTTACTGTTAACTATTAGGATTAGTAGTGATCTAGGCATATTTTTCTTATTAGGAATGGTATTACCAATTTGTCAACACTCTTGTACCTGCTTAGGATATCCTGTTTATTTTCAGAATAAATTTGTATGAATTAGTCTGCTTATTATTTTACTTGCAGATTGCAGAAATCTCCACACCAATCAATTGAAGGTTCTCTGCTAGACTGTCGATACTAAATCCATATCAAATAGTACAATGGTGGATGGGGACAATAGACAGGAATGAGATCATTAGGTGATGAAATTGTGATGCATTTATTCTAGATGAAGACGGGTCAGTGGCGACTAGGCATGGGTGACATGCAGATCGTGCCCGGGGCTCGCCATCGCCCACCTCTGAAGAGGCCATTGTGGATTATTGTCTTGGTTTCTTTGGTCAGCATCTTTGTGATTTGTGCTTTTCTCTACCCACCTCAAAGCAGCGCTGCTTGTTACATATTTTCTTCGAGAGGTTGCAAGGCTATTACCGATTGGCTTCCACCTGCTCCTGCAAGGGAATATACTGATGCTGAGATTGCATCCCGTGTTGTGATTAGAGAGATTTTGAGCGCACCTCCTATTCAATCCAAGAATCCGAAAATTGCTTTCATGTTCCTTACACCCAGTGCATTGCCTTTTGAGAAGCTGTGGGATAAGTTTTTCCATGTAAGGTTTCATCTGTTATGATTTATTGGCCCGAGAAAAAAAAAATCTCCTTTTTGTTTGTTTCCTTGGAAGTTTTGTCCTAATATACCTGTCCTGCTTAATTATTCAAACAAAATCTAACTTTTCAGACAATGCTTTCAAATTAGCACATGAAGAATATGAAGTGATTAACTCATGTTGTGGTTTCCTATAATCTTTCACAAGGATAGTTGGAGTGTTCCCATACAAGCGAGTCTTTCATACATGATTTATATTGTGACTACTGGTCAACAGTTTAGCACTATGTTGGACTAATAATCATCATGTGTGCTTAATTTCATCAAGCTATCAAATATTCAAGTTTAACAATACAGTATAAGGGTTGACTAATGATAAATTTTTTATTGTATTTGGAGCGAAATAACAAGCCTAATAGGAGAAGCTTCTCATATGGATGAGGGATGAGATGAGTTGGTGCTAAGCTTTCTTATGAGTTGTAACCTGCTTGAAAAATGTTAAGTTACATATGATGATCTCTGTTACTTTTGGTGTTTTTAGTGTATTATGTATGTATGGAATTTCGTGTCCCTTGATGCCCTTTCCAGTGGCTGTTTTCTTATTAAAAAAATTAGTGACTCTGATTTTATAGTAAGATGTTATACAACAGACATCTGTTTATGTCAAATTAGGGCTTTTCCATGGTAATGTGTGGAAATAAATGTCGAAGGACAGAATTTCTGATCTTGCTCACTCAGTATTCCAGTGTTGGTAAAGCCTGCTAAAGCAATTATGAATTCATATGCTTACCTTAAAGTCTTTCAATTTTTTATTTGGCAGGGTCATGAAGGAAGGTTCTCTGTTTATGTCCATGCTTCTAAAGAAAAGGCAATTCATTTGAGCCGTTACTTTTTTAATCGCGAGATACGCAGTGACCCGGTATACCTGATTTTATTGTCATAGTCATTCATGATTGGATTGCATTACTTTACAAGATTAATGTTTCATACTTTTCAATGTTATTTGAAATAGAAATGAGAATTAACAGACTCCTTGTCTACTGCTATACAAAAACAAAATTTGTTACAGTTGATGAAACCCTCCATCATACGAAACAAAGGACATGATATACGGTGAATATTAAAGCTATGTAGAAGATGTTAAAAACAACGTATCCCATCTCATATATTACCATAGACCTCCTACTTGCTTAATTGATGTATGTAGCCTTATATATCATTTAATTGAGTTAAAACATGCCAGTTCGGCCACTTAATTGTTAATTGTTAATGTCAGATATTAAGTGGATGGCGAGGGACTATTTTGTTGCGGAGGGGTGATTGATTATTTAATCCATACAGTATAATAGTCTCTCCTAATGAAGCTGAGCATAATCTTTCACAATAACTTAAATTGTAGAAAATGTCTGATTGTTTCTTTATTCTGACCTATGTAAATCTTGAACAATTTTAAGCTAGCAGGCTATTATGGAAGGGGCTAGAGTTGTGTAGATGATGTTACACAGACAGGTAGAAGAAAATGAGGATAACACAATGTGACATATCTTTCACATGTTTTCTTTTCTTAAACCAGATCTACTTAGAGCAAAACTTTTGAAGCCAATGTAACTACAACTAAAATTGTTGGTAGAATTCTTATTCCTTGTTGGCTGGATTAATATTATATCATACTAGTGGTGATGGTGGTTTATTGTCTTCATGTTTAACTAGTGATTGATTAATCAGATCGACAATTTGATCATGTTTTCAGGTGATTTGGGGGAAAATTTCCATGGTAGATGCAGAGAGAAGATTATTGGTAAATGCTCTTGAAGATCCTGATAACCAGCATTTTGTCTTACTTTCTGAAAGGTGATCAAATTCTAGGTACCTTTAGTCATCCTTTTTCTGTTGAGTTCTGATTAGTTCTGCAATTATTAATTTCTTATTAATTCGTTCTGTTATGCAGTTGTGTGCCACTGTATACATTTGACTATATCTATGACTATCTGATGAATACAAATTTAAGCTATGTTGACTGGTAAGTGAAATCTTCTTCTATGAGCTACTGTTTTAGTTTAAATGTGTGGGTAGCTCATCATTTTGTGAATGCATTTTTGTTTTGATGAATAGGTACAGTTATGACAGCTGCTTCCGTAGTAGGGTTTTATTTTTATTTATTTTTATATCTTATGTTGTTTTCTCTTTTCAGCTTTGAGGATCCTGGTCCACATGGAAATGGGAGGTATTCTGAGCACATGTTACCTGAAATTGAAAAGAAAGACTTCAGAAAGGGTGCACAGGTATTTTTCATTATGTTGTTGCTGCAAATGTAGTTTTTCTAATCTCGGGAAATTTGATATTTGCTAAATGGAGTTTTCCATCTCTTGATGGCCATTTTTATTGGTCTTATGAACATGCATTGTCAGTAGGTAATATCCACACATTTTGACAGTAGAGCAATATGACCACCCAAAAAGTAATTCTTGATTCCAAGGTGTTAGAAAATTGAAGGCTTGTTGGCTGTGTAATAGATTCTTGCCTGTGAGGTTGTGCATAGGTCAGAGGTAGTGCAGTTTAACTATCCAGATGTAGGAATTATTTTTCATTTTGATCCCATTTTTTTGGCCAGGGTTGGTGGTGACAAAGGGATGGATTTTTGAGATGTATTAGTATTCAAATATTTGAAATTCAAGTATCTTCCCTTTAATAAGTTTATATTCTGAATTATATGCAGTGGTTCACTATGAAGCGTCAGCATGCTGTGATAGTAATGGCTGACGGTCTTTACTACTCGAAATTCCGGGACTACTGCAGGGCAAGTTCTTTTTTTCTTCTTTTTTTGTGTTCATTTCTACAGCTGCTTGTTTGTAGTTCTTAATATTTTCATATGTTATATGTTTTTGCCTCTAATTTATTTACCAAGTAGATATAGCATATCTGCATGTACGATACCTTCGTCCTTGCTTTCTCCTATTACGGGTGTAATTAAATTCTAGGTTGCTCTTTATTTTGTTTTTTCTGATGACGTAAGCTCTTTTAAGGCTCAAAATTTTATTGTTGATATGTAAAACATTTGCTCGATTTCAACATATGCCTTTCCTCCTTCCCATGCTTGGGCCACTATACAGCTGACATGCAAATATTTGATAGGTTTTGTGATATTTAAAACTATGAAACCCTATGTTCCCTAGCCCAATTTCTTGATGTGGATGTTCTTGGTTATTACAGCCGGGTTTGGACGGCCGCAATTGCATTGCTGATGAACATTACTTGCCTACCTTTTTCAATGTGAGAATCTCCTCTCTAAGAATTTCCTCTTCTGTGTTTCCTTGTATTTAGCATCTCTGTCTGAATGAAGTTTCTTTTGCACTTGTTTTCAGATAATTGATCCTGGTGGAATTGCAAACTGGTCTGTAACGCATGTTGATTGGTCTGAAAGAAAGTGGCATCCAAAGTTATACAAGAGTCAGGATATTACTTCTGACCTTCTGAAGAATATTACGGTACAGTTCTGCTATAAGCTTTTATGCATATATGTGTGTGTGTGTGTGGTATTTATAAATAAGAGCTCCATCATTTATGCATGTGGATATGTGCTGCTAGACACTGTCTCTGCAATTTCTTGAAGTTCGCATTATGCAACTGTGCAATATTTCTTCTACCTATCTGTGGTACCCATGTGGAGAATGTGTGCTGCTGGACACTGACTGCAATTTCTTAGGAAGTTTGCGTAATGCAACTTCACATATTGCTTCTAAAAACTCTGCAATTTTTTTATTTGGTTGGTTGGGTGGTTGGCACTGAGCCAATATTGTCATCTGATCAATACCATCCCTCGCTTCTCTCTCTCCACCCAACCAAAAAAAAGAAAATGCTTCTTGCTTTTGAATTTCAGTTTTTAGTACTCGGCCTTTTAATGAAGATGTGGCCTGAATTGATTGGTGGCTTGAAATGACCTGGTGGATGTACGTGTCTCATTATAGTTGATTTGGATGTGCCATTGCAATCTTTGTTACGCCATCAGTTCCAACATATATAATACTATAGAGAGTAGTATCAATTCAAATACAAATTGTTCATAATTAATTTCTGACGGAGACTTTTGTTGTCTTGTCTCTGCAGTCAGTTGATGTGAGCGTGCATGTAACCAGTGATGAGAAGGTATGCATCTAAAAGATCGCTAATTCATGCTTCTGGAATTTGAATATTGGATGGCTTGGAAATAACTCATTATAATTTAATCCCATTTTTTGTTTCATTTTTCAGAGGGTAGTACAGAAATGGCCTTGCTTATGGAATGGTATACAACGGCCATGTTACTTGTTTGCAAGGAAGTTCCATCCAGAGACTCTCAATAACTTGTTGCACCTTTTTGCCAATTATACAACAATTTGAGCCAGATATTTTTGATTCCATATTCTTTGGTTGGATCGTTTTCGACCCTTTCCCTCCCACTTATTTCCAGTATAGCTGACGAAGTTGTAAATTGCCAAATTATAGAGGCTTGATTGTTTGTTCCCCCCGACCACATTTCTTGAGTGCAAGGGCAACTAGCAGAGCAGTTAGGGTGACCGGAGTCTGGCAGGAGGCTAACAAGCTAGTGTTGCTTCCGTGGGTATGAGGATATGTTGATCTCTACAAACCCTTCATTTTGCGCTATCAGTGTTAAATTTCTAGAACAGAATTTTTCTTTTTCGGGGAACTCTTTCACTGCATTTTGTGGTTAGTCTTTGTAAAAGATGGAAGTTTGAACTCTCAAGTGGCAAATATACAACACACAATAGCCGTGAAATTCACGCTTTAAAAATTATTTTGTGCATGTGTGGAAATTCAGAGAGAAAATTAGAAACATATAATGATTGAATTGGAAAAGTTAAATTTTATTTTTTACCTGTACGTTATCTTGTCTTGAGAGAAGAAGAGTCAGAAAGACTAAAGTAAGGGCATGTTTACGTATCAATAATGAGTATGGGAGGAAAGGGAATGATTTTCATTCCTGACTTCCCCTACATTTACTTACAATCAGGAATGAAATAATAAGTGGGTCTTACTTCAAAATCCGTAATCACATCCCATCAAAACTAGGTATTAGATCAACTAGGGGGAGGGAGTCGATACAATTCTCATTTCTGTTTTCCCTTATTAACTTCCAAAAATACCTTTAACACTTTACCATAATTCCAAAACACCCCAAATCCAAAAACAAAAAACAAAAAAAAACTCATGCCAAGAAGTTCAAAGACGCTCCAAGGTGTTATTGGAGTTTATTTTTTTGTTTGAAATTGGCTCTGGACAAAGGTGTATTAAAATTATCATTGAATTGGGCTCTTGCTGTTCATCTTGTTTAGCATATTGATTCCTCATGTTTACACCGCCTTACTAGTTTGCTGTAGGATTAGTTTGGTCTCCTTAGCCAATTTGAGAATTATATATGTTCTGTGGTGAAAATGTGCAGGGCATTTTAGTAATCAAATTAATTTGGATTCTGATTCATGAAAATTAGTCAACAATAACAATGCGAATCAACCTCATTCCTTTGCTAATTCCATATGTTTAGTAAACAGCTTAATAAGAATGATTCTTTCCATACCGATTCAATACTTTCCCGATTCCTAAATTCTCTAATTCCTTACTTTCTCCATTACTGATACGTGAACATACCCTAAGCATTGAATGATTCTATGCCCTAGCTGCCTTGGGAATTTATAGGCTAGATGCAACCACACAATGACCAAGATTACAGTATAATTAAACACATACCAACCATGGTTAGGAGTTTATTTGTAGAGTAGACCCAAATTTGTGGTTAGCACCGTATTGTTTGGGAGTGATTCTAAGGTCCAGTTTGGAATTGCTGTCGTTTAAAAAAAAAAAAGCTGCTTCTGTTGTGCTTTAAAAAGAATTAGCTGTAAAGTAAGGAGCAGAGCGTTTGTAAAAGTGCTGTAACTATTTATAATGACTAAAATATGCATGATTCTGAAAGTGTTTTTTTTTACTAATATGTTTTGTAAAAAATAAACCTTGAAAGTGTTGTTATACTTTTCTTCCTAAAAATTATATTAATCTTTGTTAAAGAAAAATAAAAATTTAATTTTCGAACAAAATATATAATTTATTTTCTAGGACCAAATATAACCAACAAGGGGTAAGAAAGCTTTCAACTTGGAAGAATTAGAGTTGAAGGAAAGCAAGGTCGCCCTGCCATTGAAGGACCTTTTGGACCCTATGGATTCCATCCCTAAAAACTATCATACATGAGAGATTGAAGAATACATATATCCCTAAAAACTATAATCAATAGCTTTAAAGAGATTGATAATCTACCTTTGAAAAGAGATTGAGCGAATCGTCTGCAAACTTGGGAGGCTACAAGAGATTGAGCGAATAAATTGATAACTTGGGAGGCTACAGGAAATACCAAACGTTGGTGTCTGCAGACTTGGAGAGAAATACGAGAGATACATTTCTAACCTAATAAGGTATTTGTGGAATTGCAAAAAAAAAATCAATAAAGGGAGCGCGTTGCTTCAATTGAAAGTAGCTTTAAAAAGCAACCTCGAGGTTGCTATCAAAAGACCATTGCTTTTTAAATAAGTAAGATATTTTATTTTTACCAAACACCTTAAACTACTTAACTTTAAAGTTAAGTAGTTTTTTGGCCAAAAAAAGGCATCCCAAACGGGGCCTAAATAACTCAATAATCATTTTTATGGAAAATCACTTCTCCATATAATCACTTTAAGTGATTTTAAGTGATTTTATGGAGAAGCACATGCCTTAAAATCATTAAAAGTGATTATATGAAGAAGCATGCGAGGTGCTTCTCCCCAAAAGTCCAGAATCACTCCCAAAACTTACTAACTAATAAGCGCTTGAGCACTACTGTATATATTACCCATATTTTAAATGGTAATCCATGACCCTTAATCAAACTTTCACATATTTTACATGGCTTTTATTGTTTTCTAATTTTTATTAGTCATTACTGCTGTGTTTTCATTACTGATACAAATGTACCAAATTTCCATTAAGTTTTGTATGGTCCTGGACAAGAATAAGATAGCAGTTATGAGACTACCTTAAAAAGGAAGATGAAAACGTAATGGAAAACCTAATGCCATGACTTATGCGTGTGAAAACTAAATGGAAAGATTGCCTTGTTAAAGAACCCTACACACAAGATTATCTTGTTATATTTCCCTTTATTGCATATAGTCATTTTCTTAGGAGGATGCTTTTGATAAGAGCAAGCATATAAGGCAAGTCTACAGTCTGGAGGATATTTCCATATATATATATATATATATATATTTCTACATACGCATAGTTATAAAGAAGCACAGCTCTCATGACTGGTCTGCCTTCAACAATTCTGTGTTCTTTTAAGCAGTAGCCATGGCAGCCCTGTTTGCGGAACCTGTTAGGCTCTCCCTTACTAATTTTGTTATTTTCTTAAATTTGTTATGCTTAACCGCCACAGCTTCCACCATCGAAAGACCAAGGAGTTTTGCAACAAAACTCATTCATCGCGATTCGGCTTTGTCTCCTTACTACAACCCTAATGCAACCATCAAAGACCATGCTATGCACAAGTTGAAAACCTCCATGGCACGCTTAGCATACTTGGGAGCAAAGTCTAATGTTTTTGTGACAGACGATACTCGTGCCGGGCTTGTTGCTGAGGACAATGGAGCACAATTCATGGCAAGTTTCTCAGTCGGTGAGCCACTGGTTCCACAGCTCTTGACCATAGACACAGGCAGCAACTTATTGTGGGTTCAATGCCTTCCTTGCACCAAGTGCTTTGAACAAGCCTCGCCAATTTTTGACCCTTCCAAGTCCTCAACATACACCACATTACAATGCAACTCTCCCTATTGCACCATTTCCCCTAGTGACAAATGTGACCCCTCAAACAATTGCAAGTTCTCTCACAAGTACCTTGATGGCACTGATGTAGCCGGACTTCTTGGGACTGAAAAGTTCACCTTGGACACGTCTGACGAAGGCATTAGCCCTGTCGCGAATGTGGTTTTTGGTTGTGGCCATGACAATGATGGTTACAATGGCCAACCTAGTGGAATACTTGGTCTTGGACCTTCAAACATATCTTTGGCAACCCAATTGGGGTCAAAATTCTCTTATTGCATTGGTAGCATAAAGGATCCTAAGTACCCTCATAACCAACTAATCTTAGGCGATGGTGCAAAGATAGAAGGCCTTTCAACTCCACTTGAAGTCTACAATGACCTCTACTATTTGACCTTAGAGGGCATCAGCCTCTCCGAAAGGCGGCTCGAAATTGATCCAGAAATTTTCAAAAGAACACCATCAGGCACTGGTGGAACAGTCATTGATTCTGGGACAACATTAAGCTTCCTAGCCAAAGGTGCATATGATGTGCTTAGTGCTGAAGTGCAAAAGTTGATGGATGGAAAGTTGGAAAAAGTAGAAGAGCCTGATATTCCTTCAGCTTTATGCTACAAGGGGATTATAAGCCAGGACCTTGTTGGGTTTCCAGATGTTGTCTTGAACTTTGCAGATGGGGCTGAGTTGGGTTTGGACATTGAGAGCCTTTTCCAAGAGTATGGCCAGAATGAGCTTTGTATGGCTTTGCAAGAGTCTCCTGTTGGCAATGACTTGAATGTTGTTGGAATTATGGCTCAGCAATTTTATAATGTTGCCTATGATCTTGCTGCAAACAAGGTTTATTTTCAGAGGATTGATTGTGAACTTCTTGATGATTGATGGGCATCCATAATATAGGGAGTTCAATATATTATACCGCCTTTTTATTTATTTATAAAATTATTTATTTTTTATATCAATTTATTTTTCTTATTTATTCTTGTATTTATTTACTTTTGGTGGGTTTTAAATATGGGATATAATTATTGAAGAATAAAAGAAGATGAAACAAAACTGTGTCTTTCTTGCTCCCATATTGGCCATTACATGAAGGTAGATTCTAGTTGTCATTCTCTTTAGACTCTTTTGTAACCAAGAAAAAGAAAGGTTCGACCCCATAACATCTTGGTTGTGTGTGTGAGAAACCCCTCCTCTTGTAACTTAGATTATCGCTTGTATTCAAAATAAAAGTTCTATTAATTATCAAGGTAAAACCATGTATGTTATAACTCATGTTATTATTATCATTTTTGTTTATTTACAATTTAAAATAAAATAAAAATCCCCTTGGTGTTTTTCTATACCGAAAATTCAAGGATTTTTAAAAAGCCGCCTTTCATTGAATCAAATTTCTTCAATTTCACTTATTAGAATATCATTGTCTTTTTCCATTTCAAAATTGCCTCTTAAGAGATGGGCATCAAAATTCCTAGGAAGGGCATTCATCAAGAAAATCAGAATTGGGCAATAAGCTTTAAGAGTGAAAGTTGTAATTTAAAGCATGCTTTCCTATATTTCGCAAGTCTTACATTGCAATTCAGTTTCTTCTTGTTCTTGACGTCTGCAACCTTTTCCCTGATACCTGTTGACGCTACCACCACTCACATTGTTGCCCAAAAACACCCAACTGGTACTCATACTCATTCACCACTCACACCTTGCATCCAAATTCCACACTGTAACGAAAATTACAACTAGCTACGAGAGATGGTGCTCAAAGTGACATGAAAAGGTTGCTTGGACGCTTTGGTTAACTTAGAACCAACTACTGAAGGCGATGATGCTTCGAACATTTCCATCAACAGACACCGATACTGAAATATTCGTCGCTATTTCCGAAGATATCAAATATTTACGTGCATCACAGGACTACTCTAATTAAAATCCGGCGGTGTCATGTAAGACGGACTAGACTCGTTCAATTGGACAATAGTAGAATATACATTAGAATAAACAAGCCCCGTCCTCAGGGGTGGAGTGGAACTGTATGATACAGGACTCGAGTCCTGACCAGACATGTCCCCACCAAGGTCCTGAGCATATGCCATTCATTCTTGTAAGTTGCAACTAGGTCAAGCATTGTGGTTTTGGTTCGATCAGACAAACATTTCATTGTCCTGAGACACAGGTGTTACAGTTTTCCGGAACCTTTTTATCCAGCATTGCTCGTCAAAAGCAAAAGGGACTCTTGCTTTTGGGAGACTCATCTTTGAAACATCTAATTAAGGTATGAAAACAACCCACATTGTTGGCTACACAACTTAATTGGCAATTGGCAATTGGCAGCATAAGTGATGCTCTCAACAAGTACAACCAATTGATATTGGGAAATGAGGCAGACTTTATACAGGCAACTCAACGCCTTTTGAAACAGCTGACAGTGGCTTTTACTACATACATATTCTAGTGTGCACAAGTATTGGAGACACAATTTATATCCGCACAACAGGACTGGAGTCTTCAACCCTGGATCGACATACTGAGTCGACTCGTAATTATGCATGGACCATGTTGACACCCCATAGTGAAGGCCAGTGTCGAGCAAATATTTTGGACTAGTACGTCAGCCAACCAAATTGTCTACAGTATTGTGATGCCATCACCAAATTACCATAACTGAACAGTTAATGACGACTCTTTTCAACAGATTAGGGCATTCTGCATTTCTATACTAGCTGTAAACCTTTAACATCAAATCCAATCTCAAGTATAACCTTAGGGAAGCTATGTAAACTGCCAGTTCTAATAATCCTAGAGAAAATACAAAGATATAAAAACTTGCTTGTTCCTTTAACATGGTAATCAAACCCTGTGGTTCCAGTCCATGCTGCAAAAAGAAATGGCATGCAGGATTGCCATCAGAGTTGGAAACAGGGCAAGGAATTCTACATGAAAATGGTAAAGATAAAATAGCATCTTACCTGGCTTAGATGCTTAAAGAAGACACATCTAACTGGTTGCACAGACCATTTATGAGTCCCAACAAGTAGCTATGAGCCTCTATCCTGTAGTTAACAACCATCATCAGAAAACACCAACTCTACCAGCCACTGCTTGCTATTGGCTGGTTCAAGAAACACGAGTGCAAATAATACAAGCTTCTGTGGCATCCTTTGCTAAAGGCGCAGTATAGCTTCACCCTATAAAATTAAATACTAGAAAGAAAACAAAGAACCCAAAATACCAACATTCACCAATAGAAAAATCGTTCAGCAACAAAAATTGGAAGTGAACACTGAAAATAATGTGACACCAAGCATGCTTCTAGGGATATGAAAACCATAATACGACCATGGGCACATACTTTCCAGAGAAAAAACTGCATTGCAAAAAGGAGCAGTTATTAGACATATAAGCATGACTTGCGCTGGTTAAGCAAAAGGAACTGATCTACTTCCCATTGTCCTTAAGAGACACTCGCCGAGGCACCCAATCTGTAGTAGATACGACACTTACCATCAGTTTAAAGACAACAATTATATGTTCAAGAAAAATCATCCTATTAATACACAACCAATATATAATCTCCCATATAACATCAAAGAAAGTAGAATAGCAAAAGTCCCACATGATATATTGAATATTCTCATGGTAACACGAAAATTCCAGCAAGAACCTTAATCAGCCTGGTCAAATAATCTGCTCATCTCTTTCTTCCACCACGCTCTCTTAATGAAAGACTAAGTGCTTCTCCTGCTCCAACATTATAATACGCAAGCGACAAATTGTCCTTGAGAAAACCAGGCTTTCCACTCAATTTCTGTTTGTTTGCAGGAAGCTGGATCTCCCCAGAAATTTTTTCTTTCAGACTCCCAACAGTTTCAGATAAGGACTGCACCGTAATCTCCAAAAGTTGTCCCTTCAGATTACCTTCATCAACATTGGGGGCAGATACTGTGATGCGAACAGGTCCCTGCAACCAAAAAGATAATAAATAAAAAGGAATCATTTCTGTCAGGCTACCAACAATAATTATACAATAAGATTTCAATTACTAAAGAATTTACAGTGCAAAGACAAGGATATGCAGGGATTCCATACCGGATGCTGTGCCAGAAACTGATCTTCTGAAATAAGCATAGAATCGTCAAGCTTCTGCCGCTTTGGCTCAGGTTCTTCTGGAAGCGGTGGAGGAGCTTCCTCAGGTGGTGGTGGCGGGGGCATCCCCTGAGGCAAAGGTGGTGGTGGCATCATTTGCATTGTAGGTGGAGGAACAGGAAGAGGCATATAAGATCGGGGAACTTGCATGGGTGTAAACTGCGAACCAGGTGGAGGTGGTACAGATGGATTCATAGACATTGATGGTGGCATAGGAGGTGGCCGATTCACCAAAAGGGATTGCTGTCCTGAACTCATGGGCATTGGAGGTCCAGGTGGTCGAACTGATTGATATTGGACAACTGATGGCCTCGGTGGAGGTACAGGGAGGCCACCGCTAGATGGAGCAGAATACTGGGCTGTATTTGGAGGAACACGAGGTAGATTCAAGGCAAGACCTGGTGGTGGGGGTAGAGGGCGAACAGATGGCACACCAGGTCTTGGAGGAGGAGCTGCAGGACCAGGAAGATTCCTTGCATCATTGTTAAGAACATCATTCTGATCCTCTCCGTTGATATTCTGTGACATGGCTTGATTTGCAGTGCGGCCAATGCTTCCAGTGTGACCATCCCATATGACCTGCTTTGGTTGCTCATCTTTCTTTTTTTCAATCTCAGCCTTGACAGCATTAGAAACTTCTTCCTCTGTGGTACCAAAAATATCAGGACGGGTTCGTGCAAGGCCCACAATGTTTCTTGAGATTTCATCATCCTGAGCGAGAGTAGTCTCCCGAATCTTGGCAAACATCCGTTCTTTTTGCTCTTTGTATTTTGGATCAATGAGAGAAATCCTCATGTGTTCAGACATCTCATTGATAGGGATAAGCTCTCCAGTGATTGGTGAAATGACATACTTTGTTGGGTCTCTTTCAGCAGGGATCCTGTCTTCAGGTCTCTTCCAGTTCTTCACAATTCTCATTGGTGGTTCTGGATCATCTGTCACCTTATTCTCATTCTTCTTTTCATCACCATTCTCTTCAATTCTGGCTGTCCTCAAGCCCTCTTCAACAAGCTGCATCTCTTCTACATCCATTTCCATTTCCACCTCCTTACCAGGCTCAACAATATCTTCTTCCATATCTGTGACCTTGCTTCTCCTTATAACCTCCTCAAGGGTCATTGGAGGAGGTAAATCCTCATCCTCATCATCTGCAAAGTCTATTGATTCAACCACAACAAAATCATGCCAATCAATCATAGCCATTTGCATCCTTTCCAGCTCAATCTCATCTTCTTCCTTCTGCCTTGCCTGCTCTTGTGAACGCTCCCACTCCAGCCGATGCACACAACGTTCAAGCACAGTTGTCATGTCTGCAATACTTTTCTTAAGCTTCTCTGTCAACCCCGTGGAGGCATCAACACCTTTGAGTAAGCATCAGCCAGAGAAGTAAAAAGTGTAAACATACTATGGTTAGGTTTTAAAAAATGGAACTGGGGGTTATTCGTTTCCCTGTTTGTCAATCCTAACAAAAATGATTTCCCATTTCGAGCTACAAACTGGGCTGTGAGCTTTATAATATCCAACTCTTCCCCAGTAATCCCTTCAGGAAGCCGAACAGTATACTGCTCAGCTTCTGGTTTTTCTGGTGGTTCAGGCACTTTGAGCACCGATTTAAACTGAGCAGAGGGATCCAGCTTTGGTGCTCCTGTTTCACCATCTGCAGCTGGAGCCGATGGAGCTGACTCAGGTGTTGCAGAATCTTCAAGCTGCAAAGAAGGTTGCTGTCCAGAAGACTGATTCTGGGCACGGAACTCAGACAATCGATGCTGATAATATGCATGGTAGGGATCTGAGGAAATCAAAAAGCTGAACTTTGCATTTCCGGTATTATTAGCTATGATCCTTTTCTCAAACTCCGGTCCATTCTTTGCCACGAATTGGGAAGTTTTGTCAACAATATTTCTGATGTCTTGAGGAGGATAAATGATACCAATAGCCCTAGTATGTGTTGCAACGGAGTTGGCTTTGTTCTGCTCCTCATTCAATTGTTTCTCATCGTTATTAGGTTCAGTCACTTGGGATTCTGGAAGAGGCCCAAGGTCTCCATCAGAAGGAGGAGCCGGTAAGGGCAAAATGGAACCTATCATTTTCCTTGAACAAAAACAGAAACTTACGTAACAATTCGCAAACTAAAGGGCATCAAAAAAACAGCTTTTTGCTTATCCACAACCTGCACATATACAAATACATAAGAAAACTTATAAAAGTATTGAGCTACTATTAAGTAGAGAAAAATCAATTCAGGCCGACCAGCAACAATTTCAAAGATGAATGTGATCAAGACGAGAACACTAACAGTCCTACTGAAAGCAAGTCAGCCAAATTGATTAACACGACTCCCAAAAACCAGCTTTCCAGCATTCTAAGGACATAATTTCACCACAAGCTCTACCTCTACATGGAAATATATACAAATCTTCGATTTTCTAGGCAAACAGATGGAAAAGTCAATACTTTTTTCTGAATCTAAAAATTATAGTACCAATTGAAAGAGAACCTCAAACCCAGATAGAATCCAAACACCAGAAACGAAAAAATAGAAACTGCATCTTTCAAAACGAAACAAACATTAGTACAAAAGCCTAGTTCAAGAGATATTCGCACGATAAATAAAGGTGAGAATCGAGATCCTCGTAGTTTTAAGAGTAACGAAATATTAGGGTTTAACGCAGAGAGAGAGAGAGAGAGAGAGAGAGAGAGAGAGAGTACCTTAGGGCTGTAACTAGATGATTGCACTTCTTCTAGGGTTTCAAAGTCCCCCCAACCCCAACTGCTGTAAGAGAAAAGGAGAGAGATTGTATGATGTATTTATTTAACTTACATACACCGTCACGACCCCAATTTTCTGAAAAAAAAATACCGTCACTGAATTCCTAATTTGCCTTCTTTTGTAGAGCGAAATTTAAGGGTTTTTAATGAAATTTTTATTTATTATTGTCGTTTCCTCTTCATTCAAAAAATATATTAAACGCCAACATGAAGTGAAAAAAGGCTTTTAGCTTATGGCATGTTTACTAATTAGGAATTGGAATTCTCATCAGGAATTGAATTCCACTTTTGAGGATTCATGTGTTTACTTGCATCAAGGAATTGAAAAAGTAAGTGGGGCCCACGCAAAATTAGGAATTGAATTCCTAATTTTGGAGGAATTCAATTCCTAAATGGGAGGAGGTAATCTAATTCAGGGAGAACCAACCCATCAGGAATTCGTTTTTTTCTACCCATTATATCCTCACACACTTTTCAAAATTCCAAATTTACCACTCTCTTTCATTATCCAACAAAACCTAATACGTTCTTAGGCAAAACTTCACATATGAGATATGGACAAGGATATTTTAGTAATTAGCACCACTCTTATCTCAATTCTATGTGGTTTAGTAAATAACTTCATTAGGAATCCGGAATCTAATTCTCATCAATCCATATGGTTTAGTAAACAACTTCATAGGAATCCGGAATCTAATTCTCCTCAATCCAACTCCTCCTCAATCCAATTCCTCCTCAATTCAATTCCCCTCAATCCAATTACGGATTAGTAAACATGCCATTATAGTTTAGATTATCACTTGTATTTTAAAAAAAAAAAGGTTTTTAGATTCAATGGTCCCTGAACTTTGACCCGATTCACATTTTGGTCCCTCAATTTTCAAAATCGTTCCCATGGTCCTTCAACTTCAGTTTCGTTAGGACAAATGGTTCTACCGTCAATTTTATTAACTTTTTCTGTTAAATTTGAGCATGTGCATGACGTACTATTAGGGTTCAATATCGGAAATTGCTTCCCGCCATGGATAAATTAAAAATATTTAGATGGTGAAAGGAATATTCATAAGGTTTTTTAGTTTTTAGTATTTATTTTTTATGTGAAAGGAATATTCAGATGGTGGAAATTAAAAATAATACAAAAAGACCATTTTGCCCCTGCATTTAATGGAAACAATAACAAAATTGACTGTATGACCATTTGTCATAACGAAACTGAAATTGAAAGACCACGAGAACGATTTTGAAAATTGAGAGACCAAAATGTGAATCGGGTCAAAATTCAAGGACCATTAAACCTAAAACCAAAAAAAAAAAAAAAAAAATTCATCCATAAAATTTAAATTACTGATATTTGACAATAAAATGAGACTAATATGTAAGTGATAAATTTGGTTCCATAGTGTTTGTGCATTAACTAGAGTAGGAGTATGATTTGCAAATAAGTCTAAATGGTTTTAACTAATCTTAAGGCCATCTCCAGTCATGAGGGCTAAATGCAACAATGAACTACAATTTAGCTCTCCAAAATATTAATTTATAAGAGAATAATGTAGGGCTAAATTTTTTCATCTCCAATCATGCATGGCTATATTTTAAGGCACTTTATATTTTATTATTGTGAGAAAATTCTGGTGCAACACTCATACAATCCACTACTATGTATTGTTTAAATTAATTAAACTACTATTTAGAGATAATATTCCAGATATGACATGCGTACGTTGATAAGCATTTAACAAGATTTATGATAAAAATGTGGAAAATATTGGACCAAAAAAATAATATGGAAAGTTGTGAATATGTGATAAAATTTGTAAGAAATGTGGAATGAAGTAAGTGTTAAAAATTTTGAATAAATTTGGAGGTATTTATAGAAATATTTTATTTATTTAAAGCCAACAATGGCTATTTTTGAAAAAATTGACGCACTTTCCAAAAAGTTTTTTTTTTAAAATTTTTAAAAACAACAAATTTTAATTCATTAAAAACGTTAAAAGAAAAAAAAGTAACGGCTAGCTGACATTAGCTTAATAGCAGCCCTTGGATGAATTTGTCTGTAAGTTTCCAACTACACGAAATAATCCCGTGAACACGCCCACCCGTGATTCTTTCTCCTGTGAGGCAACACATGCATAGGGCCCACAAAAAAAAAATTGGCATGGGCTACAGTTGGGCTATGTGTGGCCTAGTAGAAGGGTTAAAAGGTTAAATGTGGCTCTTAAAATTTAGCTCATAACTAGAGATGAGTTTTACACATTTTGGGGCTTACATTTGGCCTATAGCTCATCAAGGTGGGCATCGGGACCGAAAAATTGGAACACTAAGCCGGAACATATGGAAAAAATAGGAAACAAAATTTGTTGACTAAAAAGTCACGAACCGACACCAAACCAGATTGAACCGATTCCAATAGATTCTTGTTCTAATTTCACATCTTTCCAAACTGAATCGGATTGGTTGTGTATTATTTTATTTTTTTTACAAAATTATTTAAATCCAATGCTACATTTTTAATCTGATAACTAATATTTTCCCAAGCCCAACTTCTAAACATCTCTCTTTTTTAGGCCAAATATTTCTTTTTGTATGAAATTGAATCATTTGTTAATTTTCAAGCCCAAAAAATAAAATTTTAGTTCGAATTTGTATAAAAAAGAGTCAGCAACAAACAGGGTAAAATTGTAATTCTGCGTTTTCAAGTGTTCCAAATTCCCTTTATACACCCTATCACGATCTTAAGTCCAAGTTCCAAGTGCCAAGTGCCAATGATGATAAGGTTCTAAAGGAAAACATGTCCAGCATTTCCTCCTTCTGTATTTGTTGAGAGAGCAAACGAGAGAAGTTGGTCATTTGGTATCAACAAGACTTATTAAGCTTCCTACTGTAAAGCCAGCAAACCCGAAACCCTCTCAATTGGTGCCTCATTCATTCAAAATCAGAGCTGCCTCAAAAAGAAACTCTTTCTCTCTGGTAATATGACCAACAAATATATGTAATTCTGAAACTCCATTCTTTTCTTTCTTCTTGGTATTTTACTGTGATTTCCTTCATGATTTTCTTGCCTACAATATTATCTACAACTTCATCTCCTTATGTGTACATGTGTTGGCCACGTAATGTACATGATATTTTTCAACTTGGGCCCACAAATTGATGCAGAACAACAAAAAGAACAGCAGGAGTCTGATCAAAATATCAACAGCAGATGGGAGATGGCATGGGAATTGGTGCTGTGATTACCTTCTCTCCCTCCATGACCTGCGTTTGGAAGATTTGATTGAAGATGAAAATGAAAAGGATGCACAAGTTTCAGTTAATCTCTGCGTCCAGAAGGTCACTCCTATTTTATATGACCTTTTAGTTGATTACTTCTAGTTACAACTTCCTCAGATCACATTATTTCATCATTATAGAAGTTGGAATTTTTTTTTTAAATTTTTTTATAATGAAATAAGTTTAAGTTAATGTAATCAAGAATCTTCAGATTCGTATCGCTAAGTAGTTAATTTATAACGTATCGTACCATTTTCTAAGTCGTTTGATGCAGATGATTAATAGGGCAACAGTTTAGAGCATGTAAGTACATTAGGGATTTTTTTCCCTCTCTTTTTGGCTGTCATGTATATGGATCGTTATATAAGAGAAACCAAACTCTGAAACGAACCGAATTTCCTAAATGCAGTTGAGTTTCTTTGTGCAGATTATGGTAGTAAGGGAGATAAAAGTGGTATTAATTAGCAGAGATTAATGGTAGGTATATATACTCAACAACCCTAATTTTCCCTTGTGATAATTACCAGCATGCTAGCTTTGGCTTCTCTGTTGATGGAAAGATCGTGACATCATTCACCAGAAAATGTAGCAACTGCTCTTCTCCATACTGCAGAAAGGTTCTTTGTCTTTGCAGAAGCCTGAAACTTTGATGCTTTATCCAATCATAAATTCAATCCAGCTGATTTTATACACGTGCATTGTAACAGATCAACACACAATTTAATGTATGGGTTCTGTCATCAAGCAGAGACGAGCACACAATTCAACTGCCTGAGATCGGTGGTGACGATCCATCATTAAGTCTCTAAACTCTCTCCCTCTTGCTCTCTGTCACTCCCCAAGATAGTGCCTTAACACAGCTGCTTCAACAGGTAATCTATGTGAAGCCTGGAAATGAAGCTGAACTCGATTCGCTGATACAGGACACGATACGGCTTGCCACCTCCATAAAAGTAAGAACTACTAATGCAATACTTTTGAATGTAAAACCAACATGATGCAATACTTTTTCCTATACTAAATGATCGACGAACGAATGCGGGAAATTTTACTTTGCAGGATACTTGTTCAGAGCAGTGTGAGAAATCTTATCCAACTGTAGAGTGTAAGTTTTCTGTGACAACTTCAGAACTAGAAGATTAGAAATTAATTTAAGTAAGGCCAATTCCTAATACAATTCTGATTTGCAGATATTGGTGGACAAACCACTGCTTCTATTGATAAGAGGTGGTCTAGACTCTTGGAGCTGAGGGATTTGCAATAATATGCATAAAATTGGAACCTAAGCCTTCATAAAATTGGAGGAATTGTTCTATCTACATCTATGGTGTGTTTATATCAGTGTAAATAGTATTTTGTAAAGACAATAAAGAGTTTTATGCCAATGAAATACATTGATGCAAGTTTCAGTAATGCCTTATCATTTTTCTGCAATTAAAGGAAAAGCTTGTAAAGGTGATGCCCTCAACAGGTGTTGGATGGAACCAGAAGAAGAGAAGCCGAGTTCAAAAATGAAGAATACAATGTGAAGGATATTTTATACAAAATACTTCCTCATTTGAAGGCTGCCAAAGGACTATTTGAGTCTTGCTTTGTCAAGATTAACTTTGTTTGGGTCAACGTAAGAATCTATTGTTGTTAATTTTCATTTTCTCTTGGAAGGTGTATAATGAGCAATGGGGAGTAGGGGTGACAATTTTAAACAGGACATCGTTACATGATTTAATGATGACATAAAATAATTGTATCTGTGTTGAGTAAAATCGTATAAAGTGTCATATCACGATAAACGTTGTGAAAATCTTATCATTTTCTTCGAGAAAATTTAATTCAATTTGAGGATTAATAATCATGTTGTATTATTGTGGATCGAATTAGTATAATGCATAACACTAGAAACCAAAATGCCATCATAAATAGAGTATTGAGAGGAATTATTTGAATTTCCCTAATTAATTATTATTTTTTATCAATTGGGTAAAATTCAGCTTTGATCAAATCTGTGATAAATTAGACGCCTTTCCCAACTCCCAGCTCCCAATCTCTAGCCAATCTCCCGCCATCTCATTACCTACGACAGACAAGACCTGAGAAAATCAGAAATGGGGACGACGACGCTGGCGCCGGGACTGTCCCGGAAGCTGAAGAAGGTACTGGAATGTCGCACAGACACTCCCGATGTGCTCGCCTCACTCAACACCCTCTCTTCTTTCTATTCCGAAAATACCCCTCAGTCGCGGCGCAATCTCCGATCCACCATCGAGAAGCGAGGCCTCTCCATCAACCTCGAGTTCCTGGAGGCCTCCCAGGCGGCCCAAGAGGCCTTGGATCGCGTGGAGGACGAGGTCGGTGCCCTGGCCAGTAGCTGCGACAAGATCGCCGTGGCTCTCAGCAGCTGCACTGCTACCACCGGTGACATTATCGCCACCACCGAAAGGCTGAAGCAGGAGCTCAACGTGACCACCCAGAGGCAGCAGATCGTGTCTTGCTTCCTCCGGGATTACCAACTCTCGAATCAAGAGGTACCCATCAAGCCATATGTGTGGATAATTGATCTGTGTTGAGATTTACATCAATTTGATTTGTTTGTTTATGTGAGTTTTTGTAGATAAGTGCATTGAGGGAAGAAGAACTGAACGAGAACTTCTTCAAGGCGCTTTCTCATGTTCAAGAAATTCATGCCAACTGTAAATTGCTCTTAAGAACACATCACCAGGTACTCTCTTCTCAATCTCTCTCTCATCTGAAATTTTTCTGAATCAAGGAAACTTAAAAGGTGATAGTATACTAACAACCCAATTTACCATTCACTTGCAGCGTGCAGGTCTCGAGCTCATGGATATGATGGCTGTCTACCAAGAAGGAGCCTACGAACGCCTCTGCAGGTTTTTCTCTTCTACCATCTTCCTTAATGTGCACATGTATAAGGAAATTTTCTCTTCTCAAACGGCTTGACATGTCATTGTTCGCAAAGTTTCAACATTTACCATTTATTAGGTGAATTCTTGTTTAAATGTGTGACCTAGATTTACAGATTGACAATATAATATGCTTTGATCTGGCAAGAGATCATTACCACTATGTATAGTGGTTGTTTCAATTTTTTTACACTAGTATTCTACTAGGATAAATAAAATATGATATATTGGGTCTTTAATTAACCCCGTCTTCTAGGTGGGTTCAGGCAGAATGTAGAAGACTTGGCGACTCTGATAATCCTGAAGTTAGTGATCTTTTGAAAACAGCAGTTCGTTGCCTCAAGGAAAGGCCTGTCCTTTTCAAGTATTGTGCAGAAGAGGTGATTCTCTATGCTAACCATTTCACCTGGTTCACTTTCTACTACCTTGTTTATTGATTTTCTGACTAATTTCTAGGTGGCAAATATGAGGCATAATGCATTGTTTAGGCGGTTCATCAGTGCTCTTACACGTGGAGGACCTGGTGGAATGCCTAGACCCATTGAAGTTCATGCTCATGATCCCTTACGATACGTTGGGGACATGCTAGGTTGGTTACATCAGGTGTGAAAAGAAAGGCCTATTGGTTGCGTTCCACTTCCATTTGTGAAGTATAATTCATCATCTGGCAATCGTAATTTCTTGCTCCCTTTGCAGGCCTTGGCATCTGAACGGGAACTTGTCTTTCTATTACTGGATCCAGATGCGGCAGTAGATACTGTCCAGCCACAAACCAATTTCTCCAGGAGTCCTGAAAGTGATTCTCGAAAGACAGAATCTGATTTGACATTTGTTATGGATAGAATTTTTGAAGGAGTTTGCCGGCCATTTAAAGTAAGAGTTGAACAAGTTTTGCAGTCTCAATCGAGTCTCATAATTTCATACAAACTAAGTAATACCCTGGAGTTCTACAGCCACACTGTAAGTGATGCCTTTCCTTATTCATCAATGGAATAAATTGTCCCACATGTTATTTGCTTTTCTTTTTTCTTTCCCCTGATCTATGGCTGTGTTTACTTGCAGATATCAGATTTTCTTGGGAGTGAAACAGCTTTATCTGATACATTGTGGACACTGAAGGATGCTGCTCAGAAAACTTTCTTTGACATTCTGAAAACCAGAGGGGAAAAGCTTTTGAGGTATCCTCCCCTTGTTGCTGTTGATCTTTCCCCTCCACCAGCAGTAAGGGAAGGAGTCTCTCTGCTGCTTGAAATAGTGGAGACGCATAACAGCATGATGCTTCCTACTTTAGGAAAAAATCCTGCGTTTGGTCCAGTCATTTCCGCTTTGCTCGATCCAATTATTAAGGTGTGTTGTGCTGGGCATTTGGTTATGTAAATGGCATGCTTGGTAAGCTTGCTTCTAGTTTCGTGATGGTCAAAACAACATTGAAAATAGTTTTTAAGCATGATTGAAGTTTCAACACTATGTCATATTCCCATAATTAAGGACAAACTACAAAGAACTTCACTTTGAGTGCTGTTGCGCCTATTTTTGTGAGTCCATATAATCCCACAACCAGATGCTCCCTATATTAGTAGCAATTTAAGTTAAACTTGTTGCAGAGTCAGACTCTGAAGTCATATCTGGAAACATCATACCGAGGACAATATTTCATTGTACTTCTTCCAGAATTCATGTTACAGATTTAATGGGACTTAAAACTGTGCTGATGCATTCCATGTGAAAATTAATATTTAACTTCAGTTTGAGAGCAGAGGTAGTCTTCAGTTTGTTTAAATGTTGAATAAATTCCATTACTTCAACCATTGCAGATATGTGAGCAAGCAGCAGAGGCACACAAGTCCAAGGAAGCTGGCCACTCTTCAAGGAGAAGTAGGTTGAGTTCTGACTTAGGTCAATTTAGTAAATCACCAGTTGACGCACTATTGTCCAACAGCAGTTCTGCCCCGTCATCTCAGGTTTTCTTCTCTCATTTATTTCCGAGCGTCTGATTTCAAAGTATCTTCACTCAATCAGAGGATATCGGGCCTTTCTGTTGCATTTTGTTGTAATTCTCGTGGCTTGCTGTTTCATTTTGTTGTAATTCTCATCAACTCTAGTGCATAGAATTATTCCTGGTGCCAAATTATGACAAATGTCAAATGTCAAGCTAGTTTCAAAGATTTTTGTGACCCACTTTAATATTCTGGCCAATTCCCTTATTCTGTAGTTGTGTAACTGAGTTTAAGGCTTATTAAAACTAAAATGTTTGAGCTTATCATTCTGCCCTACTATTCTTAAAAAACTTATCAAAGGAGGAAAAAGAAAACTAGAGTTTGTAAGTCTGATTCTACAGGTATTATTATGACTTTCCACAAGATTTGGTATGCAGAAAAACAAGTCCTTGGTACTAGAACCCTATGTCTGGAAATATAAGCGTATCAAAAACCAGCTATGACAAGGGAAATTGGTGTGATTTTTGAAAATAAAAGGCCCTTGTATTTAATGATTAATAACTTTGATCTTGTGATTCTCATGCATAGGCGTCTTCATTGCTTTCGTACTAATGCCTTTTTAATGGATTGGTGCAGTCTAGTGGAACATCCTCTAAGATTTTCCTCATCAATTGCTTGTGTGCCATCCAACAACCATTGTCTGGGCATGAGGTTGCAGCGGAATACGTGAAGAACCTTGGGATGATGATAGATAGACACATGCAAGCACTTGTAGAAAATGAAGTTGATGCCATCCTTAGAAGATGCGGCTTGTCACAGAAAATTCCTTACTTCCGCAACTCACTCAACAAGGAGACTGGCAATACCCCGTTGGTAGAGATAGAGGACATTTCTCCAGCCTCTCTCTCTGAGTGTTTGAAGACTTTCTTTGGGCTTGTTTTGGGAAGTGAGAGTTCCCTGCCTGAATTTGAGCAGATGCAAGTTCCAAAGTTGCGTTCTGAAGCGTGTATCCAAGTGGCTAGATCGTTGGCCGAAGCATATGATCTTACATACCAGGCGATTATGGATCCCAAGAATGGCTACTCAGATCCTAAGTCACTGGCAAGGCATCCTCCAGACCAGATAAGGACCATTTTAGGAATATAAAGCACCAATTTCTTCTTCTTCTTCTTCCTCCCTCTTGCCTCCCATGTGTCTTAATCTTATAGATTTGCTTATTATTTTTGGAACAGATTTGTCAAACTCTTATTTCCCCCAAATTAGTTTATTAATTGACTATTTGATTTTCAAACTGTTAATATTCGTTAAAAGAAGGAACAGGTAAACGAGTTGTTCATTTGTGTTTTTCTTTGGTGAACGATGGATATGCGTGGAACGCATTAATTACATTATGTGTGGTATACTAGGGAATACTTTATATATATATATATATATATACATATATACAGAGAGCTTCCATTGAGGGATCCCTCAAATAAGCTTATTTGAGGGACATCTCTTGTAAGCCTCATTCCGGATTGTATTTCACTAATCCAAACCGTCTATTTTGTACATATGCATTCAAAAATCATTTCTACAAAAAATTACTTGAATCCGATATCATTTGACCATTCATTTGAGTTATTGAAATTTTAGTACTTTCTTGAAGTACCGTGTTCATTGATTTTGTAAGACACAATTGGATGTCGAAATGGTTTCCGATTTGTTTAATTTTTTGTAAGGATGACCTATGAATGAAGACTTTAAAAATAGATGGTTTGGATCATTGGGAAAAAATTTATAGGGTACCCTAAAGGGCGTCCCTCAAATAAAATTATTTGAGGGATCCATCAATAGAAGGGGACTGATATATATATATATCTATATATTCCATTGTGGGATCCCTCAAATACTTATTTGAAGGACACCCCTTGTAGGCCCCACTCCGGATTGTATTTCACTAATTCAAACCATCTATTTTGTAGATACTCATTCAAATATCATCTCTACAAAAAATCACTTAAATCCGATATCATTTGACCACTCAATTGAGTTATTGAAATTTTAGTACTTTCTTGAAGTATCGTGTTCATTGATTTTGTAAGACACAATTGGATATCGAAACGGTTTCTGATTTGTCTAATTTTTTGTAAGGATGATCTATGAATGAAGACCCAAAAAAATAGATGGTTTGGATCATTGGGAAAAAAATTGTAGGGTGCCCTAAAAGGCATCCCTCAAATAAAATTATTTGAGGGATCCCTCAATAGAAGGGAACTGATATATATATATATATATATATGTGTGTGTGTATATAATTTTAGTTCAAAATCTAAAATACTACCAAATTATATAAAGCATAACACAAAGAAAACATCTTATCATAAAAAAGTTGTGCATCACATAGCAAATGTCTAGAAAATTACTAAAAACCAAATATACAAAAGAAAGAAGGTATATATGTTAAAAGATTTTTCAGAAAGAAAAAATAACTAAAAGTATATTTTGCAAAGATAACTGGTCAGTATCGTATTTCATGAATCTATCCCGACTTGTTAATGATCATGTTACTATCGTGTCAACCCGTTATGACCTAGTCCAATAAAGCTCAAATTGAACACTAAATTTGTGTGTGTGTGTGTGTGTGTGTGTGTGTGTGTGGATATAGTTGAGATCTTTAGTTTTCTTAAGGAAAAAAAAAAAGTCAGGATGCAAATTGAAAGTATGCTACAAGTTTAAGGGGGTGTGTTTGTACCATATCTGACCGCCCACTCACGTCCTGATACGTGGAACGCACTCAAGCCACATAGACCAGCTCAAACTGGCCATACCGAATGATCGATCGGCATGGCTTATCGATTCTCGTCAAACGGCGCGCCACCGGTATCTTCGCTAACCTTCGGTATGACCTGCCGACGGTCTACACGTCGCTTCACACCGATTCTGACAAATCACATCAGAATTCCTGCCAGAACCTGTCAGAATCGCGTGTCAACCTCCGAGGGCACTCCCACGAGTCCCACATCGAAACTAAGTACTAAGAGCTTCCAAATTGCTTCCTATAAATAGAACCCCTTGGCCCAGCCAAGTGGTAAGACTTTCTAACCTGACTATATACTTACACTGTCAGTGGAACTGCTCTTAAGTACTAACTTTGGCATCGGAGTGCCTTCGGCAGGTACCACACCGGTATCCCCTTTTTAGCTGAAGATCGGTCCCCGCTCGCGCCTACGGCTGTCACGAGTGAAGGCCACTCCGGGCCTTTATCCTCAACACCTGTAAGTTAGCCTAAACTCTTTATCTGTTCAGATTTAGCGCGAACAGATTGGCGCCGTCTGTGGGAATACCGATTGACAATCAGCCCATATCTCTCCCTTCCTACTATGAACCCACCTTCACCCCTCACGGCCGATGGTCCCATCCTTGGACTCTCTGGCCAAGAGAACCCTGCTCCACCGCCTGGTACACCCCGGGTAGAAACGCCCAATCGGCAGAGTACCCTGGAAGACAGGATGGAAACCCTACAGCGGGAAATGATCAAGATGCGGGAGCACAACATCCTATCTTCGAAACTGGACGACACCCAGAAACAGCTCCACGAGCAAGAGTCACGCTCGGCTCAGCCACCGCATGGGTTGGAACAACCCAGACAGCTTCGGCAGGAACGTTCACAGCGGAGCGTGTCGAGGCCTAGCCAACGGGAGGCCGAAGAGGAGTTGGCTCAAGGAAGACCGTCCACCTCCCGTCGGCTGTTCGTTCCAACTCCGGCGGAGCACCATCAGGAGTATCAGGTCTACTCCGACTGTCGCGACAGGATCAACCACCAACGTCGGGAACGGCGGATGTCACCGATCCACGTTCAGGCCAAGCTCAACGATCAGCATTTGGAGGTCCTCGGGCCGAAATCCCCTCCTCGACGAAGGTACGCTGAGGTCGGTTTGGAAGAGACGGACGAATCTGATTACGTTCCGACATCCCCCGGCACGACACTCTTACACCAATCTACAATGATCGGATCGGCAAGACGATACGACCGACGACAGGGGCGCCGTACGGAACGAGAGGATATACCCCAGGGAGGCCCCCGAGCAATGGAGACCTTTGGAACCGATCTCCAACCTACCGATCCTACGATCCGCCTCCTCCTTCAGAAAGTCAATCGGATCGAGGAAGAGCAGAATCAGACCCGAACACCCGCCTGGGGTAAAGTGCAATTAGGACCATTCACCAGCCGGATCCGATTCTACCGACCTGAGAAAGAGGTACAGGCCCTACGAATCTCATTTTACTCCGGAGTGGAGGACCCCGTTACCCACATCCATACATTTCAATCAGCCTTGGGTTGCAAGGGGCTCACCGACGAAGGCCAATGCCAGTTGTTCCCGTCTACCTTGGCAGGGGCAGCCCTCAATTGGTTTTATCGACTAGAACCAGGTACGGTAGACTCTTTCGATCAGTTAAAACAGATTTTTCAAAATCATTTTATGATACATACCGATCGTCTCTACTCTGCCGACGACCTTTACACCATTCGGCAAGGGAACAGCGAGCCCATTTGAGAATACGTCGCCAGGTTCAGCCACAAATACTCTCGGTGCCTAGAAACAGACGACCGAGCAGCCTTCGGCGCTTTCAAAAGTGGCCTTCGTGCCTCCCAATTTCGCTACCTAGTGCACAGCAGCAACTGGACCACCTATGGCGAACTCATGAAGCAGGCGGCCATACACGCCAAAGCCGAACATTTCAACTCCAAAGGTGTACCTTCGGCATCTAGCCTTTCGACAACCACAGGACAACCTCCGGCACTCACCTACGACCATTTCCAGCCTCCGCAGACCACTGTTCAGGGGCCCTACCGAACGGCGCCTCCCACACCAGCAAGTTACGCTTACGGGGACAAGCGGAGGGACTCGTTCCAGGATCGGCAGGACGGCACGAAGCGCAATAAGGAGTCAGGTAACAGAAATTTCCGAAGCACCAAAAACGACCAACCGCCGGAGATCTTCACCATTCTCAACACGAGTCATGAACGTGTCCTCATGGCCGAAAATCAGATGATACCGAAGTCGAGCTTCTGAAAGCTCCCTCGACAGGTCGACAAAGACACCGGAGTCTTCTGCCGATACCACCAATACAACGGCCACGATACCGAATCCTGTATCGCCCTCCGAAGGATCGTTGAGAAGTTGATCAGCGAGGGCAAACTAAACCAGTATCTGAATGCACGCTCGGGGCCCGAACCCCCGGGGACTCGGCAGATAAACATGATCAGTGGTGGTACACCGATCGCTGACTCCAGCCGTCGGTCCACCAAGAGTTACATACGCGCCGTTCGGCACCCCCAGGTCTTCAGCCTTACTGAGGAGCGCAATAGCAAGATTCGGCGACTCGGATGGGAACCCATCACCTTCTCCGAAGAAGAAGAGAAGGGCATTATCTTCCCCCATTCCGATCCCATGATCATTCGGGCAGACATATCCGATTTTGACGTAGGCCGGATCCTCATAGACACCGGCAGCTCGGTCAACATTCTCTTTGCCGATGCTTTCAACGGCCTCGACATCGACCACCAAAGCCTCAATAAGGAGATCACTCCTCTATTAAGCTTCTCGGGCGATGTGGTCGAGCCCATCGGGAGCATTCAGCTCCCCATCGCCATCGGCTCCGGTCAAAGAAGAGCTTTTATCTATACTCACTTCCTCGTCGTCAGCTGTCCGACTGCATACAATGCCATCATCGGCAGGCCTGCCATCACCCGGATGAAGGCCATTCTATGCCCACATATGCTGTTGCTCAAATTCCCAACTCAGTCAGGAATCGGTCAGGTTCGAGGAGAACAACTGAGCGCACAAGTATGCTACGTCTCATCAACAACGGAAGTGGCAAACCAAACGCCGAGGCCAGGAACTTCGGAAACACTGGCCGTGGCTCACCCAAACCTGCCGAACGGCAGGGGCGGGACCGACCCTCCAGATGACCCTCGAGACGACAGTGCCACGCCACAGGCTCAACAGGCAGAAGAACTCGAAACAATCTCCCTCTCCGATGTACAAGATCGACAGGTAAGAATCGGCACTTCCCTCAGCCCGTCTCTCCGAAGCCAATTCATTTCCTTCTTGAGGGATAATTCGGAAGTCTTCGCCTGCTCTTACGACGACATGCCTGGCATCTCCCCCGACATCATCAGCCACAAGCTCAGCATCAACCCTTCCTTCAAACCGGTCAGACAGAAAAGACGATCCTACGACGCCGAACGGTATGAAGCCATGAAGGCGGAAGTAAGCAAACTTCAGACCATCGGTTTCATCCGGGAAGTCACATACCCCGTCTGGCTCGCCAACTCAGTTTTGGTCAAGAAAACCAGTGGTGCCTGGCGAATGTGCCAGGATTACACTAACCTGAACAAGGCATGCCCAAAGGATAGCTTTCCACTACCCAGAATCGACCAACTGGTGGACGCCACGGCTGGTCATGAGCTCCTCAGCTTCATGGACGCCTGCTCCGGCTACAACCAGATCTTCATGCACCCTGCCGATCAAGAAAATACGGCATTCATTACCGACAGAGGGCTCTATTGCTACAACGTCATGCCATTCGGCCTAAAGAATGCCGGGGCTACATATCAACGGCTAGTTAACCACATCTTTGCCGAACTCATCGGTACTTCAATGGAGGTCTACGTAGATGATATGCTTGTCAAAAGCCGGACCGCCAACGAACATCTTCGGAACCTCTCCCTCATGTTCGGCAAGCTGAAACAGTACAACATGCACTTGAATCCGAGCAAATGCGCCTTCGGAGTCGCCTCCGGTAAATTCCTCGGATTCATGATCAGCCAAAGGGGAATTGAGGCCAACCCCGACAAGATCCGAGAGCTTATCGACATGCGGGTCCCGAAGACAAGGAAGGAGGTTCAGAGCCTCACAGGCCGGGTCGCCGCCTTAGCCCGATTCATATCCAAGGCCACCGATCGGTGCGCCCCCTTCTTCAAGGCCCTCAAAGGAAGCAAACGACGATCTCAAAAACTACATGAGCAGAGCCCCTCTGCTGTCCACCCCTCTTCCAGGAGAGCCCCTCGGCATCGGCACTAAGTTCCGTTCTCATCCGCCAGCCGAACGGCGTCGAGCTCCCCATCTTTTATATGAGCCATGCTTTGCAGGACGCGGAGCAACGGTGCCCTCAGCTCGAACAGCTGGCCTACGTTCTCGTTCCCTCTGCCCGAAGACTTCGTCCCTACTTTCAGGCTCACAGCATCAACGTCTTGACCAATCAACCCCTCCGGCAGGTCTTGCAGAAGCCAGAAACATCAGGACGACTGATCAAATGGGCCATCGAGCTTGGCGAATTCGACATCAGTTATCACCCTCGGCCATCAGAAAAGGGGCAGGCCGTGGCCGATTTCATCTCCGAATTCACCACTCCAGCCAACGTCGATTCTCCTACGGCATCCGCCAACCCACCTCTTTCCTCTGCCGTTTTACCTTCGGAATCGACCAAGGCTCCTTCGGCTGAAACTGCATTCGATCACAACTCCCCTCATTGGACACTTTACGTGGATGGCTCATCCAATCGGCAGGGCAGCGGCGCCGGCCTCATCCTCAAAACACCAGATCACACCACGATCGAGTATGCAATCCGATTCCAGTTTCGTGCTTCCAACAACGAAGCTGAATACGAGGCACTTCTGGCAGGCCTTCGGCTCGCCCAGCACACAGGTGCCGAACCTGCTGCTGATCTGTTGCGACTCTCAGCTGGTCGTTAACCAGGTCGGCACCGAATTCGCCGCAAAGGACGAATCCATGGCTGCTTATCTGGCCCACGACCGCCGATTGCTCAGCCAGTTCAAAGCCTACCATATCCGGCAAATTCCTAGATCTGAAAACACCCATGGCGATGCTCTCTCCAGGCTGGCTTCGACAATTAACGATCGTATCAGACGCCACGTTCCCGTGGAAGTTCTCGCTCGGTGTAGTACTATCGAAGCCAACGTCAACACCGTACGTTAGGAGCCTAGCTGGATGGACCCGATTCACACCTACCTTTCCAACGGCACCCTACCGACTGATCGGACCGAAGCCAGGACGGTGCAACGACGATCGGCTCGGTACCTCCTTCTGCAAGGCATTCTCTACCGACGCAGTTACTCTCTACCATTGCTCCGATGTATGTCACCGCAACAGGGGGACTACATCCTTGGCAAAATACACGAAGGCGCATGTGGTGATCACTCGGGATCTCGATCCTTGGCATTCAAAGCCGTTCGGCAGGGATATTACTGGCCCTCTCTCCACGCAGACGCTACCCGGATCGTGCAGAAGTGCGACCCATGCCAACGCTTCGGCTCGGTCTCGAAGGTCCCTGCCGAACTACTCAGTCCAATAATTAGCCCATGGCCGTTCGCCCAATGGGGACTTGATCTCATCGGCCCCATGCCCCCAGGCAAAGGGCAGGTCAAGTTCGCGGTCGTCGCCGTCGACTACTTCACCAAATGGACCGAGGCCGAAACCCTGACAACGATAACGGCAGTAAAGATCGAGCACTTTGTCTGGAAAAACATCCTCTGCCGATTCGGACTACCGAACGCAATCGTCACGGACAACGGTAAGCAATTCAACTGTTCACGCTTTCGGCACCTCTGCTCCGGCACATCCACAATCGAACGGACAGGTCGAAGCCATCAACAAGATCATCAAGAAAACGCTGAAGAAGAAGCTAGGAGCTACCAAAGGCAATTGGCCTGAAATCCTACCAGAAGCACTATGGGCCATTAACACCTCCTGCCGACGCTCAACAGGCGAGACACGTTCTCCCTTGCCTTCGGCACCGAAGCTGTTGTACCGGTGGAGGTACATGCGCCCACATGCCGAACGGCATCCTACGACCCTCAGCAGAATGAAGGCCAGCTTGCCCTCAATCTGGATCTTATCGACGAGCACCGATCGCAAGCACAGCTTCGCAACGCTACCTATAAGCAAAGAACAGCTCGGTACTACGACTCGCGCGTAAAACACCGATCGTTCAACGTGGGGGACTGGGTTCTGCGAAAAGTATCCTTAGCAACGAGAAACCCTACCGAAGGTACTCTCAGCCCCTCATGGGAAGGACCTTATCAAGTGGTCAGCATCTGCCGAAGCGGCACCTACCGATTGCGTGGTTCTGATGGTCAAACCCTCGGCCACCCTTGGAATGTTGAACATTTAAAATTTTATTTCAAGTAGCTGGACCTTCGACCACTACACTTTCCTATTATTTTACTTATTCCACCCAGTTTGTTTTCCAAATGTTTTACACAAACAGCATATATATATTCGTACCATGCCACTTTGGAAAATGCCGAATCTGTAGCTAAACACAGAATATACAAAACAGTTATAAATTTAAAGGCCTCAAAGCGGACCGATTGTCTTTACAAAACGGCCACAACGGCCTATACTTCACCTACAATATTACAAAAAAAAGAGTGCTAGACAACAGCTAAGGCGTCTGAGGAACGGCATCAGCGGCAGCTTGGACAGAACCTCGGTCTCGCGCACGCTGGATGGCCCTGGGTGAGTATGCTCGTCCTCGCTGCCCGACTCCGAGCCGCTGGAGGACTCGGTCTCAGCATCCTCCCCCTAGTACGCCTCCACCATCTCCTCAGTCACCCTCTCCGGCAACGGTGGTGGCTCCCGAAGGAAGTTGAGGTTCAGCTTCTTATCAGGGTTGAAGCGCTTAAACCGGTAGACGAGGTCCTCACACTGCACCAGCACCTCCTTGTCCAGGAAGTTCACAAACTCCTCCGAGGTTCGGTACTCCTCTACGGCTTTCTTCTCGGCCTCCTCCATCGCCGCCGCCCAAGACCGAAGGGTGGCATCCTTCTCAGCCTCCGCCCTTGCCCTCACCTCCTCGGCATCCACGACCGCCCTCTCCGCCTCCGCTAGCTTGGAGGACAGCTCGGCAATCTTGGCGGCATTCCCCTCCGCATGCCTATCCGCCTCCTGCAGCATCTTTCCAGCATCGGCAATCTTGGCTCGGCCCTCTTCGTATTTTTTCTGAACACGCTCGATCGCATTGACCGCTCGCTTCAGACCGAGCCACATTTCCATGTTCGTCTGCAAAATGAAACACACCGATTAGCTTCTTCCCTCAAAAACCTCAAACTCACACCAAGGTGGAATACTTACGGCAGCCTGCAGGCGGAGGGCTCGACCGGCCTGTTCGCGGAGAGACTTCATCGGTAGCTGCTCTATCTCCGGCAGCTCCATCTGGGCGCCCTTGATAACGTAGTTCACGAACGGCACCACCTTTCGAGGACAAGCTATGTTCACTGGACCCGCCTCGGTGTCTTCTTCATCATCTGGTACGATGACGGCCACATCCTCGTTCGGCCCCCTCGGCCTCTTTGGAAGATGGGTCACATCGAGGGCACCATCAATCACCCTCTTCCCAGTCACCTGGAGGTGGGCCTCCCGCACCAGTTCGGCCTCGGCCACCCTCTTCTCCCTCCGCCGCTCGGCGGGCGTGCTTGCCTGGGCCGACCCACCTTTGGTCGGCCGCGGGGTTTTCGCCTTCGGCTGCGACGGACGTCTCTGCTTCTTCTGCGCCGCCCGAGCCTCGAGCCGCCTATTCGTGGCTTCGTTCATTGCCCTCCCTCCAGCCACTGCACGAAAACGAAACACAAGTCAACTTGCCTTCGGCACATCGTACAGCTAACCACAAGCAAATCCGAACGGCAGTACTTACTTTCTTCCTCTTTCTCTTCCTCTTCCTTCTTTCGCCGAAGGTATTCCGGCTCGCTAATCAGCCCCGCCCTGAATAGGTTCTTGAAGTCCAGCAGCGCCTTGTGAAACCGATCCTCCTCCGGGATCAGTGACCGAACACGTTCAATCACCTCTATCTCCCGCTTCGTCGCGATCGGCCGCTTCAAGGACACTACACATCAAACCAACCTTCGGTCAGTTCATAAAAATTAAAAATAAAAAAAAAACTACCGAAGTAGTTCCTATGGTCCTACCAACTGTTTGAAAATGTGTGGGAATGTGCCTCTCCACTATTACCCCCGGAGCTGATTCCCAAGCTCCGGACACCAGTACCCGATGCCGACGCCAGGTCTTCTGGGAGCTCGGCACCCCCACCACATAGTGCCCCCTCTGCCCTGCCGCCAGGTAGTTTGACTGTACCCACCCCCTTGATCCGCTCTCTTCGCCCTCGTCACACTATACAGATGGGCGAACTGCTCATAGCTAGGCTCGCCTTCCCCAGCTATGCCGAACGCAGTAATCGTCCCTAGGAGTGTAATCCAAAAGTTGGGGTTGAACTGCCCAGGGGCGTAGCCGATTGCAGCCAATACCTTTTGTACCGAATGCCTCAACGGCAACCGAAGCCCATGTTTGAAGACATCGGTGAAAAACACTACCTCCCCCTTCGGACTACTCAGCGACTCTAATGGCCCCGGGATCCGCATCTTCAACGAATCCGGTATGTTGTACAGAGCACGGATTTTGGCCAAATCCGCCTCTGTCATAACATTCGGCTCCAGATGGTCTACGCCGAACACAATCTCCGTCGGCCTCGCCATTGGTATCCGCTGCGGACCCCTCACCACCGTCAGTACTCCCTCCCCAGGGTCGGCCACGGTCACAGTTTCTTCGGCCTCTCCTGTCCGACGGCCACTCATCGATAGCCCAGCGCCATTCACACCTACTACTTCGCCGCTCGAAGTGCTCCCCGAATCGGTAGACACTTCCGGCGCCCCTCTCTCGGTCTCCTCAAAATCCGCACTATCCAAGCCTTCGGTTGTGCTTTCCGAGGCCGTCTCTCCTTCAAAGGCTCTTGGGCTACGACTATAGTCTGATTCGGTGTCGGACATCTACAAACAAAAGACAAGTGGAACTAAACGACATGCTCGAATCAAACACCTATCCTAGAGCCCAAGAGCTGCTGTTCATCTACACTCATCTAAGTTCTTCTAAGTTCTTCCGTGTTCATGCGTGTTCTTACAAACCTACAAGTATTTGATTCAAATTCAGCAAGAAAACTTCAACTTACCCTGTTTTTCACGGTGGTGGAAGACGCCGGAAATCGCTCCGCCTTCGGAAATACTCGCCGGAAATCGCCTCTGCCGCCGCAACACAGTCGCCGGAAATCGCCTATCTCAAGCTCCGTTTGCTCTCCAAAATTCAAGTAACCTCCCCTACCGTATCCTCCTCCTATTTATAAGACTAGCCTAGCATCGGGAACTGAACCGTCGTAACTCCTCCCTGCTTCAAACGACACTTGTCACCCATGCACAGGGGAGCCCTAAAACGTTTCCACTTCCCGTTTCTCCTTCCCTTTCTCCGCCCCAAAAAACCACAACTTTGTTGACAAACGGCAAGCCCGCTCAGGTCTGGTTCTCACCACCTCTCGTGCCGAACGGCAGGTCCGCATAGGCCGAGTCCCCATTCTCCTATCATGCCGAACGGCAGGCACGCTCAGGTCTAGTTCTCACCACCTCTCGTGCCGAACGGTAGGTACGCATAGGCCGAGTCCCCACTCTCCTATCGTGCCGAACGGCAGGCACGCTCAGGTCTGGTTCTCACCACCTCTCGTGCCGAACGGCTGGTCCGCATAGGCCGAGTCCCCACTCTCCTATCATGCCGAACGACAGGCACACCCAGGTCTGGTTCTCACCACCTCTCGTGCCGAACGGCAGGTACGCATAGGCCGAGTCCCCACTCTCCTATCATGCCGAACGGCAGGCACGCTCAGGTCTGGTCCTCACCACCTCTCGTGCCGGACGGCAGGCTCGCTTCAGACCGAGCCTCCACTCCCCCATCGTGCCCGCCGCTCCCTTCCAATCTTCACACCAACCCCTTGGCTTGAGGACTTGGGGGTCTACATGGTCACCACCAGTTCACAAACGACAGCCGCTCGTTACCAGGTCAGAATGCCGAAGCTCAAGGACAAGCAAGTCCCCAACCAAGAAGTCCCTCCTCGATCGGAAACTTGGGGGACTACTGTTTGTACCATATCTGATCGCCCACTCACGTCCTGACACGTGGAACGCACTCAAGCCACATAGACCAGCTCAAACTGGCCATACCGAATGATCGATCGGCATGGCTTACCGATTCTCGTCAAACGGCGCGCCACCGGTATCTTCGCTAACCTTCGGTATGACCTGCCGACGGTCTACACGTCGCTTCACACCGATTCTGACAAATCACATCAGAATTCCTGCCAAAACCTGTCAGAATCGCGTGTCAACCTCCGAGAGCACTCCCACGAGTCCCACATCGAAACTAAGTACTAAGAGCTTCCAAATTGCTTCCTATAAATAGAACCCCTTGGCCCAGCCAAGTGGTAAGACTTTCTAACCTGACTATATACTTACACTGTCAGTGGAACTGCTCTTAAGTACTAACTTTGGCATCGGAGTGCCTTCGGCAGGTACCACACCGGTATCCCATTTTTAGCTGAAGATCGGTCCCCGCTCGCGCCTACGGCTATCACGAGTGAAGGCCACTCCGGGCCTTTGTCCTCAACACCTGTAATTTAGCCTAAACTCTTTATCTGTTCAGATTTAGCGCGAACAGGGTGTTTTAGCGGTTTACCCTATTACACGATTCCTATTATTACACAACTCAAACATGGGAGCAATAATGGAAACTGTTTTTTATTATAATAATTAGTAATTCAACATGGATGAGAGGCATTCGTTCCCATCTCGAATGAGTTTAGGCATAACAGGCGTAAATTTCAAATCTGATGTAACAACTATTATAAATAGCACGTCAATTTAATTTTCCATAACTATGAACTAGAAGTTCTCTTCTTGCAGTGTGAAGACACTTCCTACAATCTGCGTCAGAAAGATCTTGAGTGCATTCCAGCATATTAAAGATCTTAGTCTTGTTTATCACTTTTCGAACTCCTTGAGCTTATGACGGTCCAAGAACAGTACTAGCAGTTAATGCATTGAACAACTCTTCAACTTTATTTTGAATCAATGGTGGATTATCAAAAAAATTTGCGATTCGTAGCATAAATCCCATTATTTGTGTCAATTTTACCAAAGAAGTTTGAATCTGAATATTTTAAGAGGCAGCCTGCCATCCAAATTACAGCTCCTTTATCGAGCAGGCAACGCTTGTAAAGTTCAAAGATTGCACTCTGATATTACTTGTTAATCAGTTGCCGAAATTTGATGGGGTGTATTTGAGTTGTCTGTGGTTACTATATTCTATCTGGATCAATGGAAGGTTGAGCAAGTGTTTGCATTTGAGCAAAATGATGGAATAGAGTTGGTACTCTTTTTTATATGCCTCAAATTGGCCAACTTTGCTGGGTTATGCTTCACATGCAGCTCACTATAGCGGTACTCAGAGTGTTCACACAAGCTTCAAGTGTGAGGTGTGAACGATTCAATTCAATGCCGTTCGGAACAGCAAGTCAATTTTTGCTCATTTCCACTGACAGGTTGCCAACTTTAAGAGCGTAGAACCTGTTGAGGGTTTAGGATTTATCTCTAGGGTCTAAGAAAGTGTAGAAACTGTTAAGGATTTTTTAGCTCTTGATTTTGGGATCATTCCAGCGGCAATGGATAAACCTTCGCTGTTGTTCAAACGGCAGACAAAGTTCTGGTGGTTGACCTTATGAGTGGAGAAATGACTTTTATTTAACTTATTTAAGGCTTGGAGTTTAGGGTTTAGCTCGTGGGGCACGTTTTGGAGAAAAATAGGACGCCATTCGAATGAAATATATGTCAACAGTACGAAACTCATATAAGCAGACTTCATACGTGCGTTTGTTCCAAAACAAGCAGAAAAAATCACAACACAGAAGCAGGCAGGGGCCATACCTTTGCACAAACTAAACCCACCAAACTGGCCTCAATAAATAAAGGGTATTATGGAAACACTTGAACATGACAGAAACACTGATGCAGAAACTCTAATGAAAACGAATTGCAAATAACAACAGCTGAAACCACATAACCCCCAACATCATAGCCAAGAAGTACAAGATATATTCCATTGTCTGCAGATGCGCGTACTCAGAGAAGAAACTGAATATTCCATCCAGCAGCTCTACAGTTTACATCCCTTGCCAAAGCATGCTGAAATTACTCCCCAGTTCTACATTTACAGCAAGGAATTCGCTGATATTTTTTCGAACGAAATGTGGTAGATTAATCAAGCCCAAACCATCCAGATCAAGTTGGCAGCAAAGTAATTTGAAGTAATGAAACAAAACATCATGTGCATCCAAGGAACCTGACTGACAATGACTGACAATTGGCATGATTCTAGAACTACCCTTTTAATAAGGCTGCTGGACAGCATAAAGATATACCATTGAGAGAAGCGAGATTGACAACAGGTTTCACTAGACATCAGTTGTTAAGTAACACAGGATTTCAAAGTTTGGAGAATACTAAATCCAACTAGTGTCACCAGGTTGCACTAAGTTCCTCGTCTGAGATTAAAGGGAGAGAAAAATTGTTAGGTCAATCTATATCTACCAAAGCCCTTCTTACAGACAATATGATCAAACACTCATTCATCAGCAATGTAAAATAAAGAGGACTGTAGCACCGAGAGAAGAAAAAGGGTGTTATCATACGCAATAATCTATTTAGACTCTGCAATTAAGCTTGCTCACCCGAGAGATGTGTTTGATTTTGCGAGCTTTTGTCAAGCAAGTGATGCCAAGTAGATCTTTAAACAATGTGGACTTCGTGGTCTTTCACACTTCTTTGCTTAGACACATGGTGCAGTACTTGTTTCGTTCAAGATGTCATCCACACAACACTTTTTTTCTTCTTCTTTCGGGAATGCATTTTACTTGCAAAAGCCCCAAAATTATGTCCAGTCTGGCAATACTGTCAAACACAGGTTTGGTTCACAGTGGAAAAGATAGAAAGTGAAAGTTGAACATAAATCCACATACATCATGAGCTGGTAAATTACCTGAGGCACAAACATCCATCCAGTTTTTCCAATATATCCTTCAACAGCAGCAACATCATGGTTGGAAGCCACACTGTGCAGCAGGCTTCTGTAGCTAAGCAATAAACTCCAATTGAGAGGACAAAAGACATAAATAAACAAATAAAGAACTGAAACAATATAGAGGGTTACCTTTTCATCTTCATTATGCCAGAAAAATGAAAAAATTTAAATGGTGGAAAACCACCATTAACATTGCTTCCAATTTTCATGCTTCAACTTCCACCAGCTGAACTCTTTGTGTTTGACAGTATTCTGTTGCAAGCCAAAATTTATACTTATGGCATAATTGTCCAGAGAGGTAAAAAAAAAAAAAAAAAAAATTCCTGTAAAAACTGTTGCCTGCCAACAAACTGATAATCTTTTTTTTTTGGTTGGGTACAAAGGAGGAGGGGTAGGTTTGAACTATAGTATTGTCCTAAATTTCATTGTTTTCTATTTTCGGCAACTAATTGAGAAGTTTCTGGTTTTTGTGCATTTTTCTTCTGACTAAAACTTTGCAGCTGAAGCCAGAATGTGTGAATTTGCACAGCTTAAAGGAAGGCATAGTTACCAGAAAACACTACATAGACACATGAAACATATTTATGGGTGCTAACTGACCAGATGGCTGATCACAATAGTCAAATTTAGTTATCTTTTCCTTTAGACCTTTAAGGTTATTCTGCGAATTGATAATATGAAATTTCAGATGGCTTCAATCACAAGAACCTTTAAATGGTACATGAACAATCATGAGAGAGAGAGAGAGAGAGAGAGAGAGAGAGAGAGAGAGAGAGCAAATCATAACAGTTTCAAACCAAAGATATTAAATCATGAACCATGTTGTCAAATTTTTATAACTTTCTATCAATATGTTCAAAAATTTGGTGCAAGACTGATAAAAAAACCTAAGCAAGCAAGGTTAATAAAAAAAACTTCAGTTACCTCATAAAAAAAGGGAAAGACTAATATAATGTCATTCATATTATGGATTGGGTATATTCACAGAAAGATTGCTGCAAAACAATACATATATGCCTTTCCAAAACTTGCAAATTGAATGGCATAACACAAAGAGATAATAAATAAACAGAGCACACATACATACCACCCAAGTGATAAACAATTATCTAAATTGAAAGGATAGGAAAACTTTCAAAGAGCCAAAAAATATACCTGCATCTGCATGCATGATGCCTTGGCTGGTTCTTCATTGACAGGGAAGAAAGCACCTACATCACTTAGGTGGCCAGCATTCTGAGTTCTACTAATTGGCCCTGCCAAAATTGGAAACTATTTCCTTCGCTAATTGACTAGCTTCTCGTATTTCCCCTCTTGAACAGAGTGTAGCAATTTGCTTATAGCAATAGTCAAAGTCATCAAATTTAGACCTTCTCCCTTTATCATCGTAATTTTCTGCCACATTCTTTACATCCCTCATACCAGAAAATTGGATATCCATATCCGCATCGGTAGAGGTTACAGACGTTGAAGCAACTGTACCATAAGCCTCCCTGTCATAAGGATTGTGTAGTTTATGAGATTGACTGCAGGCATTAGGTGAACTCCGAACAGGAAAAAATATGGACCCAATTTCGTTGAGGAGAGTAAGTGATTCTTGGACACTGCCTTGCTCACATAATGAAACGAGCAAACCTTCCAATGAATCTGTTTCAACCTCCACATCAACTCTATTTATTAGCTCCACAACAGATTGTGACTGAAGCATTTCCCTCAAGATGGTTCTGGCTTCTTCCATCCTTCCCTTGGCACATAAACCTCTTATCAAATATAAGAAACCCAAAAAATCAGGTGATGTACCTTTACTTTTGAGCTCAATAAAGAATTCAAGAGCACCTTCCATATCACCCTTTAGACAAAACCCATTGATTATAATACTAACAGTGAATTCATCAGGCCTGAGGGTTTTTAAGTCAAATTCATAAAGAAGCTTCAACGCATCCTCCATATGTCCAGTTTTGCAATAACCATCAATAATTGAGTTATATATATGTGTATTTGGTTTCAAGCCCTTGAGGACCATCCTCTCAAATAACTGCTTGGCATCCAGAAGAAAGCCCTCTCTATGTAAAGCATCAATCAATGTAGCATATGTGATTTCTGAGGGAACCAAATTAATTTTCTCCAACGAATCAAATAGCCGAAACGCTTCTACAAGGTGGCCTTGGCGGCACAATCCGTTTAAAACTGAATTATAGCAGATGATATTAAGGGTAACCCCTTTATTTTTAGCAAAACAACATAGATCTAATGCCTCACTGATATATCCTACTTTAAAAAGGCCATCAACCATAAGCGAATAGTCAAGCGCATCCAGAACAGGTAGGCCATCTTCAGCCACCATGACAAGTTTATATGCATCCAAAACTCTACCATTCTTTGTAAGTGTCTTAAAAAGAGAAACAGGCAAAGTGGCCGTTGCAGGCTTGTCCTTCATTTTGTTTAGAAACCAGAGAGCATCATCGACACCCTTCAGACATATGTAGTAAGCTAGAATCTTACTTACCTTAGGTTCAACTAGGCCATATTCTTTCACAAAGATGTTAAAAAGAGACTGAGTTAGCCACTCTTTCCCATCACTAATTAGACCTTTTAAAATTGAATAGTAAGTTTTGCTTGTGGCAACTGACCCTTTCCTCCTCATCGCCAAAAACACTTCACATGCAGACTCAGGAAAACCTCTCTTGCACAAGAAACTGATAGCATCATTGCTTATAACATCATACACTTCTGTCCTCAAATTCTCTGTTCTTTGAACCAAACATAAAACTCCAGCTGCACTTTTTTCTTCAAGAATTGCCTTCAACAGAATTTTGTAGATGCCTAAATCCAAACCTAAATCTTTCCCATTGAGTTCAATAAATACCTCGGTGGCCATATCTACCATTCCCTGCTTACAGAGCCAACTGATAATACAATTATAACATGCAACTGAGGAAACTGGTGTCCTTCTGAACTCGTCAAATATCTCCAGTGCCTCATCCATTCTACCTACTTTACAGTACCCATCAATCATTGTACAATATGTAATGGAATCCGCAACCAACTCCTTTTCTGGCATTCCCTTGTACAGCATATAAGCATCCTCAAATGCCCCCACCATGAACAGTGATTTAATAACTATGTTACACATAACAACATCCATGCAGACTCCAGCTTCCTCCAATCTCCTCTTTGTTTCCATAATCCCTGTGATATTTTCTTCCTCAATATAGCCATGTAGCAATGTACTATATGTAATTGTATCTCCAAGAATTCCCTTTGAGATCTTATCAGCCTCCGATGTCCTCCCGAATTTGCATAATCCATTAATTACAGTATTGTATGTGACAATGCTCGGATTAATCCCCCTCTTTTCCATGTTATGTAGGAGATGAAAAACACCATCAAGATCCCCTCTCATGCAAGACCCGTTAATTAAAGTTGCATACATAAATTCATCAACTTCAATTCCCAAATCTTCAACCATCTTGAAAATAGCAAATGCCTCCTCCAATTTTCCTTTCTTGCAAAACCCCAACATGATGGCAGTATATGTAATCAAATTGGGTTCTAATCCACCTTTCCTCATTTTTATCAAAAAACCAAGTGCCTTTTCTACATCTCCTAGCTTGGAAAACCCATCTATCATTATAGTATAGCTAATTGTATCTGATCTTATGCCTTTATCCACCATCTGTCTATTCTTCTGAAATACCTCCATTAGAGCACCTTCTGAAATATAACCACAAATCCAACTACTATAGAAAACAACATCAAATGCCAATTCTTCCTTCTCTATCCTACAAACCAAATCACAAACTTCATTAACTCTTCCCAATTTACAAAGAGCACCCACAAGTGCTGTATAAGTCACAATATTAGGCTGTAAAGCTCCCAAATTTACAGCATTCTCGAAAAATTTAACCACAATTTCTGGCTTCCCAATCTTACAAAACCCAGAAATTACTGAACTACAAACAAAATTATCAAAGGGGTACTTAACTTTATCATCAGTCATCAACTCCAGGACCTCAATTGCCTTGCTCATATCTCCTTGATAGCTAAATCTATGAATTAATGAGAAAAAAGTGAAAGAAGAAGGAAAAATACCATAGTTGATCAAGCAATCCCGTAATACCAATAAAGCTTTCTCCGGGTCTTTCCGGTTTATACATAGGCCTTGAATTAGAGAGTCCCAAATGCGATTACTCTGAAATTTTGAAGTTTCGGCCATCTGGGTCCTCATGAAATGCTCCGCCTCTTCATATTTGTGCAATTTTAGGAGAGCCCATGTGAGAATTGAGCGAGTCTGGGAGTTGCCTTTGATTCGATTGGAGTCCATTTGAGAGAAGAAATGGATGACTGTGTTGAACCTGCGGGTTTGAGAAAGGAAGAGAAGGAATTGGATGATGGATTTGAGTGTGGGAGTGAAGCCGCTTTTGAGTAAAGCTTGAATAGGTGGGAGTTCTGGAAGACTGTTACAATAAGAAGAAGAAGACGACGAAGAAGAAGAAGAGAAGCATCGGCTGAGTTTAGTGTGGAAGAGAGTAGAGAACAACATTATCATAGTTTAGTGGATTTTTTTTGAATTTGGGGAACGTTGTCGCTGCTGCTTCTGCTACTCCCCTCAAGTGTTGAGTGGGAGTTTCTTTTTAAACGCAGACCAAATGTGCAGGAGTTGGTATAATTCATCAGGTGAATATGCCAGGGCAGGCATCGGTACGGTCAGTATTTGGGCCAAAATGGCACTTCCTTTTTCATTACACCCAAATCATGTTCTCGTGAAAGACTTCTATATTCACCTTAATCAATAACGCTATGACACTAAATGGCATTAAAGGAATAGGATTATTTTGTTATCTTTAATCAATAACGCTATGACATGCATAATAATACTTTTATATGATATAGCATTATTAATCGGAGATTGCAAAATAGCGTTATCCCCGTTATAATTAAGTTTTTCTCCCTCAACACCCATCAAAATTTTCCTTTAGTAAAATTATATTTATACACATTTGCAAAATTACTACACTGAGTTGAATGATTTTTATTTACAAACTAGCTTCTTTACACACACAACAAGAAAAACTACAGACTAGAAGTCCAAAAATAAATATTTTTTTGACCAGTACCTATCCATTTAATTCCTTTTAGAAGGATATGTCTTACCTTCTAAATTTCTTAATAGTTGATAATTTTGAGGAGGAAAAATGTAGGATTTGGTGTGAATTTTTTTTAGCTCCATGACATGCAACGTATAAATACACTTTGAAATTTTTTTTACTTTGAAATTTTTGCAGTAAACAATAGGCGCACAACTCATAAATATATAATTACAACACGTGAGACATGAGTTATGTAATGATAAAAATAGAGAGAAAGGTGTATGAAATATGGGATAGAATCGGTAAATTTTTTTATATGAGACGAAATCTCTAAATTTTAAAAGTTAGGCCCAATCTCAACTTGGGTAACAGCCAGCTAGGCCCGTGGATTCGTTCTTCAAAGTTACATTTTATCCCACCACCATCATTTCCCACTGTTTTCCCAGTTCCTCCTCCCAAACCCCAGAAATTCTAAAAAAAAAGAACAAAAATATGAGTAACACAAGCCTTGGTCTGTCCCCAAGTTCGTTAATTCAGTTGAAATTCCCACCCAAATTTCGCGCCAGAAATTGCCGCACGAATTTCTCAGCAGTCTCAGCTCGTCTTGACAATTCCAAAAGCAGCTCAGCAGAACCACAACTTAATCTCTCCGTCCTCCGCTTCACACTAGGTTCTCTCTCTCTCTCTCTCTCTCTCTGAGATTGAGATTTTGAATGATGGGTTATTGGACGGTGCAGGAATACCTGGGCTTGACGAATCCTACTTACCCAGATGGATTGGATATGGGTTTGGTTCGCTTTTGATTTTGAACCATTTTGCTGGTTCCATTTCACCCGCCAGCACAACCCCGGCTCAGCTTGTAAGCGACCAAAACCATCTTCTACTGTGTTATTTTTGCTTCACTTCTTGTTGGCTTTGTGTTAATTTTTGTGGGTTCGTTTGGTTTTCGGCTTTCTCAATTAGAGAACAGAGGCTTTGGGTCTATCTTTGGCTGCATTTTCCATAGCACTTCCCTATCTGGGAAGATTTCTCAAGGTAATTTTCAAGGCACTGAAAAAAACTCCGATAGATTAATTAGAGGTCAATGGCATTGTTTTTCAATCTGAAAAAATTCATAAAAATGCAAAGTGCAGCTTAAATTCGTAACCCCATGAAGGTGAAGTTTGAATTGTAAGCCTCTTCTGTGGTGCAAAAAATATAAACTACCAAGAACCCTTCACTGTCAATGACATTGATATTAGATAGGGTGGCAGGCAGGTATAAACTGTCTGCTCAGCATTTTTGTAAGCCTGATTATGTGGAATTATATTGCAGGGTGCTACTCCAATGGATCAAACTAGCATCCCACAAGGGTGTGAGCAAATATTTGTGATATCACAAAATGTCTCAAATACTCAGAAGGAGGACTTGGCTTGGGCTACATACATCTTGTTGCGCAATACAAACACCATAGCCGTGGTACTAGCAGGTTTTTATTACATATTGGCACTAGACAGTTGAATTTTTTTGCTGGTGATGAGAGTGACAAGAAAAATCCATTTTAATTTGGATGACAATGCAAATTTTGTTTTGTTAGGTCAGAATCCAATTGAAAAAAAGAAGTTTGTTCTTATATTTTGGATATTTTGTTATAAGCTTTTCGAAAGTGGTTGTTGCTAATATTTCAGATAATATCAATTCGAAATGAATTATGCGTGCGTGGCTACTGGAACATACCAGATGATGTATCAAAAACCAATGTACTTGGTTGGTTTGAGAAACAGATTGAAAGCATTGGTCTTTCTGATGTGAAGGAAACCCTATACCTTTCTCAGATTGAAGGTAGATAACTTGATGTCTTCAGCTCTGTTTCTGAAAATGATTGCCTTTATTTGGAATAGTATGAATTTTTGTTATTATCTCTGTTACAGATTCTGGACTTTGGGAGATGCTACCTCAGGGGACTCGTTCTCTCCTTGTACAACCAATTGTGCAAGTTCTGCCCTCAAGTGACAATGAGATTCAACAAAGTGAAGGGTTTGTCTTGTTGGCTTCAAGCATGAGGTATGCATATAGTGATAAAGATAAAGCCTGGATCAGAGCTCTTGCAAACAAATTTAGAGGTAATTGATAAAAGATAGAGCCTGTATAGGAGCTCTCACAAAAAAGAAACAGAAAACTAAAAATAGAAGAGGAAGAAGAAACCCGGAGGTAAAAGCGTATGTGCAGCTTTGTAAAGAATTGAACTTTTTATTATAAGGCAGCTTTTTTCGCTCAATATGTTTTTGCTGATGCATTTGAAATTTCGAAACAGGCATTAGTTTCGTAGATTGTCAATTGGCTCTCTTGGGATTCATATAAGATTAGCATGAGAACAAGTGCATAATTCTTCCCTGAAATGCTAACTACAGTAAAAGAATAAGCCATTTGAAGCAAATATAAACTTTTATGAAGCACATGTCTGGTAAAATGATCGTAAAAAGGCATATGAATTATGTGAATGTCTCCAATACAAGAAGCAGATAGGAAGACATTTGCAGCTTCTAGATATAGGAATAGCAAATATTAGTCGGCCCATAGGAGGTTTTGGTTGTGTTTTCTTCTATGTGTTTGGTTGTTTTTATGGGTTGGCTTTGTTTGGTTGTCTTTTGTTGCCTGTTTCTTTCCTTTGAGCCTTGAGTGCAAGTAAAAAGTTGCAGAAAAGCAAGCAATCTAAACTGAACCATGAGAAAATAAGTGATCAAAACTCTTACTTTGGCCAGCAACTGTTTTGCTTAACGAATCCAAACAACTTAGTTGGATCAGTTTTGTGATGCTCATATGATAATGAGATGTCTTTACTTCTTCCTTTCTTGTGTTTTTTTTTTGTAAATACCACAAGGTGTCCCCACACTCGAAGAGTGGTATTAATCCATACTTGGAATTCGGCTTACTTCTGGCGACAAAGTGCTTCCAACGTTTATTTCTTCCTTTCTTATTTGATATATGCTAATGGTTGGCAAATCATTAAATTCATAATTTATCAGCTAATGGTTGGCAAATCATTAAATTCATAATTTATCAACAGTTAACAGTCACTCATACATGCGCGGAGTCAACCCTACTTTCCGAATCATCATTTATCATACTCACTCAACCACTCAAGTCTCACCAACATGTTGCCCCATACAATCACTCAAGGGGGCTCCCACGATCTGACACTCAAATCATCATCAGTCACAATCTACAATGCAATTATTTTGACTATTTCAGAATATTAATCACAGTGCAACCCTAATTTAAAAAGAATTACTTGTTACATTATCCCAATTGGCAGTTGAACCAAATTTGAGTTAAAACTTTGATATCAAAGAAATTGTGCCACTTCATAGATGGAAAGCACAACATGACCTTATCAACATCAAGAAAAGGTTGGTTTGATATTGAACCCTATCTTGGTTTCTGATCTGATGCAAGTCACTAATTATTTTATATTGTAAAACCCCCCTCACACGTGGATCTCTTTTCATCACTAAACACTACTCCAACAATGTAAAAGTATAATACAAATGATACCACGTAACATCTAAAAATGATCGTGGTGTTTTAAAGCACCACGGGTGTTCTATGACCATTGATCATGATAGTAGGGAGATGCACTATAAAAAGTAACTTCTGTTGGGTTGATTTTAAACGGCACGATAATTGTCAAGAAAGAACCCTTGTACATCTAACATACGTTTTTAGAAAAATGTCAGTGTTTTCTCTCTCTTCCCAGATTTTCACAACCCCAGAAAAAATCTAGAGTTCCCTCTCTTCGTGCACTGTGTGAAAGAACATCTGTTGGAGCGTAAAATTTCAGGACTTCCAACAAGTAATTAATGTTGACAAGCATGACATTGTCTTCGCTTGCCGTCAATGAGGGAGGAGGGAGGTGCACGCAAGAAAGAAAATACTTTGACGCTTAAGTCAGTAGGAATATAAGAAGATTCCAGTAATAATATTGGCCCTTTTTTACCTAATGTTGATGGATTAATTGGCTCTTAGGCTTTAAATTCCATGTTCCATGATTTTCATTATGATCGACAGTCACTCCATCACGGGCATAGTACTAGTGAGGGATAAGGCATAGAACATGTTTGTCTTGGTAGGTCTTAGCCATCAAGTCCCATAAATGCCGTGATTTCATTTATGTGTGTTCATGAATAGAAAATTGGAAAAACATGTTTTTTTTTTTTAAAAATTATAGCTCCACTTCCCAAGTTTAGAGTGCCAGTGGAATAATTTCTTGAGGAGTATTTTTTGCTCTCACATCAAGACCTATAAACTATGATGCATCGATACTCCGATACTCGTATATGATATGCATATAGGCTATAAATCTGCACTTAAGATCTGCAATTACTCTTTACCATGACATAGAAAGTTGTTTATTAGTATTCCCAGAAGTTTCATTTGTTTTATTGCAGCAAAATTGGTTTGGCACTCATCTCAAATGTTACCACACATACTGAGCTCGACACTTTTGGGTGAGCTCAATGAAAAGCTGTAGACATGTTGGTCCATAAACTGCTTTTTTAATGATAATAAAAACATTATTTCCCAATAATTGTGTTAATTTGGAACCTTTGGGTTTAGTGGCAAGTCGTCCTCTTCAACATTAAGAAATGAGTTTATGGATCATCCAATCTCTTTTCGTGTAGTGGTAGTCCAGTTGGCCATGACAGCTCCACCGACTTTGCAAGTAAATGATGCTTGTTTGATGAATTAGGGGAAAACAATCAAGTTAATCTTTTATTATGTGATGTCAAATGAGAGTGCGCAACACGTCACATTATGCAGATATAGAAGCAAATGGGGTCCTTCTAAATTCTAAATTCTAAATTCCTAATCAAGGCAAATGCTCCACTATAATTGTATACAATTTTTCTCTCTCTTTCCTCCATGGTCATTGGTCAATGGGAAGATTTAGGCTGCCAATGCCCAAGCCCCACGGCTACGGATTAAGATGGCATTGGCAACTTTCAAAAGGAAGTCACATGAGTCATGAGCAAAAAAAAACAACTCTTCTTCAACCTTTCAATGACCCAACCAAAAACCTACATGGAATACTAGGTGACAGACACAGTGATTTCCGTTTGGTTGACTGGGTCAACAACTCACTCAATGGATCTACCACATATAATCATGAATTACAAAAGTTAAAACTCACACTCATGGAATTATCCCAAGCATGAGGTCCATAAATGTGCAAATCTGTGGATCAGGTTGAAGTCCTTTAGTTTGACTCGAATGATGTTTAGGTTGTGAGTGCGAAACGTATTTGATTGTCTTGAAGAAGTCATATTTATTGATTTCAAAGTTCAAAACTTTTTTTTTTAATCAAACTCAAGACGTTTTAGTGAGACTGTTCGAAAATTTTCAATGTTAAAAGATCAAACCGAAGTCTTTGAGCTTGACTCAAAGGTTTATTTGACTGCCGTGAAGAGATCAATTTCAAAACTGAAAATCTTCAAGGAAAACCAAAATTCGTTCTTATGTGGTCAGTAAATTTGCCAATTTTCTGGACTGTTAGGAGGGTAGTATGTGAAATCTAGCGTTTGTACCAGTGAAATGAAATATGGTCCATAACTCACGGTAGGGAGCTGGTTGCCCCTTCCTCACGGTTGGGTTAAATCAATGTGGATGACTTAAAATAATGTAATTTCCCCATCCAATTGAAACATTCCACTGTGCAAGATTATAATACAATTTGTACACCCCCACTAGATTTTTTCAATAAAATCCAATTTGTAGTTGGGCTGCTAAAAGCTGTCAATTTAAAGCCAAAAAACAACCAAAAGTCTTCCCTTCTTTAAATCCCCATAAGTCATATATATACACTTATATTATCCCTCTCAAGGTGCCTCTCTTTCTTCTCTGCATCTCCAAACACAAAAAGATGGGTGCTTGCTTTTCTTGCAAACCAAAACCTGCACTTCAAAATGTGAGAGTGGTTCATCTAAATGGCTATGTGGAGGACTATGAGCATCCAATTTCTGTAGGTCAAGTCACAGGGAAGCCCACAAAGCACTTTGTCTGCACCCCAGCTCAGCTTCTCTCTACTGGGTCCAAGCCATTAAAGCAGGACACTCTGCTGCAACCAGGGCAGGTCTATTTTCTGCTTCCATACTCAGCATTGCAGAGTGATGTTTCTCCTCTGGACTGGGCCTCCATATCCAGAAAGCTCACTGCAGCAGCAGCAAAAAGCAGGAGGTCTTCATGTGAGGGTAACAATAATTCTTCTCATTCTTCTCCTTTGGCTCCTTCTAGTCCTTTTACGATGGGCCAGTTTTGCTCAAGCCCTGTGTGGAGCTCATCATCTTCACCAGGTAGAAGTCCGAGCAGGTTTTCTATGGAGCAGGACAGCATGGGCTCTCTGATGGATTATGGCTCTCAAAGGTCTTGTAGAGTTAGGTCATGGAAGCCACTTTTGGATACAATTACTGAGAAATCATTTAACAGGAGGACTGAATCAGATTTACAAGAGATGCATGTGGAGGCTGTGAAATAGATTGGGTTTGAATTTGATCAGGTACAGTAGTATATGTTGTAGTGGAAAGAGAGAGAGAGAGAGAGAGAGAGAGAGAGAGAGAGAAAAAGAAATAGAAAACTCTGTGCTTGGTTTTTTTTCTGGTAGATATTGCTAGAGGATATTGGGATGGATGTGTGGGAAAATGAAATGGAAAACTCTGTTGATTTTAGTTTTTCTGGTTTGGAAATATCAGCAGATGACGGCAACTGAAGATCATCAGATATTGATCTTTTTCCCACTTGGAATCTTTCAATTCTGTTATTACATTGTGAGCTGACATCTAACTTTGAAGTGAAGCAAATGAATTTCTGGTTATTCTTCTCTCTCTCCTCCTGTTTTTGTTTTGGTTTTGGTTTCCTTGTTGCCCAAGAATGATATAATAAGAAACATCCCAACCTGAGATATCAATGATTCTTCTGACAATTCTCTCATCAGAAATTTTCCTTTGAATTTGCAAGTTTTCATTTGGTTTGTTGGAGAATATAAGTTGCAAATCACAGTATTAAAAAAAAAAACTTCTTCTTTTGCAGTGCTAATTTTATTTTAGTTGGATCCAAAAGGAAAATTCCAGAATTGAATCCACCTTATGCTGCTATGCATGTGTCATATTTGGTTCAGTCCTTAGATCATTGTTCTGAAATTACACTTTTTCAGATGATTAAAGTCAATACACTTGGTCTATGGCCTTTGTCATTATTAGGCGTCATTTCCCTTTCAAGGAAACTATTCAACTGGGTACATGTTTATATTTTTTGTTGCCATGTTTCTCAGTTGAAAACAGTACCAGCACATACAGTACATGGCACAGCAATGGATCCCATTAAGTCCACTGCCAATAAATTAAAACATTTTAAGATTGGCAAGTTGAAAGTGACAACTTCTTAAAAGGTCTGCATTTTCTTTAAAATAGCTCCAGAGTTTGGAAACTCATTTAATTCTTTTCATGGACGCATAACGGGGATGCTATTGTGGTGGTATCCCAAGCCTATCATGCATTATTGGAAAAATAAAATGCATGACAATAAGTAATTGGCTTGGGATAGCCACCACATGTTTAAGACTTTTTTTTTCAACAAAAGCAGTTTGGTGGATTTCTTCATCTACTTGTATTTGGAAACTCTGAATTCTCAACCAAGACACAAGAACATTTAACCATTACTGGTAGGTTGGTGTAGCTACTAACATAAAGAGTTACAGCAACATCATATAACCCAAAACATATATAAATTTGGAGAGGCAGAGTTATAGATGCAAATTAATTATAAGGGTACAGATATAGGAGCTGGAGGGACCCACTTTTGAATAGGTGAGCAATCCCACCCACCTTCTTTGCTATGTGTCACAGTAAAATGGTTAGGAACCCAAGTTTCCCCTCTTGATTCTCTTTCTCTCAAGAGCTCCCTCTGTTTTTCCTCAACAGCTTTCTTTGCTTCTCTTGCTTTGCTCCAGTCTTTCCCAAGAATAGCTTGGCTCAGAATGCCCCAAATTAAAGCTGATTCACTTGGCCACACTCCCTAATTCAAATTAAATAAATTACATCATAGGTAATTGATAACATAAACATAGAAAAGTAATTGCATTGATTTTTGTTTTACTTTTTAAATTTTTTTTACAAGAGGGGGTGAATCTCCTTTCACTTTTTTTTTTCTATATAAAAAGTACTTTCTCTAAATTAAGTTCAATGAATTCTTTACATAATTTTTGTATAATTGCATATAATCCATTCATAAGTATGAGAAACTTCAAGATCCCAAGAAGCAAGGGAAAGCATGAAGAATGGTGGGATAGAAGAACAAAAAAGGACAAGAATTCTCCACATAAATTGCAAAGACTTTATATGCATGAAGAGAAACCAATGTGCAGTTTGAATTTGAAGAAGAAATTAGTGTCTGTAGGGCATATTGACTTAATGAAATGCAAGTTAAAGGATTTGGAGATCGAGGTAGAAATTAGTTACCTTCTGATCCGTTACCATTGGAGCTTTCAGTCCTGAAATGGCTTCTTTCGCATTGTATATAACTGTTTCTTTCCCGCTATTGACGTCCTTCATTTTGACAGTTCTGCAATGAAATATAGGATGCAGCATTATAACAAGACAGACATGGATGTGTGAAACATCAACAGATTTTTTCAAGGCTAAACATGAATATGGTCAGGAGAAAAGTTGTTAGACAATATGAGAGAACCATTTCACTTGTTATTTGTTAAAGATTGTTTAGAAACCTTGTACCTGTAGCATCAAGGTGCAACTTGTAAGTAATCAACGGTTTCGTTTTTTCTTTTTGTTGCTTTTTCTAATGTATGAAATCAAACCACTGTTAATCTTTATGCACATAGCAGCAGTTTAAAGAAGAAGAAGGTAATCCTTTCATGGACCCTTGAATTACCTATCCCACTGACCATCTATCTCATAAAGAAGCTCGAACGACATTGAGTCAAAGATCTTTCCCTTAACTGTTCTAGGATTTCCCCTCAGCCCGAAAAATGAGCTGCTTCCATAATATAACTCAGCTTCAAGGCCAGTCTCATGACACCGGATTCTGTGTTCACCAACCCAATCAACCCAAGGTATTGGCAAGAATTTGATCAAGAGTTTCGGGGAGTTCATTTCATATGTTTCTCCATGATTCAGGAGCTTCAGTTGCCTTTTTCCATGCACCTCAGTTTCCACTGAAGTACCTGCAGCATGGTTCTTGATAAGAAATATGGCATTTAAACCCAATAGAAGATTTAAAGGGAGGAACTCAAAGTGCGTAAAAGTTATGACAAGAATGAAATCTTCGATATTGTTGGTGAGTTTGAAGTTCTTAACTAGTGAATATATACACAGCCTGAAAATATTAAAGTAAATGATTTTTGAGCTTCTAATGAGTATTAAAGTAAAGGATCAGAGTGACTTGAAAACACAGACAACCTGATAATAGTAATATATAAAGGCTAATAACATGTCGAGGGCCAAAGATAAAAGGAACCTTTCGGATTGATAGTGCGGTTAATCTTACAGTTAGAAACTGAAATCACATCCTCTACTCTGGTTTTCACACTGAAATTTTGTTGTTTTGAGGTATTGTTCCTAAGAATAGTTGTCAGATAAGATCAATTAGCACTTTCATCTGAACTGTACAGTCAAGATAAGAGAAGCACATTTTCAAAAGAGTATCAGAAAGGAAAAGGAAGATATACGAACATCAGAAGCAGCAGCAGCAGCAGCATTGAAACTGTCTCTAAACGGTCAGCATTAACTAAGAACTTGGTAAAGAGTACAGGTTCCTTGTAAGAGGTCTACTACATTGAAGTCTTCGAATTATTTTTATCTGGCTCTGACAGATAACTGCTATGTTAACCATCAGTCAGGATTGGTAGATAATGCAACACTAATGAAATAGCAAAGCAAATGCTTATGTAGATTGGATGGCGGATTAGAGTCAAAAGGTTAAAATTTCTTAGATATGACAGAATTTCAAGTGTTTAAAGGATCTCTGACTTTCATTTTCCAACAAAGATCGCAAAAACAAGACTGGAGACAGAGAGGAAAGACTTGATGCATATGATTGGTGACTGCTATTTTTTCTCAAATAGAAACAAACAAATAAACAATCTGGATGATTGTGAGCAATAGCTTTTTTTTTTCTTCTTTTTTTTTCACTGTTCAAACAAATTAACCAAGGTTCAAGCCTTACAATCTTTTTTATAGTAACATTTTACATTTGGTTTGTTAAATATGTAACGGCTATAGTAACCTGCAAACCAGTATTTCTTCTATTAGATTAATCGTTATTATGAAAAGTAAAAAGTAGAGTACCATAGAATTGGGGAGTAGGATGTTGACACCATATCATTTCAAGGTTTTCTTTTTCATCAGTTCCATGAAGGGCAGTAACTGGTGGGTGATGTGAAACCTGCAAGTATGCAACCCAAAAAGCAACCACATTAGGCAATATATGCATAAAAGATCCACCACTTCGCCACTTGCCAGGTAGTAGTGAGATCATGTTCAAGTTTGGCCAGCATGGCAGCATAATTGGAGGCTAAGATAATCATAAGGCAACCATTTTCGAGCAAAGGTTCAGCAGAAAACACAAATAAAAGTACCTGCTCAAGTAGAACATTGAGATTCCCCCTTGAAACATGATGAGTTTCTCCAAGAATGGGGTTGTAAGGAGCAATTCCGAAGATCATAGGACGCAAAATAGAAATGCTCCATGATACGACCGCTGTGAACCTATCTTGGGGACTTTCCCCTTTGTTGCACCTCCCTAACAGATCATTACCAATGCAATACACCGATTCACCGAAACACTGGAGGTGTGACTTTGGCAAGTTAAAAAGAGGTGACAGCTGAACTTGCAAAACAAGTAACAAGATCAATTACCATTGACCACCAAATACAATCAAGAATACACTACTGTGTGATCTTTAGTTTTTCAACAGAACTGTAAGAAGATTCACAAATGCAAATATGTTATTCTTTGTAAATTGTATGTAAGCACATGCAAGATTGAAGAGAATTGTATGCATATATAGTTTTTTTATGTCAAGGTTGTTTTGTTCCATACCGCAAAGAGAACATAAAATTGGTTTAGGACTTTCCAAAGTTGTGTATCTTTACTTGGATCTCCTTAACACTGCTCCTAGGAATTTATTAAGGCCCTAGGTTGGAGAAATTATTATATGTATCTGATATACCACGTGGCTCATTTCGAATTGCTTCAAAGCAATTCAAATTGAAGATGATCCTAAATTAGTTGTTGTAAATGTTACAGGAATTCCAATGTTAGTTGGCGATTGAAAACAATTGTCAACAATATTCCGTAATAATTGCATATGTGCAGCATGCTGAATTCGAACGTGTACTGGGAAGCAGATCATTGTTTTTAAGGTAATTTTATTTTAGAGATGAATTTCTCATAAAAATTTATAGAAAATGTTGAAAACTCATCCTGGGAGTCTCATTATAGAAAATAAAAATAAAAATAAAAATAAAAACTTCTTTTTGAAAAACTATTCTGGTCCACACGGAAATTTTTTAATTGGGACTACCTTTTGTATTAATGTATTAATTTTCACATGTAAAATGTCATAAAAGCATTTGTATAAGTGATACAGTTTCGGAAACCCTTTTGGAACTGCTTCTGTAGAAAGCACTTATATTCATAAACGTTTTTTCTAAAAATGCTTTTACTACAAAAGCGTTAGAATTTTTATTAAAAATATGATTCCAAAAAAAGCACATGCTAGGTGTGTCTCTAAAAAGCGGTATCGTAACGCAGAAGCACAGATAAGACTTTCCGCCAATCAATACCAAAAGCACTACGCTTTTAACCATTTGGGATGCACTTCCAAACACAAGTGAGTCACAGTAGCAGTTAGATATCGTAATTTGTAAGCACATCAATAAGTAGGACCGGACTGGACGATAAAAACAAAAGCTTTGTGTACGGCCGGCTGATGCAAGATAGTCCATCACAGATATTAAAAAACCAGGTGTCAACATATAAAATTATGGAAATAAAAGAAAACTCCTAAATTGTGAAAGTATGGAGTAATGCTTTTAACCACAATTTTTTCGAATAATTATAGTATGGTATATTGACTGAAAAAAATTATATTATGGTATGATATTGAAGTACGACTACGTTGTATAAAATTGGAAATATTATCCATGCTATCTTATACAACATGATCATATTTCAGTACCGTATAATAATTTTTCCAATTTTCCGCAAAGATGGGACCTACCACAGTAGTGGGTCCCGTGAGTCCTATCTTTGCCAAAGATGAGGTTTGTAAAATGTGATTTGAGGATACGACAGAAATGATAAAGCCTAAAGTTATGAAAGAAGAAGCACTAGACTTACCTGAAAGCGAGAGAGATCTGATCCTGGCCGTACATTTTTAAACAGACTTAGGACGCGCTTAATTAGATTAGGAGCTCTATAATCAACCTCCGAATCCCCATCTAAAGACAATGGCTTCGTCAAAAAAATAACTCCGGTCTTCTCCTCCTCATCCGTCGTGACCTGCACCGGACCGAACCATTCCCCAATATTTGGTATTATTCTCGCAAATCCAACTTCAAAAGGAACACTATAAAATTTATAACTAAAATAATTATTAAAAAATAAATAAAACCTATTTTGTATGAGCTGCTTGCTTATGGAACCAAGTTTGACTGCAAAATTTAAAAATAAATAAATAAAGTTGCACACTGTCTCCCTACGTTTGCAACAACTGGCACAAAGTTGCTTGGTAAGTAAGGTTTTTTTTTCCCCTATTAAAATATAGGGAATACCATTTTGTAATTTACCCCGAACTTTAATAGGAAGCGTAGCTTACTTGAAAAGGGAATAAATAAATAAAAAGAAGAAGCAAAAATACATCAAATTAAAAAATAAGAATTGAATTGAAACTTAGCATTCGCCCCATTTAGAAACAGGGCATGTTATAGAAGCTATCTTATTCTTCTTTTTTTTTTTTCTTTTTTTTTTCCTATTTTAACTATTCTAATGTTGCAGAAGGAATCCAACTCGGATGCAAAGTAACGAAGTGCCGAGTGGCCCAATCCACATTTGCATAGAAGCTAACTTAACGTTGAAGAAATGGTCATTAAAAGAAAGAGAAAGAAAATAAAAAGATGCCATGCCTGCCACCATTCCAAAGCAATTTCCATTTCGCTTTGCACACAAAACAAAACAATATATATAACAAATGGGAGTAGATGGCTGAGGCTCCAATGAAACAGCCCAACAGATATAATAATTAAATATTCAATAGCAGCTGCTGCCGCAAGCCTGCAAACAAAACAAAAACTGGTTTTTGTCTTCTGAATACCGCTTTTCCTGAGTGGGAAAACAGCTGAAGTTTTAGAAAACTGTTTTGAATACCATGGTTGATGAAGATGATGAAATAGATACTGTGACCTAGAATAAGTAAGAATAAGTAAGAGGAAGGTTTTGATTTGATCTGCAAGAACTTCTCCCAATTGGGCACCCAGAAATATGAAATCAATCAAGAAATACATGCATATAAATACCAACTAGGAAATCATTCCAAAATAGATAAATACCATTTGAGCCACTGGCTCACTGTGTTACAGAGAGGAACAGAGAAAAACAGAGAGAGAGAGAGAGAGAAACATACATACATACCATTTTAGATTTTGCAGAGGCAGAGATGGTGTGGAGAGAGAGAGGTGCTGGTTTTGTTTTGTAAAGGAGGATGTAATGAAGAGAAACAGAGGAAGTGGCGGAAACTGAGAAATGGACTGTCACGGGGAAAAATAAAGGCGTTTTTATAGGCGTTTTGAACAACGAGAAGGGGAGTTGGTAGTGATTTGTTTAAATAAATCATTTTTGTTATGTTAATTCAGGAAACTATGACTAGACAAAAACAAACCTCAAATTGTTTTTCCTAATATTAGGATATTTTTTTTTATAAAAAAAAATAATTTATTATTATTTTCCCAATTAAAAGAAGAAGAAGAAGGGAAGGAAATAAAATAAAAAAGAAGCCAACGAAAATAAATAATTACGGTTAATAGTTGTTCGCTGGTCATTCGATTGCTATCCAAACGGAAAGCGTAGCGTGTTCTGCTTTGTTTGTTCGGCTGCCGACGCATTTGTTTCCTTTTCATCGCGCGCACTGTTCATGAAAGGAAACGAAAACTCTTCTTGTTGCGACCAAAGTTCCAAATTAAGCCATGGATTCTTGTTTTTGCCCCTCTCATAATGCTCAAATAACACAACAACATACCAAGAAAAAGAAAGGGACACCAAAGGGCTGGCTAGGCATTTGCAATATTTTTTTAATATCCATTTTACTTTCTCTTCTTTTTTTACCCTACTTGGCGGTGAGCGTTGGCACTACATTAAATAGCGTTCGATGAATTTACTGCTTAAGATGAGCGTTGGTAGAAATTGTAAATGTGTTAGGTGCGCGTAATTATTTTGTGGAGGTTGGTTGATGGGAATCAGGGGATCATCATATAAAATGCCAATAAAATTATTGACAATACAAAACACATTGGACCATGTTATTTATAGTAATACCATGTAGGTGTCAAGCAAGGTGAAGGGGGAAGCCACCACTGTGGTACCTGCTCTCAACACGTAATGGTAAAGACTGAAGGCCGACTGACTGATACTCTTACTATGGTAAATTTCATAGCGGAGTGTTTTATAGCTTATTTGACAAGTTGGGTATGCGAGATATCAACTTGAGAACAAGTGTAGGCGTGAATATGTGGTAATTCGGAGATTACACTCTTATTTTGTATGATTGACTTGTTCTGCTTATTACGGATTAATTATCATTTTCATTATATACACACTGTAATCTTATGTTTACCTCCTCAAGGAGATGAATAAACATACTTAAATATCCAAATACCATTATTTGACCGGATTGCGCACAATGTTTTCAATAAAAGTATTAAAATGTTTGTGGTGATAATTAAATAACTAAATTATTTCCAGTTTGATTGATCTCAAATCACATGATGTGTGGTAGACCCAAATTAAAAGAAGTAGTTATTGTTGATTGTAAGGAACAACTCTTGCTAATTGCTTGGTATATGGAACATCAGCGTGTTAGGCTTTATCTTCAGGTATTTGTTTGACTGAAACCTATATTGGCTTGACGAAGAAAAGAAAAGAAAAAAAATGTTATAGAAAAAAATGCTTGTCCAATATAGGTCCCTACAATTTCTATTTCCTAGACATATACCCATCATTCTATAAATCTATGTGTAAAACCCAATTTCAAACTTAAATGATAAGAGGTCGTAGTATTCCTATGTTTTTACATCCTTGCCATCAAACTTCATATTTTATTTATAATTTATTCCAAGCATTTCATTAACTGCCATAATTGTAATTAAAACTCCCTATTAATAGCATATCAATCACCCCATTTCTTTTGGTTGCCATTCCCTCTAACATATGGCCCCTTAAAATTACAAATAAAAAAAATTTGTAAATTACATATCCAATAATGTACATATAAATATAAATATATACGTATTTAAATGTCAAAATGGTCCCTGTGTTTTACTCATTCAGCCAATTTAGTCCATGTGTTTTCAATTTGGCTAATTTAGTCCCTGTGTTTACATCTGATAGCCAATGTAGGACAATCTGTCAAATAGACGTTAAAATAGACATGTGCATAGCACGTGAGTGGGCATAAATGTATTTTAACACAAACAAAAACCCTCGCGACTCTATTCCTTGGTGCCAATGACAATTGCCGTAGTCTGTGTTCATGAGAATTGGGGTTTCAAATTCAATCAGTTCCCTTCAATATCAATCACTTCACTTGAGTTCGAATAAAGATTGCAAGGAGATGAATGGAATCTGATAGAGGCTCAATCAACCCAGGTGAGTATTCTCGAGTTTGGACCCTATGCTTGTTTTCCTTTAGTGACTCGTTGTTGGTACACAGGTCATGCTTGTTAACTATTTTTTCGCTTTCTTGGTTTCTTCTTTTGCTGCTTGTTTGTTTTGCTGCTTTGCTTTAATGGAAATCTCTTTAACCAAAGAAACAAGGACCAATCTCAATAAGAGTACCAATATCAAACCATATGCTGTGCAGATAAAAAATTTCTTTATTAATAAAAGTCTATTACTTTTGTTGTGCAGATGATGCTCACATGACTATTAATAAAATTTGAAAACCCCAATTCTCATGAATGCCAAGGAAAAGAGTCGCGAGCGTTTCAACGATTGAGTTTGTGTTAAAATACCTTTATGCCCACTCACGTGCTATGCACATGTTTATTTTAACGTATATTTGACATATTGTCCTACATTGGCTAACAGATGTAAACACAGGGACTAAATTAGTCAAATTAAAAACACAAGGACTAAATTGGCCGAATGGGTAAAACACAGGGACCATTTTGACATTTAAGCCTAAAAATATAGGTATATTATTTTCCAAAAAAAAATTAACAAAAATAGGTCAATTACTTTGTAATTGAAATTTCCATACATTTTCACAAATTAAAAATAGGTACACAATAATTTATAGAAAATAGGTACGTTGTATAATTGAAATTTATGCACATTTTTTATAAATTAAAAACAAGTACATTATTTATAAGAAAAAAATAAGTTCATTATACTAGGTAAATTGTTTTACTAGGTATACATTATTAGAGAAAAAAAATAGGTTCATTATACTAGGTAAATTGTTTTACTAGGTACATTATTAGAGAAAAAAAAAATAGGTACATTATTTTGAGATAAAAAATAGGTACATTATTTTAAGAGAAAAAATAGGTACATTATTTTGAAGTGAAGTAGGAAGCAATCTGTTATTCAAAAAAAGTACACTATTTTGAGAGAAAAAATAGGTACATTATTTTGAGAGAAAAAATAGGTTCATTATTTTGAGAGAAAAAATAGGTTCATTATTTTGAGAGAAAAAATGGGTTCATTATACTAGGTAAATTGTTTTACTAGGACATTATTAGAGAAAAAAAATAGGAACATTATTAGAATGTACACTATTATTCATAAAACTATAATAAAAAAGAATACTGGTCGTACAATTCCTAAAAAAAAAAACAACATTAATTCATAAATTTAATATTAAATTTAAATTATTAATACTTTAAATAGATTACTAGTAGTAATTCATAGAAGGAAAACACCATTAATTCAAAAATAGATTACTAGTCGTAAAATAGATTACTAATACTTTAATGTGGAATTTAATATTTAATTTCAAATAAGTTTCTAAATTAGTTCCTACATCCATTACAACTATTTGGAGATATTTCCAAATTCAACGGATGTCATTAGTTACACTCCCCCATAACACATTAACCCATAAATAAGGGTAGTTTTGGAATCCGAAAAATACAATAAATCAGATTTTAAGTTATATTAGTGTTCACCCCGTTTTGTGTTTACTCCTGTGATGGAAGGGCAAAGTTCCCCACTGCCTTGAGAATCATTGACTGGTCAACAAGTCAGCTTTCTTTAGTGTGCGAGCGTGCCACTGCTAGCAATGAAAATTCTAGCAGACTTAATTTATGGAAAAAAGATAACTTGCGCCCCAAGTTACTTGATTTTCTAAACAAAAGATTGTGAATTTGGGTGAGGAATATCTCCCAAGTAAGTTCTTTTCTATGCCTCAGACTGGTGAGGACTTTCACAATTTATCTCAGTATAAAAACAGCTGTTCTGGCTAGAATGATCAAATAGAAATTGAAGTGTTTTTAGGCAGAACTGCCTTTTACATAGCCATAAACGAACAAACAGATGCTGGAAAGGGAAAAAGACAGCTGGAACTCCATTTCTGCCTGGATGGAATACTCTGATCTGGGCTGGACTGGGAATATTTGGACTGGATTGAACTGTCAACAGCTTCAACTGCTAAGCTTCAGCTTCAAATCGATACCAAAGTTCGAGTTTGGCAGAGCTTTAATCTACTTCAGGCCCTGGAAGGTCTTTTGTGGGGGCAGAACTGAAGTTTCTTCAGTCTAAAATGGGCAGAAGTGGTTTCATATCACATTATTTGGTGTTAGTGCCATTTCCATCCATGGAAGGAAAACGACACCAATCTACTACCACCACCGGAGCTCTGTTGGAGGTTTTTCAAAATAAAGATGCAGATCGTCGGACATAGGCAGGGGTTTCATATTCGATCACTCAAATAAAGCAACTGGCCGGTCGTGACAGACGACCAAATCGGTTTGTCGCCAAAAATAACATTGACTTGCAGACTAGTGGTTTCAGGTTTGAACCCCCACACGACACTTTTGACAATGTGTATGTAAACTCCCTCCCTCTCTTCATTTTGGCAACCAAAACCAAAAACAAAAGTCTAGAACTTTCTAAAAAATTATTTATTTATTTATTTTGTATTATAAGCCATTTTCGCAGTTTGCTTTCACTGGAATAATGGCTTTGACAGCCGTAAAAGGCAAAGGGAACATCCAAACAAGTCAACAATTGATCTCCAAGTTCCAACCACAATGGTCGGAGCTGGCCCTAAAGTTTTTGCAGCATGAGACAAACTATTAGAATGTAATGTGAACCGTGCATATCGGCATAAACAAAAAAAAGAAAAGTTTCTTTTGAATTGAGTAGATTTTGAACAACTTTTTTATGTTCTTTGTTGTAAATTTGGATGCCCCAAGACACCAAATGTGGAGGCTATTGAATGCAAAGTGAAGTGAAGGGATGTTTGGACTTTCCCTTCATCTAATTGGAACTTTCACTCTCAAATTTCGTTGTGCTCTCACATTCTGTCTATTTAATAACGTTCTTGTTTTTGTTAGAATTTTGAGGCCTCTAGAGGTAAAACTTTATGGCTCGGTTATAAGGCATGATCATGTCTATGTTGAAGCTCAATAAGTGAATTTGTATAGGCTTGGATATTATTTGGATAAAATAGTGTTATTTGAGGTATCTTTTAACTGAAAGGAATTGTATATCCCGAGGTGTTGCACGATACGACTGCTTAAAAAGTTATTGTGGAATGATGGTCTTATTGAAAGGAGTTATTCGTATCAGATGGTCGTACATAGATTAAGTCCTTACCACAACACCCTTTTTATATGTTGCATCCAAAGAATTCATCTCACACAAGAAAGGGTAACAAACTTTTGATTTATGAGCAAAGAGCTTGTAGCTTAAATCGTTAAGTTAAGAGCATTTACCCCTTCATCCGAGGTCCTTAGTTTGATTACCATTTCCCCAATATTGTTTGTATAAAGAACAAAACTAAAAACTTTTGATTGTTGAAAGAGGAGATGGGAAGAAGTTCTCTCCCAAGGGTCCTCAGCTACATTACGTAGAAATTGTCGTTTTAGGTATGCAATCCGTCGTATGAGGCCACCAAATCCAGCAAAATGTCAATCTCCTAATATTGAATCGATCATGTGAAATCTAGACAACGTCAAATTGTTTAATTCTATGTCATGTTGCAAAATCAACATCTCAACTAAACCACTTTCAATGCTCTTTCATAGTTGGGTCCTTGGGTGTTCCCCATGACCCACCTTCGAATCCCAAAGAGTGTGTGGCCCCTCCCCCTTACCGATGTAACTCAAAAAAAATAAAAAATAAAAAAACTCTTTCATAGACCTTTTGTTTCATTCTAAACTAAATAAAAGGAGCATTTACTTCGAACCAACACGAAAGAAATTCAATTTGGAGTACTAACTAAAGGAGTGGCACTTGGAAGCGTAGAAAGACCAAAAACCCAGCCTCTTGCTGAACGAGATTCTTATTCCTGCAATTATTTGTCGTTGCCAATAGAAACGTCTAGAGCTTCAAGTAACATGAAGCATCAACACATCCGCATCCCTAGAAAAAAATTCTTTTTAAGCCAAGCTTATCAAATCATTCTCTAAATAAAAGAACTGGGAAATTTAGCCTAAGGTCAAAACACCTACAATCTTCTTACATAAAACAATAGATCCAATTCTACTTTAGGGTTCGGTCAAAAGAAAAAGGGGTTTTTCCTGGATTCTACTAGAGGGAGATTTTTATGATTTATCTTTTAGTAGACTAGTTGATAATAATAAAATGCTGACGGCAAATGTGACTTCTCAATTTGTTATTAAACCTGAATGAATCTTCATCAAGCCCGACGGCAAACAACTACAGGGCAGGCCCAGTACGAGGGAAGCTCAAGAGACCTAATACTGAGGTCAATCATCAATGGGATGCACCAATCAAGCACCTTCAAAACACTTCTCTAATGTACGGGGAGGGGATAGAACTCGAGTGCAAAGGGGATGGGCGCACTGCCTTGACCAATTCAAACGACAATGTAATGATTCAAGGAGTATAAGTAGGTGTCTCTCCAAAGGTGGAATTAAGGCTAGAGATTTCTTGTTAGAAATAACCAGACTATCCACCTAATTTTCTGAGCATGCTATTAACACCGAACTATTTTATAAAGACCTAACGGAATGGAATTGTAAAGAAAAAGTGCAACAAAACCAAAGAAGATCTACAGACATTACATATTTGTTGAATAATAGAACAAACAAAAACTTTAGCCTTTGTTCAAAGATGTCAAACCATTACAAATAGGTATATAGTCCAACAAACCAAATTTAATTCAATCGCAAACTGGAACTCATTCCTCACAAGATTTGAAACCTGTATTCCATGCCGCTTGAAAAATTCTCTAAATCCATAGGCACTAGTGTCGTAATTGAACTGGACACGTGCAGATACAACAAAACAGACAGTACATTAGGAAGGAATTGCTAGTGTAGAAACGTGGGCATAAGGAATTGCTAGTATGGACCACACTGATGAAAACAAAACCAACTCATCCATTTTCAAACATGCAGAATCACTTACTGACAGCAATCGAATGCCAATCCTCGGGTTTTATTTGTAAAGTTTCTATTCCTTGGTAATAGAAACCCAAATATTTAAGAGCACCACCACCCCAACGGAAGTCAGACTCTTCCATTACAACTAGCCAAAAGGAGGAAAAACCCAAATATCCCCAAAATGAAACCTTAACCCTTAATTGTTGTACCCCCAATCAACCCCAAATTTCGAAGCTACACACAAAATTTCTCACTCACTCAACACTGGATCAGTCACTGCTACAGCAAATTGAACTCTAATGTTTGACGAGAGGCTCGGTTCACTAGTATAGAAGATCAAAAGCACTTTTTCCCCTCTCCCAGCCCCAAATTGGATTATATTTTGTTCAAAACGATGAAAACTCCAATATGGATCCGGATCCTCTGTTTTGATTTTCTCTGCTATGATCTGCTTTACTTTTGTTCTCCACATGCCACCTCATTAAAATTTAATCTAAGGGGCTTAAATTGGACACATCTTCCTTAAAATAAAATTTCAATTTACTCCTAATTAAAAATGAAAAAAACCCTAACTTGACTAACGCCTAAACTTAATGGCTGTAGCAGTTTTTTTTTCTCTTCTTCTTCCTTCTCTACATACGTCTCCCCCCACCCCCAAATCTTATCGCTCATCATTCTTTTTTGTGTCCAATCTTAGAACACAAAAACATTATTACCAAGAAAAGTATGAACATAATAAGAATCATCTGAGTCCTTTTTTTTTTGGTTCTTCTTCCTGCATCACGTTCTCTTTTGCTTCCGATGTCTGCAACCACCCTCATCAAACAATGGATATGGGAAGGGAAGTTTTTTTTTTTTGGTTCATTTGATAGGGAAGTTTCAATTTTGCTTTTGATTAATTTATAAACAAATTCATCTACCACTTTCGTATTCTTTTGCTTCTGATCATCACTTTTTTTTTTTCTTCCTATGAGGCTATGTCTGCAACCACCATCATCAAACAATGAATATGGAATAATTTTTTTCTTTTGATATGGGAAAGAGAAGAGGGATTATGATTACAGAGGTTTTGGGGAAAAGAAATCTCAGTGAGAGGTAAGATTTTTGGCGAAAGAAGAGGAAAAAATAAGAGAAGAAAGACAGAACGTGATGTAGGAAGAAGGAGAAGATTAAAGAAGACTACGAACGCTAACTTTCCCGTTAGTTGGATTAGGGAATTTTTTTTAAAAAAAATAGAAGTAAATGAGTTTTTTATTTTTAGGATGATGTGTCAACTTTTAAGTCCCTTAGATTAAATTTTAATGAGATGGCATGTGGAGAACAAAAATAAAGCAGATCATAGCAGAGAAAATCAAAGCAGAGGATCCGGATCCCTCCAATATACCCCTCACAACAAGAGCATTTGCCATTCACATGATCAAACTCGACAGATTCTATTACGGCAGGACCCAATTGGAACTACTTATCGAGTTAAAGGATGTAATTGCCTCAACAATAAAAGTTCACGAACCCAATTGCGACTCGGGGCAAAGTTCAAGGACATCTACAGTTAAAAACTCTTCATTAAACTTGAAAATTAAAGTTTTCTAGATATCAAAAAGCTTCGTCATAAGTCAACATATATAAGAAAATGACATACATTAGAGAAATGTTAAAAGTCTTAAAGGGGATGATAAAGTTGCAAATAATTGGTCAAATATAGAGGTGCCGCTTAATCAAATCTTATAAATTACAATCAGTGTTTTATAATTAAAAGTTAGAGTAAATAAGAGTGAAAAACTAAAGTTTGATGACGATGGGAAAATAATCTTGACTTGCAGACTAGTGGTCTCAGATTCGAATCCCAACATGACACTTTTGACAATGTGGATGTAAACTCCCTCCCTCTCTTCATTTTGGCAACAAACAAAAAACAAAAAACAAAAATCTAGAACTTTCTAAAAAGTTATTTATTTATTTATTTTGTATTATAAGTCATTTTCGCAGTTTGCTTTCACTGGAATAATGGCTTTGACAGCCGTAAAAGGCAAAGGGAACATCCAAACAAGTCAACAATTGATCTCCAAGTTCCAACCACAATGGTCAGAGGCCCTAAAGTTTGTGCAGCACATGAGACAAACTATTAAAATGTAATGTGAACCGTGCATATTGGCATAAACAAAAAAAGAAAAGTTTCTTTTGAATTGAGTAGATTTTGAACAACTTTTTTCTGTTCTTTGTTGTAAATTTGGATGCCCCAAGACACCAAATGTGGAGGCTATTGAATGCAAAGTCTAAGTGAAGGGATGTTTGGACTTTCCCTTCATCTAATTGGATTTTTCATTCTCACATTTCGTTGTGCTCTCACATTCTGTCTATTTCACAATGTCCTTGTTTTTGTTAGAATTTTGAGGTCTCTAGAGCTAAAACTTTATAGCTCGGTTATAAGGCATGATCATGTCTATGTCGAAGCTCATTAAGTGAATTTGTATTTCTTTTGAATTGAGTAGATTTTGAACAACTTTTTTCTGTTCTTTGTTGTAAATTTGGATGCCCCAAGACACCAAATGTGGAGGCTATTGAATGCAAAGTCGAAGTGAAGGGATGTTTGGACTTTCCCTTCATCTAATTGGATTTTTCATTCTCACATTTCGTTGTGCTCTCACATTCTGTCTATTTCACAATGTCCTTGTTTTTGTTAGAATTTTGAGGCCTCTAGAGCTAAAACTTTATTGCTCGGTTATAAGGCATGATCATGTCTATGTCGAAGCTCATTAAGTGAATTTGTATAGGCTTGGACATTATTGGGATAAAATAGTGTTATTTGTGGTATCTTTCAACTGAAAGGAATTGTATATCCCGAGGTGTCGCATGATACGACTACTTAAAAAGTTATTGTGGAATGATGGTCTTATTGTAAAGAGTTATTCGTATCAGATGGTCGTACATAGATTAAGTCCTTACCAAAACACCCTTTTTATATATTGCATCCAAAGAATTCATCTCATACAAGAAAAGGTAACAAACTTTTGATTTTTAAGCAAAGAGCTCGTAGCTTAAATCGTTAAGTTAAGAGCATTTACCCCTTCATCCGAAGTCATAGGTTTGATTACCCATTCCCCAATATTGATTGTATAAAGAACAAAACAAAAAACTTTTGATTGTTGAAAGAGGAGACGGGAAGGAGTTCTTTCCCAAGAGTCTCCAACTACATTGTGTAGAAATTGTCGTTTTAGGTATGCAATCCGTCGTATGAGGCCACTAAATCCAACAAAATGTCAATCTCCTAATATTGAATCGATCATATGAAATCTAGACAACGTCAAATTGTTTAATTCTATTTGTTGTCATGTTGCAAAATCAACATCTCAACTAAACCACTTTCAATGCTCTTTCATAGCTGGGTCCTTGGGTGTTCCCCATGACCCTCCTTATCGATGTAACTCAAAATCAACATCTCAAAGAGTGTGTGGCCCCTCCCCCTTATCGATGTAACTCAAAATAAATATAAATAAGAAAACTATTTCATAGACCTTTTGTTTCATTCTAAACTAAAATAAAAGGAGCATTACTTCGAACCAACAAGAAAGAAATCAAATTTGGAGTACTAAGAGCATCTCCAACCGATGTGTCAAATGTGTCACATAGATGTTTAACAACTAGAAATAACATCTCACATCACTCCAACCGATATGTCAAAGCTGATGTGGAATGAAGGCTAGAGGTTGAGATGTTATTTTTGACATCTCAAAAGCAAGATGTCAAATAAATATTTTATTATTTTTTAAAGACAACTGACTATTACTTTCATTTATTATTTTCCTTTTTTATTTTTTTTTCTTCTTTATCTTAAATGATTTGGCTATTACAATAATTATTATTTGACATATCGGGTGGAGTGTAAAAGTATGTAAATATCAAATTGCCACATCAGCCATCAAATTTAAATTTGATGTTTGGTATTTGACATCTCCCTTGGAGATGCTTTAAGAGCATCTCCAATCGATGTGTCAAACGTGCCACATAGATATTTAAGAGCTATAAATAATATCTCATATCACTCCAACCGATGTGTCAAAACTAATGTAGAATGAAGGCTAGAGGTTGAGATGTTATTTTTGACATTCCAAAAGCAAGATGTCAAATGAATATTTTATTATTTTTTCTTTTCTTTTCTTTTTAATTAAAAATGAATCAACACTAAAATGTAATAAAATAATAATTTAATTTGACATACCGGGTGGAGTGTAAAACTGTGTAATATGTCAAATCGCCACATCAGCCATCAAATTTAAATTAGATGTTTGGTATTTGACATCTCCCTTGAAGATGCTCTAACCAAAGGAGCGGCACTTGAAACGTAGAAAGACCAAAAACCCAGCCTCTTGCTGAATGAGATTCTCATTCCTGCAATTATTTGTCGTTGCCAATAGAAACGTCTAGAGCTTCAAACAACGTGAAGCATCGACACATCCACTCCCCTAGAAAGAAATTCTTTTTTAAGTCAAGCTTACCAAATCATTCTCTAAATAAAAGAATTGGGAAATTTAGCCTAAGGTCAAAACGCCTACAATCTTCTTACATAAAACAATAGATCCAATTCTACTTTAGGGTTCGGTCAAAAGAAAAAGGGGTTTTTCCTGGATTCTACTAGAGGGAGATTTTTATGATTTATCTTTTTGTAGACTAGTTGATAATAAAAAAATGCTGACGGCAGATGTGACTTCTCAATTTGTTTCCTTTTTTCAAGCCTGAATGAATCTTCATTAAGCCCGACGGCAAACAACTACAAGGGCAGGCCCAGAACGAGGGAAGCTCAAGAGACCTAATACTGAGGTCAATGGGATGCACCAATCAAGCACCTTCAAAACACTTCTCTAATGTACGGGGAGGGGATAGAACTCGAGTGCAAAGGGGATGAGCGCACTGCCTTGACCAATTCAAACAACAATGTAATGATTCAAGGAGCATAAGTAGGTGTCTCTCCAAAGGTGGAATTAAGGCTAGAGATTTCTTGTTAGAAATAACCAGACTATCCACCTAATTTTCTGAGCATGCTATTAACACAACTATTTTATAAAGACCTAACGGAATGGAATTGTAAAGAAAAAGTGCAACAAAACCAAAGAAGATCTACAAACATTACATATTTGTTGAATAATAGAACAAACAAAAACTTTAGCCTTTGTTCAAAGATGTCAAACCATTACAAATAGGTATATAGAATTATAATCTGATCTTCCAACAAACCAAATTTAATTCAATTGCAAACTGGAACTCATTCCTCACAAGATTTTCACTGTGGATTTGAAACCTTTATTCCATGCCGCTTGAAAAATTCTCTAAATCCATAGGCACTAGTGTCGTAATTGAACTGGACACGTGCAGATACAACAAAACAGACAATACATTAGTTTGGAGAAATTATAATTCTCAGACACCGAATCTATAGTTTCCATAAAGGAGCGGGAAAAAAGATGCTGAATCATCTCTGCATGAATACATAAGAATGAAAATGGCTATTCATGGACCTCGCTAAATAACAGAGTGATCAAATCAGGTCAAAATATGATAGTGAAGGTCCACCTCTTAGGATAATAACATCATAATTTGTAAGCAAGCTTGGAAACTTACAGGTAGAACTTTCACAGCGTACTTTGTAATATTTGGATCAGCAACCCTTCCCTGGTTAAGTGTCTGCACCAGAAAGATTTTCAATAAGCTGAAAGATGAGCAGTGGCATAGTGCCTAAGGGTGTAATTTCAAGGAGTTATGAACTAGGACAAAAGAAAACCATCAGCCTGTCTACATAGCATGTCATGGAAAGCGAAGCACTACTTTCACTAAACTTCCTGCTAGGCACAAATTCAGCCTAAAAATGGTAACATGATGAAGCAGATTGGCCATAACAAACTACAATGAAAAACCAAATGTCATCACGCAACTCTGATCATTTACATTCCACCAAGAATTGTTTCTTTCTAAGGCAGCTTGCTTCTAGTTCAATGTTAAAAAAACCAAAATTTTTCAAATGCTGAAGGCAAATTGCTTCTAGTTCAAAAACCATGAATATAGCTCCCAAAGCACTCCACCTGGATTTTAGGAATCTTTAAAGCTTTAACTGGAGTAAGAGAGGTAAAGGATCCAAGCCTCACTACAACTGATTCTATCTTTAGGCATGACAGTCAAAAGTCATTATCAACAATAGTTGAAAAGAAAATACATAAAATATGTTCCTAAGTGCAAGCAAAATTAAGAAGTAGTAGGTTCTTTCAAGTGCGAGATGTTCGCATAAAAAATAATTCAAACTACTTCAACTATGATAAGCTCCACAGGTTACAGTTAAAACATGACTGGAATAAGAAAAAGATCCTGTCTTACTTGTTGGGGACTATGAAATATTTCTATAAATGGATATTCCTTCTCTGCCGCGTAATACAGAATCCAGGATATTTTGGGCATTCAACCTGAAATATGCCAGAGCAAGAAAAAAAATTTATATCATAGAATATTAGGGGGTTCTAAGGGAAGATGAACATAAAATTATGTGAAAGTTGGCTCAAAATCATGCATTCATCATTGACATTGCTCTTTTAAGGGTGGCTGAGCTACACCAACAGGGGCTAGCTCTCTACTTTAAACACAAGACGTCCCTGTTTAGGAAGAATGCCAATAATGCAAATGGGCAATGGTGCCAAGCGTAAAGACATGGCTTTTAATTCACATATATGTTGCTTCATATATGCTTGCAGAAGGATCATACTAGTGTGGCATCAACATATTTTAACATTCATAATTTTAAGCAAAAAGATATATTATTAGAAATTTGTATAGTATTTATTTTCTAAAACGTAACTAATGCTTGTTAAGACATCATTTAATCATAACTTACACGCATAAATTTTACATGCGGATGAAACTCGGCTGCGGCTTCCTCCAATACGCTATCAAGATGCTTTGTGAGATTACACCTGCATTATCCAAAGCGAGCATTTAGACTTTCAATTGAAGAGTAAAGGAATAAAATGTAAAATAAAAAATGGTGGAGACCAACTCTAGATGACCTGAGGGTGAATGCAACAACCACGGGATAGCCTTCGTGAAGGAGCTGCACAAACTCACGTTCTGATGTAAAATGGATGATCCTTGATGGCCCAAGATCCTTTGGATAACCAGTATAATACCTTATATCACAGACAATAAACATAAGGAGACTGGAGTGGTACAAACGTAACAAAGTCAAGTGGATTAGACAAGAGGCTTCCTAGGGAAAACCCACAATCAAGAACTGCCTAAACCCTACTGCATCAATCAAAATTTCATATGGATATAGTAATTTAACTTAGTTCGGGAAATTTTATAAAGATACTACCATCTACACCAAAGGTTTCAATATATTACCACATACTTGAATTTAAACTTTAAAAGGAAGAAAAGAACTGTCCAAGGAACAACAGAGAATTTGTATACAATTCATCAACACCAAATGGTAGTAATTGAATATAGGAAAGACAGTAAGAAATGCAGACATTATCTCAATTGAGATTGAAGATTCTATAAAAAGAAAACAACTTTTCCTAGTTGCCCTTGGCTCCCTGCCCGGCCTGAGCCTCAGCCTCGGCCTCTTTGAGGCATTTTGTCGAACACCTTGCACGCATGACTCAGACCGACAACAAATTGTAGACAGAAGTGATAAAGGAGAGGTGGAGTAGAGTATACTAATGCTCATACTTGGAAGTTGCACGGAGATGGTTGATCATTTTATCAAAAAGTGATGGCTCCCCCATTTATTTGATCAACGCACCAATACCCAGCTGGTGTCGTTATGCAGTGCCAAATCACACCCCGAGTGATAACAAACAGCAGAATTCTAGAGAAATATATATAAACTAATTGATATATTTTAATTTGGATATTTGATCGTTACATGAACTTATAACCGATTTTATTAGAATTTCTCAAATAACATAAAAGCCTAGTTGGCTAGTGGGCCCACTTAGCTTTGGAAAGCCTCTTAGATTCTCCCACGTCACACTTCCCCTTATAACATGGATTAGGGGTGGGCATGGGTTGAGTTGTGTTGGTTTTAATTTCAACACGTAACCTAACTCGATATATAGCGGTTTATAATTTTTTGGATCCAAGACTTGCTTATTATTGGGTCAACCCAAATTTTTTGTGATCGAATTGGATGGTTCGGTCGGATTAATTCAAAATTAAGTCTACTTTTAAGTTTTGATTTCAACCCGTACATAACGATTTATGATATTTTACACCAAAGACCTGCTCATTATTTTTAGACCAACTCAACTCGCTATAATCAGGTTAACCCGAAATTGTGCCCACCCCTACAGGGATGAGATGAGATGGATCTATTGTCCCCAATTCCCTGTCCTCTTCTTAACATTTGACAGACGTTCCTTAATATAACAGTCTGCTAACAACGTCAGTTCCCATTAAAAAATAGTAATAATAAACGAAATATCCCTTTATTGGTGGTTCAAGACTCCTCTTCATCGTCTCAACAAAACTCACCATCTCTTTCTTTCTCTCATCTCATGATCTCACCACCCACCAGCTGAACAAATAGCCAAAAGCCATTCTTAGTTTGATTTATATCTCTTTTGCTTCACCTATCTCATGATCTCACCACCAAAACATGACCCTTTTTTTTCATCGAAAATGTAAAAAAGTGTCCCTTTTATAATTTAGCTTCATGGTTGTGCTTGTGTCCGTATGGTTTTATTATAACCACCATATTGGTTGTGTGATTTTCGTAGTGCAGAATGCTTTGCTCTGGTTTTCGTTTGTGTTTGGGTTTTTGATGAGCTCCTCTTTTAGTTATGTATTTTCTGTGTCTAATAATCTTTCCCAGATCATCCCATTCCTCATATTCTAGGAGTTGGGATCCAATTCAAATATGAGAATATGTAACACAGGTGAACTGAATGATAGCAGAGAGATATAACACCTGTAGCATCAAAACAGCCGAACACAAAGGAGAGAGAAGCTGCTTTCCTGGCAGCTAACTCCAGGAAAGCTCACTAGCAAATCCCATGGTTTCTTGAGGGATTAAAATTTTAAGACCAAGCATAAAGAAGGATTATTGTGTGAGGATATATGAAACCAAAGACTCTCTCTCACGTAACCAAAGGTTGTGAATTGTTTAAGACAAAAGATTTTCATCGCCCAATCGAGTATCCTATGCATAAGCAGTGAAGCACCAACCAGTTAAGTTAACACAACTTTAGTCAGTTCGGGATTACTGTTACTTTTTTTTTAAAAAAAAAAAACAGTTTCTGATGTGCTTTAAAAATAATGAGCAGTAAAGTAAAGCAAAGTAGTTCTATGTTTGATAGACAATATTTCTAGGGTGGTGATTTTCCACTTCCATTTTGTCCATTTACACTCCCTTTTTTAAAAACACTTTTTACTTTAATAACAAAAAGAGTGTAAGTAGACAAAAGAGAAGTGGGAAAATCAGCTCCTTATTTTTAAAGTGTTGTTAGTATAAAAAGTAGTGTCAAAACCGTTTGGTAAATTTTAATATAAAGCTGTTCTAACTGTGAACAATGACTAAAGTAGACATTATCTTGAAAGTGTTATGTGCTAATCATGTGGTGGTTGTGGTGATGAAGGTGAATGTGGAGATGAAGGAGGAGGTGGTGAAGGAGGTGGGGGTGGGGGTGTAGGAGGTGAAGGTGGTGGTGGTGAAGAAGGAGGTGGTTGGGTGGAAGTGGTGATGGTGATGGAGGTGGAGCTAGTGATAATGGTGGTGGTAAACGATGTCATTATAGGAATTGAAAAAATTCATTGAAGGCTCATCTATGTTTTTTTTGAAAGCAGCTTTGAAAAACAACATAGAGGCTGCTTTTAAAAGGGGATTGCTTTTAAAATAATAATGATATTTTATTTTTACCGAACACCTTAAATTGCTTAATTTTAAAGTGAAACATATTTTTTGACCCCCAAAAAAAAAAAAGCAATCCCAAACCGGACCTAACATATGATTAATTTTATTGTTTACCAAAAAGAACATCCATCTCTTTATTTGATCTCAATTAAATGACTAAAATTGATATTATGATCCTTGAATGATGACTTAAAAATGCTCATTTCTGATTATAATATCACATTACTAAATAGACTCAAACGAATGGATCATGCCATATTATCTTGTTAACTGGTTACGACTTGAGCGCTCCCCTTGAATCACAATTATTTGCTTTTTTTTATTGTACATTTGGAATGATAGTGATATAGCGTTTTTGCTCACTTAAACTTTGGTGTGGCCTCACATCCCTTTAGAATTGTGTCATGTACTTTAAAAAACTAACCCATTGCATTTATTATTCACTATGAAACTCATCACGTAAGTATCGATAAAACCTGCCTTCTACTTGACTCAATATCTCAAGAACAATAGAGTGCTATTATTTCTTTTACAAGAACAGAATACAATATTTCTCAACTAAACTCCTCAATACAGACTCTCTTAGTTAATATAGAGTTAACCTAACCAACTCTTGACTAATCATAGCCTAACTGATAGTTAACAACTAACCATATTGCCAACTCAGATAGAGATTCCTATCCTTCCAAGAGTTACCCTTTTTTTCTTTTATGTCCACTGATTACACTGATTGATTCTAGCAAGAAAAATAAGACTCCTTAAACAACACAAAAATAAGACTCCTACAACAATAGAAAGTCCGTTTACTACATGGACAATTCCATTTGGGCTTTAGGATGAAGTGTAGCAGTAAATATTGGAATGCATTGCACGACTTTAATACATATTTAATGTCATAGTTGTAATCTTTTTTTTTTTCTTTCTTTTTTATACAAGCGATATTCTACTTTAATTTAATCTAAACTATGGGGAAAGGGACTCCAACTTAATAAAGAGTGAGGAACATATCTATTTTAACTAACTTGACTAAGCCCATATCAGGATTGCATTGGTTTTTTTTTTTTTTGAGTTCGTTATAATGCTAAGTTGACCTTTCCGTTGGATTGTTCAAAGCTAATGATCTGTTGGGTTGCCAAAGCCCTCTTCTCAATCAACGCTGATGGATTTACACTCCAATATTTACCACAGGCCCTCTACTATAGAATGACTATATTTCATCCCATATCCTTCATGCATTCAACTAGACTTTTTAAGATCATGGGAATAACATTTGCATTTATTCAGTTCTTGCAAGGTTAATGTCACAACCATTTCCCTTTTTCTTTTTTTTTAAAAACCAATTTTAAATGACTAAATTGAACAAATATGTTTTCTCTTCGAATTTAAAACATGACAGTGGAGTATAGCTCAATGGTTTAGCTCTTCCATCTCCACCTATGTGGGCAGATTCGAAACTCCAGACACCTGATGAATATTTGTGCAAGTCCCCTTCCCAATCACTTGTATTGAAAAAAAATGGTTGCAAGGCTTAATTATATTGGAGCAGAGATGCAGAGTAGTTGGCCAATTGAGATGATGCATTAAAGTGATGTTCAAAAATTCAAGGAACAAAACTTGTACCAAATCAAATTAGCAAAACTTATAAGTGGAAGAAACTAAGAGTCTCCCCTCATACCAGTTCTCTTTACAGCTATTCCACATGCATATATATTTCAGACACATACATCTAGCCTCACACCTTATTCCCACAGATTACAAAGAATATTACAACCACGACGGTTAAAATTTTTAATTTAACCAACCCAAACTATCGTTGGTAACCCATGGCAACCACCGGGATCCTCACCTTGTGGCCCCGGTTACCTTTCATTAACACCTCTCCAAAACTGTAGGTTCCGCTCACAGACCGAACTGTCAGAGTCACCGAGAACTTTCGTGATGCACCGGGTTTCAGAGTCATTGCCGGCGGGTTGGCTTCAATGGCAATGGCTGGAGCCATTCTTGTTGTGATCACATAAGTTTCTTGTTCAGCAACATTTGTGACTGTGCGTGTAACTGTTTGACTTCTCACTAGATGAGATACTGTGATTGAAGGAGAGTTGAAATTTGATGGGTGGCCGATGGTGTAATTGCAGGCGCAGTTTGTGTAGTTCCTTATTTCACGAGCATCAATACCAGGTGTTGTACACAAGAAACCCAAGTAATCCTGATAACCTAAAATCCAATAAAAATTGGATTGAGATTTCATCAGATAACAGGCCAAATATAATTCAACAGAATAATCTGTTTCATCCCAGGAGGAAATATCTGCAGTGCTCTGGAAGGCAACCTACAAACTTTTCTTTAACATTTATGGGAAATGTATGTTATAATATTGATTTCCTCATGCTTCCTAATCCCCCCGTCCCCACCCCCTATTTTCTTCCCTGGTTTGGACAATCCATATTTCCAAAGTTACATGGGGATTTACTTCAAGTCCAGTAGCGTAAAATCATTTATAAAGAGGTAGAAGAATACATACCCACGTCAAAGATTAGTCCAGGATCCAGGGCAGCTCTTGGATCAACATGGCCACTCCCATAATCAAAAGGGGTGGCACTGACCAGCTTCATGGCTTGTGTTTCAGAATATTGTTGTGCTTGAAGAGGTCTTCCAGCCCTGTCCAGAGTTGTTGATGTAGTCATCAAGGCTGATTTGATGGCAGCAGGGCTCCAATGAGGGTGCTTTTGCTTTATAAGAGCAGCTATTCCTGCTATATGTGGTGCAGCCATACTTGTTCCAGAAATCATAGCAAATCCCTCCCCTGTCATAGCAAATAATCCGTTAATATGCCAAATTGAATCTCTAGAGGTACAATTGTTATTGCCTTAGGTTTAATTTGACAGCTGAGAAAGACAAGGAAAAGCAATTACTGACAAAAAATACTGAATACTTCACCTTATTTTCTTAGCAAAACGAGCGTTACCCTACCAAAAGTTTGATACCTCAAAAACCTATTTTTAACATTTATGTCCAAACCACATAATAACTGCACTACGGCACTAAAGTTTGATAGACTGTGTTGTATGGGGAAAGCTTGAAACATCAAAATCTGGGGAGAGGACATTTAAACGCTTTGATTCAATTCTTACCAACGTAATCAGGCTCATCGGTTCCATTTGGAGACCAAGCAGCCCAAATCAGAGAACCAGGAGCTAGAATATCTGGTTTGAGAAGATCTGCATCTTGGAAGCTGAAATCTTTGATGTTGGGTCCTCGAGCAGAGAATAGTGCCACCTGTGGTGCTGATTTGTGGAGTATAGGCGTCAAACCGTCCCCAATGCTACCTATACCTTTGAAGCTCTTCACACGACCAGTCCAATCCCTTGATGTAGAAATGTTGTAATAATCTATAAGATCCTGAATAACGGCAAAGCCAGAGCACCAAGCACCAATGACGCACATCATTGCATGAAAGGGGAAAAGTTAGAACATACATAAGACGAGAAAGGAGCCAAGAGTTAAACAGTAGTTCACATGAACTGTAACAGGTAATAAGTACCGCAACAGTTATTAGGATCAAGCTCATATGCTACTAAGACATGACAAAAATAAATTTGCCTGACTATATTATATATTTTCCTTTCTCCCTGTATAAATTTGTTCCTGGTCCTGTCCACTTTTCAAATATGACAAGCGTATGACAGAATTTGGCTATAGCTACTGTAGTCCTCTAATCAAATTTCGCGAAACACTTGGAGAATGTTCCAGACTCATGACTTGATTATGAGACAACTCAAATCTTTAGAATTCTGTTTGAAAAGGAGAAAAAAAGGGAACCATATCAGTAAGGAGAAAAGTTGAAATAATTACCAATGACTTGCTAACTTCAGTGATTAGAATCCCAGGAACACCAACAGGAACAGGATCAAATTTTGTTCCTGGGGAAACATTTTCCACAGCAAGAACAAAGCCGATTGCACCAAGACTTTTGGCTGTTTCTGACACTTTCTTGATTGATGCAGTACCAACAACAAAATTGAATGAATAGCCACACAGAAGAATATTCCCCTGAACCAAGTTCTTGTTTAAAACTTCTGGTTTCTGGCAATCTGAGGGACTATACTTCACTACTGAAGAATCAAGAAGAGCATCATTTGCAGCAACCAATGTGTACGTTCGATTTGGATGTGTTGATGCTGCAAAAGGGGGAACACAGGAGGAAGTACGTCAGCTTGCGAAATGCAGAAATGTAGAGAAGAGGCAACTAACAAAAATGCTATTGAACAAAAGGTTACTGAACAAAACATTACTGAATACAAACGCTTGCTCTCAAAATAGATACTTACGTGACAACCCAATTCCAGCTAATATTTTTCCATTTCCAAGGATCAGATGGTTTTTGTATCTGCGATCATCGATGGCAGCAGCAACAGATGCTATCCAAGGGCTATAGGAAACCAAAGTTTTTGGAAAAGGTCCTCCATTTCCAGCTGCCTGTGCAACAAATACACCTGCTTTCACAGCTGAAAGAAGTGTGGCATCAAAAGGATTCAAATAAGTGGTCTTGGTGGTAGCTGGAGGACTGTTTGGTCCCACTGAAAGGCTCAGTATATCCACTCCATCATATACAGCCTGTTCAAAAATTATTGTCAATAAAGAATCACCATTCCAGGACATAGCAACCAAAGGTAGTATCCCAAAAGAATGTAAAACTAGTTGGGGTAAGACAATATCTATTCATTTTATCTTCCAAAAAAGTAGAAGTTCATACGCAACCAACTTAAATGTTTACCCTCTTTTTGGTGTAAGATAATGGAGACAGATGTGCTAAAGTGGAGAATCAAAAATACTTTCTTTTCTTTTTCTTATTACTAAAGAGTCAAATACAAAATAAAAGCAAAGATGGTAAATCAGATCACATGCTAAACAGATTGCTAGAGTTTTGCAAAGCAAGCAAGAATATAATCTCAGGGAACATGGATGAACAAAACTCAAATAGGAGAACAGGTTATATCTACATGTGCACATACCCCATACACAACAAAAGACCCGACACACTCAAACATACACAAAAAACAGCACTACTAGCATCACCCAATTTTATTTGTTCTTTCATGGAATTATTGCGCACCTGATCAATTGCGGCTACTACATCTGCAACAAACCCTCCAAAAAGCCTGTAGAGGGCTTTATATACAGCAATTCTGGACACAGCAATTTATGTGTATCGATTAAAAGAAAGAATGATATTTATTCCTTGGATTCAAGACATGACAAGAGGAAGTTATGATCCCTTACCTGGCACGTGGAGCCATCCCACTTGCTTTCCCAAATTCATGACCATGCATTCTCACAGGAATTCCATTATTTCCAGCTGCAATTGCTGCAGTGTGACTGGCAGGCAAAGAAACAAAACACAGGAGGAAAAAAGCTTCAGACAGAAAAACAAAACAAAACAAAAATCTCCAGCAGAAAGCGGGAAAGGAAAAGATCAACAGATTTTGTGTTACAAATAAATGTTGCTATAAACAAGAGCAAAACAGTTCCTATCAACTCCGAGTAGGAATGAAGAACTTTTGTGGTTTTCATGGTTTTACTCACTTGAACAGTGAAACCCAAAAGTTCCATCTTCTGAAATCTATCAATTATAAATGTATGATACTTTTGTCAGCACATTGTTATCCGTATGCTTATCCGTATGAATAAATATAGATGTACGTGTTTTAAGAAATGTCCTTATCTGTTTGTTCACGTAATAACATGATGAAATATTTTATTATATGGAAGTGTTTCTAAGCTTAATAATTGGACTCTCCAATTGCTGCCAGTCATGGTATTTATCTATGCTTAACAGAATGTAAAAGTTACTCTTTACTTCTTTGAAACTAATATGTTTCTGTGTATGCATGAAAGACTGATATAAACTAAATATCCAGTCAGAATGAAATAGAGAAAATATACAATAGCAAGGTTCCATGAAGAACGTATAACAGAAGTACGGGACCTAACCTTCCATGTCCATCACCATCCATAGGAGAGGCGAAATCAACAGAAGGATTAAATACCCCAGCTGCTATTGCAGCTTTGGCAAAATGGTGGGCTCCAATAATCTTCCCATTACAGAAGCTCCTCTTGGTGTCTGGATCGACTTCACATTTACCTCTGTACTTTGGAACAGGTCCATAAGGATCAGAGTTGTAGGACGCAAAGCTTGGATGCTGTGGGTAAATCCCTGAGTCCACAAATCCTATCACAATATTTTCTCCGGCCCTATCAAAGCCACCTCCTGTCGGCCATACTCCAGTTGGAAGCCCTAAAAACTGTGGGGTGTGGGTTGTAAGTCTCCTAACCTTCCAATCTCTCTCCACTGATTTCACACCAGGAGCACGCATCAATTTTTCTGCCTACTAATATAAGGAACAGTGTAAGAAAACGGCAATGCAAGAGTAGACATCAATATTGGTGACTCAAACAAGTGTTACAAAGAGGAAGTGTCTGTCCAAGGTTTCACCTGTTCAGGAGAAATGTGGACTGCAAAGCCATTTATAAGATGTTGATAGCTGTAGAGTTTCTGGTAAGTCCCTTGCTCAAACAGCATCCCAAGAAGCATATCATGTTTACTCTCAAGGTGTCGGCATAGGACGTGACTGATTCACTGAAAGAAGACCACAAGAATGGCAAAATTGAGATAACAAAATGTTAATTAACAAAGTTCATTTTCAGGTTCAAAAACAGAGAGATAACAACCCCTCCGGTAAAGGGGAATATCTCGCCAAATATATGATATACTTTAGGATAAGGGAAGTGCACTATGTAGACCATGAGATGATATTGAAATGCAATATTTTCCGGACAAAGTAACTAGTTGCATATAAGTTGTCGCATAACAGTACTGTAAGAATTAATATGTACATGATGGTTATATCTGAATATATTAGGAAAGATATGGATGAAACTAATTAGTACATATATGCCAGCAACTATTTAGGGTGGGAAACATTTTGTAAGATTTCTTAAGAATCTTTAACAAATTCGGTTTACAAAAACCTATTGATGGTAATAAGCAATAACAAGGGAATGATTACTATAATAAACACAAAATATTGGATATAACTGTATTTTAACTTGTTTGACCATTTCATAAAATAAAAGAAAAAACAAAATTGCTAGTTTGATTCGTTGGATGAATTTTACGATATATTTATCATCTTGAGGAAAACCATCAATCAAATGCCGAATATTAGCAGAATATATAGAGGATTCGTTGCACTTAATATGGTTTCATAAATGGTCCAACAAAAGTAGTTCTACAGATGGTAATAGTTCTTTTCAATGACTCTCCGTCCATGTCATTAGATTCGTACATTTAAAACCCGCACGAATTTGGACAGATTCTTGATTTTCATGCAACAACCATCTGGCCCTAGGTAAATGCTCTCATACAAGTAACAATTAAGAACAACATAACTTTGTTTGTGCTGAGTGGTTATCATTTTAGAATAATTATGGCAGGCAATTAGTAAAACAAGTGAGCTAGACAATGTCAGTTCCTGAGTGCAAGCAAAACCATTTAACCCAAGCTTTCTTGGATGGAATAAGAACAGTGTATCTCTGCTTGTGCTGAAGTTATCATTTCTAATATAATTAGGGCAAGCAAATAGATAAAAGAAGTGAGCTAGACAGCAACAGGTCCTGAGTGCAAGCAAAAACCAATACCCAGTGTTGCTAGGATGGATGTTGAAGTCATTCCCCACCATCTCTACAATGCCATATCCACCTTGAAACTAGTTTAGATTTTACACACCTAAGCATATTTGTAAACTTGCTTATACACGATTTATTTTTGTTTTTTGTAAGAAACAAAACTTGCTTATACATGATTAGACATTAAAATGCAAAGTCAACCATAGAATTAGAATTCATATGACCCAACAACATACAAGTTACTCGGGAAAGTCTTTGGTCCAACAAAGAACCTCAGAATTCTAGAACCCAAATAGGACTATGTGCAACACTAATGACATAGAAATTAAATTTCAATGCTTTTTGGAATAGTAAAAGCATCTCAGGCTGTCTATGAGTGGTTGGAAATAGGATAAGATTCTAATCTATACGAAAATTTTCGTCTACATAATATAGCTAAACATATATACACAAATTAATATACATGCTATATGGATTTTATGTATATATAGAAAATATAAAAATATGTGACAAAAAATTCAAGGGAAATTTTTTGCATATACCTAGTTGTGTCAATCTTCTCATCAGATTCCACAGCAGTGGCTTCAAAACCATCAACATCACCCTTATAACTTATAATAGGCTCTCCTTCGATTGTCACAATGTAAACATCAGCTCTGCCAACAATTAAAAGGGCAAATAATACTGCAACCGCACACCCAAACTCCGCAGCCCTCATTTTTACCATTCAAGTATCCAACTTCAGTACTCCACAAGATCTGAATCATCAGAATCATCAAGAGTCAATAATACGAAGTTGATCCCTAAGTATACTAAATTAAAAAACACAATACTTATGAGGACAATGACCACAAATAACGACGACTGGAGGCTTTCACCATTACAAGCTCAAAGAAATCAAAGTAAGCAATTTTTTTTTTCTGGTTCCTGGGATATGGAAGGATTATAAATTCATTGGAAACAAAAAAAAAAATTAGCTTAATCTCCCTTTCATTTAAGTATTATGTACGGCTGTGAAGTTGAAAACAAGAATGAATTAATAGAAACTCAAAATCTGAATAGGAAACAAAATACCCAGAGAAAGAATTAGAATGCTAATATTACTAAAAGTCCGAAACTGCAGACCCAAACTATATACAGAAATTAAATATGTACCAACTTGTGGTAGGATCAGATTGCTGAAGTAGTTAAACAAGCACAAAGGGTTTTTGAGTCTAAGAAATCAAAGTTCGATGAGTGAATAAGTGCGTGACTGACTGAGTGGAAGAGATAATGCAGAGTAGCTTCAAGATCACAAAGAAGCACTCAAAAAAAAAGTAACTTCCATTACTAAGCATCTTAAAAAAAGTAAAAATGAATCTCATGAATTTTAGAAATATACTAAAATATAAAAATATATAACAAAACAAAAGCAACCACTTTGTTAGCGATCCAAGCAAAGAATAATCAGCTAGAACAAAAGAAGATCGCATTCATATTTAAAGAAAGAGAGAGAGAGAGAGAGAGAGAGAGAGAGAGAGAGAGATTCAGGTATTATATAAAAATTCAAAAGTCAGCAGTGGTTGCTTACTTGCAGAGATCCAAAAGACGAATCAAAGAGGAGGACGAGAGCTTAGATTTACATGTAGGCTTGAATGGGGAACGGAGGACTGAGATTTGATCAGAATGCGGATCGCATTGCGCTTGGTTGTTGCAGAGCAGAGTGAAGCTCTGAGTCTGAGAAAGAGCTCAAAGCTGTGAAGTTGATGGAATTTTCAGTGAGCAGTGAAGTGTGAGAGTGACTGAACGAGAGCGAGAGAGAGAGAGAGAGTCTGGTAGTTAGGGTTTTTATTTATTTAAAAAAAAAATTCGCTGATTTAATTGGTAGGAGCTGAGGATCAGACAGCGAGCCGAAGATGATGGAGGATTATATATAAAATTAAGAAATTAATTGATTTAATTATTTGGTAATTTTTGGTGGTCTTAGTTTAATTTTCGTATCCTTTTAGTGAGAGAAGGGTCAAAGTTTTCTGTTTTCGTGCTGGAGCGAGCGAACATTCGCGCGCAAGCTGTCGGGGCGGTTTATTCGAAATGACGAAAATGCCCTCGTGGTTTTTGTCGCGAGGGCGGATGGCAGAGGGAGCACCTGTGAGAGGGGGATGGGGCGGCGTCGGGTTCGGGTTCGGGTTCGGGTTCTGGTTTTTTGGTCCGTCTGTTTCATTTCAAGTGGAGATTCCTTTATATACTACGTTTCTTTTACTTTTTTGGAAGGCTTTTCTACAGCAGTAAAAAAAAGTAAGCACTTGTCATGGTTAAAACTTAAAACTATAAACTGATTTATCGTCATCAGTATTTTGCTAGAGACAATCGCCCACGAACCAGTGAATGCAACTGACTCAGAAATTGGTGATGAATTTTTTTTTTTTTGGTCAAACAGTAGGGAAATTGCATTTATAAATTGCCCCACGAATGACAAATACAATACCCACAAAAACCAACTACCTACAAAGGAATTAAACTCATAATCACGTGCAGTTTGACTCTCGTTCTTTTTTCTCAACTATTCTTTATAACCAACAACTAATATGTTGTTGGTTTTCTTACATGGATATCTTGATTTGTCCTTTTTTTTAATTGCAAATAAGTTATTAATTAACTTTTAATTTGGTGGTTTCTCTGGGAAGCAGAGCTGGTAATTTCAATTTTCTCCTCCTCCATCTATTGTTCTATGTGTTTAATGTATAAGAAAATGAGCACATTTTTGCTTTTATTTTTTTTCTTTTTGGTTGTTGAGGGTGGAAAGGATGGGCTCCATTTGTGTCATAATAAATAAATAGTTGCTCAAAACTAATAATTCAACATAAGAAATAAAATCGTTTAGAGCTCACACTATACTTTAGATTACTTTTTTGACATTAAAAATTTACTAGATTTGCTTTCATATCAAGGGCTCCATTTGTGTCATGTAAACAAATAGTTGCTCAACTCAAATGTAATAATTCAACATAAAAAGTATCATCGTTTAAAGCTCATACCATACTTTAGATAGCTAACTAACATTATAAAACGACTAAAGTTGCTTTGATATCAAAGTCACAAATAATCTTGCTTTGGTAGAATTAAAAACTGAAGTTGGTGCCAACGGATCTAACCCAATAAAAAATGGTCTTAACTTGCAGACCCTAGATTTCATGTTGAAACTCTCATGACATCACTTGTGTGTGTGTGTGTGAAGAGAGAAACTTTCATGCAACGGGGATAACACTTTCTGCTATACCCGACCAATAACGCAATGACACGTAGGATAACTTTTTCATGTGTTATAGTGTTATTGACTAGGTATAGCAAAACAATGTTATCCTTGTTACAAATAAGTTTTTTTGGTGTGAGAAACCCCCTCCCTTCTAGTTTAGACTATCTCTTGTACTAAAAAAAATTGAAATTGATTAATGATATTAGAGAATAATATATTAATTAAACACGCTTTTGGGAAATCTTTCGGCCTCCTTCATGGGACATTGGGTCTACAACTCAAAACTACATGAAAGTTTTCAAGGTCAAAAGGTGTGTTTATATAAATCATGCCTCAAAACTAAAACTGAGTCAGACTCAACATTCTCCCTATACTTCTTAATTATTGCTATGGAAAAGAAAACGTGTGGGGGATCATATTTTCAGTTTTATAGATGCCTTTGTTTGTAAGACCACTTAATGAATTTAATTTCACATTTTTATTACCTCTAAGATATATGTGTTTGTGCAAAGGATCCGTATTGTGTGTGTGAGTTTAGTGTATTATCACCCTCTCAATAGGAAAATCAATGACCGAAACCATTCAATATTTAGGTTATCTTTTAATAATTATCCATGTTAAAAAATTCAGCTAAACCATAAAATTATTTAGTCATTTAATTATCCACATTTTCATTTCAATTTTATCTAACAAACTGCCTCCTTTATTGAGTTTTTTCTTTAAGAGAAAGAGAGAGACACGGGTTTTAGTCGTCTAGTTGAGGTCAAGATTGTGATACTAACAATGTTTTTTTATTTTAATCGTGTTCATTAAAAATCTAAATTACCTCTGGTTGTAGTGGTTAGGATGACCCCTCCCTATCATAATTGTTTTTCTTTAGTCTTTACTCCTTGTGATGATGCAGGACCATCAGACCAAAATCACCCCCAAAATCATATTTACCTCTACATGATCGTGAAAAGGACAGCCCTCTAAAGTCATTTTCAAATAATCACCATCAGCTACAACAAATTAATTCGTATGGACCCTTTTTCTTTTTTCTTTTTCAATATGCATTCAAATCCATACCGTTGTTTATTTTGGAAATAGAAAACCAAACAAATAAGCAAAATTATAAAATTATAAATAAATAAAATAAAACGAAGGTAAAAAGAAAATTCTAGCATGCCGTTTGTGGATTGGACAAAAGGAGTTTTGTTTGTTTAGGGTTACTATTATCCGAGCACATGTGAGGACTGCCCCCACCGAACTTGTCGCTGAGCTTTGGACATCACATGGGACTGGATTAAGACCAATCCAGTGGCCCAAAATAATCCAAACCTGACAAATTGTTAGTTTATTATTGCTCATCCAAACAGTCCTTTACACGATTTCGGTGCACGTGATCATTTCATATGGGTCCATGAATAAGCAAGCTGCTTGCTTTGCTTATTAATCTTCCTACTTTATTCTCTTTCTTTTGTGTTTCCATGTTGTAGTTCATGTGGGATTTTCTATACCCTTTTCTTGTAACTTCAATTCCTGCTCATAAGTTTGAGGCTTAAAATGTGGATCAAGAGTTGCTTCCTTTGTTGTTTTGTTTAACTTTTTTTTTAAATAAACCAACCATCAATGCATCTATAAAGTAGTTATTGATCTAATGGTATTTTTCTCCGCTCTATTCGGATTCGGAAAATGTCTCAAACTGAAATTCCTTTTATAATCATGTGCGCCAAATTCGCGGCAAACTCTACTAACAGGCTAACAGCTCAATTAAAGTTCATATAGTGCCACTAGAAGTAGGATTGGATTGGATTTACCTAGTGCCCAGGGCTAATTGCCGCCACTAAGTTATGTGTTTGCTACCAAATTTAGGTTATTGTCACTATTTCTGGAAAAAATAAAAATAAAAATCCTTGAAGGATAAGGGTGGGTCTGCGACATAAAGGTCTATGAAAATGAAGTTATGATGCACTTCTTCATCCCAAAATGAACTTATGATGCAACTTTTTCATCCCAAATTGAAGTTGTAACAAATTTGAGATGAAATAGGAGAAGAAAAGTAGAGGGCAAGATGTTTGGTGAGTATATATATATATGGTGTTAGTAGACATTTGAAGGGCTCGGTATAGTTATATTGAGCTAAGCATGATTAGACTACACTTTTTTTTTTCTTTTTTTTTCTATCAGTGGGTAATGGAGATGTGAACTTGGAAACTGTTTCCATTCTTGGAAAGAGAAACATCACTAGACTGAGAGTTAGTTGGTAAACTAAACTATACTTAATTCTCTTAAATTGGACTAAACTTGTGCAAAACTGAGGCATGAATCCAACAAACTAAATTATACGAAAGTTTTGTTAAATATCCCTAAATAATACAACATCGTCCAATCCAATATAATGTAGTTTAATCCAATATGGCCCAATACAAGTATGAAGTAGTAAGAGCATCCACAATCATGCTATTTATTTTTTAGTTAAAACTTAGCTAAAAACACTATAAAGCTTTTTTGGGAGCTCCTTATAAAATTTCAACTCCAACCATGCTTTCTAGTTTAGGGAATCATAAATGATTTAATTGAGCATAAATGCTCCCTCTTCATTAAAAAAAAAAATAGTTAGCATTAAAATAAAGCAGCATTTAATTATAGGGAGTCACTAGAAGTTCTTTCTCTTTCCTCAAATTTAGGAGCTCCCAGAGGTCTCTCTATTTTAGGAGTTGGATAGGGAGCATGATTGGAGGTGGGTTTTCTCACTTCCTCCCTAAATTTTATCCGATGAGATGGTTTAGGGAGTTCGTTGTAGATGCTCTAAGAGTAGTTAAATTGTTATTAATAAAGGAAATTTTTTAGGATAAATCAAAAAGTTATATTAATAGTTGGATCTAATCCTTTTATTATTTCTTATTGATCATGTCCTTTGACTATTGTTATATGGTCTAAGTCCTTGCATTAATTCCACGGATTAGAAGATAAGTATATTATCTTTTAACGGGAGAAGGGAGATTTGAACTTAGAACCTATTTCAACATTAAAAAAGAGAAATAACATTAAATCAAAAGCTAATTACTTTTAAATTTATCTTAAATAACATTGGTTTTTTGGTTTAGGGTAGAGATCTTTTATTACTTGTCAACCGACCAAAACTAACGTCTCTTCTAGGGTAGACAGAGTTATCCTTTATTACTTGTCAACCGACCAAAACTAACCTCTCTTGAAAACAGACGGATAAAGCAAGTTATGGATATGAATTTAGATAACGTTTGCCATTGAGGAGGACAGGATGCCATGCTTGTATGAAAATACAGAGTAAAAAATCATGAAAGTAAAAGAAGAAGAAGTGAAAGAAACAAGAGAAAAAGTAAAAAAGAAAACGCGTCTCATCGCTTTAGATTTACCTAGTTGATGCCGGCTGTCTGATAAAGAAACCCAGAAAAAAGAAAGTAGAATTATGGGAGATTAGAATTTCAAAGCACTATAATTATTAAAAAGGATTCAAATGCGATGGCATTCATTGATGTTTGTGATTTTTTATTACATCCCATCCCACCAAATCCCACAATGCGAGCGTAACAGGAAAATGACTCACTCATTTTATTTTATTTTTTTCAGCTACACAAGGGGACAAGGGTTCAATCCGTTATTGTCGATCAATGTGACAAAAGTGAAAAAGGTTGTGGACTTTTTGGTGCTTTGATGAAAAAAACCAAAATCACCCTAATAATCTCTCAACTTTTTGGTTCTTTTGTAACTTTTTGGATTCGATGGATCAGGATAATGATCAGGTCACTGAAATTTGGTTCTTTTCTTTTTGGTAAATAGCATTGAGGTGGGATTCTTCTAGCTTGTAGCATTGAGGGCTTAGAGATGATGGGAGGCTGAAATTCTTCTACGTGCTTGCCCTAGCCCTATCACAGTACAGATTGTAAGAGGGATTTGTTGAGGGGTACAACCTTGTCGTCCAATAATAACACTGCTCGTGATCGGATGACTATTAAGGATCCTTTCATCATAACCCCTTAGTACAACAATCTGTTGAAAATCTTTTGTTGGGAGGGAGTTGAGATGGACTAAAGAATTGTACTTGTCAAATTTTGTTCAAGTGGACTGAGCTAAGCTACTTTTAAAATTTTCTATATCCATACTCATCTTGATCCATGTAATTTTTGTTTTGTTTTTTTTTTTTCTGAGGAAACTTAATCCATGTAATGTAAATGCACATTTAGAGGAGTAATTAGTTGCAAGGGGCTCCTAGCAAGTGGTTAAGAGAGCATTTACCCTTGCAAGTCATGTGTTCCAGGAAACCAAAAAAGAGTAATTGGTTAGTAGCTTCAAATTTCAAGGAAATATAACCACTGTGAAACATATTGGCACCCAGTGGGTGGTGGCTCAAATTTCCGTGGCACCCATGCTATAATGAGGAGTTTAAAGTGAGGAGCTTATTTGAACGGTTCAATCCCACCATCAATAGATGTGAGGAAATCAATAGACTTAAATAGTTTGATGATTGGATTGAACCCCTCAAATAAGCTCATCACTCTAAACTCCTCATTATAGAAGCTCCTGCCAAAATTAAGACTGAAGCTCAAAACTTGTTCAATCTTGATATCAGAAATTAAAAAAGAAAAAAGAAAAAAATGGACCTAAATTGCTGAGAATACACAAGAGCAGCCCTGCATGAAACTCTTGGCTCTTAGGAGTTTTTTTGCAATCTTGGTTGATGGCTGATTCTTATATTTTACCGTAACAAACTGAATTTCTTATCAATGACATTTCTAAAATGAATATGAAGTTGGGAGCTAAAAATCAAGAGTCCCACTTTTAGAGGACACAGAACAACTACCGGTAGTGCCATATGAACTCCCGCTTGAGCCATCAATAGGGGCTTGGTTTAGGCATTCTAAAACCATAAACCTCCGCTTTTTCAACTTTATTGACAAGGTTGTTGCCTCAAGAATCACAGGAACCTGCTGACACGTTTGAAATTATAAATAACAATCCAGCGGAATTACATAATGAAGAAGCAGATCAGCAGGGAAAAAAATCAATTGAGAACAATGGTCGTACCTGTGTATTAAGACGTGCTACTTTGTGCACATTCAGAAGGCCAACCATGTCCTGGTAACCAGTAAGGAGTTTTTCCAATTCCTTGTCCTCGTCTGAATGAATGATCCAGATTAAAAAAATCAATAAGTAAAGAAAGATTCATATAGATTATGGTTGACAAAATGTTTGGCAGAAGCAAAAGCAAATGTGAAAGCTGATACTGACCTGGAATTGCTTTGACCGACAGCAAGGTGTCTGCCATGTGCTGCCATCTTTTACAGGAGGATGGCGAAAGAAGATTAGGTGGAAATGTCACAACAGCAACTGCATTTGAAGATCTAACCATGCCTTTTAGAGATCTAACAAAGGAAAGCATGTCCCATTCCTGCAATGCGATAGTACTATGCTCAACTTCAGAAACACTAACAACAAAACTGCTAAGCAGAGGAAACAAGAGGCATCTGTAAACCCGAGGCTAAATGTAATTAAGAGTTTAGGAGCAAATAACAACCACCACTAACCATGTTGGAAAATTCACACTGTGGAGCACAGAACGATTGAATGGCAATACGACCAACAGAAGAAATGCTTCCATCACTTCTGTATGTTCAGCCAAAAGAAGGAGAAAATGTTATGATCAGATATAAAAATTAAAAAAATATACATATGACCATGACCATCTAAAATGCCTTATCAATAGTTTCATTACAAGCCAACTAGTGCATTTTTAATGAGAACTCTTAATGACTCAAATTTAAATTTTATAAGAAATCAACAAGAAGTCATTAAAACTAAATGAGACTAGCAAAAAAATTGGCAGCAATCTCATATGAGTTTTTAAGATCAGAGAGGTTATAACTTATAAACACAGTTGTTAGATAAATAAAAAGGAATGTGATAATTTCATTTCCTTGCATTAGCTGCAAAAAAGAGTCAAATGACTACCAAAGCCATTTCAATTTTTTGAAATTTGTATCGGGCGCAGGCCAACCAACCACATATCATTTATCCTCTCCCCTCTAAACACTCCAAGCAAAAAAAACATGCTACTTTGACATTGTGAAAAACCAATCGATATATGTATATATATATTCACTAGCCAGACATGATTGAAGTAAAGGCATGAAAGCATAAATCAATAGTACTATACCTTGGAAATTGAGATAAAAATGTGGCACAACGGTCATTAAGGGTAACAAGATTTGGAGAATCTTGAATGCTAATGCAATCTATGTGCTTGCCACTTAGAAATTGCCTCTCCAAGGGCTTCCGCAAGTCAAATTCATTGCAGAACTCATGTTTTCCACCTGGACAGCGACAACATAACAAACTGCTCTTGAAATCTAAACCAGCTATGAGCCAACAAGACACATTTCATAAAAATAAAGTAAGGACAAACTTGCCACCTTGACTATCAAAACTGTGCTGATTTTCACCAAAATACTTCTTATATTGCCAAGCTATCCTCAATCCTTTCTCCTGAAATTTTAGAAAACAAAGAATTAATTTCTTAATGTTCACCCAAAAGACCAGATTATGAACAAATACATAGAGAGAAGGATTGAAGAAGAGAACAACCTGGTCAGGATCTCGATGACTAGACTTATCATCTTTGGGTACTGCTGGACTAGGCAAAGTACCAAGAAATTGTCTTGGGTCCTTAGATGGGCTTGCATAGAGAAGGGGTTGATTGTGAACGAGTCCTTGAGACATAAAATTCCTAAGCAAAAGCATATGATGAGGTGCTTCCGCATCTTCCATCACCATGACTAGGCTTCCTAGAGAAAACCCACCACCTAAAATCTCTACAAACAAAGAAAACTGAATAAAACTTCTATACAATAAAGATTATGCAATCATACAAAACAAAATGATAAAACATTTCCAATTTAATCTCTCCAGATCAGTGTAACTAATCCCACAAAACTATTTGTGATAGAAGCTTACTATCAAGGTCTGGTATCCCAGATGAAATAAACATTGTGCCATTAGGGCCATGCTTGAGTCCAGGGATTTGAGATGAGTTTGCAGATGCAAAGTTGCGGGAGAAGCTACTTGTCCGAGTCTTGGTCACAGACATGGCTCCAGAATCACTCTCTACCACTCTCAGTCAGAGCATCCAAATAACAGGGGAATGAAGATTGCAGCTCTGTCCTGAATAATAGATGGCTGCAGCTGAGATTTGCAAGAATAAAACAAAAACCTTATCAAATGGATAATAACCATCATCCAGCAACATAATTACCAGCTAAAGGAACAAAGAATACCACATTAAATCTAAAGACAAAATAAGTTACAACTACATACAGACCATTTTCAACAAGAACACTGCAGCTTTTACCTTTAACAACTTAGAGCATTAACCTCACTCAGGCATTATGATTTGAATCCACTCAAAGCGTTTAACTAAGTGTGTGTTTGGATGAGGGACTTTGAAGCTATGTTGCACCGATACAGATACGGGTACGACGATACGATACGATACAATACGATACGACGATACGACAAATCTCCAAAAACTAAGATACGGGTACGGCACCGATATGGTGATTAAAATAATGTATATTTTAAAATATATATATATATATATAGAAAAATTGATATTTCATCCATAATAAGTTCAAAACATTAACAAAATATAAGTCCATTTCGACACTTCCAACTTCACAAATTAACCACACAACAGCTTAGTAAAGAATATACAGCCATCCCCACCCCAAAATAACTTTCAAAATCACCTCCAAAATTTCAAAATATTTTCACTTTTACCCCTTGACATATCGCGACCGTATCGCGGGTGTATCGTGACCGTATTGATGGAGTATCGGAGCTGTATCGTAAAGTCAACAGCCCAGAAAAGTCTATGATATGCCACATGGCGTATCGGATACGTATTGGGGCCGTATCGTATCGGAACCATAAAAAGTATAATTAAAAATACATAATTGGAACTGAACCTGGCTTGAAATTAGTTTTCTAATTTTTTTCATGATCTTCATGATAAAAGCCTTCTTCTTTTCAAGTGAAATTTTGTCTTATCATTTGCTAGTAACTCGATCACATCCCTAACAAAACATTTCACACAAATTAATCGATGGAAATGTCATGTGTCACAACCATCAAATATAAACAGAAACAACACAAAGTAAACAAATATGACTTTCCCATCCACTTATAATACAAAATTTACAAATAAAACAAAACACCTGCCACAATGAACTGCACCATGTTTAAATATATAGCAAAACAATTTGCTGCAAGCTAGAAATAATTCAAGAGACTAGAGAGCATAAATCATTCAACAGTTTAACAAGAGTCATTGAATATGTTGAGCAAAGCTTCAAAATTCAGACATTGCATTCAGATTTGCACATTGTTAGACAGATATGGGAAACTTCATGCAACAGCATCTAAGCTGAGCCGGAGCAAGACCAGCTTAGATGTCAGTGTGGCATGATCTAGCTTAACCCGGAAAGCTCCTCCACACCCCAATCACCTCTCTCCCAAATCACTTTTAGCTAAGGTGGAAATCTCCTCCAAGATACAATGGAGCAGTAATAAAGGTGACTTTGGAGAAACAGACATGAAAACCAAGATCAAAACTTAAAGAAAATGAAAATGAAAATGAGGTCTTATCGTGTCTATGATAACAGACTAAGAGAGTGCAAGGCAACACTAACAAGCACAAACTAGATAGTTTTGATTATTCCATCTGAAGAGCAAATCATGTCTGGTTGTAACAAATTGGTGTTGTTACTCAAGAAGCCACACAATGCTTCACAGAGTTGCTTTAAAAAGAATTTTTTTTACATAATAATAACTCATCTGCTATATATTCTGCCTTTCTTGTTTCGAAAATAGAAAGCACTAAAATTCCAACTTGCTGCTAAACCAACAAATCAGATCTCAACTAAAGCATAATCAAGCACACAACTTTAGCAGGATTTTGCTACCCAACAAACTGAAGAGCATCGGAAGACCTGTGGGAAAACAAAGATGAATAGTGTTTTGCACTGTGGGCTCACAAAGCTAAATTGACCTTGGTTAAAAGCAGATAAAACTAGTGACACTAAATTTCTCGTCTTTTGCAATAATACATGGCTTTTTCCATTGGTTTAACAAACCTCAAAACTTAAACCCAAAAGTTAATCAAACAGAGAGACCCATTTCAAACACATGAAAGCAAAGTTTTTCATTCAAATGGAGAAAAACCCAACAGCCCTGTTTTTCCATATCTGCCATAAATTGAGCTCACCTGGCGCTGTTGCTGCACAATTGACAATCATGCATTCCACAGGCTTTAATCCAATAGAAAATAATACTTTTTTGGCAAAAATAAAATAGTAAATAATACTTCGAAGAAATACAGAATGAATGAACTCAAAGAAATCGACATAGGTACAAAAGCTCAGTATCAGTAACATGCTAAATGCAGTATATTAGACAGTAGAGTAATAAACATATACACAATTCATAGACCAAGAACAAAGTCCTCTTTCCAAGAAAAATCCAGAAAAAATATTTCAGAAGTGCCAAAATGAACAAGTACCCAACGGAACAAATCTGAACACACATGGATACCCTAACCCTTTATCTGAGAGAGAATAAAGGAAATTGTGATTCTTATTCATTAATTGAGAAAAGAGTACAGAATAGTATTTAACACCTAACTAATCTATACAATAGATAAAGCCACCTGTACAAGATGTTACAACAGCTCTAACTAATTACTTACAAGAGTAACTAATTACAAACTAATCTAATCAGCCAACTACTCTCTTTAGAGAAACCCTAACCCAGTCAAAATTGAACCCCAAATCCATCACAAATTGAACCAAAATCAGAGAAAACAAGTTGGAAATTTCAAGGGCAACACTCACTATGGAACATAAAATGGAAGCATTTGGATACCTTAAATTACAGCATAATGATAGAATAGAATCTATCCACAACAAAATCAGGAAATACAAACAGAAGGGAATCTTGGTAAAGCAAATAGAAGAAATCAAAGAACAAAAGAAAGGAAGAAGAAGAGAAGAAGCCAATGAAAAAAACTTACCTTGAAACGTTTTGTTTCTTAAGCTGGGAAAGCGCCTAATGGATTTAGGCAAAGGGATTTTTTTTTCCCGCTAATCACACTGGAGTCCAGAACGTGTATAGGACTGGGAGGAGAGGATTTAGATGGAATTTTAATTTTGATTGTTCTTCTATTTAAGGGTAATTTGGTCAAATAGAATGTATTGGGCTTTTAGTACCCATTGGGTTTTTGGTACCCATCCGGTGTAGAAAATTAGGGAGCTTCTCTTTTTATTTTATTTTTCCAAAAAGTACGCTGTTTTGTTTGGACCGGGGCTTAAAAAAACAAAAAGAGGAAATGTGGACTCCCATTCGTGGGCTTTACTACATTCCATCTACGGCCTGCATAAAAAAGGATAGAAGGCTTTAAACTCAAGGGCTTTTAGCAACAAGACTTTCTCATAAAACCTCGTCAACAACAATTGTAGGTTAATTGTAACGTTATTTTTTTCTATGACTTATTAATGATATTTGTTATAAAACTAAGGGGAATTGTAGATAGCAATAAGAGGAAGATGGAAATACAAAGAATTTAGTCTATGACCTTGTATTAACATATCATATTCATATTTGATAAGTGCCTATTTATAGGCTTATAATAGAGGTATTTAACTCACAATTTATAGCTACTAATTACAATAATAAAGACATAGGTTACAAAACAATTAAAGGTGGAGGTAATGGATATTATGGTGGTCATCCACATTCCATGCATTTACAACACTCCCCCCTTGGATGTCCACCATACAATGGCATAGTTGCCTCATTAAAAACCTTGCTTGGAAAACCCAGTAGGACAAAATCGAAGCAAAGGAAAAAAGAGTGAAACTTTCTTATGGATCATTGATATGGTGTTGGATGTTCTTATGTTGCCTCGTTAAAACCTTGCTAGGAAAAATCCAGTGGGACAAAAACCTAGTCGAAAGGAAAAAGAGTACAACACGCATATGTCTTGTATGTAGTAGAACTGGGATGCTCCCCCTGATTGATATCTCCCCCTGATTAATATCTTCCCTTGATTTTCATTAACTTCTGGAATTTATGCTTCAGAAAAAGCTTTGGTAAAAAGGATTGCCAAATTATCTTGTGAACGAATTTGTTTAACTCCAATCTCTTGGATTTTTTCTGAAGCTATGTCACCCTTGATGAACCCTTCTCTGATTTGAGCAATACAAGCAACATTGTCTTCATACATGATCGTCTATCACACTATTCAACCTGCTTTTCACTTTTCAAATGATTGAACTCTTTAGGAGCATCAACAACTAATTTAATAGTTAGAATATGTTACAACAATATCAAATTTGAATTCAAAATACTCAAACTTTTAATTAAGAATATGGTGATACTTTATATAAGGGCCACTTCATCAGATATATCTCAAATATTTCATGAGCTTTGAGGATTTCCATGTACCATATAGTCATAATAAATATGCACTTAACACAAGCTATAAGTTTGGCGTTAAAATAACAACTGTGCTTATAGAAATGTGGATGCATCTATGATGAGATGTGAGACTAAAAGCATGTCTCTACCATGAAACCTTATGTAATATTAGTGATCTTATTTCACTTCACAAGCACCAATTCATAACCTTCATAGTTAAAATTTGTAATTTGGTGTTTGAGTTATAGGTTCAATATCCCACACTTCATATTTAGTAATAAATGGAATTGTCTATTTCCATTTTGGCCAAGCACTTAACTTGTCGACATTCATAAGGCGATTTAATATAATCATATCCCTTGATGATTGTAGTAGCTACTAATAAACCAAATGTATTATCAATACGTGATCCCACAATTCTCATGTGCATGCACATGCATAATTTATAAGTATCTCATTGCTTTGGGGTACCAATGCCTCTTCAGGGGCTGATGTTGTTACTTATGGGATAAACATCTCTTTTATGATGAATTAATTAAAATATGTGAATCATAACCTCATATAGAGCGTTATTTTTTATAGGGCTTGAATTTTTCAAATAATCTCCACTTCTGAGGAGTTAGTCTTTAGAACCTATATTTCTGTCATGTTCCAGGCATGCATTATATATATAGTCACCATGTTAATGGATTGTGATATGAGAATATCAATCCATGTTTGCATATTCATAACTTTATACATGCATTATCTTGATGAGACAAAAGCGGACCGATTCAACACTATTTCACTATGTTCTTTAGGAACTGTCATTTCTCCCCCTAACGCGGGAAAATTGTCTCAAAATGTAGGAAACTAAACTCACCATACCAGATTGGATAATGTAGGAGTAGTTCTCGTAAGCGTCTTGACAAGAGACAAATATGTAACCATTTTAGTAGGCACATTCAATAAAACTGGTGAAGTGATCCATAATTAAATGTTGTATAGGCTCACAATATCCCTTTGAATTATTTCAGGAAAGAAGGCTCAAAGTCAATTTTTGACTGAGATGATCTTATGACAGCTTTTATTTGTGAGCATTCTTTGTAATGATATTTGTTGGACAAGACAATATTTTGAGTCTTTAAATGATGTCCTTACAAATTTATAAAAATCTTATGTATCATTGTGGAACATGGATTGCCAAGATAGTCATGCCACAACATAAAAGTTATCCGGTCAATGAACTTTTGGTTCATGATATCATAATTTTCAACTGCTTTAATAGTTGTGTAATATTGGGGCCTCATGAACTTTTGGTTCATGGCATCATAAACTTCCTACTCACAAAAGAAAGTAGGAAGTTTCTCTAATAGACGCATCTGGCTGTCAATATTGGGGCGGTAATACAAAACATTACCATTGTAAAACGAAATTAACTAATAACCCAACATAAATAAATAAAATAAAATAAAATGAGTAAAGTGGTATAAACGAGGAATAAAATAAATAAATTAAAGACTATGAAATTCCAAGATAATCCAATATTAATGTGGATTCAATATGTAGATAAAACTACAAGTTTAAGAATTGGATTTCCAACCAATTCAGGTTCATATAGGCACAAATAAGTAATGAACTTCAAGTTCATATATAGTATTAGGATCCATGAAAAACTATGAACTTCAGGTTTATATCAACATCTATTCGAAACTGCAGGTTCGAATACGTAGATCTAAATAATGTGAATTAATAGTTGTGCTTTGAACTTCATACTCAAATCGATGTATATGCACTCGAAACTTCTGGTTCGGGTTCTTGACATATGTAGGCCTCATAGAATTATGATTTTGATTAATACAAAATCAAGGAGTTTCATGTCCTTATGTGCTCTTTAAATTCGCGGAACTTCACGCCATCAATTATTTGAAATAAAAAAACTTCAGGTTCTGATTCAATCAAAAGAACTCTAGGTCCTAATCTAGTTATATGATGAGGATCGAGGAACTTCGGGCCTTGATCTTTTGTATAATACAAACTCATCATAATAATTAAGATCATACTTAAAATTAAATAAACAAACAAATAAAAAAAACACGGCATTATATTCATGTGTAATAAGAATAAGATTTTTTTTTCCTTAAACGAGCATGATGAAGTCTGATGGTGAGTACAAAGAAACTCTATACCATGTGATGACTCTAGCTCAAATAAGAAGAATGAAAATTCAGAGAAAGAAAACATATCGAGAGCAATGTCGTGCTGATAACGTGTTATAAAACTAAGGGGAATTGTAGATAGCAATAAGAGGAAGAGAAATACAGAGAATTTATTCTATGATCTTGTATCAACATATCATATTCATCTTTGATAAGTGCCTATTTATAGGCTTACAATAGAGGTATTTAACCCACAATTTATAGCTACTAATTACAATAATAAGGGCATAGGTTACAAAGCAATTAAGGGTGGAGGTAATGGATATTATGGTGGTCATCCACATTCCATGAATTTACAACAATATTGATATTGTTTAAATTATAAGGATATTTGGTTGTTAATTTTTTTTTATAAATCTTTTAGCCTTTCAAAATTGGTTGTAATACAAATGATGTAATTTATATAAAAGCTAAATCTAAGAATATATCTCAAGTTCAAATCTTCCCTCATACAATTGATCAAAAATTTATTGCCAACTAACTGTTAATCTAGTCATACTACTCTTATCTATACTAGCATCTCTGCACGCACTTCGGTGCCTGCGAGAGGTTTTATAAAAAAAAATTTAATTTATAGAATTAAAAAAGATAATGGGTAGTTGTGTTCCATAAAAATAGGATTCATTAACTGATTTGTCTTTTAATTTTAATTTTTTTAATATGAAAAAGTGTGAATTTACCATATTATTCTCATTTAATTAATAATTTCAATTCTTAATGTTTGCATTAGCAAAGGGCATTTTCTAGTATCTTGAATATTTTACTACTCTGCCTTTTGTTATATATATATATATATATATTAAAGATATCATAAGTTCAAATCATCCCTCAAAGAAAAAGCCTACCATCTCCACTCATAAAGTGGACCTCATGCAGCTCTTGACAATGTCCACATGCTTCAGTTCAGTTGTTCTCTAACATGCTCAATTAAATATATGCTAATTGTGAAGCACATTTTATTATGTTGTTGACCCACTTGCAGATTAGGATATACTCTACCCCTCAAGTTATGATTGGACAAACTTATTTTCTTTAGCAGGGTTTAGTCAAGTTGGCCAGAATGGATATACTTCTCACTCTGCATCGGATGTCAAATTCCCCTCCTCGTAGTTTAAATTAGATTAAAGTAGAATATCAGTTATATACAAATATAAATAACAATAAAAGTGCTACTGTTTTCACCCCTTGTCATATTTCCCCATCCACCTTATCTTCCCCCATGACCATATAAATTTGAAAAAAAACACAATCTTATCTTTCCACCTACCATTATTCCTAAAATACTCTTTAATTATTAATTCTAGAAAATTCTCATATTTATTAGGTTAGTAAATTAATTCAACCAAAGCTCCCTCACCCACCCAACTTGGTCAACCACTCCAAGACAACCCCCCTATGCTCGTCAGAAACACCTATTTTTCTCTCTCTTTCTTTTCCCATTCTACCATTTTCTTCCCCAAACTCAAAACCCCAAGCCTTTGGCAAGAATAACACCCATCTTGCTCTTCTTCAAAACCCCAACAACATAGTCTGTCTCGTAGTCAATCTCATCATTGTAGAATCAATTACATGATCTCTTGGGGAGTTGTTTGGACCACCAATTGTTGTTGTTGTTGCTCATTAATTACAAAGAGATCTTGGGATCTAGATATGGATTGGCACATAGAGACAGAGATATAGAGGAAATGAGGATTTGTCGGCGCAAGAGGGAGGGCATCATCGTCAACGGGGTGGGATGACTAAGAAGTCAAGTGTATGGATAGGGGAGCTTTAGTGGCTATTGGTTTTATATAAAATAAAATAAAAATTAAATAGTTTTTTATTTTATTTTATTAAAAGTTAACATTGTCATGTATATGTTAAGTTAATGGACATGTGTCAAAAAATAGATAGGTGACAGGAAGGGCACATGAAAAATGGAAACATGAGACTCTAGAATGTGGGTTATGTGAGTTGAGGTTTTTCTTTATAAAGAAAAGTAAGGGGGAGGGGAGGTTATCTCATCCCAGGGTCAGGGCATACCAATACCTCTTTGAGGACTTACAGAGGGGGTCTTAGAGCATCTCCAACATAATCTTCAAATTTTAGCCAAATTTTAGCTAAAATAGCTAGAAAACCATTATAGCAAACTACTTAAAAGTAGTTTTCTCCAACAATGTTCTCTACTTTGGCTAATCTCTAATATTTTATTATTTCACTCTCATTCTCTCTAAATTAAAACTTCATTAAAAAAAAAAAGGGAGTTTCACTAAAACACCCACAATAGGGGCTGAAATTATAAAAAAAAAACTCAAACACTATTTAAACATAGAAACACACCCAAAACCCATCATTACACACACTCAAAACCCATTTATAAACACACTCAAAAAGTTGACTTTGTGATTGATTTTGGGTGTGTTTCTATGTTTAAATAGTGTTTGGGTTTTTTTTATTTTATAAATACATGCCTAGGATTGGGTTTTTTTTATAAATTTGTAAAAAAAAAAAATTAAGAGGTGAGAAAGGGTTGTGTGCCTAGAGAGAGAAAATAGGAAGAAATGGATAACCCTTAATTTCTATCTCCTCCTTTCCAAATGTAGAGAGCCACCAAACTCAAATAGGGAGTTCACCAAAATAGAGAGCCAAATAGCAAGTCTGCTAAAGTTGCATTTTGCCCTTTTATGGTTTTTACAGATTACCCACCAAGAAGGATTGTCGGCAACGGAACTCAAACCTAGGCCTCGGTAACAAACAGAACGTTCCTTACGAACTCAACCATCCCTCGTTGCCTAAGTTGAGATTTGTTCCCTAAGACCATAGAAGTCATTTTACAAAGGGGTAAATTTATCTTTAAAATTTGGAAGAAAAGATGGGTGGGAAAATATGATAGTGGGTGGAAATAGCATAACTCATAAAAAATAAACTTATTTCTATGTAATAAGTTTTTGTTTGACCTTGTAAATTGTGAATATATAAAAGAAAATAAAAACCAGACAAATTGCATCAAATCTTGTAATAATATTATACAAGAACATTATACTATATATTATAAGAGCCTATTTTGTCCATATTTCTTTATTTTATTTTATTTTATTTATGCGGAAACTGAAATTACAAAATGAAACCCCTAGGACAAGAAAGCCTAAAGAGATCAAAATAAAAAGGAGAATAGATTGACAAAGGAAGCCTAAGCTCCCAACTACCTTGCGATGAGAGCATATGACCCAGCTTGGCAACCGCATCCGCAGTGAAGTTTGTCTCCCTAAACATATGCCCAAAGCAAACATAAGCTGTAGAAGAGCTAAGGTACCATATATCTTGAATAATTTGTTAGATACTCCTAGGGGAAGTAACTTTTTTGAGGACACTATCAATAACAAGTTTAAAGTCACCTTCTACCATAATCTGACCCCAACCTCTATCAATAGCAGCATCGAGACCATTTCGAAGAGCAATACTTTCAACCACATTTATGAAATTTTCACCAATGTTATTGGCACCAGTCAGTAACACATGACCATCACTATTTCGAATAACAAACCAGTGGTAGCTTGAGAATTAATGACAGACCCATCAAAGTTAATTTTGATCGAACCTATAGAAGGGGGTGCCATTTTATCACCATAATGATATCATTTTTCTTTTTGACCCAATGGTTATGCTGTTAATAATCCATACCAATAGTAGCTGCAGCATGAAAACAACTAAAAAGAGTGTGGCTAAGAATCTCAGAACTGATCGGTGCATAATTACATATCTTTTTGTACCCTTCTAACTTATGATTTGGTTATGTTTTTGAGTTAAACTTGTGCTTTTAATAAGTTTTGTGTTTGTTTCAGTGTAATAAGCTTGAGACTCATTAAATGCATTTTGGAGACAAATTAGCTCAAAACAGTGTCTGCAGATCATTCAATTTCACGGATTAACCTGTACTTGCTCAAGAAGAACCAGATAATGAGCCATATATCATTGGAAAAATACGGAAGTCTAGTTTCCGTAGCATTTTACGGTTCATGATTCTGAGTCTTCTAGAGGAAGTTATACATGATTTAGTAGATCAAGGTCAAAATTCGGCAGCATCTGCGTTATTGGGCCACAAATGACATTTGAAGGTCTTCCCAATTTTTCCTTGAGTTGGGCTGCATATGCTTGGAAAGATAAGACAAAGGGCTTGAAGATCCCTATTTTTCCAGAATTTTATGAATGTATTAACAAGCCCAAAACGAACCCAAAAGAAGAGTGCAATGCATTGTCATGCATGACATATGCATGATGAAATGCACTATCTAGTGGGAGTTGTTGGTGAAGTGCACTATCTAGTGGGATTTGTTGGTGAAGAGCATTAGCCAAAAAGATGAGTTTCTAATTACAAGTGCTATCTAGTGGGAGTTGTTGGTAAAGTGCACTATCTAGTGGGATTTGTTGGTGAAGAGCATTAGCCAAAAAGATGAGTTTTTAATTACAAGTGCTATTGGCATAGACCATATTTAATTTAGAATTTCAACTCCCCTAAGCTTATAAATAGTGAGTTCTCCAAGCTTGTAAACACACCCTAAGGGGGGGAGCTCTCAAACATTTCTCTAGAGCTCCCCTCCCTTCTCTCCCTCAAATTCTCTTAGTTTTCCTTTCTAGTTCTCAATTGTTGTAATAAAATCCTTTTGCTAAATGTTTCTGAGTTCTTCTTAACTTTCCATTGTAATGTAAATTCTTTTCTTTAGCAATTCAAGTTTGAGTAGTTTCCAAGTTTCAATTATGGTTTTTGTTCTTATTCATTATGCTTATAAGTTAATATGCTAGTTTGAATGATTGATCACCATTAAGGCTTGCATGTTAGCTATCTTGGTTTGAATTAAGAGTAGACACCATGCTTTAATTCGAATTGAACTATGAATAGGAAGAGTATGTATGGACATTCGACAACAGGGATTAGATACATGCTTGGTTGTTTAAAATGTTCTTCTATGCTTAATGGGTTCCTAATGCTTAATTTAGGTTAGACAACAAATGATCAAGTTAGGGAATTAGGAACACAAGGTTAGGACCAGACACCATGGCTTAATCATACTTTAGCTAGAATCAATCCGTTAATCTAAATTGAACTTGGGAACTTATTCGCTTGATTTAATTTCTTTTCCTTCTTTCTTGTCTTATTCATTTCCTTTCTTTTTCATTTCTATTTTGTACAGGGAATTGAATTAAATCAATCTATCATCAATCCTCGTGGGATCGACCTCGCACTTACATATGCTAAACTACCAACGGCTCGTGCACTTGCGAGTATCACAAGTTGAGGATGCAGCTGAATCTATTTTGGTGCAGCTGAATCGACGCAACAGGAACAGCAAATTATTCCTGGCCTCCCAGATCTGCAAGCACATGAGAATGTTTGGACAAGTGATCCAAATCTTGGAGTTGAATAGTGCAATCCAAAAAGGATAACCAACTAATGAAATCACCAACTTGCGAAGGAAGAGAAGGGAAAACAAAGAAACATCCCCAAACATTCCTAGCAAAGCTACAATCCACAAATATGTGTTAAATGGTCTCAAGCTGGTCCTGGAAAAAAAGGGCAGTCATGACATAGTTGAGGCATAAATCTGTGAAGTCTAGCTCTCATTTGAAGTCTTTTTCTAATAAGCATCTAGGCAAAAATCTTCACTTTATGAGGAATTTCAAGTTTCCACATTTTCTTGAGAAGACAAGCTTGAGGGTGGGAGGGGTGCTCTTCGACTTGAATATTTAGGCACGTTTAATGGTGAAGGAGTCACTAGGGTTAGGGCCCAAAACCATTTGATCCTACAAATTAGAGAGGGGAAGAGGAACTGTTAAAATTTTATCAACCAAATCTTCATCCAAAACTTGGGAGAGTTTATTTCTGTTTCAATTTGTTATTGGTAACAAAATTCAAGACTTTCTGGTCAATATTCAATGGAACTCTTTGGTGCTAAGGAATTGGGTCAAGAAGAAGGAAAGACAAAACCCAATGGGAGGTCCAGAAAGATATGGAACCGACATTTCCCACCACCCACCTAAGACCTTTGCATAAGACATGTCTTGCATCCCAAATAGATTTCCAAGCAACATAATGATTTGATTTTTTCTTGAGAGTAAAGAAATTCTCATGTCTAAGATACTTCTAAGTAACAATCTTAACCAGGCATCAAAAACCCTAGCAGAGCAAAAAAACCCTTTCTCCCAAAAAACTCTCCTAGAGCCGTTTTCATTTTGAGGGGGGAGGAAGCCCTTGTTCTTCCTTTCCTCTCCCCTCCCCTCTTTCTCTTCCTCCCTCTCTTTTCCAGAGACAAATGGTTTTCTCTTATAGGCGATTGTGATTTGTTATGATTTTCCTCCAACCATCATAGGCGATTGCGTCTCAGCGTTGGATCTCCACCTGTGTTTTGACGTCGGATCTCCTTCTGTGTTTCGGCGTCGGATCTCTCCCACCATATTTTTTGCGGTTTCTTTATGTTCGGAATAAGTCACAGAGACTCTGTAGGTTCTTTGTGAGTTTTCACCTCTCCTTTTGTGAGAGCTTTTCACCTCTCCTTTGTGAGAGCTTTTTATCTCTCATTTGTGAGAGTTTTATTTGTATTGTTATGGCTTGGTTTTTTCAAGCTTTGTCTATTTTTGATTATTCTGAGTTTGCAATCTTAGTGGGGATGCATATGCCAGAGTTTATTCGATCCTGCGTGATCGTTAGTGGAGGCGCATCAGATTGTCTTAATTTTGTTGTTCGACCGCTCCGTTATTGTAATTGCCCTTTGTGGCTAGTTTGTTTTAGCCCCTATGGCTAATGGCTTTTTTGGCTGAATTATGAATGCAATCTTAGAATTTCTCAAAAAAAAAAAAAAAGAAGTAACAATCTTAACCCACCAATTAGAATGGTTTGTGAGGCATTTCCACCTGAGCTTAGCTAGAGCTGCAAGATTAAACTGGTTAGTAAGTCTGACCCTTAAGCCACCAACGTCTTTGGGAAGGCACATATCCTTCCAAGAGATAGGAGGGTTCTTATCGCTACCCCAAAAAAAGGTCCTACAACATTTGTTCATTTCTTTAACCACCTGAGGGGGGCATCTAAAACGTGACATTACATGATTAGGCATACCAGACACATTAGACTTAATTGAGGTCAGTCTTCCCACCCTAGTAAGGGTATTAGCTTTTCACCCTGCAAACTTTGAACGAATTCTATCAATTAACTCATTTGCATTTTGGGGATCTTTCCAGAAAATAATATTGTGGATACCTAAGTATCTACCAATAGTGGTTCTGTGTTGGATTTGCAAGATAGTAGTAATGTTGTTTTTGACATTTGTGGGAACTTTGGGTGAGAAATAAATGATGGACTTATGGAAATTAATATGTTGGCCAGAGGCTTAGAGAAAGCCTCAATAATTATCCAAACATTTCTAGTAGCCACAGGCGTGGCTTTAGTAAAGATTAAACAATCATCTGCAAAGACTAAATTCGAAATTATTTATGTAACCAAAAAGGGATGCAAGTAAACCAACATGAGTCCTAGTGGAAAGAGCTAAATTGTTCAGGTGCATGATGAAAGGCTCCATGCAAATAATAAAGAAAAAGGGAGAAAGGGGAACACCTTGCCTAATACCACTAGAAGGGACAAAGAAGGCCTCAGGGTTCCCATTAAGAAGAATCAAGAAGGAGGTTAATGGAATTCATGATTCTGTCACACCAGTCAACATTGAAACCAAACTTAATTAAACAAGCTCTTATGTAGTTCCAATCGAGGAGATCATAAGCTTTCTCAAGGTCTAATTTAAGTGTCATTGCATCCAAAGAACCTTTTTTCCTTTTAAAGTCACTAAACAATTCATGAGCAATTAAAATATTGTCAAAAATAGACCTCCCAGGTGCAAAGGCACCTTGGTTTGGAGAGATACACTTAGAAAGGATGAGCCTAAGTCTAGTGATGATGATTTTAGTAATAATCTTATAAACTACATTGTAGAGACTGATAGGCCTAAAATGATTTACAACCTTATGTTTGTTAACCTTAGGAATCAAAGCAATATTGGTGTGGTTTATGGGGTTGAGAGGAAGGTTATTCACAAAGAAATCATGAACAAGCTGAATAAGAAGATGCTTGGTCTCAACCCATGGAAATGAAATGTTATTGAAATTTTTGGCGGCACCGCCCTCACCAAAAACATTAGTTTGAGAAAGTACTTAAACCAAAATGAGAATAGACTTCCCAACAACTAGTTTTTGCAGTTCCTTTTGACATTATTGGTGGACCAAATAACAACATGTATTAGTTGGATCTTAGTATATAGAGTACAATAAGCAGATTATTCCAATCTTTTCTTCTTCTTAATTATTATTTTGTATATCATGGGGCTTCTAAAATTATGGTGGTAAAACATTTATTTTGTAAATAAAATTATATTTGTAAGAGTATTTTCAAGAGATATTTTAAATTAAAATGTTAAATTTGGATTTCACGACTTAAGTTATTTAGCATTTTGTAAATTTCTTTAACTTCACCCGAAATATTAAACACTATGTAAAACCATTTGTGATTAACAAAATCTATCTTGAAATAGTAAAGACAATCTACTATTTTATACTATACAAAAAGTGATAAGAAGTTGGCAAATAGATTAAACAAACTAAAGACATGAACAAGATACAAAAAGGAAATTAAAATAATGATTTAGGAATAATCATGAAAGTGGGGGTTAGATAAGAGAGTTCCAAAACTAGAAAATCCAAAATGGAGGTAAAATATTAGAAAGCCAAACTATGTTATGCTTGTCTAGTGGCACTTTATTCTTTGTGCTCCTACGGACAGAGTCGCATCCCAAAATAAAATTGCAATATACAATATTATCTCAAATAAAAAAGAACAAGAGAGAGAAAGGATAAACTCCGCTTCTGTGTGGGAGATTTTATGATCTGTAATCATTGATTTTTCTTTACAAATAGACTTGTAGCTCAAGTGATTAAGAACAGTTACTTTTGTATCGGAGTTTTATACCATTTTTATTTTTCTATAGATGATCTGAAGTGGAACTTAAATAATGAACGATTCATATGAAGACAAATTATAGTGGGGTAAGCCAAGAAACAAAGCATGTGTTCGAAAACCTATACTCCAATGGAAACCTATTTTGAGTCATGAATTCATCATATTGGACAACTGCAGTTGCAATTTGCAATGGGGTATTATAAAATAAATAAATAAATAAAAAGAAAACAAGAGGCTCCTACCAAAAAATATAAATATAAATATAAATAAATAAATATATGGAAAGGCTGCGGTTGAGGCTGAGCTATCAGTCTTTCATACGTATTTTACTTTGACCAAGTCTAACTTGCGTGGGCCCTTAAATTATATGTTAGTGGGGATTAATATATTAAAAAACGTGCCTTATTGGTGTAAAGAAAAAGAAAAACATGTTCCTTTCAGTTTCAGATGCAAATATTATGATTGGGAATAGAGAGAGCGAAACACATCCACGCCACGTCAGTTCTGGATATGCCCAGAATATTTATTAGTTGAATTTTCAATCCTGCCCTTACATGTTTGCGTATCCTAATTTTATTCCCCAACATTATTCTTATTTCCGCTCTTTTGTTTTTCGCTTTCGATTTCGATGCTGCCAGCTTCTTCTTTTTTTCATTAACACCCTTCTTTTTCTTACCAGGGGTAAAATTTTGTTAGCGTCAAGGCCGGGCTTGGGGTGGGTGGTGGCGCCACCGACTCGAGGAACATTGAACCCGCAATCAGTGACACATCACTATACGCCTCATCATTAAACTAAGCATATCTTCATGAAAAATAATAGTGCTCATTGTTTATTGTTTTATGGCATAAATTAAAGGTGTTTTTGTTTTTTGGTATTTTCATGTTAGATTATGTGATGATTCCATTTTAAGTTTTGCACATGACTTTCAAGAGACCTACCCCGTTAATTATATGAAAATTTCTAAGTTTTTTGGGTTATTTTAAATTGGTATCCAATCTCGTAAGAATTTACAAACTCATACATTAAACCCTATAAGCAAGTCTATTCATTAGTCAAACGATTGATTAGTAGGCTTCTTTTACCTCCTTTTTATTTTAAGTGGGGATTACTAATATGAGTCCCATCAAACGCACCTCCTTAGAAGTTCTTACTTAAGCCCACGTGAAAGGTGGGGGACAAAATAAAACCTTCCTCCTTTGCTTGTTTTTTTGTCTGACAACAAAAAGGAGATCATGCTTTTCTTTTGTTAGTGAGTATAGCCATTGTGGCGCCCCACCCAAGCCAAAAAACCTTACATGTAATATGGATAGTATTGTTTTGCTATTGTCGGTAAATAACACAACGACATGTGAAGAAATTATTATATATGTCATTGCGCTATTAGTCAGGAATAGGAAAAAATGTTTTCCCCATTACATGAGAATTTCTCTCCACCTAAATACATGCAGCTAGTCACAAATCATCGACCACCCTCCTCTCCGACATATGTTTTTTTAGGTTTCTGGCTTCTGATTTGTTGATTTTTTGGGTTTACGGTTTATTGATTTTTTTGGGTACATGGGGTTTTTTTTATATATATGTATCAGTGTAATCTAATAAATTACAACACCCAACTTTCTAACAAATCCTTCAAAGCCCGTCTTCCAAAATAATAGGGAACATACACGCGTTTCTTTAATAATTCCTTCAACTTGTTACAAGTTTTTTATATTATTTTTCTTCTGTTGCTAAGTTTTATGATTTTTTGTTAAGGTGATGAGGACCTACATTTTTTTTAATTATAAATATTTTATTTTATGAGAGACAAGGACCTACTTTGTTTGATCTGATCCCATCATTTTTCATGGAAATTGTAAAGTATTTACCAGGACATACATCTACATGTAGTCATATTTCTCTCTTATGTACTCATCCTTTTTGGGAACTCTGCTCTATTATGTGTAGTTGAATTGTTATAAGATTAAGTCTTCTCCAAATATGTTTCATACATTTTTTTCAACACTAGACGTGGTAAGGCTTGCCTGACCGCGTCATTGCTTGCTTCATGTTATGACGGTGGTGCTCATTTGAGTTTATGTGTATTTTGTGTTTTGTGGGCTTAATTTGGAATAATGCTTAGTTTTAGTGTGTGCGTGCGGTATTTATCCGCTTCAATTTTGTCTTTTTTAATTCGTTGATTTTGTTGCCTTTTTTAGATTGATGCATTTTACGTATCGTAGAAGTTTTAGTTTCAATTTTATATAAGAGAAGTCTTAGTTGTATTATTGGGACTTACCTAATAAATTTGCTATTTTTTTTTTCAAAATTATATTGAATGAAACAAGATTGGAAAAAAGAAGAAGAATGGAATTGTCTAGCTTGTACCAAGTTACCAACACTGAATTTTTCCCATTTCAATCATTCAACAACAACTGATGGTAACAGAATAACCAAATACTATGTAAGAGATATAATAAGAAATAGTGAAGTACTATTGAGTGTATTTACCACAAATAATAGAAAGAAATATAAAGAAATAAAAAATTGTAAATACCAAATATAGAATAAAAAAATTAAAGAGTCGGTTGTGAAAATGAGAGAAAAATTTAGGTCTAAAAAAATTTCCAACTTTGCTAGAAGGAATTTCAAGTTGGAATTTGACAGAAAAAAACTAAAAATTTCAAGTTGGAATTTCACTTTTTGTAAAAAATAAAAAATAATTTTGTTGTCCGTTGTTTGTTTTCAATAATAGAAGAAGAGAAGTAGATGACAACCCACGGCACCTTCCTAACATTGAAAGGGGCCAAACCAGCACTTCTCTCTTTCTCTATCACCATTTTCTTTTGCCTTTTCTTCTCTCTCTGAACAAACAAACTTGTTATTCTCTCTCCAGGGCAGGTTGGTGAATCGAAGGAATGAATGTGAAAAAAATAAAAATAATGCTAAAAAATTGTTTCTTTTTCCTTTGAAGAGTCTGATCCTCCTCCTCCTCCTCATCTCCCAAACTCAAACGTAAGTCCTCTCCTCCACAACTTCTGCCATTTTTTCCACCACACCTTCTCTCTCTTCTCTTCCCTTCTCTTCTCTTTGCTTTGTGTTATCCAATTTTCCAATTTCTCCTTTCTTTCCTGTACCAAATTTCATGCTCTCATATTTCTCTGTTGGCTGAGACAAAATCCTAATCGGGTTCATGCTCTTAACCTCTGTTTCTGCTCACAATTTTTGCAGAAACCGTGCCAAAGTTTGTACCTTTTTTGCACAGTCTTACCTTTTTTTCTTCCCTTTCAGCATAATTGACAATTGGGTCTTTGGAGAATTGCGAGAAAGCCATGGCGCCAGCTCCAATTGAGTCGACATTGCCCGAATCGTCGTCTGCGAGCTCCCCCTATGTTCCTGAGAGATCTGAGGCTGAGAATCATCGTTTCAAAAACCTTAGAAGTGTGCAATGGCGCATAAATCTTGGGATTTTGCCCTCTTCTTCTTCTTCTTCCATTGATGATCTTCGTCGGGTCACAGCTGATTCTAGAAGAAGGTACCTCTAACATGTCTCTTTATGATTTCTTCAACTTTTTATGCGTAGAAGGTTGCATTAAGATTCTTGTGTTTCGTTCTGTTTTGGTTTGAACAGTAAAGTCTCAATTTGGTGATCTATTCGGTTTTTGTTTTAAGCTTTTGCTCTGAGTTGATAATTTTATGCATGGGTTTTGCTAGATAATTCTATTTCCTTGACGATTTCCCTTTTTGAATTTATATATTTTTTGTTCTTTGTTTTTTTTTGTTTTTTTTTCATTTTTAAACTCATACGAGGGTTTATAAGATACGGTTTCCGTGGTTTAGTTAATGGTCAATGGATTTTCTACATTTTGTTGTTTATCAGCGTGTTACTTATATCTTGATAGAGCAAGAGGTGTGTCAAGCGACTTGAAATTATGTATCTTATGAGTCAAGAAGTGGCTTCTTGAATTTTGTGCTTGTATTGGGTACATGCAGTTGATTTGTTGTGTCGATTGATTTGACTCTGAATTATGAAGTTAAGAGCGCTGAATTTAAACAAGTCTAAATTTTTTTTCAGTATCATAGTAAACTGCAATGATTTGGTGGTAATTTTTAAGTTTGTGTAATTTTGTGCTGAGTTTACCTTGTCTACATTATTAGATATGCTGGACTGAGAAGGCGCCTTCTGGTTGATCCACATCCCAAAAAGGATGGGAGTAGTTCCCCTGATCTTTCCATAGACAATCCGCTGTCACAAAACCCAGGTAAAATCTGTGGATCCTCCAAAGTGCATATGTGAACTGTAGAAGCTCCAGAAGAACATAGGCGAGCATGTTAACCAGCTATTTTGCTAATGCACACTCAATCCTAAAATTTCTTGAGCTTGGCTTTCCTATGTTTTTTTGTCTGCTGTGTTTTTTCACTTATTCATTATTAGCTTTCATTATGTAGCTGCTTTGTTGAAGTGATCAAATTTGGAGGCTTGCACCATGGTTTGCCTCATTATTGCATATTTTTCAATGAAAGTAAACTGTACTTTCTAAAGGAAAAAAGCTTTCCCTTGTAGATGTGTCAAATGTGTTTAGGGATTTTCCTGTATGCTACAATCTAAAACTACTAATGAATAACAGTCTCAGACTGTATTGTTATAACACCCAATCAAATCTGTGGGTGGCACAATAGTTCCTCATTGGTAATAAATTCAAGTTGACTTTTAAATATAAGAATGGAAAGTTAAATGGAAATTTTACTGTTGCAATATGTGCCTAAGTGAGGTTACCTACTCATTGAGTGATGCAGTTACTAATCTATGCCATACATCTTACATGCAGATAGCACATGGGGTCGTTTCTTTCGAAATGCTGAGCTGGAGAAAATGGTTGACCAGGACTTATCACGTTTATACCCAGAACATGGGAGCTACTTCCAAACACCAGGATGCCAAGGAATGTTGAGAAGAATTTTGTTATTGTGGTGTCTTAGACATCCAGAGTGTGGTTACAGACAAGGTACACGACAGTACTCACATCAATTTTCTTTTTCCAAAAACCCTTGAATGTACTTTTTGGAGAAGAGATTTAAATTGTCTTTCTTCTCTAAGTGACTAAGCTTGGCGTTTAGAACACATTGTCTCGCTGTGTGCGTGTCGTGTGCGTGTGTGCTTGTAGTAGTAAGCACTACACAAGGTCCTGCACTACGTTGCTTACATCAGGGTACAACCTGCTTTCCTGGTATACAGACTTGAATTACATGGATCCTGCAATCTCATGTTGTAATGCATGATTTAGTTATTATAGGACCATATTCTGATTACAAAAATCAAACACTACTGGTCTCCCCAAAATGACTAATACAGAGGTTTATTCATTTTTAAAATTTTCAGAATGATTTATAAGGAAAGATTCTTGATTATCAGGTAGTTAGCCAGTCATTTCTTCTCTTGAGTTTTGACTTCTGTGGCAGCAAGTAAACCATATTTGATATTATTCTTCAATTTCTTTGAACCTGGCGTGCTGGGATATTTAACTTTCTTGCCCAATGTGATCAACAAGTTGCTAATCTTAGTGCCTGCTTGGTAATGTGTTCTGTTTTGCCTTTTTTTTTTGGTTTAATTGAAGAGAAGTAAGGGAGATGGAGGTGAGAAAGTGAAAGAAGAGAAGTGAAGAAATGAAGATGCAGAATAGACTGCATTAAAAGAAAATTTAAAACCATTGCTTTCAGTTTTTATATTTTATTTAAAAAACAATTCAATGAATTATTTCTCCTCTCTCTCTCTCTCTCTCTCTCTCCTTAATAAGAAAGAAACAAAAAACAAAAAACAAATGATCCCTTAGTTATTGAATGTTTTCTAGAAAGGTACATTCACACACATGATCCATGGAAGCAGCTTTTTTCCTTCTAGAAGTTTAATTGTTTTTTCTCTTTGTTTTTCATTGTAGGAATGCATGAACTCTTGGCTCCTCTATTATATGTTCTTCATTTTGATGTGGAGCATCTATCTCAAGTGCGAAATCTATATGAAGATCACTTCACTGATAAATTTGATGGTCTATCATTTCATGAAAATGATCTCACTTATAATTTTGAGTTTAAAAACTCTCCTGATTCCATGGAAAATGAGAATGGCTTACACGGAAATGCATTTAAACTTAAGAGTCTTGATGAGCTTGATCCTGAGATACAGACCATTGTAATGCTTAGTGATGCTTATGGTGCTGAAGGTGAATTGGGTATTATCTTGTCCGAGAAATTTATGGAACATGATGCGTACTGTATGTTTGATGCTCTAATGAGTGGGGCCCATGGTTCAGTTTCTATGGCAGAGTTCTTCTCTCCCTCCCCTGCTGTTGGGTCCCATACTAGCTTACCTCCTGTCATTGAAGCATCTGCTTCGTTGTATTATTTGCTTTCTCTTGTTGACTCATCTCTACACAGCCACCTTGTTGAGCTTGGTGTTGAACCCCAGTATTTTGCACTCCGCTGGTTACGGGTTTTATTTGGACGTGAGTTTTCACTTGCAGATCTATTGATAATTTGGGATGAAATATTTGCATCTGATAATAGTAAATTAGACAAAGGTTCCGAAGATGACGCAGCATCCAGCTTTGGCATACTTAGTACACCTCGAGGAGCATTTATATCAGCCATGGCAGTTTCAATGTTACTCTATTTGAGATCTTCCCTTCTTGCCTCCGAGAATGCTACCTTATGTCTTCAGAGATTGTTAAATTTTCCTGAGAAAATAGATTTGAAGAAGCTGATACAAAAGGCGAAGTCTTTGCAGGATCTTGCTTTGAAGAACAATAGTTCATCCTTATTATTTTCATACATTGGGCCCTATGAACATAGTAAATCAATGGCTGTGAGAGGTCATAGCCTCTCAGTTGATTCTTTTTCTCCAAAAACACCACTAAATCTGGTACCTGAAAGCTACTGGGAAGAGAAATGGAGAGTTCTGCACAGGGAGGAAGAACTTAGGCAAGATGGTTTGGAAAAACAGGTTCCAAGCCAGAAAAAGCGATGGACAGAAAAAGTAAAATTGAGCCTATCTAGAACAGAATCCGACCCGTCTCCATCAAAACCTGAGAATGGCAAAAAGAACCCCAGGTTTTCTGTTCGACGAAGGTTGCTGCAAGACCTTTCTCGAGAACTTAGCTCAGAGGAAGATGGTGAGAAATTGGGTTCTCATGAAGACGAACTCTCATCAGAAGTTGAGGTCAACAAAGAAGATGGTTTCAGTAAGGACCCTACTTCTGCCACCGAGAACAGATGTTTGAATGAAAATCCGGCTAGTGAAGAAAATTCATCTGTTTTCTCAGACCCAACAAGTCCTCGTAGTGGGGCTAATGATCATGAACCAGAATCAGAGAAAAGTAGTGTTGGATCAAATTTGTCAGTTGATGAAAATTATGATAATTCACGGGATGTATCGGAAGACCCACCTCTTCTGGTTTCTGATCCTTCCATTCCAAAGGTGTCTCTCAAACATCTGAATGCAACAATTATTCAACGGGAAATTCAGTGACAGGAAAGGAACGAAAGCTTCTTTCTGGTAAATTCCCGAGGTTTTGGAAGTTTGGATGGAATGCACCTGGTGAAGGGACATCTGAGAAAGGACACAATGCCCTTGAGGCTACAAAATCTTCCAGTTGTGAAGGTAATCAGAACACAACAATCTCTTCTGTGGCTGAGGGGTCCCGCAATTATTTAGTTAGCTCCAAAGGAGAAGCTGTGGACCAGAATGTGATGGGTACTTTAAGAAATCTTGGGCACTCTATGCTTGAACATATTCAGGTAACGTTTCTTGTTTTGCTTTCTCTCAAGGGTATAAACTACAATTTGTTTTTTATTGTCAAAGTTAATGCTTCTTATAGGATGCAGAGCACTATAAAATTATATGTTCTAGGAAATGTGTAATGATTGTTAAAGAGGAAGAAATCCAACGAGAAATGGTAGTAGTGCGGTATTGGCTAGGGGCAATAACCATGAATTGATAGCTATAACGGGGTACAAAATTCCTTGTAAGCATGGTGTTTCTTTTAAGTTGGTTCCGTGTGCAGTTTTAGGGGGCAAAAAAAGTTGCTCCCAACAACACTTCTTAAGCATGTCAGATTTTATGTCCGCATTGTTCTGACTCTTTAACTAACCATATCTGGCAGGTAATCGAGTCTGTTTTCCAGCAAGATCGGGGTGTTCAGGTTGGGCCATTGGAGAATTTTTCAAAAAACACTTTAGTTGGCAAAGGACAAGTTACAGCCGTGACAGCTTTGAAGGAGCTTCGGAAGATCAGCAATCTGTTGTCAGAAATGTGAGGTGTGCATTATTTATAGATACCTGTATATACATTTTGTAATTAATCTATTCATCTAGTGCCAAAATAAATCTAGTTTTATCCACATTTTTTGTCTTTTGTTAACCTGAGTTTCGGCAGTGGCAGAGACAGATGTGTAAATATGAGTTTCTGTAATAATCTTATGAATTTAAATGTATTATAAGGAGTGTAATTTCAGTGAATTTTGGCTACACACATTGGCTTCTCATCACACAGAGATATGGGTTATTGGAGTGATTATATTTGAATTAAAGGAATTTTGTGGCAAAGCCAAAGAAAAAGGATAACGAAAAGAAGCAAACGTGTCTCTTTACCCCATCCTCAGAAAACCTAGAGGAGATGCTGAATCCGGGAAAAATTTATGCAAGAAATTGCGAGTTGAACTGTGGAGAAGTTGGTAACAAGAGCTTGCCAAAGATAGCAGAATTAAACTGTCTTTCAGCATGGTTGTGGAATAATAGTGGTGGAATTCTCGCATTTAATCAATAAAAACATCCATTTGCAGCTTCTCTGTTTTTCGTTTTCCCTCATTTAATTTCGTAGCAGATCGTTTTTTTTCTGAGTTCGCTAGTTTGAAAAGCCTATTTTGCGATGCAAAATGGAGGAGAGGACTGGAAGAATATTTAGCTTTGGAATTCATTTGGTTGTGTTTAAGGTTGACACATTCCCAATACTTTTTATTACAAATTTATAAAAAAACTCAATCCTAAGCATGTATTTATAAAAAAACCCAAATACTATTTAAATATAGAAACACACCTAAAATCAACCCCAAAATCAACTTTTTGGGTGTGTTTATAAATGGATTTTGAGTGTGTGTAATGATAGGTTTTGAGTGTGTTTCTATGTTTAAATAGTGTTTGGGTTTTTTTATAATTTTATCCCCCATTTTGGGTGTTTTAGTGCAACTCCCTTTTAATAACCATGAAATGGAAAGTGCTGAATTAGTAAAATCGATGTACAAAGAAAATACAAGAGCACCGGAAGGCGGCTGAAAGATTAAGCAACTGCAGACGTAATTCATACAGTTTGGAAGGAGAACTGAAAAGCACTCCCACCAGTAAGAGAAGGAAAATTACAATATCTGTTACAAATACATCTACTCTCTTTAATATATATATAAGAAGAGTTGCTAGCTCTACAGTTTGTTCAACAGACTACTCCTTCGCCGCATATGATCTACTACTCTATATTATGAAAACCTGGGAGAAGTGAAGTGATGAAGCCGAAAACGATCATCTGAATCTCTTTAACAATTCCCCACCAGCGGTTACCACCATTAGCTCCATCAGGTGCTGGCACATTCTCATTTTCAACCGCCTGATTTCCATCATCTGCAGGCCGATTCTCATTCTCGGCTCCTGGCTGTCCGTCTGCCACATTTTTTTAATTGTTAGTAGAGAAGAAAATCATTTGTCATAAATGAACAGTGAAGCATGACATGGTCCATTGGCATTCAGTAACAAGAAATACACAATGTTCCCGAGGCCTTTTACTCTAGCAATGTGTCCACCAATTATGTTACACAGACCGCACTACGCTATAGTTCTTTTTTACACCTCTCCTAAGGAAAACTCCAGCATATCTCACCAAAAGAGTTCTATTTCAAGTTGTGCAGACAGTAACAATCAATATTATCAGACATGTACAAATCACCTAATGACAATAGTCCCTACAAGAATTTTGCAACCTATGTTCCGATAGCAGTCTTAGATAAATGAAACTAGATGTGAATTGGAATACGTGATTTTTTTTCTTCCAAAAGACGTGACACTCAGCACGTACAGACAGTAACAAACAAAATTACCTGCCAAAGCAGCATTGTCAACCCCCTGCCTTGCAGCAGGAGGAACATTTCCGGCCCTGGCTACAGGCCTTGGGGGATGAGGAGGCACAGCTGCCCTATGCATGCCTTGAGAGAGCCATCGTACTAATGGTGTGAGCGAGCCAGTTTGATATCTGCAATATCTAACATCATCAAAATCCAGCTTTCATTTGTGAAACTTCACATATATTAATTTGGTAAAATTAAAGTCGACTACTGAAGAACCTAACTTTACTTCTCTTTATAAAAAAAAATCGCCAAATTCATCATATCTTACATTAATAATGAAACACCAGCATTGTCCTGATATCGAAAATGGTACAAAGTTTAGTCACTTACAAGTAGACAATTGAAGCAACAATCACAAGGACAACAAGCCTTTGTCTAGACCCTTCTTGATTGAATAGAAATATTACAGCTGCAAGCTTCACAATAAGCAACACATCAAGCTGAAATGCAATTTGAAATCTCCTCACAACCACTTGTCTCTGATGTGCAGGCTGTTGCTGTTGACGTTGCTGCTGTTGTTGTTGTTCTCCCTCTTGGCCTTGCTGCTCCCCTACAGTGCCAACCTCTGGACTTGCTCTAGTTCTGTGGCATCAATACATTCATGCTTAACGATGATTACGATTGTTAAGAATAAACAATTTCAGATAAGGAAATTATGTCACAATGGAAGAAACTTAAGAGCACCATTGACATACTTACGTGGGTATGTTGTAGGTAAGCGGAATCAGAGTGTTAGATGAAACTCCTGTAACTGGCCCCATAAATGGGTGAACAGGAACAGCATATATGCCTGCTCCACGGTTCATCTGCTCCTGATCTTGTAAAGGATTTAACCCAGGAACAAGAAGTGGGTACATGATTGGTAACATCTGAAAATCACCATTTGGGAAAGATGGAAGCCCACAGAGTGGTGGAACCTGAAAAAGAAGTCATAAAGTGAATTAGAAAAGGAACCAGAACCACCAAATTAATGCAAGATATGCACATATTATTGCTTTAAACTACGATTAAAACATTCACAAGCTTTAGTCTACATTACTTTCTTTTCATCAGGAAGCTTCCACATGCCGTTACTATACAATTGCCTCAATATTTCTCAAAAAACAATTTTATTAAGAATACGAAGTAGTGGCACAAACTCTTCCACAGCACTGGCATAACCAATAGGAAAATGTAGAAAACATGCTCGCTACTCTGTCCTCTCTTTACACATTATTACTGTTTATGCATTTCCACCCCTATTGAAAAAAAGAAACAGTACATTTTTAATAGTAACTGATACTACAAAGAGAAAGTTATAGCTTCAATAAGGTGAGGAAAGCATTCTTTTCAAATAAAAAGGAGGCAAAAGGATGAGATGGCAGCTTAAACAAACCCTGTCATCTAGATAAATGGTGGCCCTACATCCATTAATCATACTATTGATATGGAATACAAAATAAATTTTAGTGGTAGTGATATTCTCATCATGATGTTTTCTTTTTTATAGCAGTACAAATTATAGTTGCCTTACTATATGTTTATACACTTGTTTATGCGTCCACTTAACTATGAATTATGCTCCATACTAGGCTTTCAACTGCAAACAAATGATGCTATCCGGAAATGTGGATCATCGTTCCACCATCACTCCATTTTTAAAAATACTATATTAGCTTTCGATATAAAGAACTTCTGAAATTCAATGGTTTAATGTTCCGAAAAAGAAAGCATAAATTTTGTGCCATTTCTCTCGAGCCTACGCGTAACTACTCAACAACAAAAGGAAAGGAAACTTTTTTTTCTTCAAAGAATCAGAGCTCCGTTGTTCATGCAAGCCAAAAAATAAGGTTAAAATGAAGTAGATACAAGCCAACTTTGACATGCACGAGTTGCAAACTCATATAATCAACAATTGGAAACTACAAATAGAGTCCCCAGAGTACATGGGTGAGTAAAGGAGAAGAAATTATTTCAACTACTGAACAGGACCATAATAAAAGATGCATTATGTGCAACAAAATTCTAAATAAAAAAAGAATTCAGGAAAACTCCGAGAGCAGTACTTCCAATTCCTATATGTACAGGTACCTGTAAAATCCTTGTATTTAGCACAACATAACAAATGAACAAAAAAATGATGGAATATTCTAATGTTTTCATAATTAGATTAGAACCCAGAATTTTATATATTAAACATACCCCCACCCGTGACCAAGAACCATACTTTTGTAATGTCCTGACTACCCAAAGAAATGCAAATTCAAGCAATTTGTCAACATTTGGCCCCAAAAAAAAAAAAAAATTGCCAATAAGATCCCTATATGGGAACCCAATTTTTCTCAATCCTTAAAGACCTATGCAGCGATTTCGATACATACGCACAAGAACACTACACAAGCTATGCGTGTTTCTATATACACCGAATAAACATCGTAAATTAGCAAACAATTCATGTAAGAGAATTGCAAATTTGCAACATGCTAAGAAATCAAAGGCCGAGATTGAATTGAAGCTTAAAAACACCAATTTGTATGCTTTTTCTTTTTAAGGAAACATAAGTAACCCTAGGATTGAAAATTGTTTGTAACATTAGGAAACTCGAATTTGGAAATGAGAACCTGAGGTTTCTGGAGAATTTCTTCGGGCGATTTAGATGTAGAAGAAGGTTGCGAGCTGGACGACCACGTTTTGGGTTCTTCGGCCATTTATAAAGTCTGATCTGCCTCTCCTCTCTGTGTCTCTGTGTCTCTGTGTGTGTCTCTCTCTGCTATGCTCTTTATAATAAAACCATGACGAGAGTGGGATTGTGCTTATTACGTGAAGTTCACCAATAAGGTTGTGCCAAGTCAGCCATGATATAAGTTGAGAACTTCGATCTGAACCTTCGTTTTGAGTAAATAGACCAACTTTTTTTCTCTTTTCTTTTGCATATATTTATTGGTGACTATTGATTTAGTGATATTTTTTTTTTAGAATTCAAATCACATCTATATTGTTAATTAAAAAAAATTATGAGTGTGAAAGTAAAAAGAGCAATACTAGGCATATCATATTTTTATACGATCACAGATAAATGAGAATATGCGATTAGCGGGATTTGAAAGCTAAGACATACCAATGCAAAACATGTATATATGGCCATGAACAAACACGAACATGTTTCATGTCATGTGGCAAGGCATGCATGATCAACTCGAATGCTTATAAAAGTTCAATTAATACCCAATTCAAGTGGAATAAAGAGGTATGCCATTATTCTATATATTCTATTACAATTTTATTTGGTCGAATTCTGATCTCATTAAATAAACCTAGAGGAAACAGATTACAAACAAAGCCAAAAGCTGAAAAGTAAGACACAAAAAATTAGGTAGGAGCAGTTAGACCTCAAAGCTGAGTCCAGAATCAAGCTTCTCACCCAGACGAGTTCAAACAAAAACAACAATAAAAAATATAAAATAATGTAAAACAAGGAAATGAGAAATGCCACAACACCCATAACCAATCAGCAACGCCACCAACACAAGACCATAACCACCGGAGAAGAAATTGTAGCTAAAAATACCGAAGGAAAATGGTGGTGGATACGCCACCACAGCTACAAAGAGCGTTACCATAATCCAAGAAATAAGTGTCATATGCAATTTAAATGCATCCTAGGACTCATTCTAAGCACCTGCCCATAGGAACCCTCTTCCTTGCTTTTTACTTTATGGTGCAAAAAATAATTAATCAATTTAATATATTACTATGATTTCATATGCATAAATAGTTAAAAATAAATAAATTTGTTGAGTTAATTCACATGATAAAATTAGATTGGTAGAAAGTTCAAACTTGCCTGCTGGCTCATCCCCCCGCCCTCTTCGTAGGCTAAGTTTAGTGATTTACCTACACAATTTGAATTGATAACCAACGTTGCTAATGGACTTCAACTTCAAAAGGTGAATTTTAACAATGCATTGTGTAGGGGTCTCCGTTTTACTTTGAATTTTCCACAACGCCATAACATCAGTTATGCAAATTTTTAAGGACCATTTCGTCCCATTCATAAATTAGAATTACAATATAACATTAAATGTATTATTATTTTTATTTTATTTAATATAATTAAAAAAATTTAAAAAATTATTTTATATTCTTATACAAACCAAACATGAGAAATGAAATAAAATGATATTTCCTCGTTACTTTCTCAGCATTACTAAATATGGAAAATGAATCCTTTTTGTGAATCAAGCGGGCCTTAAGGCGGCTTGAGCAATTTCTCTCCAAAAGATTTGTACAGAAATGGACACCTAGATGAAAATATTAGGTCATCTTTTGAAGTGATTTTAACTTCTCTCCACCAAGATGAGATGAAATCTACCATGTTAACATTACCATTGATTGATTGTAACCTTCGATGAGCATAAAGCATTCCACTAAAGAAATTTTTCTTCCAAAAAGGAGAAAAAAGGAAAAATTTCTTGTTGCCCATATCTCAACGCAAAATAGCACATAATTAATAGGCTGCCAAATTAATATACCGGGTATTCAATTCAAGTGTAAATCTCGGTGTCATTATCCAACAAAAAAAGAGTTTAAATCTTGGAAAAAGAAAATGTAAATAAAAATTATCATTTTCATTATTTTTTGAACATAAATATCCCCTTGAAATTAACTTTCACAATACTTTAAAGCCATCCATAGTACATACCATGCACAAACGCATCCAACCCCCCTCAAATTCATGCTTCAACTTATGCAAGACGAATTTATTCATACAAGAGAATAAAACATATTCACTACAACATTCTCTCCATTTCAAAACACCAATTTCATATGACACTATATCATCTCTCCTCCACAACCTTCTCCACCACCAAACCCCAAGACACCCTTGAGTCCCGCTCCGGCCCCACTTGTATCAACTCCATAACAGCTGAACAACCTAGAGGATAAGCTTCTTCACTTCTGCATACTCTGAATCAGAAGCACAAGGTAGAAGATTGATCTTATCTCCACAATACAACCAAATTGAGATTGAAGTGAACTTGCAATGATCTTCCTCGACTTTTACGCCTCAGATACATAACCAGGATGTCAGAATTCCAATTCAGCTATTGCTAGACCTAAAATTTTCCATTACTCAGTTAAGACGCACAAGTGTAATCCATTTCTAGTAAAAACCTATTCATGATTCCAAAGACTATCACAGTCTACATGCAGGAAATTTCATCTAGCAAGTGCAAAATTAAGAATTTACAGTTTATGCAAACCATCCCTGAACAAAGCAGATACATGCAAACAGAATTTGCAGAGGTTTGACAGAAAGAAAAGAGAGAGAGAAAGGAGGATTCTGCAAACGGAATTTCCTCACATACGAGAAAGCAATCAGATCGAAATGTTTGTTCAGAGAATAGTTGGAGGAGACAAAGGAGAGAGAGGAGAGACAAATAAGAGAGGAGATTACGAGAGCACCCTCAAGAAAGGGTCGTGTGTGCGTCACATTACCAAATGTGATGAAATTGGATAAAATTGATGTCAAGCATCACATTTCAACTTTTTGAAATTTCAAGGGGTACAACAGACATTTTTCTTAGGTGGCAAAGTAAACATTGACCAAAGTCACAAAGTATAAGCGTAGATAAAGATTTCCCTTAGTATGCTAGGCTCTTTACAGCCCAAATTTTCCTTTTCTCAAGCTTTTAGATACTTAACAAAGCTAAGCGAGCTTGCCAGTTTCAACCCAGAAAAGGTTAGAAGGAGCTGTTCGCGGACACAGACCCTCCGAACTGGGAAAATTGTGGCAAGCATGTAGCTATAGAAATTCAAATCTAAAATAGCAGAGAAAAATAAGGCACAAGATGATACACATGAATATACAACGAGACTCTATACACAAAGATAATTTGCTCTGAGGAATCAAGCTATGACCATGTGGATACATACAACATTCCCACCATTTAATATTTCACTCCCTTTCGTTGTTGGATGTTATTATTCCGAACTATACAACTATAGAACACAATAATATAAATGCAGAAGATAATAATTACAATACATCAATGCAAACAAGTGGATTTACCACCAAAATCCAACGTTCTAAACCTAAACAAGTTAAATCCATCTCCTAAGATCCAATAACAACTATTTCGGTCATAACATGTGTGAAAAACAGCAGTGGTGCTTGTCGAAAGTAAGGGAACTCACCCAAGCAACCAGGCTGCTAGAGAGATGAGCAATCCTTAATCATCCTCACAGCGAGATGGCTTCTGTGACTCAGTCAAAACCTTTACCTCCACCTCCACCTCTACTTCTGCTGATCCTTCTGCCTCCATATCCACCTCCCTTGTTTCTGTAGATCCACTCCCTGCAGGCAAGAAACATGTAACCAAAAGATTGACTCATTAAGAGCTAAAAGGTCTATTAAATAGCAATCTGCTTTTGTAGATTGAAAGATACATTACATTTAAAATCTGCAAGACATATGATAAAATAAGCAAGCAGCATTCATCTTACGTATTCAAAAGTACATCTTCAGATGTCGTTTCATGCCCTTCCCAGAGTCAATTCTCCATAATCAATTAAGACAATTCATAAATTGAGCAGAATGTAACCAAGTTTCTTTCATTCTTCTGTAGAAGACTGAATGTTTCGGATGCAAACTCTGGCTTTTAGCATTCCATCATGTCCCAATTATGTTTACCATTGAAGATAAAATTGAGGGTACCCAGAAACAAAAGCTCCCTTTAATTGCCACAAAACTAAAACTCCATTTCAATTTATAAAAACCAACAATTCTATCATACCCATCAAGCTAAAAACTAATTAAAAACTTTGTCTGTACACATAACCCCACACACACCACCCAAGCACCACCCCACCCCCTCCCCCCCCCACCAAAAAGACAGACAGACGCACAAAACAAAACCCCTTTCAATTCCTTAAGATTACCAACAATTCCATCAAACAAAATTGAATAAAAAATATTTTCTAAATACATAAACCAAGAAAGAAAAAGAAAAAGCCCATACCATGAACGAAGAATTGAGAGCAAGGCCATCCTCGATCAGTGGCAACAGAGAGGGACTCTTCATCTGTGAGTTGGTCAGCCAATTTGCCAACCAAGTCAGTCACTTTCAAAGGGGTGCGTCGAGGTGGGACCCAGAAAGAGGAGCCGGGAACAAAGGGGAGCCAATCGGGAGTGGCCCTCTGGACGAGGATGGTCTGAACGATGTCGTCTAGCTTCTTTAGCATTAATTTCTCGGAATCATTCGCCGGCGACGACGACGACGACGAGGAGGAGGAGGTGGACGGGTCAAGGTCGATCTCGATCAACTGGGCCTTGCCGGATCGGGTCGAGCGGGCCCGATGGGCCTGGGTCAGGGAGGGCAGGACCCGAGGGCGGTGCAGGAGAGAGTGGCGGAGTTGCAGAGTTTGAGTGAGGAGGCGGGCCATTTTGGACTGTAAAGAAGTGTGTAGAGAGAGAGAGAGAGAGAGAGAGAGAGATTTAGAGAAAGAAGAAGATATTATGGAAGGGTGGAGGGGATGATGGTTGCTTGAGTTGGGGTTTCAGGTTCGGTGCGGTGGCCTGGCACGTGGTGAGAAGGAGGTGTTATCGTGTAAGAGTACGGTTGGCTGCCTCCTTTCATCCTTTTCTTGTCATTTTCTTTTTTAATTTTCTCTTTTTAAAACATTGAATGATAGTAAAAGGAAAAAAAAATCCCTGCAAATATGGGTTAGCCAATAGCCAAGGAAGTGTGCCCACCAATTTGCACTCAAGTTCAATCTCCTTCTTTCTGTATATAGTAATTTAAAGTATCGCTTTATTCATATTTTTATGATGAAGATAAATTAAAAATAGGAAATAGAAAAATGAGGTTCATCATCTTGTTCATATACTTAAAATATATACATATATTTATATTAGGGATCTTTAGTTTTAAACTAGTAATATATTATTGACCAAAAAAAAAACTATAATATATTGACTTGGTATAGCTTTCCTTTTTCTTTTGTTTTTTGGTCAAATTATCGTATACCCTTCCTTCTGGCCTAAGGTAAGGGCTTGTCTTGTGCTGTATATAAAGGGGTTTTACCATTATCAAATTCTATACAATTACAATTACACACACTTGCAGGAGTGAAAAGCTCCAAACAATCCAGGTTTGATTGCTAGCCAGCCATGTCTTGTGTTCCATGCATACACATTCTCACAAGATCAAGGAATAATAAGAATACTAGTAGCAGTCAAGTGTCAGATCAATGGGCAAGTATTCCCCTTCTCTTTTTGATTCTGGATAAGTTGTGGGAACTCTCTGACCATATTCGGGTTGCTGGCGTTTGCAAGCAATGGCGTGTTGCTGCGAAAGAATACAATCGCATAACGCAACGTTGGCGTGAACTTCCTCTTCCCATGCTTCTGATTCCAATAGCATGCAGAGGAAAGCTAGAACTGTACAGCTTTCCTGAAGGAAAAATCTCCGACATTGAGTTATCAGTGCTTGGTAATACGATTAGTATGTGCCATGGCCATGGCTGGTTAGCCACAATGGATGTATTATCAGAGCCTATTTTGTTCGCGCACCCAAAAACTCCGACTGTAATAACTCTAGTGAACCCTTTCAGAAAAGCAGCGGTGCCCATTCGTCTCCCTCACTTGAGTTTCAGTTACCACCGTATGTATGATGTCGTCCGAAAGTACTCCCCCGCGGTCTTATTCCCGAAGGTTATCTTATCTAAGGATCCCACATTGAATCCACACAGTTATATGGTTGCAGTACTTTACAAACATGAAACTAAGTTGGCTTTCAATAAAGGAGGAAGAAAAGATTGGATTTGCACCGGGGAAATTACACGGGACTTGCTTATGGATGTTATATTTCATAAAAGTCAAGTCTTTGCAGTTGCAGAGTCGGGAGACATTTTTTCCATTAATATCAGTTGGAAGGGAATAAAAGCAAAGATTCTTACCTCGCAAGAATGTCCATTCGCAGGTTCCGCTTATAAAGCTTATCTGGTGGAATCAACTAAGGGAGACTTGTTGCATGTTCGAAGATTGCATAACGAAGAGAGATTCATGGTTTACAAGTTGGTGTTCAATGGGGATGGATCTGTGCAGCATGTTGAATTGAGAAGTCTTGGAGATGAGGTTATGTTCCTGAGTGACAATTGTGGTATCTCAGTTTTGGCTTCAAACTTTCCTCGGTACCAACCCAATTCCATATATTACATAGATCATTGTGCAGGGAATAAAATAGGCCTTTTCAATTTAGAGGATAAAACCATTACAGTATATGCTGGCTACTCTTTGTCCATGCCAAAAGCGCTTTGGATTGCGCACCTGTTTACTGGGCTCCGCTAGCAGCTTGTTCTAGTTCATCTAACTACATTTTGTTTTGTGCCTGAGAGAGTGTTGATTTGCTTTTCTTTTTCATGTTCCCTTTGTATTTTCAACATGTCTGTTATGACCTACTTATTACTCCGTGCTCTAAAGGCCTTGCTTTGTAATTTCTATTCTCCGCATAAATAAAAAAAACTCTCATTTTCCTTTTCTATCCTTAATTAAAATTGAAAATAAAGATAACTGGGTCTAGCCCAGTTAAATGCCCTTGACTTGTGGATCATGTGGTCTCAGGTTTGAACCCCTATAGCATCTTGAAAGTGTGTGGAAAATCCCCATGTTCTTTACATATCTAATATAATACTAGCCATCATGTGCCAATTGGTTTTCTTTTTTCTTTTCTATTTTATTTTTAGAATTAAGAAAAGATAATATAGGTAGTTATATTCCATACAAATTCTGTACAACATGACGGCACCTAATAAAAACCTGTCATCTACACAACAGAAAGATGTAAATTTTGTAAACATACAAATTCATTTGATTGAATAGTTGGCGCAGCTCCCGCATTGTTGCTCTATAGACATTTCTTTTCCATTATACGTACAACTATAGAGTTGAACGTGGAGTTTCTCATAATGCCGTTCTTTGGTCCAGATATCATAGTTCCCGCCGGTTGTGTCCAATTCCAGGACACTGAGTTTCATCCAGAAAAGCAGAAGTGTATGCAAATCAACTGGACTGGCCTACCAGTTTGATGTGATAAAATCTGGTTAAATGGGCAGATTGTCAGCTCACACATCAACTGCGAAAGCAGCAATTGAACATGCAATGCAGTCCTAAAAATGCATTTAGCAATACAGTCTCAAAACTAATAGGATCAAACTCCATACGCATTGGAAAGTCAGCCTCAGTAGTCCCAACCTCACCACAATGTTCCTGCAGATGATTGGAGAGTCTGGCAAAACAGTTTCTCCATCAGGAAGCTTTGGCACCTTTTTGGCTATTTAAGATGAAAAACTCGGTCTGCTCCTCAGTTGAGCCTGATTCTGCCATGGTTGTGATCAAATGAAGGAAAGTAAACATGCCATAATTCTGTTTCTTAAAAAATAAAAATACAAAAGCAACATTACTTACTATGAATGTGCCCAACAATATGTTCATTGATGATTGGTGGATCCTTAATTCTTGGCTTATCTTTAGTACTTGGTTCAATATCTATGCTCACATATTCAGGACAGTTAACAGTAAACTCAATTTGACCAGTGTTTGGAACGTAAAAAGCTATGAGAGTTATGCGTGTCAGAGCACAACCCGAATTGTTGATTCGGCCAGAGAAATACGAAGTCTATAAATAAAAGCAAATTGATGAAACAAGGGTCGAGCACCAATCAAACAAATCAAGTTCAACAGCTGCTCAAATGCACCTTTTAACCTTTTATCATGTAGTTCATAGTTTTTAATGCTTTTCTTTAGAAATTAGTGTAACTCTCATTAAAAACAACTCAGAAAACTTTCTGAGTTATGAGCATTCCCCGTTTCAATCTTCAATTTCATATACTGAACAAGAATTTCTTTGTTTGCCACTTACAAAGTTAATATCTTGAGCACCACCCAATCCAACTAAATCCACTGAGCTCCTGAGTCGAGTGCACTACCAAGCTACTGAGCTGTGTGATACTATCCATCCATCATCTCATTCTAAAGGCCTTTTGGTCGAGGCCTAGAACCTTACGGCCGAGAATCTGTTCCTCTTTGACCACATTTGTTCGAAGAGAAGTCAAGATCATAGCGCAAAGAGCCACTCGTTCGCTCATTCGTACCTACATCCATTTCTGATCGTGGTGCTGACACGCCACTCACCCATATTAAAGAAACATGTCTTTGTTACCAAGTCCGCTTGGCCCGGTCAATTATTTTATTCTAAAATAATTGACCACGTGGCCGAAAAGATTTAGAGGTCACATATATAAGATGATAGGGCCTTTGCATTTTGTTGTTGTTGTTTTGTTTTGTTTTGTAAAAATCGGGCCTTCGCTGTTGAAATGATAAAATGAGGCACATTGGAATTTAGGGTTTGGGGATGCCGCGACAGAAGAAGAATGTAGTTTATGGTTGGTTGGATTTTGATTTTGATTTTGATAAATGGGGATGCCAATGCCAATGCCAAGTAGAGATGTGAATGGGTCATATTTTGATCCGAATTTGATTGGAATTCGATGTAATTAGTAAGAGATGGATTTAGTGGCATAATTCGATAACCCGATTATGTTTCGAATCCGTTAACATATTAAATTAATAGAACAAATCTGAATATATTTCTCCCCCAACAAGGGCATCTCAACTTTAATTAGTAGCAAGCCAATGTGAGCATCATTTTATCATAGACAAAGTGAAAATGTTCAGGCTAAAATCACCCAACAACTCATTTTCTACTCCAATCTTCAGTTTATGGAAACTGAGCCAATGGAAGGCCACACACAGTTTAGGATTTTCAGCCGTTTTACCCTTTGAGCTATCACGCTAACTTAACCCCTTGAATTATTTTGAACAAACACTATGATAAGAAGAAGAAGAAGAAGAAGAAGAAGAAGAATTAAGGACATACAATCCAGCTCCAAGTCTTGGACAATCTCTTGGCCAGAGCATGAATGCAGTATGCCACATCTGCCTGTGGACGTGTCACAGATGTTGCAGAGAAAATCTCTATGCAGGGAAACAAAAACAAAACCCCCCAAAGAAAATAATCAGGTATGAAATGCAAGGCATTTAGACAACGGAATTCAAAACAGAAATGGAAAATACAAATACAAACATTCTGTTAGCAAATGCAAGGAAAATGACCACAATTACAAATCTTGAAAACCATTGTCATGCAAATTCATGGCTAGAGATAGAGAGGAGAAGGAGATCATGGTGCTGAAGATGTCACCAAACAGATCAAGGAGATAGATTAACAAGACTTGGAAAAATATAGTAAAGATAAACCGAGTTATGAGATTAACTTCAGAAAAATAAAGGATACTTAAATATTACTGAACTGAAAATAACTTTGCTTTATTCAGATGGTATACATATATACCTATTAAACATTTGTTAGTTCAGTTTGTTGTGTGAAAAAGCAAAACTGTTAGATACACAAGTTAGAATTTCATATATCACTTTGAGTATTCATGTATTTACTTCATTTTTTACCTCCAAAGGATTCAAATATTGTTCAGTTAATTCTTATCTTCATTATTATACTTCACATTTCATTATAAATTAATAAATTAAAATTAAAATTAAAATAAATAAATAAACATTCTCAGTGGCACATCATTAAACTTTTGTTCAATGCAATTGATATATAGGCGATGGACATTTTACAGATTACAAACATACTTCCTGGAAGCAGCGAGTCAATCAAGTAACACTTGTGTTTAATGGGGGCTACAGCTTCTCAGAGCACCTACCCGGCAGGAACTAGCAAAACCATGAGTGTGAAGGAGACTTGTTTGATTTGCTTCGAAGACACTCCTTTTTCTTCTTCTTGTTCACAATCTCTTAGCCTATATTAAGGTGAGATGAAACTATAAAAAATCGAAACAGTTGTTAATAATCTCTCAGCCGATATTTAGTTTTATAGGTTTGGCAAGGCATTGCAAAAATGTTTGAGTTCCCACATTGGAAGATTAGAGTTCCTTAGAAGTCTTTATAAGACTTACTCTTGGAAATGGAATAGATTGTATAGGCTATGCAAGTGGTCCAATTGAGTGGCTTGTGGGTATGGCCATTGGTTAAATGCCCAATTAGTTGGGTCAATAGTAAATTAATATATTTAATTAATCAAAAGATGGGCCTTGGGCCTTGGGGCTCTTGGGATCCATGATTTAAATTAAAAGAATAGTTATCTAGAGTTTATAAAGAATTTAGCACTTTCAAGTTTAATACTCCATTATACACATACGTACGTATTTTCGAATAATACATTCGTGTCCTATACACATCTCACGTTTTTTTAAAAAGAAAATGTGGTTGTACATATACATACGTATTTCTAACGTTTAATGCACGTATTCTTCACAAAATTTGCATTAAGACACACAAATAATTCTCACATACTATTGAATGAGAATAATACATGTTATAAAAATTACATTACAATAATATATAGCGGACGATCAATTTCAACCTTGAATATGTTGAAACTAGAAGGTTAATATGTATAAAGTACAAAGTAATGCAATTAGGAGGGTCCTTTTTTCTTAATTTTGTTTTTATTAAATAGTATAGCCGTGCGGCAATACCTTTGAATATAATGCATTTAAATAGTATAGCCGGCTGGCTATACTACGAACTTTTAAAAAAAAAAAATTGGCAAATGGCGCAAGAGGGTCCCCTTTAGAAGTAAAAAATAGTACAGCCGCACGGCTATACTCTGTTTTTTATTAAAAATAGAGTAGTTTTGACACGTGGCGGTGAATTGGTGGAGATCCTTGTCTTATAAAAACAGTATAGCCGGCCGGCTATACTGTATTACACGTGTTCACCAAAGGGCTGTGCGTGTCTGCTTTTTTTTAAAAAGAGGGAATAGTATAGCCGCGCGGCTATACTTTTTTTAAATTTAAAAAAAAATTATTTTTTATATTTTTTAGAATTGTCTTCCACACATAATATAGACTAGTGGCTATAGTCTTATACACACACACACACACACACACACAAACACACATATATTTATAGAACAAGAATTTAGCACTTTCAAGTTTAATACTCCATTATACACATACGTACGTATTTTC